>CM077466.1:18492241-19092241 GCA_039654755.1 Calcarius lapponicus | reverse complement strand
AGAAATTAGCAGTCACTTCTCAAAAGGAAACTGTATTTTGAGCAAATCTACTATGCCTCCAACTATTAACTTATGAAATATATTTGAAAGAAACATTTTCTTAATCAAGCAGTATAGGGTGAGAATTCAAAAGAGGTTAAAAGAGCTCCCTAATTATCCCAACTCAATGTGTAGTATATTTCAAGCTATGCAATGTAACAGACCCCACTTAAGCATCTGCAAGTATTTAATTTCTAAGCAAGTAATAACTAAACTAAAGCCTAAAAATTAATTTAGAATATGACTAAGAGTCATGAAGTTAAATTAAATCACAGTATTCTCACAAGCAATTTGCTATGATTTCTTCTCCAGTGAACACTAATCACCTTGTACACACTCTTCAGAACTATCAAAGTGATTTGGCAATGCAGCATTAAGATTTTTAGATATTCACACAATCACAGAATCATATAGGTTGGAAAAGATTTCTAAGATTTGCAAGTCCAATTTTTGCCTGATCACCCCCTTGTCAACTATTCAATGGCACTAATTGCCATGTCCAGTCCTTATCTGAACACATCCAGGAATGATCCTGGGCAGTTCATTCCAATGTTTAACAAAACTTTCCATGCAAAAGTTCTTCCTGATGTCAACCCTGAACCTCTTCTGGCACAGTTGCAGCTGTGTTCTCTTGTCCTGTTGCTGGTTGCCTGGAAGAAGAAGATAATCCCACCTTGTTACAACCTCCTTTCAGACAGTTGTAGCAAGTGATAAGATCACTTCTGATTCTGCTTTTCTCCAGGTGAGAGAAAGCCATATTATATGAAGTACAATTCCTCTGTGAATTTTTAATTTTTTAAAATTTTATTTTATTTGATAAATTATATGATAAAGTACAATATTTATTGTATTTTACAGCAGTATTTCTTTGTATTTAATAGATATGAAGTGGAGAAGAAAACAAGCATATTAACTAAAGTTCATTAGATGACTGTGATCAAAGAGTAAAATAAGAAAAAGTTATGATTGCTGCCTCTACATGTCTACATATGCATGCATATGTCTGTGTGTGTATATATATATGCCCAACTTCACCTTAAAAGATTTGACAAACATCCCATGGCTGCCAGTCACAAGTCCAATGTAGTACAAAGGAAATTAGGCTGTGAGGGTTAAAAGATTTGACACATTCTCTGTCAGGCTGGACAAAAGACCATGGTCCAATGAGAATGTTGTCTTATTCCATACACTGACATTACACTGTTGATGCTTTCAGCACCTACATACAAGCATCTAAATTTGAAGAAAACTACAGTTTTCTAGGGAAACAGATATCCTGGCCTCTGCTGCTGTCGAAACCCAGGTCTAAAAGCTCTCGTGATGCAAGGTCTCCTCTCCAATTATTGTCACTCAGACCTCTGCATATATATCTACAGAGTAGGCAGAATGGATCAGAATTTATCCTGAGGAAAATTCTACATTTACATATATTTATAATGAAGAAAATATTTAAATAATTATTTTCCTGAAAATTAGCATACACAAATGCAGCATTAAAAAGGTAAAAAGTAATATGGATATTATAAGTAATTTGCATTGTGGATAGTCCAATTGAGTGAGGTTAATTGTATTTATCAAACATAAAAATTATAATAGAAGGAAGAAAACCATCTCTCTCTATCAACATTTTTGTCAAAATGAATTGGTTTTGACTAGCAGGATATTCCAATGGGCTACTCACTGTCAAAATACTAAAAAAAAGTATCTTAAAAAATACCATTTCTCCCCCAGCCTCCCTCCAGCCCTACACCTGTGACAGAAAATGCATTTCAGCTGTTTCTAGGCATGGCAGTCTTTTTTTTTCATACTAGAAATAGCTTAAGAATAGAATATATAAGTTATACAATCTACTACCTACAGGTTTCTCTTCAGTCCTTGCTTAGCAATTTAAATATGGAAAAGTTTATCAACTGCAACTTTAACTTCTTGGCAAGTCTGCACATCAGTTGGTAAGAATCCTATTTCACCTTAAATAAATAAAAATTCACAAATTCCCAGAGTCACCAAATGGGTTGCGCTGTTAGAGTCCCACAGTCTCTAATAACTGCGTCCCCAGGTCCCTGCTCAAGTCCCTGGGTCATCTGGTCCAGGCTCCCTGCTCAAGCAGGGTCATCCCAGAGCACATGGCGCAGGATTCTGTCCAGATGATTCTTGAACATATCAAGTGGGGGAGACTCCACAATCTCCTTGGTCAGCCTGTTCCAGTGCTTGGTCACCTGCACAGTAAAGAAGTTCTTTTTAAATCATCAGGTGGTGCATCAGCTTCTGCTTGCTGTCTCTTGTGTGCTCGCGTGGCACTACTGAGAAGAGCCTGGCTCCATCCTCTTGACACCCTCCCTTCCTCAGCAGTCTCTTTTAAAAATATTTTAATGGTAATAATCATATTTATCTTGCACATATAATTAAATGCACCATCAAGCTGAGTAAGAAAGTGATATGCACCATTGTATTTTGAAATGTGTACATTGAGGAAAGAGGGAAGCAAAATCTTAGTGTGAAAATGAGATCACTTAGTTCCTAGTAACTATGTTCTGTTTGTGATTTTAACATTTGTAAGGCAGAGTTAACTCTAGTGGTTCCATCTTTATATGTTCTTCTATTCTATTTTTGAAATGTGTAATATTTCTTAAAAAATAAAACCCCCCAACTGATATAAGAATAATAGCAAGATATAATGGAGGTTAGTCCATTTATTCCCTTTAGTTTGAGAAAACCAAACCTACTAAAGGTAACATCACTTGTTAGTGATCATGAGAAAAAATCTATTTTTTTAGTAGAAAATTTATCAGTAGAGCAAGAATAAAGATCTTCTTTCAGGTTGACAAGTATAACATTCTTGGTTTCAGGTGTCTGTTTTAAAAAGAATCCACTTCAAATTTTCAAGATATTTAAAAGTTTGGGAAAGGAGTTTCAGATGTCTGGAAGTGTTTAGAGCTCTTTGAACTTTTGCTGCATGGTGCCAGTCTAAACATTCAGACTTGCAGATAGATGAATTCTCCTTCTATGCAGTAAATTGTAAAGCATATTTTTAATGAATTATTATTATTACTATGAATTCTGTTTTACTTATCTGAAACATTTCTGAATAATTTATATTATTTACCATTAAGTACTTACCTTTATCTATGGACTATTTGGAAGCTCACTGCTGTGACACAGAAATTATGGTAATCAGTATTTTAGCCTTGGTAAAAGAATTTTCCCTTTGGATCACAAGAAAAAATTAATGGTTGAAGTCTAATTGGAAGTCTCTTCACAGATAAGAGTCAAAGCTCTCCATAAATTAGTATATAGTGTGTGTACATATATATATATTATAGAGTTCATTGTTATGAAATAAATATGGCATGTTACTCTCATCTGCTACTCATGACATCTCTACAGGGCATGAGTTAAAGAGCAGTGCTTAAAATAAAGTGCAAATTTTCTCAAGTGTGGCTGCCTATATGAAGTACTAATATGACTATCAAATTAAAAACAAGAATAAAAAAGCCAAAAAACACCAAGGCCAAACAGGTAATAAATCAGTTATTCTATTGTTAATATTTACAAGTGTTTCATTGCAGTGCTGGACCCACGTATTCCAATGTATTCATCCCCCTCTGGTTGTTGCTGTCAGTCATTTGCACAGTTCCCAGAGAGAAAAGGAGTATGCGTGGCATGTGCTGAGACAAATTAATGTCCAACTATCTGAAGGGAGCATCAAGTTACAAGGGACAGCAGAGAAGTGTGACTTTTACATTTGGTCTTGTTTTTACTGTAATTATAAAAGGCAAATGGAAATTATTAATTTCAAATGGAAAAACACACAAGAATATCAATAAAGTGAGATGAGTCATAGCTACTTTCACTTTCATGTGAACTTCCCCAGTTCTTACTGGGGAGGTAAATAGCATGGATATATATAGTCCATCCTGATGTAAGAAAATAGGGGAAATGTTCGTAGGAAAGGTGGCTAAGTGCTTTCAAAACAAAGACACTATCTATCCAGTTCAGTTTGTAAAAAATTGCAGCAATAAAGTATTAGGGTTTCCTTCCTCCTCTAGCTTGGTTACACTGTACCCACACAGACCAGTGTTCTAATGGATCTATTTCCAGTTGATGAAGTCACTTTCAGTCTCCACACATACAATTCACAGCTGAGGCAGAATACAAGGGAAGAGATCAGATCATTATATTACCATTCTTCTAATGTATTTGAAGATCCATCCAGTGACTCAGAAGATTTAGAAAATGCTGCAGGAATACTTTATGCCCAGGTAGTAAAAGTGCATAATGTCTTTCATCCTGACTGAATACTAGCAGCTTGACTTTTCACCTTCATTATATACTCTTTTTTTTGTTTGTTTGTTTTTTGGAGGGAGCTTTCTAGTATTTCTTTTATGATCTTAGGAGTTCTTAAAAAGGCACTAGAAATATTGTAATTCTTGTGGTTCTTTGGATTGCACCTCAGATTTAGCAGAACACTTTTGAGAGTCACAATTGTATTCTTATATTTGGCCAACACTGTTCTCAATCTCCTCTCCTTCAAAATACTTCAGAATGTAAGAGCTCTTCTATTCTCAGGGATTAATTTATCAATTTAAAGTAGTTAGAATACATTCTTTTAATGTCTGTTTCCCGTTTCCCCCTGATTTTCCCTTCTAGCATATGAAAGCAGACTGTCTTTGCACTGTGAAGTCTTTAATTAAGCAGATAAACAATAGTCTTATGAAAAAAAAAATCATTATTATTTTCATTTCCCTTTTGCAATTTAAACCATCAACTGAAAATTTAAATAAATAGAAACCATGTATAATTTGCAATTAATTTTTCCCCACTTTCTCTGCATCTAGTGAACTGTCAAAGTATTTGCTCATGACATAATGAGTCAGATTTTTTTTGCTTTTTCCAAACTTTCCATATTGTCTGCTGTACATGGATGCAAAATTTCTGTAGCTATCAGGTTTTCTTTATTTTCAGAGGAAAAGTCCACAAACTTCTGTTTTCAAAACATGCTTTTGATTGGACATAAACCTATATTATACTTCATACTTTTTAGAATTTCTGGCACTTAAAAAGTCAAAATCATAAAAAAGCATATCAGAGAAAAAAAGTGCAGGGCAAATTTAAGTATGTTCTGCCTCAGGTTGTATTAATGTGAGCAAGAGTGTGATTCAAACACAAAAAATTATTACTTTAAAAAAACCCAACCCCCCTGCTTATTTAAACTTCTTAAAGTAGAAGTTGTAAACTATGCAAGAAAGAAACTGGTCAAGTGAGGGTATGAGTAGATATGAAGGGCTGGAGTAGTTTGGAAAGTTTCACTGTCCAGCTCTCCACATTCCTTCACAGTTCTCAGGGAAATTTCCTATTATTGTGTATGACAGAGCTTAAAGAAAGCAAGCTCACCCTGCACAAATATGCATGGTGATTGTCTTCCCCTTTCTTTCCTGTGATGAGGTCATACAGTTAAGAGCAAGTTATATCCAAATTAGAATTGAGTTTAATCAAGTGTATAAAAAGGTCTCATTTGATCTTGGGATCCGTACAACACAGAATCATTTGAAGGATCCATTTGACTTCTGTCTTGATATCTGAGGCCCACTTTGTGCAACCCAGTGGGGGAAATATTTTGTGTTTCTCATCTCAGTGATCAACCCTAGGTCCTGCTTACTGAATATTTCAGCTTCAATGAGCATGACAGAATTTGTGAACATGGTAAAAAGCAAGAACAAAAATATTTGCCATTATCTTCAGTAAATTTCATTATGGATTCCACCTGTGCAAAGCATGCTGGATTTATTTGTGACTGTGATAACCAATGATTGATCAAATTGCTATTAGCTTATTCTGGAAAATTTTCATTCAAAAATACTGTCATTTTATCAGTTAGATATCTGTAAAATGTCATCAAAAGAGCTGTGATTATAACCCTCAAGAACTATTTTGAAACACTTTTGAAATTATTTCATTATCCTCCATTAAAAGTACTTCCGAAGTAATTTTTAAATTGTTGAATTTAATTATATTTGTAAATCTTAAACGTTGCTAAGACAATCACTTCCACACTTTATAAGATGGAAAATTTTCTACCTACAGGTAACACAACCTGCAAAGGGGACTCTAGCAGAATACACTTTGTGATATTAGTTTTACCATCTTAGTTCTACAACACTTTTCATATCTTCATTATCATCAGGGACACAAAACTCAGAGTCCCATGCAGAGCAAAAGATTACAAAATAATCTTCATAGAAAATCCTTTTTATTTTGTTGGCAAAGAAAACTATGGGAAGAGGTAAAATGAAAAAAAATCCAGATGTGCATTCAGAAAAAATCAATATGGTTGTATGCTTGTGCACAGGCAGTCTTGACATTTCATTATACATTATACTTGGCATTCACTTTATATTAAGATACATAATTTCTGAAATAGCTGAGAATTAATTTGAAGAAATTTAAATTGAGAAACACTATTTCATAAACTAATACTATTGACAATTGTTTAGGGAATTAAAGTCTGTATTTTACACCTCAGATCTCAGCAGTAACAAAATAATAATAAGAAAGCAAAGCAACTGTCAAAGGGGAAAGAAGTTAATTAAGTAATGGAAAAAATGTAAGATTAATGAAGAAAACAAAGGGGGTTGATGCAACTTCTTACATGAAGGTAAAAGTCAAAAAGAAAAACCTTGTTTATGTTCAATTTTGTCCTTACAAAATTGAGGCTGGACTGATGGGCTGAGGCCAACTGCGCAAGGCTCACCAAGGTGCAGCGCTTCAGTCACAGCAGCCCCTGCAGTGCTGCAGGCTGGGGGAGCAGCGCTTGGAAAGCTGCCCAGCAGAAAAGGGGGATGCTGGTCCACAGCTGAACATGAGCCAGCTGTGTCCAGGTGGCCAAGGAGGCCAATGGCATCCTGGGCTGTCTCAGAAATAGGGCAGGACAGTGATTGTCCCCTGTACCTGGCCCTGGGGAGGCCACATCTCAAATCTTGTGTCCAGTTCTGGGCCCCTGACTGCAAGAAACACATTGAGGGGCTGGGGTGAGTCCAGACTAGGGCAAAGGAGCTGAGGAAGGATCTAGAGGGTAGATCATGGGGAGCAGCTGGGGGAGCTGGGGCTGCTTAGCCTGGAGAAAATGATGCTCAAGGAAACATTATCAGTCTCTACAACTGCCTGAAAAGAAGTTGTAGACAGGTGGGTGTCAGCTTTTTCTCCCAGGTGACAGGACAAAAGAACAGAGTCTTAAGCAGAGCTAGGCTGGACAACAGGAAGAATTTCTTTATGCAAAGAGTTGTTAGGCATTGGAATGGGCTGCCTAGGGAGGTGGTAGAGTCACCAGCCTTGGAGGCGTTCAAGAAACAGGTGGACATGGCATTTAGCATCATGATCTAGTTGACAAGTCATTTATTGGTAAAGTATTGGACTCAATGATCACAAAGGTCTTTTACAACTTAAGTGATTCTGTGATTATGTGGAATTAAAAGAACCATGGATCTTAGATATGTATTACAGTACTACTTAATGGAAAATACTCTTACCGTTAAATCAGTTTGATATCAACAGGTGGTTCTCTTTCCAAGTGCCTCAAATATTATTGGGTCAGTGAGGTCAATGCAGAAACAAGTTTTAGTCCAATGAATTGTAATGCATTAATTATTGTAATAATTCATCTAAGATGTTGATTCTAGAAAAAAAAATTCAGATTATTTTGATTTGCATAGTAACATGAAATCTACAGTTATGAAGAACTTATTGTTGCCATCACTTCAGATGTTTAAACAGAATATAAACTTTTTCAACAGTTTGATTCTGTTATCTAATTTTTGTGACTATATAATTTCTGAACTACTAAATTCTTCCAGAAAAATAAAATGCCTAACTTAAAATTACAGCACTGTGTGTGGTTGTACAATACCCCATGTAGTGCTGTGTTGAATGATATCACACCACAAAAATTATTATTCAGTATAATGCATTATTTATAGCTTGGGCTTGCAGATGTTGAAGTGCATCATATATCAATAACTACTTTGTTGGCTATCAGTAAAGGTTGTTTGAAGGGGAAATTTTTACTTTACCCAAGCAAATTCAGAAGAAACAGGAAAAGAAACATTTTTCTTACAATCAAATTAACAAACTATTCCAAAGAATGTATCTTAAAGCAAGATAAAATAAACCAGATAAATAGAAATACAAATATATGTAGGAAAAACTATGTTTTAGAAAGTCCTTATATGACCTTATTTTGAGTTTGGTTGCTTCATCTCAGTAAAGATGTACCAGAGATTAATGAGATTCATGCAAAGGCGACAAAAACGATTAATGATAAGGTAAGATTTACATAATATGAGAGGTTACAGTGACAAAGTAATAGGAAAGAAGAATACTGTTGGAAGTTGAGTAACTTATGAAGGACAAATGGAAAAGGATTACTTTCACTTTTTAATTTAGTTTTTGTCCTGAGTTTAAAAACTCAATGAGGAAATTAAGGCCACTCAAGCCATCCCCTTTTCTATCATGGAGAAATAAATGCTAAGGGAGACTGAAGTCGGAGTCACAATTTTCTAAAGAGGCTTGTAATAAGCACAACAATAATAATTAATGAGTTCACAAAAAGAGAATGGCTTAACCAACAAAGGCAAGGTATCAAGCGCCCCCTCCTCGTCCAGGGCAATACTAAAATTGTGGCTGCCACGGGGTGCTCATGAGAGCAAAGGATAGCACACCAAAGAGATTATTTTTGTGGCTCAACCTCCTCCTCCCGGCCCAGAAAGAACACAAAACCGGGGGCAGAGCAACACCTGGAGAGCTGGTTTGGAGCAGGAGCTACTCCGCTGGGCAATGGGTGCTGGGCAAGCTTCGTGCCCGCGGCAGCAGCCGGGACGGGCGGCGCTGTCCGGAGCAGCCCAGGCCTCTGTGGGGCTGGCTGGCTCTGTGCTGGGTCTCTCCCACAGGGGAAGAAGATGGGAGCCATCAGGAATGTGTGGCTGGGTCGGGAGCGGGCTTGGGCTCCATGTGGCTCGGCTGCCCCAGGGGTCACCCTCACCCTCCACTTCCAGCAGCAACTGCACAGCTCCTGCATAGGAGCTTTTCAAAGCTTGGACTCCATGGGCACAGAAAAATGATGCAGTGATGGTGATCAGTCCAGGCAGCCCCTTCCCCTCCCCAGCACCAGGCCTGAGAAGAGTGACCACCTTTCTGCTTGTCCTGCTGCCTTAAAAATGTTCTCCACCAGCGATGACCTGGAGAAGTGTAAAACGCACAATTGTGGTCACCTCCACATAATGCTAAACTCTGCCTCCTATCCCTGTAACTAAGGCAGTATTACAGCCAAAAACCAGCAGAAAATCTAAAGCAATACTGAGGCCTTTCTTTCAGGCTTTCCACACAGAGACCTTCAGGTTTATGAAAATGTATTTACATTATGTTCATATTTAGAGGTTCTGAAAGACCCCTCTTATCGAGTTTCCCCATATTTTTCTCCTTATATTCTTTACTTGAGTGGCTGTGTATGAAAGCTAGTCTTCAAACTATTACTCCCTCAGTTTATTCAATCTAGAAGCCTAAAGGAGACTGTGAGATTATGCTTTATTCTTTTGAAAGACATTTTCTTTCTTCTTTTTTTTTAACTTCCGCAAGAGTTTTTATTTTTGAGTCTTTTAAACACTGATTGAAAACCTGAACTGCATTGTGAAATAAATGGCTATGAATGCTTAAAATTCAGACAGTGGCCTATGAGAGACACTGCATATAGATTTTGTATTCTAATAAGAGGTTAACAGCTCAGATTACCTCTTGTAATTCACATAAGTATTCCTGACACTGAAATTCATGATCCAAAAAGGTGATAAAAACATACCCAAAAGAGAGAAAAGGGAATACTGAGAAAAAATATACTGTCACTCGAAGTAATAGATTTGGACAGTACATTTTGCATTAAAAAAAGTATTTTTTTTTTGGTATAAACTGAAGGTGAGCTGAGAAAGGATTCAATCATCAGAACTACAAAAATGCATGTTAATTGTGAATAACATAAGGGGTTTGTAATTTTTCATGTCCTCCCATGTTATGATTTAATTATGATTCTAGAAAAGTTTTCCTTATCTGCATCTAGCACTGGCTAACGTACTACAAGACTATTCATTGCTTCTCCATAGCAGGAGGGATGAGCCTAAATCAGTCTCTACATTTCCCTGCTATAAGAGTAAAGATGTTTTTTTCAAATAGCAAGAACTTTTTGCTAAGAAACACTGACTACTAGCTAGATCTAGAAACAAGAGTTTGGAGCAGATGAAGCAATTCACTAACTCACTAAGGAAACTCCTCTGTTACAGGACACTAACTAACCTGGATATTTAATGATGTGTTCTAGTTCGTTTCCAGATGTTTGCAGATTAAGCTGTAATGTAGTGCATTAAAATTCATTGATTTATTCAAAGCCAGGCATAATAGTATTCCAAATTACAATAGTAGGATTTTTACATTATAGTAAGTAAAAAGCTGTCTTTTTTCCCCTCTGGTTTTAATGCAATCAAATACCAATGATTTTTATAGGATTTTAATGGGTACAATAATACATAAATATCCAATTATATTATTAGAATACACCAATTTTAAATATTGAAATGAAGAATGATCATCAACAATGTTGTTTGTTAAGATGTTAAGCTTTAAATTCAATTGCACATAAAAATGGGGTTAATCTGTAAATTTTGAAAAAAATTTATAGACCTCTGGTTTATTTAGTTTAATTTTCTGTTTATTTGGTTTAGTTATTAACCATCTTACATAACTCTAGCCAAATGCCTAAAATTAATTGCTTAATTATGTCTGTTGGCAACAAGAAACAGATTAAACATAAATCCAAGCTCAAAAGCGTTACCTATGAAGGACCAGATGATGTTAAATAGTTTTGCCTGTTAGCTTTGGAGAAAATATAGACAACTAGATTACACCAGACACAGAACATTGGATGTCAGATGACATGTATCTTATTTGATGCGCTTTACTTCAGTTACTAATACTTTTTTCTCTGGATGCCTGCACAGAACTGCATAATAAAAATAGACAATCATGTCTACTCAGGAGTGTATCTAAAACAGGTGACATGAATAATCTCAACAGAGACAGAAGAAAACCAGCTGCCATGGTTTAACACCAGCTGCCAACTAAGGCCCAGAGCTACTTGCTCACTCCCTCTCAGCGGGAGGGGGGAGAAAACCAGAAGGGTAAAAGTGAGAACACTGATCAGCAGTTATGAAAACATCCCTGTATTAGCAACCCTGTTTTCAGCACAAACAAGACACATAGCCCCATACTGGCTACTGTGAAGAAAATCAGCTCTGTTGCAGCCAAAACCAGCACATCAGCATAAATATATTTAATTATCCTCCTGATTTTTAAGCTAACAAAACTATTTGTGATGGATAACTACTCTATTCATGAAGAGATGGATGCCTTTAAGAGATGCTTCATGCTGATCAAGTGCAACCATGTGCATATGTGATGGAAAAACATTTTTTTTATCATATGGCTTTATTAACATCACAAGTAGAGAACCAGGTTTTTTTCTCTACATTCTTTATGCTTAATTCTTACAGGAAGAGAAATTCAGAGATAGGAGACAATATTTTTTTTCAGGCCTCTGAAACATTGCCCATAGTTTTCCAAACCATTTTGTACATATTAAAAGACTAAATTTTAATTGAAAAATGTAAAACCTTTGTTAGGTTTTATGATTATACAAATGAGGTAGTTAGATATTTCTTTCGCTTCATACAGATTATTATCACAAAAATCTTGCTTATAGATGAAGGTTAAGGTAGATCAGATGTGCTTAATTTTTTTACATTTTTATTCTTTATTCTTTTTCATTCATTCACAACAAAATGTCCTTTGAGACAGTATAGCATCTTAATACATATGCAATACTGTGAATTTGAGCAGAAAGTAAATACTATCTTTTCATATGCATGAATGTTAAAAAAGTATCAACCCCACTGTCTTTTCAGTAGTGAATACTTATTGGCAATACACATTTTAATAATCTTAATAATGCGTTCCAAGAAAAAAGTTAAGCGAAAAGGCAAGCAAGGAAAATTCATTTTTAGAAATATATGATTGATTCAGTTTTTATTATTAAGAATTTTTATACGAACAACAATTTTAACTGCATTTACATCCAAAAATACAGGCAGGAAAAAGGTGATTGAAAACAAAGAAGTTGTCCATGTCTTTAGGCAAGTGAAGAGATTTGGCCACTATGTTCCTTTTCGTAGTTTCAAAAGGGAAGACCACAAGATAAATATCTTTTTCTTATTACTGTCCCTTAATGGATTGAATTTCCTTGAGAATGATCAGCCAGTTTCTAGCAATCTCAAAAAAGCATACTACTACTTCAAAACAAAAAGCATTCAGGTGTGTTTGTAAAACCTATGCCTTTTCTGAGATTTGTTTTCTTAGGTCTGTTTGTTACAAACTTCCTTTTTTTTTTTTACCAATTGCTAACATGTATTATCTCTGAAAACCAAATTAAACCATACTGCAGAGCTTCAGAAAACATGCTCACAAGTAATAGATATTCATCTCAAAATAAGCTTTCCTAAAATTGTTTCAGAAGTCAGGTTTTTTTTCTTCTGAGAGTTTTATTTAATAGTTAAACTCAAATTTTTTGTTTTTTTTTTCTTTCACTATCATTTTTTAACAGATTCAAAGACGGTTTTCATTACATGCAGAGTTCTAACAACACTGCCAGCCATGAAATGAACATAATACAGATATTAATAAAATCTACCCTTTTGTAAAGTATTTTATACATGTGAAAGTTGTACTTCTCATTAAATTTCTTTTATTGCTTTAAAGCAGTGTATTTTATGCAGTGCTCTCTATGAAATATAAAACAGAGGTTTGCAATACTTGGAGTTAAAATTGCATCCATAATTCAAATAAATGTTGCTGGGTGAAGACATAATATCATGCATCTCTTCCAGTAATCATGGTACCTTATGGAATAACTCTGATGTAGTTTACATTGTTTTAGATCTCAGAAAAATTCACCAGTGTCGCATGAGTGAAGTTCAATTTAATTCACCTGAGAATGTTTGATTAAGAGATGAAAAATGTGAAAAGCAAAAAGAATATTGAGAAAAGTACAAATACGATATAAGGGGTCTAATCTAAAACATTTTTTCTAACATATATTGCTATCTTAAAAAAAAGCCAAAATCATTTTAGTGTTATTTTTATAGCGGGTTACTATAGTGCGGCTTATGTTGCTCTGTTTACTTCTGCACTGGCTGCCTTTAGGCTTAAATTTACTGTAAATCCAAGTTGCTGAAGTAGGCATTGACTGTATCTCTGAAAAGCTACCTTCGGGGATCTGTGCACACCCTCAGTGCTTACAAGATTGATTTGTAGCTTCAAGCATAAGACACTTAAGGGAATCTGAAACCAGGATGGCCGCACAGGTGACGTTATATCCTGCACAGGGTGAGATAAGAAGCTGGATGCTCTGTTAGTGCCCTCTGATGGGCAGCTCATGCAACCCTTTCAGATAGCATGAATCAATAAAATATATACTTAAGATGACAATAATATATATATATATTTAAGAAGAATAAAACAAAACCAAAGCAAAAGTAACATGCTAAGTGTAAAAAGTAGATGATGTTAAAAGCTTGGAAAAATTAGGATATAAGAAATTCCTAGTTTTTACATCTGACAGAGGTGTAAATCTATTTATCAGAGGCAAACTGAAACAGGAAAAAAAACCTCAATAAATCTTTTTATCAAATGTAATATTTTAAAAGAATATTTTAAATATTTTTAAAGAATATTTTTATTAAAGAATAATATTTTTTATCAAATGTAAATCTTTTTATGAAACGTAATATTTTAAAAGAACATTGTTCCAGTACAAATATGAAAACTTGTTAAAATGGCGAAGAAACCAAAGGACCACTTAATGACATAGGGAGATGGAACAGGAAGGATATTTCATCTTTCCTTAAACTGAGAGGTGTTTACCCTAAAGAAGGAGGTGTTTACTCTAGCTGTGGAAAAATCTGAATAGATTTTATACATTTACAAAATTAGTTACATTTCTCATTCTCTAGCTGTCTTCTATCCATCCAGGTGCTGTGTTGGAAGTAGGTAAGTTGTCAATAATGTTTGAAATATCACCAATTCATGCGTACAATTGAAAAAACCTGGGAGAAGAAAGGACTGTTTCATGTTGTTATTTTGAATATTCTGTGCAAAGAGGACAGATTTTCAAGAAATGCACTTTACCTCAGTCTCTCCTCTTGATTGAGAGAACTCTTGTTTACATTTTCTCAAAATATACCACATAAAGAAATACTATTATTTACAATATTGTCTCTTTAGTGTTTTATGCATTTCTAGCCTGAATAACATGTTCTCTAAGGGCCAAATTTAGCAAATATTACTCCAGTTGATTAATTTTACTTTCATGTTTCATCCCTTTGAAGTCAAATTCATCAGGAAGATGAATGCAAGTAATAGTTATATAGATAGGCATTTGGAGAACCGGGTCTGGGATTCAAATATAGTAGAGTTTGTTGGTCTGATCAATCTAGGAAACATTTATTTCCACTAGAAAACACTAATTTAAAACATCTAAATTGTTTAAGACTGGGGGAAATGAATTAAATGACAAAATGGTGGGAAAAACCTTTTTGAACTGTAAGAAAAATTTCTGTGTGTTTAATACTCTAGTGTATGAGGAACAAGTCCTTAAGCTTTCTTTGACATAAAATAAAGTAAACCACATCATCTGGGAAAACAAAACCAAAGCAATTATCCAGAGGCTGATGTTCCTTTCAAATTGATAGATGAGAAAAGAAACTTGACTTTTTCACTTCTTGATGGAATTTGATAATTTCTGATTTAAGACATAAATGAAATTTTTAGGATATAATGAAATTCTGTGGTATGGTAGATTGTCTTCTTTTCACACTACATAAGTTGCTTAGAAAATTCAGAGGCTTATTCTTCTATAATATATCTTCTTTGAGGTAACATAGACGTGGATTTTTCCTTAGTATTTTGCTCATGGCACTTATGTAATATCTTTTATTGAAAGTTCCCACTTCCAGTATTAACTCCCATTTTCAGTATTAACAGAATTTTGCATTAATGAAGGCTAATCTTTTCTTTAAAGAGAATAAATAAATTACATATGTTTAGTGGTTTATTTAAAATAATACTTATGTAGAAAATTACTTATAAAACTTTCCCTGGAATAGCATTATATATATATATATATATATATATATATATATATATGTGCATATATTTATATTTACACACTCCACAATAAATAGAGATATATGTACATATACACCTACACACTCCTAATAAGGAATATTTGTGGAAGAACATGACTGCAACTTAAATGTAAACCTCTTGCTTATTTAATCCATACATTGTATTTTATTTCTTCTAATAAAAGAAATTACTAAATTTTGCACCATTCTACTTCCATCATGTTGTCCTCCTCAATAATTACTTTTTAGGAAGTGCATACCTCACAGTTCATAGTAAATGTACCTTATTTCCAAAAACTGTCTGTGGGAGGCCCTTTTCAATGCTATAACAAGCAATTAGGTAGTAAAAGACCTTTAAAATAAACTCTGAATGACCTGATAAATACAATTGGTAAAACGACCTTAGAGTTGGAAAGACTGCATGTTTGAACTCTCTGCAGAACTTGGTACCATTTGATGGAATAGCACATCAAGCTTGGAGCTTACTTGGTCATAGTCTCTTCAGTATCTTTGCACTAATCACCAATACACTAGACTTTTGTATTTCTGTCACCAAAGTCTGATCACCTTTTATCTTCTTTAGTTAAGTATAAAGTTAGAATTCAAATGTACTGTGTCACGCTAAAGAACTGCATTTTTATTATCGTCTCTTATTGACAGGTTTGTTTTAAGACTCAGCACATCATCAGACAGGATCTTGTGCTTACTTTACATATCCCTTAAGGAAGGTCTCAGCAAACAGCTGCTCCTTATCTGCAGGCCTAAGCAGGTGTTTCTAATGACACCAACATTAGGAAGCTCAAAAGAACAGCTAAACATACATTTATTGCTGCCAAGCTTTTAATGTCTGTTATCTGTTGACTTGTTTATCATGGCATCAGAATTTAAATGTGGACTTCTTGGTGCTGGGAGTACTTGAGATTAGATTAAATGTGAGGAAAAAATTCTTTGCATAAATTGTTGTCAAGCATTGGAACTGGCTTTCAGGAGAAGTGGTATTGTCTTCATGTCTGGAAGTGTCCAAAAAGCTTTTGGGTGTGGCACTTAAGGACATGGTGGTGTTGCAAGGTTGACATTTGGAATTGGCGGTCTGGTTTTTTTCCCACAAATCTTTCTAAGAAAGATCTGTAAGAAAGATCTGTCACAAATGTGTCTAAGTACTATTAGTATATATGTATTTCACAAATACAAATTAGTGAATTTGATAAGTACTTGTAGGTGCAATCATACAGTTTCATCTTCCTTCACGTGTTCTGTCTCAGTGTGGGTTATACAACCATATATATAAAATTTTCAATTTTAAATTATACAAGCTTGTACTTAATTGTGCACAACTGCAACAGAATTTTCATTATCATATATTGTGTCCTTTAAAGTGCGATACAAAACCTTCTCAGGGAAAGAAAGAGCTAATAAAGTAATATAAAGGAAACTGGAAAAATAAAGCCTAAGGGATAGTATTTCTTCTTTAGATACAATCTTTACAAGAAACAAGAGATTAATTATTTGAATTTTTTTTTCTTTGAACCAGTTGAAATACATTTTCTTTACTGATCTGCCTGTTTCATGTCTCCTACAGAAAACATCTTTTATAATTTATGTCCAAATATCACTGTTTTTTTCTCCTGAATAAATTAAAGCAGGATCATTCCTTCTTGCTGCTGAACAGTTTGACCTAAGTCCAAACAAGCACTAAGGCTTAAATTCAAGACACCAAAACATAAGACTAAAATGAATAGGAAATTATGTGATTAAGTGCTTTGTTGGATGAAGGCCAGAGTGTTCAGTATCTTGAAGACTCTTGGGGAAATGAATAATCCTATGTAAGAAATAGTCCTATTTTAAGAGTATGCATAAAGATCAATCGTACCAAAACCAGAATTTTGGATTTATAAATTCACCTTAACTTTAATGTTGTAGAAGTCCATGTAACATTGTTAAGGAGACTATGATTTTAGTGCAGTATTAACTGTACAGACTTTGTAATTGGATTATATCGATTTACCAGTTTTATATTCTTCCATCTTCACTAAACAAACAAAAAACTTAGAGAACCTAATTTGGAGTTGCATTGAGCCTGGCTCAATTCATTTCCTCACAGCAGCCCTCCCAGAGCTGTGCTGGGCATTGGCAGCTGGAAAGGTGCTGCTAGCACAGCAGCGGTTTGGGTGCTGCTGGGCAGGACTGGCACAGCAGCAGAGCTGTCTCTCAGCATTTTCCCTCCATCACAGGGCTGGGAGTGGGCAAGAGCCTGGGAAGGGACACAGCCAGGCCAGCTGACCAGAACTGACCAAAGGGATGTTCCATCCAATTTGACATCAGCTCAGATATAAAAGCTAAGAGGAGGTGGAAATGGTGGGGAGGAGACCAAGCGTTTATTATTTGCAGTATTTGCCTTCTGGACTAACCATTATGTGTGCTGATAGCCCTGCTTCTTGGGAAGTGGCTGAACATTGCTTGATGATGAGAAGTAGAGATTAAACTTTTTTTTTTTCTTTGCTTATTCATGCACAAACTTTTTCTCTTGTCTCAGTAAACTGCCTTATCTCAGCCCATGAGTTGTTTTTCATTTTATATTCTTCCCCCAGTCCAACTTGGGAGTGGTAGAGCAATTTGGTAGGCACCTGGTATCAAGCAAAGGTCTATCCACTACAGAAGTCACTGATTCAAAACATTTAATTCCAGCTTGTTCATGTAACAGTATTAACAGTCACCCTGGTTCCTCTTGTATAAAAATTAGACTTACATGGTCTAGATTGGAGAATGACTAAACGGTGTTCAGAACAGGTTGGAAGATTTGCCACAAAATGTAGTGATTAAAATATCACGGTCTATCTCAGGAGCAGTAGGAAGGCAAATAGTCCAGGAGTCTATAGTGGGACCTGCATATATTTTAATGATCTGAAGGAGGTGATGAAGTGCTTGATTAACAAGTTTACAGATAACTCCAAATAGAGTAATGAGTCAATATGATTGGGATAATGACTGTTACCAGATGGACCTCGAGAGGCTGGAGGAATGGGCTGCCAGGGATCTTATGAAATTGAATCAGAATAAGTGCCTGTAGGGATAAATCTATGAAGTTCACAAGAAGACCAGTTAAAAATGATGCAAGAATTAGTTTTTTGCATATAGTAAGAAAACCCAAAACCTCCCAAACTCCAATGTCATTGCAAAACACAGTCTACATATAATAGAGTTCAGAAAAATTGAAAGACAAAACAAAAGTTCATTATTTCCTTCAAGACTTCTTTCTGTCTAATAGTCAAGATAAACTTCTGTAGAGGCATGAGACAGGTGGAAGTATATGAGAAAAGGCTATAAATAATTGACTGAACTACCTTGTGGTGAGCAAAACCCAGCTTTTATCAATGAAGTCTCATGATAAGAAATCTCATCTATCCCAATATTCTTAAAAGGATTATGGCAGCAATAAGAACAAAGTGAGTTCCTTAACGTTTCACCAGGATTAATTTTTCATTATAAAAAAGAACTGAGTGGCTGATAGAAAATGGAACAGACTACACATTATCTTAGAGCTGTAGGAAAAAGCAAAGATAGCATCTTATATATTTAATTTCCTATTTGTATTAGTGTCTGGTTTTAAAATATGCATAAATGTGTAATAAAAACAGATTAAAAACCAACAGATAAAAAAACCAACAGCCTGTGAAGAGATTTGTGAGCCATGCAGCTAAATCCCAAGGCATTTTCTTATGGATTTCTTAACAAAAATATTTATCTAGCATTGCCATCCATAATGTATTGAGGTCAACAAAAATTAGACCACAGATGGTTGGTGAATTTCTAAGAATAGCAAGCAATATATATTCTGGCTTGAGGAAGCATTATTTATTTATTTTATCAAATCATGTTTCTAAGACCTGCTAATTTAGAAAGCTATATTGCTTATTCCTATACGTGCATGGATACAGAAACAAGCTGTTAATGGGAGATGCAAACTCTTATGTACTTCTAGTTCCTAAGTTCTTTTAATCTTCAAATTTCTCTTTCATAGGAATTTATATTGAAAATAATAAATGAAAATTGAGGAATCAATCCAAACTTTTCTTTAGCTAAGCAGTGCAGGTAAAAAAACAGTTTGTGCATTACCCTACTCTTTCCAGGTTGCCTGGCCCTGCTTCCACTGCCTCTGATTTCCTTCCTGGCCTTTAGTTTGACCAGCAGGTCTTGACTCAGTCATGCTGGTCTCTTGCCTTCCTTCTTTTATTTCTTACATCTGGGGTTTTAGAGCTCTTGTTCTCTATGAAACATTTCCTTAAAGATTTGCTATCTCTGTTCTGCACCCCTGTCCCTGAGGACACTTTCCTATTAACAAATTCTTTGAATAAATAAAAATTTGCTTTCTTAAAATTCTGGGTTCTGACTTTGTCCTTTGCCTGACTCATATCCTTCAGGATGCTTTCCAACTGGTGCCAAGTGACAAGTCACTTATATTATACCTTAACATTAGTGACAAAGTCCAGTTTTCTGATTGCAGAGTGCAAGAAGACATTAAGGCAACAATCTCAAGTTCTGTAGAGATATGATATAACAAAGTCAAAAGGGTTATTCATTTGCTTAAAATTAAGGAAGTACTTAAATATTTTCATAACCTGGGACCTGTGAATCTCTCTGGTGTCTATTAGTGTTAATTCCAGTGAAGACAGTGCAATCAACTTTTTAACATCAGATGAAACTCAGATGAGTTTTCCCCAGAAACAGCAAAACTGATAATTACTTGAAGCTTCTCCTGGTAATTTAGAGTCTAATTAGATGGACTCTCATGGATTACTTAAGATGTTTTGTACATACAAAACCTTTGGCAAATTACATCTTTTGTTGTTGTAGTAAGTTTTTTTCCTCCCAGTTATTAATTTAGGAAACACAAGAGAACTTTGGAGGACTGTCTACAGTAACATCTAACCTAAATTATAAGACATAGTTCTGTGACTTCTACCATATTTTTTCAAGTATGCTTCAGGAAAAGGTCAAAAATCCTGGAAGAGTTATACAAAAGTACTTAGACCAGTACTTTAAGATGCTGAAGAAATCATCTTGAAACATGAGTGAAGATTTACCAACAGATACTCAGAATATCTTTCCAGTTTCCAACAACATGGTGTTCAGGGAATTAATACCTTTCTACTTATCAGTTCTGGAAATATGGACACTTAATATATATTCTCCCAATTTTTTCTCAAGAGGAATAGCAATGTATGATGAAGGAAAAGTGCTAATAAACATAATTATTGCTATTGTTTTTCTTTCACCAACATACATACTGTCATTTCTCTGCTATTAATTAAAAAAGAAATACTTCACCATTTGTTATAGTTTTGTGCTTTACCAGGTAAAAATATCTTCTTAAGTTTATTAGGAGCTACAGATAACATTGCTTGAATAGTGCAAGCTTATATTATCTCATTCCTATATCATATAATGTAATTATAAATGAAGTGTGTTTGACTTGTCCAGGAAATTTATATGGTGACAACACAGGACAAAACTTAAACTAGCCTGTGAGGATTTTAATGTAGAAAAGATTAGAATAATTTATGCAACAGACTTATCTCAGACCACCAAAACATTTAATATCTGAGACTAGTAATCTTTATATACATCTTGTACAAAGAAAAGACACAATGAAATCTACATCATACTCCTTGCAAATCTTCTGCCCCAGCAATTTCCAAAATCAAGGTTAACCTTTCATTTTGCCTTTATGTGATCAGGATTACATATTAAATGTCCCTGCATAATAATGGAAAAATCGATTCAAACTGTGTGGCTTAAAAGTGCTTCTCTTCCTTTAACAGTTAATGTAACAACGTATTTTAAACATTTTGAACTACTTTCCACTAATATGCCAGATGATAATGGTTATATATCAAACCCTGTAATTCCCTGAAACTACATAGATTTATGTCCACTAAATTAGCTGGCTGTAAAATGTTTAGTGAAAACAATAAACATTCATTCAGTCAGACATAATTCTATACTGATATAATTACTATGGCTTGAAGCCAGCACTGACTGGGATTCTGGAAGTTTAGTGTAGTCAAAGGCAGGGCCAATACACTCAGAGGTGTAATTGTGATTAAGATTTCTTTAAAGACTGTTCATGGTATGGGTCTCATCTTCTTGTACATCTGCAGATTTTTACTTATCCAAAAAACATAGCAAAAAATTTTTAGATTTCTGTCCCTATGAATGTGCCATATTTTCTAGCTTGCTTACTGAATTGGAAGAATGTTCCCTTTCTGTTTTCTATTGCCTGTTGGAATGAACCAGAGACACTTTTCCAACTTCATTCACAGTATCTTCCTTCCTGCCTTGAGTACTGTAGTTTCATATACTTCAGTAAGTTCCTGCTTTAGCATCTACTTTGAGAGAGAGCAATTTCCTGAGAATGTGCAGCTGGGGACTTCAAGGTTTTCCTATGCTCTTTTTTTTCCACACTCTCTACTACTTTGGTTTTTTTTCCTTTCATTATAATATAGCCAGGTGATAAACATTTCTTTAACTCATGAAGAATTTATTTCCCTTACTACTTCTGAAAACTGTGTCTTTACTGTGTTCCTTTTTTCCTCAGGAAATTGACATATTTTTTCCCTGTAATAAGTCTGTAAAGTCTGAGATTTTTTTTCTGCTTATCTTCTTTTTATGTGTCTCTCTTTTCAGCACTAAGCATTCATTCTTTGAACACTTTAGCTAGTGCTCTAATGATCACTGAAAATTTAGAAAAGTGATATTTATTTATTTTAGTTATGCTGACACTCAAATTTGTTTAACATTTACTGCTGTCTCTATAAAAATCTTGCTTGAATTACTGATATCAATGACACTCTTATTATCCACATTATTCAAAATATTCACACAATGATCCAATCATTGCAGCTTTTGTATCATTCATTTGGCAAACAGCATGCCTTGCACTGGCTTGATCAACTGCTGTTTTTAACACTTTTGGGTTTGGAAACTGTGTGTGAAGAGAAAGCACTCCATTGTTAGGTTGTAAATCTCTGATTCAGTCCTCATTTCAGACATATTTTTCAATTCATGCATTGACTGTAAAGATTTTTTTTCAGGTTAAACAAGCATCAATATCAATCTTCTTTTGCTTATTGTGTAGAATGTGTGATTTCTCTGGGCTGAACCTGGCTAGCAGCCAATCATCCACACAACTCTTTGTTCACCCTCTTTTCCCATGGGATGAGAAGAAAGTAGGATGAAGTAGAGTAGATGTGGATCAAGATAAAGGAAGTTTAATAGGTGAATCAAAAGTTCTCTGCACAAGCAAAGCAAAATAAGGAATTTATTCACTGTTTTTTCATTTCCAGGTAGATGTTTTGTTGCTTTCTGGGAAGCAGGGCCTCAGCACATGTTTCCTCAGGAGGACAAATGCAATAACCATGAATATCTTTCCTTCCTCTTTTTTTTAGACAGTTTGGGTCAGGTGTCCCAGTCTTGTCACTTCCAAACTTCTTGTCCTCCTCCAGCAGTCTTGTTGTGGGGGCAGAGTGCAAAAAAGAGAAACCCTTCACACTGTGCAAGAACTGTCAGTCATAGCCAAAACACTGGTGTGTTATCAAAACACTGAAGTATTTTATTCATAAATCTGAAGTACAGGACCATTCAGGCTGTTAAGAAGAAAGTTAATTCCATGTCACCATCCCATAAATTCCATCCAATACAGTGATACAAATGCAATATGCCCTTTTAGAAGAGATCTGTGGGTTTTCATCTAAAGCATCGTTTTCCCTTTTGTGTGATTTGGCCTCATTTATTGCACAGTATCAATCAAAACCTGAATGGAGAATCAATCTCCTCATGGCAGAGGAGTCTCTGCCATAGTTATCACTGCATCATTTAAATGCTACTTCCATAATACTAAATATGCTGTACTATATGCATATATATTTAATATAGAGAATATATTTATTAGATGTAATTTTTCTTAATAATATTATTATTTATTTATTATGCCATGTAGTGTAATATAAAATAATGTAGAGGGAAGCAGTGATAAACTAGTTTAAAAGTTTGAATACTTATCTTGGAAACTAATTCAAGGCATCAAGAATTTGAAGGTGCAGATTTAGTGGTAAGTATCCTTAAAAATCATGCAATTAACACAATATACTTTCAACTTTGAACTCATATCTGAATTGAATCAAAACATATAGCTTTGCATGCGTTTATATATGTCATCAGTTTAATTTTCATATTTATCACTATGTTGAAATATTTAGCAGACAGTCATCTTCCCAGGAGGGTAACATGGATTCATACTTTGTATTTGTGTTGTTCTCTGTTTTCTTAGGTGTATATACACCTGCTTCTCAACCAAAGGGGAATACTCTACCACACAAAGTGTATTTGTCAGGAGAACATTGGCTTTTTTCTAGAAAGCAGGCTTGTAATTAGATGTGCCAGGTAACTCTAAAAAGTGGCACTCTTAAATTTTTTGTAAAATGAGTCTTTATTTCAAGTGAAAATTACAGTGATTTCTCTTAGAACAGAGCACGCTTGAATTATTTGTAAAACAAAACAAAAAAAGTCATTGAAAGCACACATTGTAAAGAACAACGGAAATTCAATAGTTCAATTGTTTTTTCTTATCTTGGCACTCAGACTCCAATTGTCTCTTTAATGTGGAAAACTACTGCTATGAAGGGAAAGGATATTTATCCAAACAAAACTAAAATCATTGTATTCATCACAGTGAACACCCTTCACTGAATAAACTGGTCAGCATGTCTTCAGTCAGTTCTAATAGACTGTGACTTCCTTCAGTGTCCTGTTAGGTGTTTTTTCAATCAAAGAAGGTATTTCCTTTATTGGAAGGCTTTCTTATCACAATTTGGCTTTCCATTCAGTCTCTGCTACTTTCAAAGTCTGTGTTAATGTGTTCAATTTTTTGCAGACTTTTTTCCTCCATCTTCCACCTGGGCTAATAGAATTCAGCACAACTGTAAGCAGAGATGTGTTTGCAACTGCAGCTTGTCTTCTAGATAAACACCTCACTAAAATATCCTTATGTTCTGTAAAATCAGTAGACACTCCATTCTCCCTTCACACAGTGGACAGTCCAGGATCACAGTGCAATCCAATCCAAGTCTTGCGCTGTCCTGCTGTTCAGAAGCTTTTGTTCACTATTTTCTTCATAGGTCTCCTTTAAACAGGAATTGCATCCTTCCAACCACCATCAAATTCTACATCGGGAATCTTTTATTCCATCTGCACTGTATGTGAAGTATATGCATCTCCTTCTATTACTTTGCTTTTGCTAAAAATGAAATCTCTATATTTTCTTTTCCAATATAAAAAAGTAAGATTAATGGAACCTATATTATTACTGGTGTTATTACTGACATCACCAGATCAATAATTTATTATTCCTCTAGTGAAGCTGTATAAAATAACCTTTTTTCCCTGGAATTTTTCTTTTTTTTTCTTATTTTAATCTTGTCCTGTTCCTACTACCTCCCTATGGTTACCAGGATTTTGTTTGGAAATCCCACATTCTCTAAGTTGCACTTCTGTATTTTGATTTCTTTGCTTCTGTATTCTGGTTGCAGTTTCCACTTTTTTTTTTTTTTTTTTTTTTTCCCTAAGAATCACATTATTTTGTTTGGCTTGGGTTTTATATGCTGCCCTCATAGTTCTTGTTCAATGTGTTTGTGTACCCTGGGAACAGCCCTTGCATGTAAATTAACCAGTCCTTCATGAAAATACGTCTTTACAAATGGGTTGCAGCTCTACCTATTGTTCAAGCCACATGCATGCAAACATGTATTCTGTAGTTTAAATGAGAGACTTCACACAAATTTCAGCTCCATTTAGTCCTGCTTCCTCTGTATTTACCTGTTCTGGCTA
The DNA here is from genome assembly GCA_039654755.1 of Calcarius lapponicus. NCBI lineage: Eukaryota > Metazoa > Chordata > Aves > Passeriformes > Fringillidae > Calcarius > Calcarius lapponicus. Next base: position 19,067,048 of record CM077466.1, on the reverse strand, counting down.
TGATGGTCTGCTGAAGAAAAGTCTTGGTTTTCCCCAGCTTCCTGTGCCATTAGCGTAAGTGAATATCTGTACTCTTTACTACCACGAAATCTGCAAAAATAGCATAACCCTTTTCAGTGATTCAAACATCAAAAATATGCCTGTTATGTTCTATGGGAAAGCCAAGTTACTACTGAACTTTCATCCCTTTTGTAGCTGTCTATGTTTTCATTTAAGTTAGCAGAATATTAGTTTTAAAGCTATTAAAATGTGCTTGATCTGTCCAAACAGTCCTCAAATAAGAGAGGGACTCTGACTAGACCACTCAAGTCCTGCTCTCCTGTACTTGCTTTTAGTTTTCAGGATCATTGGCCCTCATCCTGGGTTTCCTGCTTTTATACACTCTTCCTACTTGGAAACTGCAATCACCTGTTCAGCTCCAGATGTCACTTGAGGTTCAGTCCTTTTTCCTTTAGCTTAGAGTGATGTATTTTCCTCCCACGTCTTACCTGCCTTTATCAGGAAGTGTTCTGAATGCAGAAGATCTCATCTCTTCACCCAGTGATATTATTACCTGTAGCTGTCAGGAGCAGAAACTGAAAGAAATACTGTCCTCTATCATGAAAAATCCTTACTGAAGATGAATTCTCCAGGGACACAGCTGAAATTGTAAAAAGAGCTTTTAAAGAAGACAAGTGTGAAATTCTTATAGCTTCAAAATTAATAAGAAATTATTGTCTGCAGAGAAAGGAAAAAGAAGTCAATCTCTGCCAATAATTTCCCCCTTTTGTTGTTGATCTAGGAATAAGGCCTTCCCTTTCTTTGACCTCTTAGTAATAGTCTTTGCAGATCCCAGATCAAAGATTATGAAAATACTAACGCATTTTAATTCTGTTTCCTTATTCACAGAGAGGGGAAAGAAATACAACTATGTCAAAATTCAAGCAAACAGGGATCCAAAGTTTTTCTGGAAAGTTATGGCAACATCACATCTAACAAACCCTTAAATATCTATATTTAATATCTATATATCTAGAGGCATAGGACAGAGAAGATTGAGGTCAGCACAAAATTAACTTCTGCAATGATATACTCTGTTACATGAGATATTAAAATTAGTTATTAAATGGAGACCATTTAATAAGAGTGGTATAAGAACATTCTAAATATTGCTGGTCAAAAATTACTTGCACTAACAGTCTAAAAAGTCTAGTCTAAAAATTAGAATAATAAAGACTTATTTTAGTTCTTTACTTACTAACTGGAAGCCCAACTAATAATACCATAAGATCATGCTAATCAACCTTTGGATTTTGAGTTGAACTCAAAATACAAGGAACTCTCATTAAGTTACACGAAGTTCATTAATTTCATGAGCAGTAAGTGCTCTGGGTTACTTGTTTGCTTAATCATTCACTGAAGAATGTGCCTACATTCTGCTTCTTGAACATAAAAAAGTTTCAGCAGTGTGAATAGGATAGTTGGATGTGCAAAATTATTTTAGTTAGCACTGATGAATGTCAGATGACTACCCCAACATACAACATCTGTGGGGAGGTAATTGGGAGGGAGCTATCCAGCTTCAACAGAGCCAGTGCTGCCCTACAGTGACTTGGGGAAGAAGAACAATCATAGTTTCTCTATTTATTTCTCTGTGTCCTGTATGGAAGAGACAATATCCAGTCTTAAGAGCTTTCCTTACCTTAATATTGCCCCAAAAAACTTTACACTTGTTTCCATTTTGATTAGGAGATACACAGACAAAAAGTGAAGCAGGGTAGCTTGAAGTATGACAAAAAATTTAGAAATTTATATCCATTAGCAGAAATTTATATCCATTAGCAGTTTTATAATGTTTCATATTTCATTATGACTTTGGTATTCTTATGCAGCTAAAACAAAATATTTGGAAATAAAATTTCTATAGATGATAAACTTCTCTCATGATACTTTGTCATACCATTAAAGAGGACCAATAAAACAGGCTTATGGTACTCTAAAAATCTGCTGAATATAGACCAGGGCTTGTTTGCTTATTTTTGTATTATGTGGCTTAACTTAGTTAAATTGTCTTGTCTCTGTTTTTTCCTTTATGAAGAAATATTTAGCGAATAAAAATAAAAGAAACTCAAAAACTCATCAAGGCTTGAAAATTTTAGGTGTGGATCACAACTATGGAAAAACTAAATCATTAAAATTGATTTTTTTGAAACTATGAGGCTTGAAGATCTTTAAAAAATATATTTTTTATTGAATCTAAATTTCTCACAGAAGTATTGGAATAATTCTTAAAAGCTAATAATGTAATTAAGCTAACTCCTGTCAAAAAAATTACCTACATTTTAAAATCAATTAAAAGTCTTTGAAAACTGATGTGTGCATTAGCTTTTAATGTCAAACGATACATCAAAGAAAACATAAAATAGCAAGCAAGAAAACTGACTCTTTGGTGTTGCAGACAAGACCCTTTTATAAACACATTAATGACAGAGACAGTGTTTTTCACTCAGTATGCACTGAGACATAATGAATTTAAGGCCCCAAACTGAAATATATTTTCCTCCAGAAAGCCAAGTCATTTAAAGAACCATTGATTTGTTACCTGGTGCGTTGACACTTTATGATGACTTTTTTCATAGCCAACTTATCTTACTTTTCAGATAATAAATAATGCAGAAAGGAAATAAAACAATGCATGCACACATAAAAAAACTCACATATTCATATGGGTATTTTTTTCAATGGAGTACTGTCCTTATTGAATCATTATTTAAAGTCACTTAGGTTATGCACAAGACTTATGAAATCAGAAACATTTATTAATCTTATTTTTATTTGCTAATGTAATCATTTATTCAGGAAAAATAATTTCTTAATTAAATAAATTCCTCAGTATTTCATGTATATGTGTATTTTTTATTATATTATATTTGTTCATCCCAAGTGCAAAAATTAAATGAGTGGATTTTAAACCATGTATCATTAATATAAATGAATTTGCTCAGGTCTGAAATATTGTCTTATCTCAAGTGATACAGTCTTTACCTGGCCTTTTTATAATTATACATAATTTTAGTATGAAATTAGAATTGATAAATATCATTAAAGAGTCAGTTATCTGACTGTAACCTTAAAAGCAATTTTTTATTCTAAATGAAATTAATCATTTAGGATTGGTAGCTCATCAATGAAGAATAAGAATCCTCCCATGAGGAGGGGAAAAATTCTAAAGAATGCCACAATTCTAAAATGGATGCCGAGAAATCTGTCTCTGGAGAAAACTTTCCTTCTCTATTGAATACATAGAGAAATCTGAACAACAAATTCAGATTAGAGTCCTAGGATAAGCTTTCAACTGGATGAAATTATTTTACTAAAACACAGCCAGATGCTGTTTTCCTTTTTACTTGTCTTCCCGGTTATGTCATAGGCAGTTCATGCTGCAAGATGTGTATGTAAGGCTTGGAAACAGGGCAGACTGATTGAAAGAAGAACAGTAGTAAACAGACCTGCCATAAAGCCTGGGAGCATTGGTGAAATTGCCCAAAGTCTCTCAAAATTTCCACGAGTTCTCTTTGTGTTAAATGTGATTGCAGCCTTACCTCAGCATGTAGACAGCCTTTGTTTCTCTGGAATTTAAATCTAATGAAAACATGAGTAAATACACAAATATTCCTATAATTCATATGTATTCATGCATGTGTGTGTACACATAAACTCACTTGTTTAATTTGCTTTAGGAACTGTCTGTTCACTCTCACTTCTAGGATAAAGATGGGATATAAAAAACTAATTTTCTGAGATCAAAATTCCTCCCTATTTTCTAACCTGTTGCATTTTTGCCTTTTGCAAAATAATTTTCCTCACTCCCTAAATTTCATGCTTTGTTCCTTACTTTCCTCCTCTTTCTAGATACTCCTCTGACTGTTCTCTCCTTGGTTGTGTATTTTACACTGTTTCTTTTGAAGTCAGTGGCAAATCTCTTATTGATTTCAGCATGAGAAAGATCAGCTTTCACTCCTTTGCTTCTCTCCATTTTGCTATCTCTAATAGCTGGTAGCAAAATCCCACTGACAGTGGCTCTGATCTCTGAAGTGCTGGTACACCATGCTTTTGAGTTTTGATCCCAGTCAGATCACTTTTTGACAGCCAGAACTGTATCAAAATAGAAGCACTACTGTGCTGGAGGAAAAAAACAAAGCAAAACAGAACAGGGATTATGAGCTATGTTTTATTATTTTCAGCTAGTCCTGAGTGTTAAGATTTCTTTTGTCATGTGATTTCTACTTTTCAACTACTTTACTTCCTTCAGTGATCATGTTCAAGCTATCATTAATTCCTTACTGAGTGCAGTAAGGGAAGCTGAAAAGAAAGCATAGCAAGGCAGAAAGCAGTACTTCTTAACTCCTGGAATTCCTTCACTATCTAGCTCAGTAAAAGATAGATGAAGATTTTGGGGATATTTTTATTGATATAACTTATATCAATAGAAGGTCTATTAAAGCCAACGCTGTTACTTGCAATGATTTGTTTTCTTGTCTCACAATAGCAAGGGCAAATGGCATGGTACCCTGTTCTCATGTTGTCCTTTATACCTTCTGAACTTGCTCTGTAATCTATCACCAAGAGAACCTTTCTCAGGATTAAACATTTTACCTTAGCTGAAATACTGATGGATAAATTTGGTCTGGAACATGGGTCCCACGTGTCTTATGTTAATTCTGAAATTTGATTTTGTTTGCTTGCATTTCTATATCTATGTGTGTGTGTACAGGCACACAAAAATCTACACATAGATATGCATACACAAATGTAAGAGAGAAAGAGACCATGAACAAGTGCTACTGTGTGTGAGAATACTTTCAGTTAAAAGGGATTGTAATGTGACATATTGTGACAATCCTGAGATTTAAAATACATGAACTTCATCTTGAAGGCATTATTTAATGTTTTCGAGTAGCAGGCAAGATTTCTTTCATGGTATTACTTTATGTTGTCTGCAATAAAATTTTATATCTAGGCTGAGAAAGTATGAACTTGCATGACTCCTAAAATCTTACTGTCAAGAGGAACCACTTATGATAACACTTGAAATCTTAAAACTGTATTTCCATAATCACGTTGGATGAAGCTTTACATACCAATTCATCCCAGATACAACTGATCTATGACTGTGTTACTTTTCTGCATGGAAAAATTGTGAAGGAAAATAAAAAATGAGATAATAAAAATAGTGAAATGAACAGAAAGAGAAGAGATGAATATTCCAATTAAGAATACAGACATAACTTTACAAATGTAACAGCTGGGGGATTTTGTGTTTGCCAACTTAGCATGCAAGACATCTGTATTGTTAAAAATGCTTAACATCTGTTCAGTAAAAATAAAAATTCAGCATCACTTAAAATAAAATATCAAAAATTCTGTTGAATATAGTTAGTTTCCCCAAAATAACCTTTGTAAAATGAATCTGATGTCTTCAAAAGATACAAATTTTTGATGTCAGAAAAAAACCACCAATTTTGAATGGAAATTAATAATTGATTTGAATTCTTTTCCTCTTAAGATAACATATAAGTAAAACATTTTTTAAAATCTAAGAGAAAAAAAAATATAGACTAGATTTTAAATACTTGATTCTTCAACATATTTGAAACAAAACTTTTTTGAAAGAATATCCACTTGGAATTTCTTGATAATTCATAAGAAAAACCTTTCATTGTATTGAAAGCCATTTTGAAACTAATCCAACTGTCAGGTCTAACTATATACATATAATAAATTTTGAACAATTTGACCAATTTTGCAGACTCTGGAAAAAGGATAAAAGATTTCTAGGCCTAAGTAAAACTTCAGAAGTCACAAAGACAAATCACCTTGAAATTGCTTTTACACTGACATATTTATGGCATTGTGCTAACCTCTCATTACAGAATATCAATCATATTGTGTTAGGTTACTAGGTGCTCAGCATCATTTTCTATGTTACAATTATCAACTGCTTCATTTGGGTTTTTATCATAAGGTAAAATTTTTATTTTTCTTTATATATGACATATATATCATTGAAATTATGCTTGTTGACACAATATTATACTCTAACACATTGTATTACTGATTGCAAAACCAGTAAGAATATATTTTCTAGGGCATTTTTGTTTCATGATTGTATTTTAATGATATAATAGGCTTGGTGGTCAAAGGTCTTGTTGAAAATTTTATATAGACTGTAAAAATGTGTGACACAAAATCAACTTATATATCAAATAAATTCAGGAATACTTAATTGACATTTAATTTTTTTTCTGAATGGATGTGTCTCATATACAGCCAAGCATTGCTGTTTGATAACAATACCTCAAAAAAATATCAAACATTTAAAAAGCACATTTTAAGTATATACTTGCACTAAAATATATTTTTTGAGCAATCGGTAACTAAGAAAAAATTGTTTATTTTTTTCAGCTCAAGGGACACTGCCACAGGAGCTGTATCTGATATCCTCAATTTAGTATAAATATAAGAACCATAGAAACTATTTGGAAGTTGAGGCTCAATGGAATATTTTTTTTTACTGAGCTAATAGGTTATATTAAGCAGCAGGGAGCATTATAATAAATCCTAATTTTCTTTTATTTGTGTCAAAAGTAAAAAAAAAAAAAAATTCCAGTGTCTAGGAAATCAGTAAGTTCAGCTGAAAGATGTGTTTATTTTAAGATCAAACTCGGACTGCTTTACCACCTTAAAAATGGTTCATCTTTAGCAAAGGAACCTTTTATCTATGATTGCATATTTTTAAAAGGGACTTTAATTCAAAAAGAAACTGGAATTTGTCTAGTGAAGCAGAAAGATATTCAGAACAGCATATTAAATAAGCATCTCTTCTAGCTTTTTAATTAATAGAGTATAAAGCCAAGACTGATAAATACTAACAATTTATTGACAGCTAGTTGCATCTTTGATCCTAATTGAATTCACTTACTTGTCAAACGATACATGAAAGAATGGCTTTATCTTTAGATGACTTCATTATACATGGATTTTATGAGCTCTGATAATTTTGTCTTTTTCAAGACCCAAAAAGGAGAAAAAGGATCCAGTTCTTCTTCTTTTAAGATCAACAAAATACATTGCTCATTTATTGATTCTTCACCACATTCTGTCTTTAGGGGATATTGTCTTTACTGACAAAGTATTGGCTAAAAAGGTCTAGTAATTTCAAGAAAGCTTTGTTTGTGAATCCTCTGTAAGTTAACCCAAGACAGTTCCTTCACATTCTTATACTGTGCGCCAGTATTGGGAAATAGCTCTCTTAGGAAGAAATGGTTCAGCTTCTGGGTTTCTGTAACATCACTATTTGTTGTTAGCCAAAAATATGTCTGCAAGGAGTGCTACTCCTTGTATAATTTCTGCTGCAGGTGGTTCCAGCTTCTCTGAATATTTTATCAAGGTCCTTATTATAATTCATTATCTTGAATTTCACATTATGAGGTGTGTGCAACATCACTGCAACTACATATATTCTTTGATAAAAAGATTTTATTACTCATTTATCTTTTTACTCTTTTTTAAAATCATTGTTAAATAAATAGATTATCAATATTGTATTAGCAGCATATAAGACTAATATGTAAGAATTAAGAATATAGCTGAATCCTCTGGTGCTTTTATAACTAAAACTTGACCATTATGAAATTATTTACAGCATATTGCTTTTGTTGCCTTTGTTCCTTCCACTACTTGTTATGCAATTCTACTTGATTTGCCTATAGGCAAGTTGTATATCCAATGTATGGCAATCTGTGTGTTTAAATAAGCTTCTATTTCAAGCGAAATATTTTTAACTTTAGGTAGCAACTTACTTCTTTTCTCTAAAGACACTTCCAACATCTGATTTTTAGCATTCAGTTGGGATAAGTGAAGTAAATCTTTTATGCTAAAACACACAGGAAAATATTTTTAATGAGAATGTAAAGAAAGAATCATTGCTCTGTATACGTGCCAATGAAATGGAGTTTGCATGCCACATTTTTGCCGTTTATCAGACTTTTTATAAATTCAGGGAGAGTTATCTGAATTAGTCTCTAATGCACTATATATATTTAAAAAAATCAATGCCTGAGGATTGCTTCTGTGCTACAGAAAAAAATAGCTTTTAATAGCATTTTATTTTATAGCTTTCAGATATGATATTCTCAAATATTCTCTTCAAGAATAAGGAGAAAACATACAATAAGGACGTCTAGGTTTTAAGAGGGGAAGTTTCTTGGGGGGGCTGTGGGGCAGCCTCTGCCAGGTGCCATGCTAGAGCAGTTCTTGGAGAACTCCGGCCTGTGGGAGAGACCCATCCCAGAGCGTCTGGTGAGGACTGCATCCCTCTGAAGGGGCTCCATGTGGAACAGGGCAGCAGAAGGGACGAACTGCCACAAACTGACCACAGCTCCCCACTCCCCGTTTTCCTTGGGAGCTCGTGGGTAAATGGTCACCATGCACCTGCATATAAATCAAGTATGTGGATCACAGACTCCCCCTGTAACAGTTTTCTAGATGCACCGCTGCAGACAGGCACTACAGGAAAAGCCATCAGCTTACAGATGTTGCCATTTTGGTAAGGTGAGGAAAAAAAAATCGGTAAAACAACCCTAAGTTCTAGGATAGTTAAGACGGTTCTGTACAGTCTATGTTTTTGTGTCCCAGGGTGACGTTATGATGCTTGTATCCCCATTCCTCTGTTCTGTTAATGTTGGATATTATGTTCTGTATCTTTAAGACTGGCTCTGAAGAGCGAAAGTTTTGTTTGGGTTTTCTTATCAGCCTGTCTGGGACACAGAGACGGCAGCAGTTTTTTTGCTGCTCTTGCTTTTCGCTTCTCTTTCTTTGCTTGCTTGCTTCTGCTTTGCTTCGCTTCTGCTTGCTTCTGCGTAGCTGGCTTAGCTGGACAGTCCAATTTCTTCCTGGACTGTTTCTCCTTTCCTTCTTTTTTCCGACCACCTTGAACCTGCTCCGGACTGGGCCCTGGGAACACCGAGAGTTTGCACCTTGTGGCTGCAGCAGCTGCCCCAGCGCCGGAGGGGCTGAGAACAGAGCGAGCACCCCCGAGAGAGACTCTCTGGATTTGTCATCTTTGTTCAGTGGTGCCATCCGGTATTGTTCATTCTGTGTGCTGGGGGTGCTGTGCCTGTGAATAAACAGGTTCTTCCCACTTCTCTCTGAGGAATTCTTCCCGGACCGGCTGGGGGGAAGGGCCGTGTGGGTTTGCTGTCTGGAGGGGCCCTCTTTGGAAACTCTCCACCAAATTTGCCCAAAACCAGGACCTTTTGGAATAATGGACAGCTAAAGGTTTTGTTCTGTGGCTTGCTACAGTCTAGGACAGCGGTGGAACTCTAGTAAAACCCAATATATATAATTGGTTCTGTGTTCTGGAGGTGTTTAAATTTTTCCTGGATTACTGCCATAATTAGGTAACTGAATGGAGTAAATAAGGTTTTTAGACTTCAGCTGTTTGAATGATTAATCTATACACCAGGTGACAGATGTTTTGGGATTTTTAAGAGAATTTCTTTGACCTCCTATTGATTATGTTGTCAGAATTGAAAATTAACATAAGGCAACAGAAGTCACTTGATCAGTTCTTTACAATTAAGAGCAGCTGCTATTCATAGATGGGTTTTAAGAAATAATGCTGTTTGAATCTAAATGATATGACATATATTAGACTAATACACACAGTTGTAAAGACCTTAATGTGAGGTAATGAACCTTTTACTTATATCCCTGAAGCTCTACTACAACCACTCTTATTCACTTATTGTCTCTGAAGAGATCATTTCACCAGGTTTCAGCTCAAAAATATTCATAGCATGAAAACAATGGCTGAAAGCCAATATAATATATTGTGTGAGATTCTAATATATTGAGTGAGATTTTTTCTCAAAAGAGCAAGAAGTGAAATCTATCAAGGGCAGGTTGGATGGAGCCCTGAGGAGCCTCGTTTAGTGGAAGGTGTCCCTGTTCATGACAAGGAGTGGAACTCAATGACCATTAATGTCCCTTCCAACCCAGAACATTCTATGATTCTGTGACAAGAGGGCATGCACTTGTAAGGAAAAAAATACTATTATATGTAAGTCTAAATGAAGTAAAATTTATTTACAGCTTATTTTTAGTAATTTTTCCGTATCAGGACAAGCTCAGCCACTACTTATAACTTCTGTAAAAGATCACCTCTACATGACTGTATTGTGCTACTGGTTATAGAGCGTGTCTCTTGGATCTTTTAAATTGTGATATAAAACCATTCTGCAGACTGATGAACTGAGAGGATACTGCCCACACTCGATGTCTAATTATCCTTTGTTTGGTTGAAATTAGTGTAAGGATATTAATTACTTATTTCTAGAGGTATAACTAAAATGGATTTGTAGTGGATTCAAAATTTAAATGGAAAGTATATTTGATTTTTGATTACATGAAGTTTTGCTTCTTAAATTGAGGTGATATAAAATGATGGCAGGTACAATTCCACACTCTCTACTCTTCTCTCAGTTGTCTTTGAATCAGCAGAAGGCTTTGTCCTCTAATCAATTAGGAGAATATGAAATTTTTAATATTCAAATAGAAACAAGAAAGCGTTTGTTCTTTTTTTTTGTTCTGGCCTAGAATCCAAGGCCATCAAAACACATTACACTGTAGACCTAAAGACATCTGATCTGAAGATAAAAAGATACTCCTGTTAAAAGCGCATTTGACTGTAGCCCCAGAGATGAAAGGCAAGTCACTAATCATCTCAGTTCTTTGCCTGAGTTTATTTCTTTTTTTTTTTTTTTTTAATATTAGAAGAGAATCTGCAGAGCACAAAAGCAATAGCATGGATGAAGGTCAGTTAGAATATTGTTGTACCACCACTTATAAAGAAAACAGCTCCAATGTATTTTAAAAAATCAAAGAGGCTTTTATACACTCACTAATAAAAGATGCCAAAGTGCTGTTAGTAGCAGATTTAAAGTGATTTTTGCTTGTGGTGATTAAACCCAGCAGGCATGCTTGTTTTACAAACAGAATCTAACTCCTTTTGTGTATAATTCTTGAAGACACATAATGCATTTTCTATCACAGACAAAGAAATGCAAGAGCTTTAGTATCTTTCACGTAACAGATCAGATTTTCGAGATGGTTATAATGGAAGCTTTTTCATCTGACTGACCAAATCTATTAAAGTGATGCCCCAGCCTGCTGTTAGCTGATGTTCTTCTCCAGCTCCGAGACGTTCCAATGGTAATCCTGAATTAAATTAGTACACACGGTAAAGGCTAAAAGAAGAAGAACAACAACAACAAAGATGAAAAAAAATGGATTTTGAGGAAATAGTATTTAACTCACTCTTTCTTTTTACCATGTCTCTGCTGAACAAAGATATATTAAGTAACCTTGAATTTCATATATTCACCTCAGAGATACAAGAGTACAGTGACTTCTTTGCTGCTTAGTCTCTGGAAGGATATTAAAATGCTATTACTGAAGAGCAATGCTCATACCATGAAAGTTATAAAGAATAGTCTCAATAAATTAAGCAAACAGATACAATGGCTTTCAAAAAACAGTTCTCAAAAGTAGTTCTCCTGTGCTGTTCTGATTTGTAATTTGCTGTACTGGCTTTCACCTTATATGATGCTTTCTGTGCTTGACTGCAGACCATATGTTTCATGTAAAATGTACGAATTACAGAGTGCTGTGTTTGCCTGTCAGGTTTTGCTTCTTCATGGACTTCTAACCAGAAGCATGTGTGGTAAAACAGAAGCATATGTCTTATGTGAATAATTGCATTTCAAAACTATTTGAACACTGTGTATAAAATCATGTCATTTAATTATTTAAAACATATGTTAAATAATCTAGCTCAAATTTTAATGGCAGATGTTGTATAACCTGCTTCTTGCAATTCACACGTGCAGGTTTCAGTGTCCAGAGCAGGCACTCACATCCACTGCAGTTCATTAATATTTTAGCTGCTGCACTTGTGCTAATCTGTTTCAGTGGCATATGTGTTCACTCAGTAGTTGTTTGGTGAAAGTAAATTAGATTGTTAATTCTGTTTTGGGATTCTACTCTTTTTTACTGCTGCGCATTAATTCTATTAACACACCCATTCAGAAACTTTGTGCCAAGATGAATAACAAGCACAAATGAAAGATAGTTCTGCAGTTCATTAAATAGGTGATAAAAAAGGCAGACTCTGTGGTAGGCAATAACAGTCAGACAGAAAGTAAACAAATAATGTTTGTCTTGGCAGAGTACTAGCTGATACGGCAATCTTTATGCAGTCTTTCCAATTTATCATGATAAAATCTGTCATACAGATCTCAGAAAAATCAAGGCTACATTTATAGAACTTGTTAGACACAGAAAAGATACCCTTATGATGTGTAAAATCTGTTGCTAGTCTCCATGCTTAGATACTCTCTTATTGCTCCCAACATTCCCAGTAACTGTAAATGACAAGAAACAAGCCAACCACCAGACCAACCCCCAGATCACATCAACCCAACAGTTTAGGATGGGGCAGAACACATGGTCTATGAACCAACCTTGTACGTGCTGTATGCACATTTCCCGACAAATGACAGATGGCACACCCTGCATGGTTAAAAAATTCACAATTCCCATTCCTCAGCTTTGAGCACATAATAAAGCCATGATTTCTGACCTATTCAGGCAACTTCTGAGATACAGGAAGTGGAGAGTCTCTGTGAGCTGTGCTGGAAGGCTGGCCACGTTGCATTTCATGATTTGTAATGGGGGAAAAAGGGATGCACATTTTTTGCAGGAATTCAAGAACTTTAGTATAACTTGAATCTTAAAAATCTAAATAAACCACAACGTTTATAACAGCTAGTCTGACACAGTGATGCTGGCATTCACAATCCAAAATATTCAATCAGGCAAAATAAATATTAATATTAATATTAATGCAATTACTAACTAATGCACAAAATTTTCCTAGTGTATTGTTTTTCTTTCACATTGCACTTACAGTTCAGATACACAATACTAGTATTCCTCAAGAAGAAAGAATGAGGTATTATATCAAAGTGACAGCATCCCAAATTCTTCACCATATATATGTGGTGTTGATGGTGGCATTTTCTTTTCCTTAGTCTGGGATCCACTTGGGACTACTTGTGTATTTTCTAACACAACTTTACACCCTGCTTTTTCTATATAAGTTGAAGTCCACATTACAGTTTAAGTTTCTATTTATTTTGAACATATATATTTTACATGTTAGGAACTTGCTCTTTGTTCATTTTGTTGCCCTCAAAATAATTTTGGCCACATCTCTTATCTTTACCTGATTGCTGTTTATATTCCCAGTGCCATCCAATGCCAGCCTTTGCCTCTTCTATTATCATGCTATGGCTGCACTCCCTGCACTGTCTCATTCATCTCCCCTTTCAAAGGGCAGCACAGTGCACCCTGGTTTATCAACCGTTTTTGTTTAAAAGACTAAATATGCATAAAATAAAGAACAGGAATATTTTAAAAGATCCTTTGAAAGTTTAAATGTTAAAGTCATCATCCCACCAAAAGTTCTGCTCTTAATGTTCACACAGAGTTTTAAAGCTAATGCCAGAAATGCTGGAAGTACTATATATAGCATAACTATTAAAGTATCAGTGTTATCCTATGTCAATTATTGATAGGCTAGTGTGTGAAACATTTTGTGATCTTTATAGCTGTACAAGTTGAGATAAACAATCATGTTAACTAGATAATATCTTATGTGCATCCTCTGTACAGAAAAAAAAATAGTGATGAACAACAGGTTTGTAATGTTCAGACAGTGAAGTGTTAGACACAAAAACAGGGTAAGTAAAATACTTGTTTCCAAGTATTAGTCTTTTTTTTTCCTTGAATTAAAGAAATACCTCTTTTGCACCCTTGCTTCAAAACATATTGACAAAGGAGGGAAGAAAGGGAAGTCCCCATTCCAGTCCTGGGTGAATACTAACTAGTATTCTTCCTGCAGCAGTGGAGATGCCATGCCATGAGACACTGTGCTGTTGAGAGAAGCATATTGCCCTGCTGTAAGCAAGGCAAACTGAAAAGTTACAGCCTAACCTAGTCCAGAAATTTGCTGGTCCGTACGTGCTTGTGAATGTGGTCAAAAATGAAATTACAAAGGAAAAAAATAAGAAATGGTACTTTAGAAGTAGATGGTAAAGTAAGAAAACAGCAACAAGACCTATAAGAAGACAAAGAAAGAACTTGAAGTTGAAAGAAAAAAATAGTTTTGCTTTTGGAATACACTTTGAAATTTAATGATGCAGACAGTACCAGCTGGTTCTGTGCAAATGCAGATTAACCTGGGTCCCTTGATATCTTCAAAACATGTGTAACAAAATTGAAGAGAAACTTGAAGGCCACCTTCTTTCTGGTTGGTATTCAGCTGTGCCTGAAATTAGGTCTGCTTGATAGGTAATAAATTCCTGCTGATGCCTGAAAACATTAAAAAAATATTGGTTTTAGTGTAATTATTTCACATTTCTGTTTCTTAATAGTATTGCAGAAATGCTTACTGGTACACCACCTGCTACTTCCATTTTGACATGCCATCCATTAAATTTTGGTCCACAAGGGCAAGGAGCTAGAATTTAGTTCTGGGGAAGTAAGGAAGACAGGGGAAGTGCTAGAGAAACACACATTACTAAGTTAATTTATCTCAAATGTTAGCAAAAAACAAGATTTTTTCTTCCCCCAGTGGGAAAAACATCTCAGTATAGTCATAATTGCAATAGTTTGGAAAAACCTGTCTTAAGCACGTGCACATCACTGATGGCCATGTTCTGCAAGCTGAAGGTATTATGATGTATCTTGCAGATAACTGGCCTATGGAGACCATGACTACTTAGCAAATACACACTTGGCAAAATTAGGTTAGGAATTTTTGTTATTTTCAAGAGAAAAAGAAATAAAAAGTCACTTCTCGCAAGCTTGCAATCCCCTGTACAAAGGCTGAGAAGTACATTGCAGCGTTCCTTTTATCTTTTTAGGAATGAGCATTCATACCAATAACATAACAAGAAGTATTGCAAGAAACTATGAAGAAAAGTCAATATTGTAATTGAAAGGGTAGAGGCTTAGTAGGGAACCAATATCAAAGATGTAAGGTTTTAAATTATTAGTGCTAGAAGCATAGAAGTGATGCTGATCTGCAGTTGAACAGCACATTCCTCAGAATGTAATGGAAACAAGAATGGACTGAGGGAAAATGAACATTCTGAACTAGTGTTTTTCCTGCATGTCACCTAAGCCTCAAACCACTAAAAGCAATTATTTTATTTTTATCTCATCCTCTGTCACATAACCTCAAAACCCAACACAGGCATGTTCCTACAAATGACTGACAGAATTTATTCTTTTAATCACCACTGGTTTCTGAAGCTGATCCTAATCCAAGAGCTGCTCTGAAATGACACACCAAATCACACATTGCATCGTTTTTGTATACACAAAATTACTTGGTAAATGTTGCATATTACAATAAATAGAAATTGCCATTTGAAAAATAATGCCTATAAAGAATTAATTGTATCATTTTTGTGAATATATGCTGTGTAAATACTGTGTCTTTAGGTCACAAAGTAAAACAACATGGAAGAAAAGAATAGAAATCAAATTGCTAAAGATTCTGAATTAGAGCTATGTTTCTCACAGAAAGATATCATAACCAACAGAAGATAGAGCCAAATAAATAACTTCCGATAGTTTCTTTCATTTTTTCAGTAACCTTCCAGCCAAAAATAATTAAAAATAAACAAAATAAAACAGAAAATATTTAAAATAATTTTTAAAAACAAAACACATGAGGTTTAAAATCTGCAAGTAAATTTTGAACTTATCCTTGTACTTACTGGACTTAATAATTTTCCAGTTGATCAGAATTCAGCACTCTGCTCAGGAAAGTATTGGTAAAATACTTAGTGTACCTGTTAAAAAATCTCATTTATCTCTAAAACGTGGGACTTGCTCTTTTTCAGAGTTACAAGTACTTTAACAAATAACATAATTGTGAAGTGCATTGTTACTTGTGAAACATTTTCTTTTCAGCTTTTAAACTCTTTTAATAGATGACAGAAGTGTAAGGAACAAATGCAGAGCTGGCATTACTAGATGACGTGGCATCAGTTCCTAGCCTGCAATTCATATCAATAAGCACTGAGGTTTCTTTAATATTATCAAGATTACAGAATGTTTTTGGTGAAATGAAACAGTTGTAAATATAGATAGCTGTGTTTCTCAGCAATGTCTTTTCAGGACTGAATACTCACAACTCTTCTTTCAGTTATTCTCAGAGCTTTACATCAGTCTGCCAAGATTTCTTTTTTCTACTCTCACAAGAGGGTTTGGAGAATTTTGGTATGCATGCTTGTGCCAGTGCATAGAGTTATATATTGTATACCTGGCTATTGTACCTCTGAAGTAAAGAGTGTTCACTTTCATACATGGACAATATTTTCATGTGGGCCATTGTGTTTGAGTGACAAGGTTTTGTAACATGGGGCTACAAGGGGTGACCTCTGGGAAGCTTCCCACAGGTCTGACAGAGCCAGTGCCAGCTGGATCCAAGACTGACCTGCCACTGATCAAGGCTGAGTCCATCTGTAATAATGGTAGTGCTTCTGGGATTAACAACGAGAGCAAAAAGCTCCTGCACAATTGCAATAACAGAGTGAGATTATGTGAGAGGAACTCTGCAGACACCCAGGTCAGTGGAGAAAGAGAGGCAGGTGCTCCAGGCTCTGGAGCTGAGATTCCCCTGCAGCAGTTGTGCCCCTGCAGCCCATGGAGGAGCACAGGAATGCAGAGATCCACCTGCAGCTCTTGGAGGATCCCACACCAGAGCAAGTGGATGCCCAAAGGAGTCTGTCCCTCCAGGGGAAGGCCATGCTGGAGCAGGCTCCTGACAGGAGCTGTGACCCATGGAGAGAAAAGCCCATGATGGAGCAGTCTGTGGAGAACTGCAACCCATGTGAAGGACCCACATGGGAGAACACTCAGAAGAATTCTCCCATAAGAGGAACCCCACATTGGAGCAGGGGAAGAGTATGAGTAGACGTACCCCTAAGGAGGAAGTGGCAGAAACAATGGGTGAAGAACAGAATGCAAGCCCTGTTCCAAGTTCCCTTGCACTGTTCTGGAGAAGGAGCACAATAAATTAGTAGTACTGAACCTGTGAAGAGAGGAGGGGTAGAGGGAATTTAAGATTTGGTTTTATTTTCTCAATATGCTTCTGTGATTTGATTGGTAATAGATTCTATTGCTCTCCTCAAGTCAAGTCTCTTTTGCCTGTGACAGTAAGTGACAAATGATCTCTCCCTGCCCTATCTGTCCTTATATTTTCTCTCTCCTATCCAGTTGAGGAGGGGAGTGGTAGAGCAGCTTTGGTGGCCACCTGATATCCAGCCAGGGTCAATCCTCTGTAGCCATTATAGTGAATTTTTACTTGTATTCTTTTATTTATCCTGGTTTCAAAGGCCAGTAGTGAATTTACAGCCATTATATATACTAAAAATCATAGTTCAAACATGAAACACCAATCAGGTCCCTTTTTTAAGCAATTCAAGAACTCCTCATTAGAAAAATATAGAAGGAAAGAAATTTGTCATTCACTTTTGTCAAATCAGGATGAATTCTACAGTGAAATTATCTATTGACAGCTAATACTGCTCTGCAATGGCTTGAATGATTCTCCATTATTGTTGTGATCCAGTTCAAATTCTTGTATTTGGAAGAAACACATAAGAGAAAGTACATTCCTTGCAACAGACAGGGAGTAATTTAATTTAGCAACTTAAAAAAATCATAGATCCATTAAAAGAAAAATGTTTGGCAATTAGCATTGCATTATACATGATAGAAATGTATTTTTATTTGACGGAATTGTCTGCATTCTGTTAAGGTCTCAAATTATCTTATTTGTGTCTGTTGAACGATCTCTCACTGGCGGCAGGAAAAACATCTTGGCTCTCTCCTGATCACAAAATAAAGTCAGCCACATCAATGATCAGATCAGCCACACATTTATCTTCCTGCTCAAAGCTGCTATGATCAGAAGCAGAACTGCTTGAGAGGAAGCACTGAGCAGCTTCAATTACATGGTTTGCTTTACCTTACAAGTTTCCTTCCCCCAGTCCTGAATAAACAGATGCTTCTCTCTGTCCACTGACCTTTTTTTTACTGATTTTACATTCAGCATTAGTCATAAATTCCTAGTAATGCAGCATTCCACCATACCCTATCTTTCACATCCTTCTCTTAAGTATTCTACTTTACTGTCTATGAAGTTTGATAGTTGCTTCTGGTTCTGTGTTACAAGCTTAGTCCCAGGTCAGTTTTGGCCAATCAATTTTCCCCTTCTATGATCTGTGACTTTCTCATGTTATCATCTTTGAAGTTTAATTATGGCTAGAAACAAGTCTTCTTACTATATTAAAGTCTAAAGATAAGTGTTTGCTTGCATGTCAAGTGAATGGAAGAAACCTAGAAGAAACTTGAGACATTTTACCTGAGATTTAGGTAAAATCTCCCTTAGCTTCCCTACTTCCCTTCTGCCTTATTGATTCAGTTCCCATCACTGTCACATTCCAGCTCCCCTCACAGAGCTTCAGTCTGTGTGCCCATGTATGGAAAGCTACTTGTTTTTATGAAATTAAGAAAATCAGGCTTATATTCTAAATGTGCCATTATCTGTGCTTTAAAACACTGACCAATAAACTTATTTGGCATTCTTCAAGAAATACTGTACAAATCATATAATCCATAAGGAAAACATGGTATCAAAATACACAATCTTTTAAAATTCTAATCACTATGCCCACAGGAACACCCTTATACCTTCTTCCTTTTTAAAAATTTTCTTTCTTAAAAATATAGTTTTTGAAGAAAAAAAGGAAGAAAAGAAAGGCTTTCTATAAATTTTTTAAAAATATAAACAATGCATTTTTAAAACTAAGTTAAAGAGTTTTAAAAATTAATTCAGGAAAAAAAAATTGAGTGATAAACATGTCTGTGCAATATATTCTGTCCTGAAAAAATACATTTTCTTGCTTAGAAACAATACCTTAGCTTCTCAGACTTTTTTTCCTTTTTAAGATAACTTGATGTGAATTCAGAAATGATTCACCTAGCACAGTACAGCTGGTCGAAGATTAATGAGTTGTTTCATTGGGTTCAAGCTTTCGACTTGTTTCAGCTATACATTAGTGGTACAATTAATTTCACAACACCGGGGTTTTGTCACCCAGTACTTCCTGTGGAATTCTTCTATGAGAAGTATTCTTTAATTAAATCTTCAAAATGTCACAAATGTTGCATTCTACAGGTGAAATGCAAAAATACCTTCAAGGTTTAAAAAATCTTTAGTATTCAGTGGGTGAAGTAATATGACACAGAGAAAGCCTCTAGGCTGATGATTTGTTAGTCTGTATAGATTGAAAATGCTGCAAATATTTAATGAAGAGATATTTACAATTTGACTATGAAAGATTTTTCACTTTAAGGTTTTCAAGGTGAAACAAAGCAACAGTTCATTCACTCCAGAATATAATCTCTCATCTTATGAGTGCAGGCAACTATCAGATACTTCAGATTTCAGCAGGAAGTTTAAACATGGGACTATTTCCATTCATACTGTGGCATTCTTTGAAGGTGGGAACAGAAATTAAATCTCCATATGACCATGCTGTGAAGTCCAGGCTGCATACCATTTTTAAACATGCATACATTGTACATATACATATACACATATATATATGTGTATATGTATATGTATAAATATATACATATATATGTATATATTTAATTTCTAAAAATATAACAAGGTAAATGTGTATGACTTTAACATGGAGAAGGTAAAATAATTTTCTCTTTCTTCAGGATGTGGGGAAAAAACTGCCCTTCCATGGCTGGCAGGTTGACGGAGGTGATTCTCCTCTCTACTCTGCCCTTATGAGACCCTATGAAGTGTACTGCATCCAGCTCTGGGTCCCCCAGCATAAAAAGGACATTGACTTATTGGAGTGAGTCCATAAGTGGGCCACAAAAATTATTTCTCCTATGAAAAAGATTGAAATATTTGGTGTTTTTCAGCCTGGAGAAGAGAAGGTTCTCAGGAGTCCTTAGAGCAGCTTTTCAATATGAAAACAGGGCTTATAAGAAAGATGAGAGCTTTTCACCAAAGCATCTAGTGACAGCATAAGGAATAACAGTTTTAAAATGAAAGAGGGTAGGTTTAGAGTGAATTTTAGAAAGAAATTATTTACGAATGTGGGGAGGCACTGGAACAGGCTTCCCAGAGATGTTCTGGATTCCACATTACTGGAAGTGATCAAGGTTCAAGATCAGTTAGATGGGGCTTTGAGGAGCCTAATATAGTGGATGATGGCAATGTCAAAGGTAGGAGGGTGGGACTGGATGGTCTTTGAATGTCCCTTCCAATCCGAATGGTGCCATGATTCTATGATTCTTTTTTCTACATCAGTATTTGATTACAATATTTAAAATACTGAGCACCACATTATTACTGTATTTTAATATTTTATACTTTAAATAATCTATTATAATACTATTCTTTGGATAGAACAGCATCAAAATTCTATCCTGTGACTTGCAGCATAGACTCTCTCAGGCTAATTTTCTGAAATATCTGGGTAAGAATCTCATAACTTGAAATTCAGTGGTTTCAAAGAGTTGGGGCATAAATATTACTAGATCCCTGAAATAAAGGTACAAATATGATAAAATAGAGAAATAGTCCATGAAACATTATTCTGGATCAGAGCTGTCTTAGTATGATCTACAAGTTTTTTTTAATTGAGACTGCTATTTCTGTTACGTCCATGGTGGGTGGATGCACTTCTCAAACAAAACATTTGCTAAACACCTAGGCTTCCAAATCCATTATTTATATTCATACCTGAAAAAGAAAAGATTCTGAAATAAACCAGTAAGAACTCTACATCTTTTGATAGAAGACTTCTGTCCAGACAGCTATTTTCTGATCTTTGCTCATCCTGACTGTAGGCTTCACATATCTATTCTGTTCTCAGTCACAAAATTCTCAAGCTTCAAAAAGACTTCTTTGAAGCAAGCCTTTGAGATAGCTAGAATAACTAACTTTGAGGTGGTTATTTGGTCACCGAAGAGAGAAAAGTGGTCAAATTCTTTTTCTTATGCCTTCTTTTCCTTTAGTCTGTTAGTATTTCAAAGCTTGAAGTGCTGTTCTTTTTGTAACTTACTGAGTGAAAGATTCATGGCTTTCATTTGAATGATATCGTTAGTCATATAAGAGAAAAGTGACTAAGACAAAAAGAGGGAGAGTTTCACAGGGAATAAAAAGTCATTATATCCTAGTCACAAAGTTTTCTAATCTGAAAGAGTACCTACAGTACCCTACAGAAATGCTTGTGAAGTGCTCAGCCCAATCAAATCTCCCCATGGTTGTCCTTTGAATTCTTTATTTCTAGCTTCTGTTGCATGCATATTTAATCAGACTTCTCAATTCTGTATATGCAAAGAAAATTTTAAATACAATATGCTCTATAGAAAGGAAAAGGACCCATTAACTCACTTCCAAAGCCGATGATTAAATTTTCAGAAAATACCTTATCTGAAATGGAGTTGATCATAATTGTCTCCTTTTAAAAAGATTCATGATCACCATCTTGTACCACAAAACAATATATTGAACCCAGTATCTAGATATTTAATTAATAATGTCAGTTTTATCTAAATATTTACTAAATATTTTACTCAGTTTTAATAAACACTAATTATCCTATACAGTTTACTCATCATCATTTTTAGCTGGCCTAAAAAGGGAAAAGAAGGATAATACAGGAGGTATAAACTAGACTTTTAATATCAAGCTGATTTTAAAAGAACTATCCACCTTCATCATCAGATTGGTTTGCAGACCTGAGAATTCATGAGGTCTGCATGTATGTATCCTTGGGAAGTCTTTCTCTAAGGTATTTGAAACAAATTAAAAGGGAAGATGAATAACACTTCTTATCATTCACAGAAACTTGAATATTTCTGAGATTCATGGACCGCTGTCTATTGGTTTCCTCTCTTCAGACTTGCACTAAAAACTATCTCTCCAGGTTCTGAGAAATCTTTATACCACATATCATCTCCTGTGAAATCCCTTATTTTCTTAAGTGCAATTGGAGGGTGATAGGCCACTGCTGTTTGTCCTGTTTTTCACAGGTATTTTGCCTTTTAGGTACAAACCTATTAAAGATAAGAAGAGAAACTTCCACTGTCTTCAGCAGTTTAGAAATTTAACTTGGAGGAGATAGACCCATATCTAATATTTCTCTGATCATGCTGTCACAAACATAAGGGCAAATTTCCATGAATGAAGATTTCCATACACATCAGTGAGTAACACATTTTACATGAAGAAGGCGGTAAGACCCAGGCTGTAGAGATGAGTGGATAGAAATGTCTCAGTTTTATGGACAGGGTGATCTACTTTTTATGACCTTCACACATCCAGATTTTAAAATAACATTTAAGTTTCTTGCAAATGACAAATCCTATGGCTACAGAAAAAGGAAGGGAACAAAGGCACGGTTTACCTGAGATAAACAGCCTTTTTAGCAATGATTTACAAATATTAGACCAATTTTCAGTAACAGTGACTATTTTTATGAAATCATTCACTAACATTCTAAATTATGACAATTGTCTGTGTTTCAGTTCATCGGCATGCTTCAGCTCTCTACTAAGGAACTTTTCTGCTTAGCTCAGGTTGTCGTGACCCATGAATTTATTTCATAAGATGACAAGTGTTCATTAACTGGAAGGGTTCCTGAATAGAAGAAGGAAGTCTTATAAATTGTACCCTGAACCTTGGTAGACATTAAATATAATTATTATTGTATTTATTTTATTTTAAATTCTTTAACTAAACTCCACTGCTATTTAAGGAATAAATACATTGCTTTACATCAAACAGTCCATGTATTTCATGGACCTTTTACATTTTACAGAGGAAGACACTACTAACCACTCCATCAAGTCAACAGAGCAGACATCTAGGATTGTTCCCAAACAGGAATATAATAATGGGCTATCCCTAGCTTGTATAATGATTTTTAGTAAATCATTTTAATTCCTCTCAGGTTTTTGTAACAGTAGAGTAATGATGCTGAAATTTTTGCAACGAGCTTAGATATCCACACGTGCATACACACACACACAGAAGAAACAAAGGAAATAAATGAAGTATCAAAATGTATTTATGTACAGGAAAGTATTTTTGTCTTAGTACAAAGAAAAAATATTTTTATTTGTAGTAAATCAAATACACCTACTAAAAACATAACTTCAGTCATTCATTACTAGCTAGTTACATTATATGGGTGCACTGCTGTCTTCCATATGAACCAGCAAGGGATTACTTTTTAAAATACCTGTTATATTGCCCTCCTCTATTTCCCTTTAAAAAGTATAAAATTTGAAAGGTAACATGCAGTGTGTGTTTATGTACATTTTGTCAAGAAAAGTTAAAGAAAAATACCTGTCTCCCCATATATTTTTTCTTTTGATTTCACAACAATGAAAAACAAATATTTCTTCTTTCTGGTGCTACGTAGGAAGCAGAAGATGTATAAAGATATTTCAGTAATTTTTTAAAAGTATATATTAAAATTCCCTAAAATACCAATTCCATTAGTTTAATCCTAACTTGAATAGAACTGTAATAATTTAAAATTTTCTATGCAGCATCACACAACCAGTTTGAGAAACTTTTTTTGTTTTTAGATTTGATCAACTGAATAACCTTATACTTGTGAAGATGAAGCCAATGAAGAACAAACCCTCAGCAGTAATGATAAAACAACTACCTTAGACCATCAGAATAGACATTACTGGGAGCAATATTTGTCAAACTACCATCACAAGACCAAGACAGCACTTTCCATATGAAATTATTAAATTATTTGCTGTATTATGCATATTGTACCTCCTCTTTCAGTTAAGCAGTCTGCCCTTTTTGAGAAATCCAAGGTAATGTAAAAAAAATAATAATTTTTTTTTATATAGACCATCTGTTTAATATTTGTCATAGAATGCTTTATTCAGCATCCATGGAAATCATTCACTGTCTGTCACTGTTCAAGTCAGCAACAGATGCAATTAATACTTGTGATCCATGGATGTCCGCATTCATAGTTGAAAAAGGGAAGTAAAAAAGTAATTTCAGTAATATTAATGAATATATAAATAGGGCTGAAAGATACTGCTTATCATCTGATCCTATTCCCATCTGTCCTAGTTATGCATTTCAGCATCTGTACCATCTATACACCTACTGCTTGTTCTTAACACTGAAAATTTAACTGATTATAACTGACATACTTGCGGGCTTGTTATTAGACCTATGAAATTTCCTTATCAAGCTGTGGCAAAACTTTTAGTTCTCTATTCATAAGAGTTGTAAGATATTTTCATTATAAAATTTCCTTACTAATATTTTATTCAACCCTCATGTTTTAGTACACTTATTTTTGTTTTTAACTCTACTCTAGTCTATTTCTCTAATTTTTATTCTACCCAAGTACTACAAGTGTACAAGATTATAAGTTAGTTACAGGTTATAGGACTATGGACACAGTATTAGTAGCTCTCATCTATAATTTTAGGGTTTTTTTAATATAAAACATTTTTTTCCTTAAAAATACCATTAGGCTTACAAAAGAACCACCTTCTATAGCTTCCAGAATCTTTCTGTGCATTTTTTTACCAGATAATAACTGTTTGATCATGAAGTTACTGCTAGCAAAACTTTGCATGTCACAAACATTAGACTATTTATAGCGTAGGCAAACAATTGCCACCATGGCAAAGACATTGCTGATTTCATGTTGTGGAAGAGGGAATGAACACTTCTTGACACAGTCTGTCTTTAGGATATGTGATATAATGGCACCTTTTCTAGACTTACAGAGGCATCTGATATTTACATCATGGAGTACTGAAATAAACCTAAAAGAAACACTGTATTACTGAAAACTGTAAACATTTGTTGGTACGGAGTCAATATTACCAGTCTCTGGTGGTTGTATTGGTTTTCCAGACTTGGCCACATTGAAGTCATTCAGAGAATTTCACCTCAAATAAGCGGCTCCATGGTCATTTTCTTCCAGCTTCTTGCTCAAACAAGCTAAAACCAGCTCAGGCCAGGGCAAGCCCAGCCACTGCAGCGTCAGGTGTGGTCAAAGCCAGTGGGTATTTGCTACTGATGGCAACCATCACTTGCTGGTATACTTCCATCTGTGTTACAATCACTCTTTTTCACTGTAGATTATTAAAATAAATGTCAGCAGTGAGGCCTTTCCAAAGGAAAATACATGTTTTTAATCTGTCAGCTTTCTGGTACCTATCTGCATTTAAGAATCCCATTGTTAAGATGTTGAAGTGGTCAGTCTTGAGAACATTCCAAAAATTGGTGATTGAATATAAAATTGTGATAAAAAACAGGCTTATTTTTGATACTTTTTGTTTTTAATGGTGTCATGTGGCACATGAAATAGTTTATTTGATGTGTTGCAAACACAGAAGCATATTGATAACAGGATTAACAGACAGCTCAGGATCCTGCAAGCACTTTTGCACTTCAGTATCTCAGTTGGCTTCTATGACACTAATCAGCTGTACAAAGTAACTCACACACAGAACTCTTTATTTGCAGGAATACACTCTGCATTTAAATGTAAGAACAAATACTTCTCTTGTATGACCCCTAATGTTTAAATGTCTCAGGAATTCTCAGCTGGGTTGCCTTTTTAGGCACTTATTGAAGAACACAGTTCAGAAGCATATATATTCTTAAATAAACTGATTTTTTATCAACAACAAATGGCATGTATGTCTCTCATGACAGCAAAATGTTCAACTTCATGAATTAGGAGTTTCATTCACTTTTCACTATTATGAAAGGGGTGATTTTGCCAGTTTAAGTTCTATCATAAAGACTGTGTATACCTTTACTGTGTTACTTCAAAGCTGAAGATATGATACTTCTCTCAATGAACTGTGGTAATGCAATCAATAAAATCCCCAAAACATCTTATCAATTTTTTATGGAAATAATACATATTTTGTTCAGATTATTTTATTTTACTTCTATTAAGAGATCTGAAATTTAAAATTGTAGAGAACATCACAGCCAAAATTTTAAGCATAGCTATAACAAAATTTAGAAATAATTCCACAAGCATTTCAGCAATTCCATGGATTTCAAACATATAATTCAATAACAGAGCATTGCAATTCCTTCCCTCAGCTTTATCTCCTTCGAGACAAATAGCAATGTATTCTTATTGTGTAAGCTGCAGCAATTATGCTTCATACCATTATTAACTCTGTTAGACATCTGCATTATAGATTAGAGAATGGTGATACTTAAATTTTGCAGTATCCTTGTGTGGTACTCTAAACCATTATTGTAATTTTTAAAGGGTTTCAAAATAAATTTACAATTGCATTGGACTATGTATTGAACTTTAAAATTAACTGTTTATATAACAAAAAATAATAAATAGCCAGAAATCCTTGACCAACTAAACCTTTGTTGCTAATGATCTGTAAAGCACCTATGCAGCTTTGATAGTAAAACAAGTCTTACTCCATCACACACTGGGTCAGCAGATACATCCTCTCTGTTTCATTTCTCCCAACATTTCTGAAGCTTGAAGAATATACGTAGTGTTCCTACCTACATTCCTAGTGCTTTCAAAGACAAAAAAAGTATATCTTGAAAATCATTTGCATCTGTTGATCTATCTACATAAAATCCATATTTAGGAATTTTTCTTATAAGCAAATTACTTCTGAAGATTTTTAATATCCACATTCCATATGCATTTCATTTATCTTTAAATTTCTAGGGTGGGTGGGGGATGAAGGGAGAAACTATTGAGAATTATTGACTAAAATATTAGGATTAATTTAAAACTGATTCATAAAGAATTGATAAATCTTTATTAAAATCAGTCATCTTTAATATATATTTCTCAAATATTTTGTATTGTGCAGTAAATTCTTTTCTGTAGCAAAGATTTTAAAACAGATCTCTGAAGACAGACTTCTAAGTGAGTATGCAGGTTACAGCCAATCCAAAATGTATTTTGATCTTGAATAGAGAATGGGATATCTTACTGAGATGTGCTCAGCACTTCTGAGACTTGTACTATTCAGTTGATGTCTGTAAGAGCACCTCTGAGAAATGAAGCTCTTAAAATTTAAGCAGTTATCATTATAGTGTATCAGCTTTTTAGGATGGCAGTATTTCATGATTTCATGACCATTTTTGTAGGTGTTTGGCCAGATGTTGCTCTTTCTTTCATGTGACTCTGCTGATTTAAATAAAAAAGTCATCTATTCCCTCACTTGATGCAACTGGGGAAAAAAATAAATTGTTGCTAAGTTCTCTGAGTCTGGAGTTCAGCATCCTCTGCTCTGAAGGGAGTTTGAAATTCAACCCAGCAAAAAAAAATAATTAGAAAAAAATATTGTTGCCATTTGAACAATAGAATGTCAAAATCTGCTATATTAACATTATTCTAAAATATTCAACCCTGAAGCAGTTCTAGCAAACTTTGAATATGCTGAATAGGAGATGTAACAGAGACCAGGTGGGCTTCCAGCAGCAGGAGGCAATATAGGAGAAAAACAATCAGAAACTTAAAATGTATAGTTTAGGATATTTTCTACAGAGATTTTTTTATAACTCTCTGAAGTCAGCACCTGCAATTTTCTCCTCTTCAGCATTTACTGAAACTTTTGCAGAGCTAGTAAAGGTAATTATTTTATTTGAAATTCTTCCACAGTCTCTTGTGCTCTTGCTGTTATCAGTTCTGCCACTCAGCTCTCCTGCTAAGGAGTCTTGTTTATTAGGCAGAAAGAAAGATAGCACTTCTAAAGTTACACCTAAGAACACCCTTACCATGGTACAGTATTATGTATATTTATTTCTTTGGGGATTTTAAGTGAGCTCTCTTCAGTATTATTAATTATTACATATTGAGAGCTGTGAATATTGTTAATGTGTTTTTCACAACATAGACATTATGGAAAATGGAGACGGGCCTGTCAGTGAGGTGTTATAGACTGATACAAGGTATATGTATATAGTGACTCGATAACATTTTCTCCACTTGTATAAAAGAAGAAAACTGAAGCTGCAATAGATGTTTGAAGATCTTTTCTTGGTGGTGAAAAAAAATCAACTTCTTCCATGTAGAAATATAGCACATGAAAGAAAGAAATAATCTTAATTACGGCTTTAAAATTCTTACAATGTAATAATCGACAGATGTAGGGATAGAGTCACACAAAACAAAATTAACTCCTGAGACAATAATCCATATTTTTCAGCAAAATGCCCCTTTTTCAAAGTAAAGAAATACATTCTGCTTGAATCTTTTCAAGTCTATTTGGGCAATATACTGGGAAGCATCCAATATTGAAGGGCAAAAAAAAGAACTTTTCTAATTCTACTGTGTTCCTTTCTGAATAAAGATTCAGGTTAAGCACCTCCAAATGTTTGCAATTCTGTAAAAGTGACAGAAATTCTGCACTCCTTCAAAAAATGTAGCATTCTCATTCTACATTCTTTCAAAAATAATTGGTATCCAGTTTTCAATGCATTTCACTGACTGCTCATCCAGCCCTTATTTCAGCTGCTTTTCTATGAGGAAGTCAGTGTCAAAGACCTTCCTAAATCTGGGTAGTCAGAATCCACTGCTCTCTACAAGTCAGGGCATTTCCTCATGGAATCATTTAGGTGGGAAAAGACCATCAAGATAATCCAGTCCAGCCTACCATGGCCAAATCCACAAACAGGCTATGTCCCTGAGTGCAACACCCATGCATATTTTGAATACTTCCAGAGATGGTGCTTCAGCCACTCCCCTACATTGCCTGTTTTGATGACTGACCACCTTTTCAGTGACAAAGTTTTCCTAACCTGTAATCTAAACCTCTCCTTGGTGAAACTCAAGGTCAGTTCATCCTCTCACTTGTTACATGGAAGATATCAATGCCTACCTCTCTACCACATCCTCTCAGTTGTAGAGAGTGATAAGGTCTCTCCTGAGCCTCCTTTTCTCCAGGCTAAACAACCCCATTTCCCTCAGCCACTCCTCATAAGATTTGTGCTCCAGACCCTTCCCCAGCTCCATTGGCCTTCTCTTAACTTGCTTCATTCCCTCCATGTCTTTTGTAGTGGGAAGCCCAGACTGGACATAGGATTTGAGGTGCAGCCTCACCAGTGCCAAGTACAGGGGGACAGTCCCTGCCCTGGTCCTGCTGGCCACACTGTTGTTGGCACAGGCCAGGATGCCATTGGCCTTGGTCTCCTGGGCACATGTCTCCCTCACATTCAGCCAGAAGTCCACTAGCAGCCCCAGCTCATTTTCCTCTGGGCAGCTTTCCAGGCACTCTTTCCCAAGTCTGTAGAACTGCGTGGGATTGTTGTGACAATGGGGAGGATACAGCCCCTTGCTTTTTTGGACCTCATAGGATTAGCCTCAGGCCACTGATCCAGCATGTGCAGATCCCTCTGCAGATCCTTCCTACTGTCAAGCAGATGAACGTTCTGCCCAGCTTGATATGATTAAGGTGCTAAGTTGGTCAAGCATTGCTTGATGATAGCTTGATTTGCTTTATGAGCTCATGTTGATTACTCCTGAAGCTTTTCTTGTCCTTCATGTGCCTGGAAATTAGGATTAGATCCATGACCTTCTGAGGGATCAAGCGAGGCTCACCAGTCTGCATTTCCCTGGATCCTTGTATTGCTGAAATCTGAGCTTTGCTCTTTGTACTGTAAAATGGTGCATTCATATCAAAACCAGAAAAACGATTATCACCTTTTATAAATCTAAACTTATAATCTAAACTTTCTTTGGTAGGACACCTTCACATTTTCTTTTATTATGAAGAATGAATTATGGATACAAGCTAAGAGCTCTGTCACAACCCAATTACCTCATTTCCAGCCGACTACTCATGACTGCATCTGTGACTGAATTAGAAAATATCTTGCAGGTTAATGAGATCTTGGTTAAGCACACTGAAGCTGGACAAGGGAAACCATATTTTTTTCCATATTTAATAAAAATACATTTTACCCACAAAAAAGCAGTAATGGGCATTTTTTTCTAGATGCTCTGTGAATTTTAAAACACCTAATGTATTTCCTATTTCAAACTCATGGTATCAGTAATTCATATTCTGTCTTCAGGAGGAAAAATGCAGTTTTCCCTTCCTTTCAGAGGAATTGTAATGACAGAATGGTACAACAATTGAAAAGATGTATAGAAAAATCCCTGTAAGTACCATTTATAAATGCTTGGCATGCACTGACATATAAAAAATGCTTTCCTTTGATATAGAACAGTGTAATTTTACCTGAGAACACTAATATTAAAAAGGCATAGGAAGAAGACTGAATTAACTTTTTATAATTAATCTAGGAAAAGTTCTCTTGGTTTCTTTTCCAGAGGGGAAAAAAAGGAAAAAAAAAAAAAAAAACATAAGAAAAAATGATAGAACACTGAGATATGCATGTGAAAATGTCAAGAAATTTCATTTCCAAGTACTGAACAAATTAAAAGCATAGCATTCCAAAAATAAAAAGAAAAAAAAATAAGAAGAATGAAAATATATATATTAAGGAATTACTTTTTCCTTTTTCAATTCACATGACATCTTTCTACTCTGATATCAGATTGATAAATAGTACAACCATAGAATCATAAGTTGTCTGGGTTGAAAGGAAACTTTAAGGTCAGATAGTCTAATTCTCCTGCAATGATCACAGACATCTCCAACTGGATCAGCGTGCTCTAAGCCCAGTCCAATCTGACCTTGAATGTTTCCCAGGACAGGGCATCTGCAACCTCTCTAAGCAGCCTGTTCCTGTGTCTTAGCACCCTCATCATAAAACCTTTTCCTCATACTTAGTGTGAATTGACTCTTTAGTTTAAAACCTCAACTGATTGTTCTATTTCTACAGGTTCTATTAAAAAGTTTGTTCCCATGTTTCTTTTAAGCCATCTCTAAGTACTGATACATTCTCCCTGTAGATTTCTCTTCTCCAGATGGAAAAATTCCAGATTGCTGAGCCTCTCCTTGAAGAAGTGCTTCATCACTCATCATTTTTGTGGCACTCTGGCCTCTCCAACAGTTTGTATTATTTTTGTGCTGAGGACACATGTGCACATCTGGACACAGTACTACACATGGGGTCTGGGCAAAGGAGCAGTATCATCATTCTCAACATTTTTCTGCAGCCCACGATGTGGTTGGCTATCCGTACTGCAAGTGCACGTTGCCAATTCATGTCCAGCTTTTCATACACCAGTATCTCCAAATCCTTCTTGGCAGGGCTGCTCTCAATCTGTTCAACTCCCCAGCTAGGGGTTTCCCCATCCCAGGTGCAGCTCCTTGCACTTCACCTTGTTGAACTACATGAGATTCCCATGTGTCCACTTGAGCTGGTCCAGGTCCCTCTGGATGGCATTCCATCCTTCAGGTGTGTCAACTGCATGACTCAGCTTGGTGTCATAAGCATAGGTAAGAATGAATAAAGTATTGTTATTACTTAACCAAATACCTGATGACTGAGGAGCTCAATATGTGACATTTTACAATGCCTGATTTATGTACAGGTTTTACCATAAGTGAGTTTGCCAATGCCAGAATAGATGTTGCCATTACAGATACAAAGAAAAATATATTTTCATAAATTCTAAAACACAATTACAGTGACTCAGTCCTATTCCATCTAAAGTTACACAAGTACTCATATTCTTATGTTACTCTGGTATCTGGTTTAAATACAAAACATCTCTTTGTGTTGTCATGGTTCCTAAGCACAATAAAATACACATTATCTCAAGGATTAAAGAGAAGAGTATACATATTCATTTGAATATGTCAGTGCAAAATGACAAATAAAGGCATTTTATCTAGCAAAATTTAAATTGCTTCTTCCACATGGAGAATTTCATATCAAAATGCTTTTTCTATAGACTAATATTTCTTAGAATATTTCCAGGATTATTTGCTTCTTAGAATGAAGCAAGCTAGTGAATGAAAAAAAAAGAAAATATAAGAAGAAAAAAAATCAAAACCTCTGACCCATTTGGAAAATTCAAATACTGTTTTGTGTTGTTTTTTCAAAGAAATTTTTGACATTACGGAGTTGCCTGGAAAAAAACAGTAGAGATTTCATTAAAACTCCACAACTTGCAAAAGCATTGTTCACAATGAATCTTCAAGTTTTATTACAACCAAGAAATATTGTTTCACTGTAGTCCTGAAAACTAGCCAACAGATAACCTGACTTTCAGCATCAAAGATTAAGTCATGGTTCCTCAAATACTGAGGCTTGTGCATCACCACTCACTCACATTAACCATTTGCTTTCTCCTAGTATTATTTCATGATCAACATCAAATACAATTTTCGTCAAGGACACATCTGTGTTCTCATTAATCACATTTATCAATAGTCAGTGATCTGATTGCAAGTCTTGCAGACATGAGTGCAGGTTCCAGAACCTTCACGACACATGCAATTAAGCCCTTGTGCAATTTTACAACAAAACTACTCCACAGCTGTCTACACCTGAGACACATCCACTATATCTACATAAAGTAATTATGTCCTTCAGTAAATATTATGTCTTCTAATTCATATATTGATTTCCCTAGAACTGCATAAATGTATGCAAAAATTGTTTATGGGCATTAACTCTACACACGAGGATCAGTCATGATCAGTTTCTGGTATACTGTAAAAGAATTTAGCTAATGTAGTTTGGTAAAGAAAAAGACTATGCTTGAGCCACAAATAACCTAAAAAGGTTCTGTTATTAGGAACTTAGAGACAATATTTTAATTTTAAATGCAAAATCATTAGGCCAAAATATTCCTGGATGTTGAGAATATTTTCACATGTTTGAATATCTGACTCACATTGAAATTAAAGTGTCTCATTTCAACAACCTTGCTTCTTAAGGAGACATTTTTGGGGTTTTTTTAACAGATATCTGAGCAGTCAAAGTGCTATTGTTAATTAAACAAATATCACAACTACATAAAACATCTCAAATATGGCAGAAGTTAACCTTTACAGTTCATTTACCTTGTCCTTTTTTTTCTGTAATATTTTCAAAAGCCTCAGAGGAGATAGCCATCAAGATGTACAATGCTAATTTTGAGGTTAAACTTTAGATATCTTAATACTGGTTTTGTGCCATTTTAGACATCTGTGGAAATGAAACCACAGAAAACAATCAAAAAGTGAGCAATAGTTTCTTTTCCTTTGTAGAGTAAGGTTCAAAGAATAATGTCAATTATTAATGATTAATAATCTCAAGGTTTCTGTTTATCATCTAAGGATAAGGTAGGCACTTTCATAAGTATATCAGCAATGTTTCGCAGATCTAAATTTTTATTTTATATTCTCACAAGAAATAATACATAATAAGAAAGAAAAAACTACAACCCATAAATAACTGTAAGTAGAGACCTTTTCCTATAAGATAACTCGACAACATTTATATTGTTTCCTATTCCTTCAGCAGGAGACAATGGAAAGGGAAAAATGTTAGCTTTGTTTAAACCATAAGCATAAACTGTACCAGCTGGTGCACTCCACTGGGAAAAGAAATGTGGGTCAGCACATTGCATCATCAGCACTTCTTCAGCAAATCCACCTGCCTGAGTAAACAGACAATATGGGATCCCAGAGTAGCAAAGTACATTATTAAACAGATAACTTCCTACATTTTTGACGTTCTTAGCATTTTATTACACATAATATTAGCCTTTTTTTTCCATAAAAGTATTTCATTTGTAACTATCTTCAGTGATTTGATAGGTTCTTTAATGACAGTATAAAGGCAAAAAGTAACTTTGCTAATATGACTATAGTGCAGGAAAAAAAGGATCAACAGAGTATGAAGTTTATTTACCTAGATGTTACTTATAAAAAATAGTTGACAACTATTTTATTGTCCTAAACCGAGTCTTAAACGGATGTTGGAAATGCAGTTAGTTATTTTTCACAGTAACCTTTCTAGTAACCTTTGCTACATCTAGAGTTCAGCTTACTGTATAGGCAAAAACACCTTAGATATGACCCATATTTACATGCTGTAAATAATTATGCGTTTAGTTTTCCTGCTCTGCCTTGGAAGATGTTTCATTCCAGGGGAATCAATTCTTCTTCATCTGAAAGGACAGGCCTAATAAAAACAGAGAACCACACCAAAATGAAATAAGAACGCCCAAACTAAAACACATGCAGTCACAATAATTGAAAGCAGATGGGATAAACTAAATACAGGATAAGCATAAATAAAGACTGAAAGACCTCATGAAAATCTGAAAGTCAAAGCTTGTCTCTTTGGAATAAGCTGCTGTGGGTTGGCCTTCATTGAAAGCTCTTGATGTTTAGAAGGGTAGTTCAAGATCTACGTCTTGTGAATTAATCAGCATATTCACATTTTGGAAAGGTTATAAAAGACATAATGTTGGCTGAACATTAATTTCTGAAAAAAGTCACTCTTTCTTCACGGGAAATGAACTGTTTCATATTGAAACAAAATGTATTTTAAATGAACAATTTAGAAGCTATTTAAAATATTCCAGCAGTATTTCTGTTCCATTATTCTTGTAATTTCTTTTTTGCATTTGAATTTGCATGTCTAAAATCCATGTTGGTTGGTGCTGTAAATATTCAACAGAAAAAATATAGTAAAGAATATTCTTCTTTTATACTAAAATGCATAATTTTTGCTAAATGAAAAATATTAACTGTCAGTGTTCCAAAGGTAATTCAACTGTAGTCGCATAGATTCTCTTGATTAACACACCCATATATCACAGAATTTCTAGGTTGGAAGAGACCTTCAAGATCATCGAGTCCAACCCATGTTCTAACACCTCAACTAGATCATGGCACCAAGTGCCACATCCAGTCTTTTTTTAAACACATCGAGGGATGGTGACTCCACCACCTCCCTGGGCAGATGATTCCAGTATTTGACCACTATATATACATTATTTTATATATATATAAAATAAATAGACTTTATGCTATTTTTTCTGAAGAACTACTGCCCTAGATTATGCTCACATGCACTGACATTTATCATATGGTAAGATTGTAGGACTTTTTGAATTCAAAACATCAACAAGGAAATTTTTATTAAAACAGACATAAAAATTCAAAGAAATATTAAATTTAAGTGGGTTTTTTGGTACTGTGAATGACCATCCATGTATTAGAAGTGAGAAATAGAAAACTGAGCTACATGTCCTTTAGAAGTGTGAGGATAAAGCAAAAAGCAAAAAATGCTGTACTTAAAGACAGCATGAATTGAGAGGAGCCTATCTTGATACTATCATGTTTAGTTAGTATGTCTCTATCTTCTAAGAAATAGAATAACAGGAATGGGGGAGGTATTTATAACCACAAACTGTACAGTCAGCTGGATTTTAAGTATTGGAAGACTGTCATTAGATTCCCATAGGGTTCTACTGTGCAGGTTTAACAAGCAAAATGCCTTCAACATTTTTTCATGCATCATACTCTCCAGCACTACAGTTCTCTGCAACCATTTCAAAAACCCACTCAAGCTTTTCAGCTTTTTGTTTAAAATGGGAGAACCAAAGCCTGATACAATATACAAGATAAAAAAGTCTGATACATTTGATATGTAATTTAATGACTGTAGAGTTGAGTAGAGTAGGAATGGTAACATCCTCTGATCTACTTGCTGTACTCATGCTGATGCAGCTCAGAACAGGGTTATATTTTGTTGCTGCAATGGTACATTGCCAACTGATGCTTTTGTATGATCTAAAGTGAAATGTCCCCTGCCAATGGATGAGCTTCTGGTAAATAAAGTGATGGTTTTAAAATGGTCTTGCTTAATTTCATCACTGATAGAATATTATTCAAACATCTATAATCCTATTTTGGAGACTAGAAATCACATGATTAATTGTGTTTAAACAATCTCCCTTCTCATGTCTGGCAAAGCAGACATTATATGTAGAAAATATTTGCTTTAACCAATGTACATGTGCAGAGAAAAATATATTTATTTTTCTTATTTTTCTGCCACTAGTAGGCCTCTGCAAAGTATTGCTTGAGGCATCAAGAAATCGAAAAGCTTTGTTAGGAACTGTGATCAGTAGAACAAAACCTGTGGAAAAAAATGCCACATTTTCTTCTGAAATATTTTGTAACAGCTAGGTAAAGAATTCCTTATTAAAAAAAAATTAGCAGTATTACCCATTTTCATTAGCAAACAATACTTTAACTATTCGTATTTTTTATTTATACAAAATTATTCATCTATAGGTATATTTTAGCAAATTATAGCTCAGCCCTAAACTTTTTACAGGAAGGTTTGCTTATCTGTCAATTATTTGTTGCCTGTTCAGTGTAACAGATAAATCAAATCACAATGCATTTCATTTGTCCTCCTGATGGGAGAAGTTAAGCATTTGAAATAATTTGTATTATTTACTGCTGCATATTTCCATCCCCTGATATGTGTGAGATTTCCCCACATATCTCTTTAAATATATGACATTTTTGGTTTAGTCAATCTTTCACATACAAAAGTGTCCATACATGAGCTGAATTTGTTTAAAATCTTCATCTGCACACTTGCATGATGTTAATTTGGGATGACGTTTCTTGCTAGATTCTGCTTGAGCTACATTTCAGTCCTCTCTTGTGCCATTTACCTTTTGATCTGGACCCTGATATCTTGATGTCAGACCTGCCTCATCACTGTGGACTTGTCTGGTGGCGTGAACTCTTTGATAAACCAGAATTCCTACAACAGATGAGCCCTTCTTGCTTGGGTTCTGTGGCTACACAGCTTGCCAGTGAGTCTGGGGCTGCCCCTGCCAGCCTTGTTGCTGCCCTCAGCTTCCAACTCACCTTCTCCGGAGGAAAAGCCCCTTCCAGTGCTCTCTGAAGTTTGCAGTGAATATTTACCTTTCATGTACTTTACCAAGAATATATTTACAAGGGTTCAATTTTGAGGGTTTTGGGGACGTTTTTTGGTTTCTGGGTTTTTTTCTGTATGAGGGTTTTGTTTTGCTTGCTTTTATTTTTTTGGTGGTGATGATTTTTATTTTGGGTTTTCTAGTGGGTTTTAGTTGGATTGATTTTGTGGGTTGTTGGAGATTTTTTAGCATAGCTTTTCAAACGTCAATATTTCAAAGACAATACACACTTCTGAAAAAAAAGAGTTCAGGCTATGATCTTGCTTGTTCTATGATTCTTCCACTTCTTAAGGCTATCTATATTTTTTCAGCTAGAAAATGGTCTCCCCCTTGTCCAAACATCATGGAGTTTGATGAGTTATGCTTTGATGAATCTTATGTTTTTAGGGCATTGTTGATTATGTAACGAATGAATATTACAGAGATAGAAGAGTATTCTGATTCAGTCCTTTTAAGAGCATAAAACCCACACTATTCAATTGTAATTGTGGACAATAATTTTTTATCTGAAATGCTACTCTTCCATATTCTTTCACTGTCCTTCAACAGTCTCATCTGAATAATTTTGCACCCATTCTCTAGATGAAATTCCATGTACTACACTTAATGTCAGACAGATTATATGCCTACCCCTTTGTAATCAATTTAATTACTGATAAGAATTAATTAAGATTGTTTTTAATCCCTGCCTAAACATTTTATGACAGAATACTTGCTCCAAAGAGTGGATTGCTGTTTTTATTTTAAAAAGATAGAAAATAATTTGGAAAATAATATATGTATGCCTGTGGTTTGGTGGCTTCCTTATCTCCAAATTGAAGAGACATGGATTCTATTATTATTTATTGAATAAGGAGTTGTCAGTTGTCTGGCTGGATGCAGCCAGGGAGCTGTGGTCAATGGCTCCATGACTCAATGGAGGCCAATAACAAGTGTCCCTCTGAACACTATCCTGGGACCAGTGCTCTTTAATGTCTTCATCAATGACATAGACATTGATATCAAGTGCACCCTCAGCAAGTTTGCAGATGACACAAGCTGAGCAGTGCAGTAGATACAACAGAAGGAAGGGATGTCATCCAGGGGGACCTGAAACAAACTTGAGAAGTGAGTCCATGAGAATCTCGGGGAGTTCCACAAGTGCAAGTGCAAGGTGCTGCACCTCAGCTGGGGTAACCCCAAATCTGAGCAAATACTGAAAGAACTAATTGAGAGCAGCCCTGTGGAAAAGGACTTGGGGGTTCTTGTAAAAGAAGAGTTGGATGTGAGCCAACAATGTGCCCTTGCAGCCCAGATAGGGAACAGCATCCTGGGTGGCATCAAGAGAGGGGTGGCCAGCAGGTCAAGTGTGGTGATTCTGTCCCTCTGCTCTGCTGTCATGCGATCCCACCTGGAATACTGAACCCAGATCTGGAGTCCTCAGGACAGGATTGAAACCTGTTAGGGTAGGTCCAGAGGAGAACCACAAAAATGATCAGAGGGCTGGAGCACCTCTCTTATGAATACAGGCACAGAGAACTTGGGTTGTTCAGCCTGGAGAAGACTTCAGAGAGATCTCGTCGCCTCTCAGTACTTAAAGGGGGCTTACAAAAGAGAGAGAGCAACTTATTTTTCTGATGACTTAGGGAACTTCTGACTTTGAATATAAGCAATACTAAAGAAACATAAGAACTGAATTGATTGGAAAATGTACAAAACAAGGAAAATATTCTGTGTCAAAGGAATCTATTGTGACAAGGAGTAAAATTCAGTGTAAATTTTACTTTTTCATCTAAGGTCTCTAGCAGAAAATTATGTTTTGATGTATTCTGGCAGACACATTACCCAAATCCATCCCTTTTCTCTATTCTGTCAACCTCATATTCTCCAATGCAGTACAACATAAGTGTGATGGGCATGAAGAAGGAAGAAAAAGAATTATATATATACTTTCAAAAAAAAAAAATATATATACATTCAAAAGAAAACTTTTTTGTGTCTTCCTCCTATTGAAACCATTTCGCCTTCAAGTTCATACATTCTGCCTGTTTATTTGTCTCTTCCCATGTGTGTCTCTTCCTGATTTTTATGAAATCTTGTTGTGGGTTGAAGGAAGGCAGCTCTGTCATGGCTGAATTTTCTTTTGAAATGTAGAGCCGGTAACATTGTCAGTAGAATTTCTGATGTTTAGCTATCCTGTATATAAGACTGCGGCAGTTCTGTTCTCAAGAAAGCATGGCAAATGGGATATCCTTCTATTTCTCCTGAAGTAGCTTGGTTTAGCAGAGTAGAAATCTGCCACTGCATCCAGATGCCAAGCAATACTTGGCTGTTCTTTGTTAACTCAATGCTTTTCCCACAATAGCAAGCACAAACAATCCAGCCATTTTACCCAGGTGTTTTGTGTCTAAAGTTTTGTAATAAATGCCTTCCAGATTTCAAAGACTACTCTCAAAGTCTGTAAAATTCTAGTCATCCATATGCTTTTACAGTTAGGAAATATAGATAGGACACCAGCTCTGCATTTCCTTTCATCCCTCTCCCTAAGAAAAGGGAACAGAACAAAGAGTATAACAACATCTTTCAGCCCTAGAGTGATTTGCAACCTAAATCAGTAATAGGAACTTTGTGATTATTCACTTCATCTTGGTATCTACCCACGCTGTCAATGTGAACACACATAGAATTCAATTGAGAGAGCTCCCTTGCTGTTTTGATTTCAATTTTGGTTACAGTGAACATCATAACATATTCAGGTTTGCAGCATTGACTTGACCTTGATTATTTTCTTAAGGTGAAACACTTATTTTTTGTTGGTTGATTTTGGTTTTTGGTTTTAATGTACTAGGTTCAATACAGAATTTCTATTGGGAATACTACTCAATGAGCATACCTTTTGAATAATTTATTCTAGTTCTACTGTTTTATTATATGTCAGTACCCTATAGCAAACTTTTATTTTTCTTATTAAAATAAACAAAGGAACCAAAGCAAAGTGAGCAAACAAACAAAATCACAGATACTTTTACCTTTTTTTTTTTTTTATCAAAAGTCTAACCCTCAGAACTGGTACGATTTATAAATCAGAGTTCTAAAAATTCTAAATTCTAAAAATTCTGTCATAATTTTGATGTCTAGTAAGATTATTTTCTTTGTATATCTCTACAGTGCAGAAAAAGTGAAAAGGAGATCAGGTTCATCATGAGAAAGTATTTAAAATATGAAAACAAAAATTCTGAACAGCAGCAAAACACTAAGGAACTATTATACATGGGTTTCCCAGTTTCATTAACTTGAAATTTTTTTAGAATCGCACAAGATATTTTTATTTTTCAGTACTTATGAAATCTATAATCTTCATTCCTTCCTTAATGTCAGAATTATGTATGTAAGAAAGAATATTTTCCTGATGTAAAAAGACTATGAGCATTTATGAATCTGCTAAAATATTGATCTTATTAAGAATCTGCTTCTTGTTAAACTTCAGTTCCATACGTATAAAAATTAAACTATCATTTTTAATAATAATTGTTGTTTATGTTTAAAAAGTACAGAGCCGAGTGAAATAAAGATGCATTCATAAAAATAAGTGTAGGAAACAATTTTAAAACGTTTTAATAAGATGACTTTTTTTCATTTTTTAATGTGATCTTTAATCCTTTCATATCTAAATCTAGTTTTATTTTTCCTGACAAACAAAGGCAATCATCCTAATCATGATCACTATAATGGCAAGATTCAATACACTCAGAAGATGTCTGTCCAGGAGATTAAGTATTTTTGCATGCCTATATTTCTGACCAAAGGAAAGAAATCACACTTATTGTATTACTAAAAGTAAGCCAGCAACCCTCCCTGAAAATACACTTCTCTGCTTTTGTCTTTGAAGCTTAAAAGCATAAAAAGCCCCCAAAGCCCCACAGATCCAAATTATGCATAGATCCACCTGATAATATATAAATATTGAACCAAAACTGCTATTGTGGAAAATGATAACATGTCAAAAAGAATCATGTTCCCTGATTATAAGACACAGCTGAGATCCTCTAAGGTAAAAATGATCAAAGAAATAATACTGCCTAATAAAGCTGCAGTAACATCAAATACTGAAGACACTAAAATCATTGCCAAAATAGGCACTTGCAAAAAACTTTTAGAAAAGTTAACCTTGTAAATGGCAGAATATTAATGCAATATTGCATGTTTCTTTTCAATAGGGTTTCATTTTAAAATATTGTATTTTAAAGGTAGGAGTTAGATTAGTAATTTTTGAATACCCTTTTCTTTCTGGATTGCCTAATATATGCTATAATTTTCCTAGAGGTTTTTGAGACATATCTAGATCAAACTCTGGATAAGATGGTCTGTCCTCAAACCTGACCCTTCTTAGAGCAGCAGGTTGGACTAGAGACTTGCTGAGGTTCCTTCCAACCCAAATTACCCTGTGATCATTTTGGTATTAGCAGATTAAAATTTTACCTATTTTATCTCAGGGACCTAGAAGGTTCCCTGACTCATTCTGTCTTTTCT
The DNA here is from genome assembly GCA_039654755.1 of Calcarius lapponicus. Classification (NCBI taxonomy): domain Eukaryota; kingdom Metazoa; phylum Chordata; class Aves; order Passeriformes; family Fringillidae; genus Calcarius; species Calcarius lapponicus. The sequence goes on along the minus strand of CM077466.1, from coordinate 19,025,445 downwards.
ATCATCACCACAACCTGTAAAAGCAATTAGTTGGATCCCTATGAATGGCAGACTTGATCTCTTTCCCATGCCCTTCACTTCTCTTGCCCTCTGTTTTTCTCCTCCTAGAGTGAGGGATGCAATGCTCAAGGAATAGATACTGAAGAATTTTCTTTATAAATAACACACCAAAACCCATCAACAGACAATAAAATAAACAAAATCCCCTCATATGACAGTAATGGAAAGGAAACTCCTTGCTGTACAGACCAACAGCTCAGTTCTGTGATAATGTTATACTGGTAGTGCTGTCCTTACCCTCTTGGGCAAACTGCCAAATTCTGCTGTGGTGATAGACAATAAAAGTGGCAAAAAACTGTAGCTGTTCAACATAATTCTTCTTGCAGCATTCTGTCACTTTGGATGTAAGCACAAGCCTCTACAAAAGCAGACTAGAGGGGCAGGTTGGTTTGTTCTTTTTTTCTTTCATCCTGCACAAAGTGATGGGAAAAATGAACACAGGCATTACCATGTTGCTCTTAAAAAGGATGTGTACAAAATATGTCCTCAGGCTTTTGATCTTCCACATGTGGACAGTTTGTACTCATATAGATTAAATAAATAAATATATCATTCCAAATCCTGTATAAAGGAAAGGTCTTCTTACCTCTTGAAAACACTTTTTATCTCTCTCTGGATGCTACATTTAAAAATATTAACTACAAACAAGTTAATTTAATTAATTTAGGGCTCTTGCATTCAGAGTATAAAAAATAAATTACCTGGTATATATATGTTTAAGGGGTTTTTCACTAGACTTCATAATATGTTCAGAAATAATTTGACTTCAATGTGTTATATATCAGAATATAATTGCATTTTTAATATATTTGTAACTTGGATTCCCTTCAATAGTATCTAGTTGCCTAACCTTCTAATTAAATGCAAATGTGGTTTTAGGGATTTTTTCTTCTACCAAGCTGGAATGTAGTGGGATCTAGCAAGAGCATAGTGTTCCATAAAAAAATTGTACTTCATGTCCTAATGACATTATGATAAAAAAATATCCATTTTTAAGATACACTCCTTTTCATGTTATTCTTATCATTAAAATGAACTAAAAAAACCTGTGATCACTGTCTCATAAATGTTTATTACAGTATGATTAAACATTACATATGTTTATTAGTTTATTATATTTTAACAATATATATTTTTACTGTCTGAAATGTTTATTAAAATTGGATTAATCTAGATAAGAAAAGGCATATACAAATGCTGAACATTATCATTAGTCCAACAAATTTTCCTGAAGATTAATATTTGTTCTGCTTAAATATTTGAAATTTAAATAATCTCAATTGAAGTACATAACTCTGAGCAGAAGGGTCTGTAAATGATGCAGTAAGTGGACCTACAATTTTAGGCAGTGATCTATACAATCTACTTCAAATATCTACTCTATGATAAGTGGATTCATGCCTAGTGATATTTTTCTTTCCCCTACTGTAGCACTAGCTTACCAGATTAGATGAAATAAAACAAGAGATATATAGTTATTAAAATTAGTAATTTAATTTATGCAAAGTAAATTTCAAAGAATGAACATGAGATTAGGCAGTTAGGAGTATGACTATCAAGTTTATTCTTTTGAGGCTCCAGAATGGTTCTGACAAAATGTTGAAAAATGCTAAGTGCTATATTGTTGTAAGGACTTTCAAATCTTTCTGCTTTCAAACCTAATGGAAAAGAAAAAAAAAAAAAAGAAAAAAACAGACAAATTTCTTCTCTTTGCCCCCAGATTGTTAGTTTCCTCTAGAATCAAAACCCAATTTCTTTAACTGTTCAGAGTGTATGGTTTTCCATTCTGCTTTACTACCATAGCCAACTTAAAGGATCTTTTGTAACTGTGTTGCACAAATGTGTCATGCATTTAAAGTCATGAAAAACAGATTCCAAAAATGCTTCCAAGAGAAATTCAACCTCAATTCACATAGTTAAGCCTGCATGATATCTGCTGCTTGTTTGCTCTCCCTGGTTGTTGGTTTTATGAGAATACCAGTATTAGAAATTCCATTTACATCTTTCTAGTTTTGATTACAGTGAGACTTCCTGGCTTTGAAACCTGCTTGATTTTCTCTTGAGCAGAAGCTGTTGGGCTTTGATAATACATTCTACTCCTAGGAAAGGAAATAAGGGGTGGTATCTTTAAAGGAAATTAGTTCTGCTGCTTAATTGATAGTTATTACAATTACATTACTTAATGGAAAAAATGTACTGTATCAAGTCTTATATGTTCCAGCTTGGCAGCTTCCTGTGAATGCCACCTGCATATTAATTATGGCACAGTGCTCACCTTGGTTTAATATTCTGCTTCTTTTGCAGAAAATGAAAGACAGGAACTGAATTTGAGAGCAGTTGTAAGTTATTCAGAACAAAAGTAAGAAACTTGCTCTAGACCTGGCAGGGCTATATTAACTAATGACAAGAGTGAGAAAACTGTAAAAGAACAGATTAGCAAATCCCTTGTTGCAGACTACTTCATCAAAATCAAGGTAAGTTCTCAGGCAGTCTTTTCAAGGAGAATTCAAGGAGGGAGAGAAAGGAAAAAAAATCAAGATATAGGTGGTAGGTGCATTCAAGCAAGACAGTTTCTGGGGTTTAGGGGATTTTCAGCTTTCTCCTTGTGGAAGCATTGTGGCAGCTGATTTGCCTCTGCAGATGTTTAGCAGTCACAAGAAATCACATTATTTTCAAGAAGAGAGAAGAGAGCTTTCACAGAAGAAGGAATTGAGAGGTGGAAGAAATGTGCTTGTGAACAAAAAGGGTTCAGGAGTCCAAAGGGAAATTAGTTTGAAATCACAAATAACAATGATGAGATTTCAGACCCTGAAGAAAGTATTCTGAATGTTGCCAAATGCATTAGAAAAAGGTACAGCATCTACACTGGGATTTTTTTACCTTAGTAATTACAAGCTACTGAAAAAATCCAGGGATACTGTGGTGTAGACATTAGAAGTAAAGTGGCATACTGACAGCCTGATATCCTGTTAAGAAAGGAGACATAGCTTTTTAGAAAAGTGTTTCTCTGTGACCTTTCCAACTTTCAACTCTGCAGACACCAGCCTGTGAAAAAATGCAGCGCTATTTTTGCATGTATAAGAACTGGGACTATAACACTTCTGCTCTCTGACAACCTCATTGCTTCTTTCTTTAACTGAAAATTATCAGTCTTTCTCTCAGTACTTTTTCAATTCAAAATATATTCACTTTGGAGAATTAGCCTTTGGATCCTAATCTTGAAAATACTTCTGCATATTTTGTTACTTAGGATCTGTGGAGGACTCTCAGGTACTCAGAGGGATGTCAAAAAATAAAGTATTTCTATGTATGCAAGATGTGGATGTAGATTTCCTTTCTGACAGATGTTTATTTACTAGTGTGTTGTCTTTATTTCTACAGGAAATTTACTTCCTACAAGAATCACATAGAAAAAAATGATACACTCCAAAGGTGGAAGGGAAGGGAAGGGAAGGGAAGGGAAGGGAAGGGAAGGGAAGGGAAGGGAAGGGAAGGGAAGGGAAGGGAAGGGAAGGGAAGGGAAGGGAAGGGAAGGGAAGGGAAGGGAAGGGAAGGGAAGGGAAGGGAAGGGAAGGGAAGGGAAGGGAAGGGAAGGGAAGGGAAGGGAAGGGAAGGGAAGGGAAGGGAAGGGAAGGGAAGGGAAGGGAAGGGAAGGGAAGGGAAGGGAAGGGAAGGGAAGGGAAGGGAAGGGAAGGGAAGGGAAGACTTCTGTTTTCCCACTGGATTTAATAATGTTTGTATAACAATGATAATCACTAAACATGTGATTCTCAAATGTCCTCATCTTAAATTAATCTGTACTTTTTACATCAGTTTTCATTTCAGATAGATCCTTTATTTAGCTTCGTAAGTCTTGCCGGATGGCATATGGAAAGCTACATATTTTAAAGTTGAATGTTTTTCTTCTTTCCTTTCTATTATTTCCTTAGGAAGAAAGAAATCTCTTATATAGTCATGTTGTCAAAAAACTTTGATACATATTCTACAGCATTCATGTAGAAAAAATTATTCACTTCACACACCAGTCTTCCAAAGTCTGCAATGGAGCAGGTGTGTCCAAGAAAGCTTTCAAAGTCTCTTTGAGAAAGAGAAGACTATTACACTTATTATGGTATTTAACACCTGAAACAAACCACAAACAAATTAAAAAATAGTATGACAGAAGACTTTTACACTCTAAGTTGTAGGTATAAAGGAAACTGATTAAAAATAGTTCTTTGCAGTTGTATTGTTTTTCTGTTCCTATTCATTACTCTATGTAATTTCTAAATGACAGAATGCACCTGAACTAAGTTATGTTTTTCATGTTTATATTTTTATTTTTTTTTCTTTTTTAATACAAAGTATTGTTCATGCCACAGTGTTTTTGTTTCATAAAAATAAATAATATTCTGTATGGGATTTAGGAATGTCTGGGGTCTAACAAAGTTTGAAATGCTCTAATTTTCAAGCAATTATCTTAAGATGAAAATTCTTATAAAGATGTAAATTATATCAAATAGATCCTTGTTCACTTCTACAAAGAGATGTGGCAAACAAAAACTGCCTTGTTTCTTGTGGTTTCTTAGCAAAGCAAATCATTACAGTTTTGAAAATTCTTAAGACATACATAGCTAAAGAGATGAAGGGGAAAGATCGGTGTCAAAGAAGAAATGTTTGACCTCATCTTTTGAGATTCTATGCTAGCACATCTCAGAAAAGAAAATAATGTATGCATTCTCTCTAGCCCCTTCAAAATTCATAGCTCCTTTCAGCTCAACAAAGAAGGTTTTATCAATGTTTTGCCATACATTTTGTTTTCCTTGAATCTATATGTTGCATTAAATTTCCGAGCTCACTTTTAAAAATAATTTTTTAAAGATTAAAATCAATTTCTTTTTTATAAGGGATATTGGGACACAGAGCAGGTAGCCACTGTCCATATTTAGATACCCTTTATAACAACAGCATTTGTTTTCTTTTTCATTTCTATGTGTTTTATTCTTTAAACATACCTTTCTTTCTCAGGTTGTCATGTCAAAAGGAACACAGAGATATCTACTTCAGATTGAGTCAGGTCTCTTTGACTCTGCTCCTGCAGTAACTTTCCAAACACATAAAAAATCTTCACATTGTCAATGCTATGCTCCTATTTATGTTCTTACTTTCCAGTGTAGCATCTACCACACTCACAGCTTTCTGTATTTTTGGAGTTCATGGGATGATTAAAATAACCATGGACTTATAGTATGCATGCCATTATTAAAAGTCACAGAGAAATCTTAAAGAATCCTGACTATATATTTTTTTCCAATTAAATTCCCCGACATTGAAAAAATCTCTGTAAACAGGGGTTCCAGATTTTAATCACCATTCTTCTTTTAACCAGGACACTAATAATTCAGTTTTAGCTTTCCTCACTGACCCCAGTAATGTACATAATGGTTGCCCTTGTACATCAGGACTGATGTCCTCTGAGCTGCCTGGTGCAACGTAAGTGAATCTTAAAGAATTTCCCCCTAGATATTTTTTTTTTAATTTTATCAGCAGCAGAACATTCAGTTTTGCAGTCCTAAATCCTTTTTACAGTTCAGAGTGAAGTAAACCCTATTCACTTGCACTTTTTCTCCTGCTACGCATAACCAATCTGGAATTGTGCCGAAAAAAGTGACATCAGATCAGAGGTTGTTATTCGCTTTCTTGAGTTTCATCTCCTTCTTTTAATAGTATGAAAAAATAAATCCTTTTCAAAGACATAAGCAGTTACATGACTGCACATATTTTTAATTTTGAGGGATTTACAAAGAATCAGATTCACAGATTGAAAAATACATCCATCAGTTCACAAAAGTACAGCATGTTGTTCAGACTACTACAGAGAAAGAAAAGATGCTATTTCCTAAGCAAGAAGAATACAGGAGTACCAAACTCTTAAAGTCTTTGTCTGCTGGAAAAGTGCACAACTGTACTGAAACCAAGCACATTAGAAATCATCAATTTATGTATCAATTTATAAAATTCATTTAGGACTAAGATGTGAACTTTGCAAAAAAAAAAAATCTTCAACAGCTTGTTTTCTAAATTGTTTCCTACCTCATAACTGAAAAGACAGTGTCAGAAGTATTCTTTAGGAAAAACCCCAACCCACTGGCAGTTTTAGGTATGTAGGCTGCCTGAGTTTGTATAGAAAACCTGCAGAAAATTGTTTTTCTGTTACTAAGATAAATTAATTTCATGTGTACGAGGAGAGAATAGGGTAAGAGTTGCTCACTTCCTAAATATTTGACACTCAAGTCTACTCCTACCCACTTATCAATTTTGTAACATTGAAGAATATTTTTCAGCTGTTAGTCTTTTTTCCTTATCATTTTATGCAATTTATATCTTGTTTTGGGAAGAAAATCTGAAATATCACAGATGTAAAATTCATTTAGGACTAAGAGGGAACAGAAACAAACAAGAACATAATTATAATATTTAAGAAGTTCAAAATAAACACAAAATACTCTGCTAACTTTTAGAGTCACAAAGAGGTTTAAGCTCCACTTCACATAGCCAGCTGGAGGCTACATTTCCTGGAAGAAATTAAACACCAGGTATAGATTCCATCCCAAATAGCCTGTCTCTTGCTGATAGTTTTATCATGACAGTAATTAATTTAAAAGCAATGAGAACTACTCATGTGTGTGAAATTTTGCAGGACTAGATATTCATTGACATCACAGCTGGTAGAAAATGAAACAAGGAAAAATTCACTAAAGTGTTTGCAATAATGATGTCCTTCTTCCTTCAGCTGCCTCTAATGGAAATTAGTATTTTCTTTTCTTATTTGATGAACTATCTTTAGTCTTTTTGAAAAACATTTTAATGATTAGATGGCAGATGCAACACAGTCTGACAACAGTTGTAAAACCAGCGCTTCCTCTCAAAAATGCCTGCTTAGATATACAAAATATGAAGTTGAGATAAAAGATTTAACAGTTTTGAAAACCTGCCAGATCTTTCACTGAATAAGGTTAGAAGCAACAGAAAACAAATTAAGACCCAGTTGAAAACTTTTAACATGCCATGAATCTTCTGGAGCATTCACAGTATGATTCACAGCTTTGGATTATGTCTTCCACTAGCCTTATTAACAATTATTATTTTATGTTCTCACTTCTAAGCTTATGTGGGGTTAGCATCCGATATCCATATGCAAATCAGTCTGAATATTCTATGATACAGAAAATATCTTTAGAATAAATATTACTACTAAAAATATGTATAGAGTAGACGTAAGATTTCTACAGATATATTTAAAATATGTGCATATGCAAATCAGAGTATCTTAGAAAGGTTTGGATTGGAAAGGACCCTAAGGCTGTCCAATTCCAACGCACCTTCCATAGGGAAGGGCGCCACTGGCTAGATCAGGTTGCTCATGGCTGCATCCAATCTCAATATGGTTTCAAACCCCTCCAGGATGAGGGCTCCACAAACTTTCTGGACATCCTCTTCCAATGCCTAACAACTAAATGTGTAAAAAGTCAGCCTCTCTATTTTTTATAAGCCCCCTTTAAGCATTGTAAGATTGCAGTGAGGTCTCCTCAGAGCCTTCTGTTCTCCAGGCAGAGCAACCCCAGTCCTCTCTAAGCTTGTTTTCTTAGGAGAGACACTACAGCCCTCTCATCATCCTCAAGATGGCCTTCCTCTGGACTCACTCCAAGTAAACAAGGATGAGGGAGAGGAGTGCATGCATAAGGAAAGCCAAACCCAGTAGTTGTCCCGAAAATCAGCTCCTTCCCTTGGGGGAGGTTGTAGCCCACAGGCTCATTTGCTGAGGCCAGGTTTGCACACATTTCCCCACAACAGAGGGGAAGGAGAGTTTCTGGGGGGTGATGGCGAAACCAGAGGGGGTGAACACCCAGCACTGGAGGCTACAAGTCAGATAAAGGACACACCCTGCAGAGAGCCCTCCCTTACAAAAACTGGCTCAGTTGGAGAACCAGGCCCCTCTCCCAAGGTCATTCCCACAGGACATTCACATGACAGGCATCTGTCATGGCTGAGGAGTCATAAACCATCAAAGACCTCCAAAGCAGCCCCCAGACTCCTTTCTGAGGCCTTCCACCAGAGGACTGCCTGTGAACCACAAGTGCTGCAAGAGATCCAGACTCTGTAGAACTTCCCCCATCCCTGCACAGGAGATGCTTGGGCATTCCCATATCTGATCATATACTAACCCATTGAACTCTGTATTTCGTGGGACCCTCACCACCCCTCACCACTGAAAGAACCAGAAGAAGACCAACAGGGTGCAGCTGGATCCACAGGAGTGGTGAGTATCTTTCTACTTCATCTGTCTATCACTCTTTCTCTGTGCTTCCCTTCCTATTTCTTTTTCTCTCTCTCTGCTCCCCTTCTCCTTTTCCTATTTCTTTCTTTCTCTCTCTCTCTCTCTACCTGACATTTATAACTAAAATCTGCGCTGTTGACTTCAGCCTATGGTCTCATTTGCACCTTAATTCAGGCAGAGGCATCTCTCTAATAATTGGATCTTAGCATAAGGCTGCCTTGTACTATGGCTCGACAAATTAGAAATACCATGTAGATTTGAGTACAGATTTTGCTTGCTGCTTTTACTTCACTGAAGTAAATGAAAGAAATGGAAAAAATATTGTTCCGTGGTTACTGGTTATGGGTTTCCTGTCTTGCTTGTTGTTCAAGAGGTCTCCTTTACTATATCTTAGCCCTGTTGTCCATTTACCTAGGCCTTATTAAAGACAAGGGGTTTTTTCTTTTGCGTTTCTTTCCCTGTGAGGTAGAAGCTTAATAAAAAAATAGAGTAAGTCCACATCTTTGTCACCATTACTAGATTCCTCAAAATATAGTAAATTAAGAGTAAGACAGAGGGTATAGAGGGTATAGGTATATAATGTGAAGGTTATAAGCCCTCACATTTTATCAACCTGATAAACTGCAAATCAAAATACTATGGATATTTACTTTGAACTCTGTTGATCTGACTTCTCTTAAAAATTATCAATTTAGTTGATAATATTGAGTAATTGAAAAATTACTTGATTAATTGATTACTTTGAATTACTTACTTAATTCAAAATATTTGAATTACTCAAGCCAACCATTAGCTTGAGTAATTCAAATATTTTAAAATGAAATAAAAATAGGTCTTCCTATTATATATATAAAATTAATATAGGTCTTCCTTTTATATATATGTGCACACACACACATTGACTACTATATTGGCCGTGGTACTAAACTTTCTGTACATGAATGATAGACACAAATGTAGGAAGAGCTGCTGCATCAGCAACTCAAGGGCAAAAATATTTTTTTTTTATGAACAGGTGACCTGCATTTTAGTTTCCACAGTCACTTTCCATATTTAATGAACTGATTAATTGTGTGTGCACTGTAAAATTCTGTGTTCAGACCACTGAAGTACATGACTCTAAAAATTACAAACTTTGGAAATTATAATTGAAAGGTTCAGATGCTCCGTATTGCCTGTATTAAGCATTTCAGATAGGATGAGTTCATATTAATTATATGATCTAAGCTCATTGAGTTTTTTTTAACATTAAATGTTTGAGAAGACAGATTTTTTACCTTGAAATTCAGGACTGATTTCTAGTTCTTAAGATTTAAACAGAGAAAGGTATTTGTAACAAAAAAAAAAAGCTCTGTATTTTGTTTCTTTCATTAAAAATAATATGTATAGATAAGAGACTATAGATCTGAACCTGCAAGACACAGTTGTTTTGCAAAGCTACAAACCAGAACACTACCTGCAAAAGTAATTTTCTCTTTGGTTTTCAAGCAAGTAGAAAAAACATTTTCATAAATCGTAATCAGATCACTACTGGAATAAAATGTATAGTGTTCACCCAGATTACTATTTCTCAGAATATGGGAAAAGTAGAAAGTGGAGCTAAATATGCTGAAGTTTTTTCATACTTAAACATATAATCTTTAAAACTTTTAGGTATCTAATCCTGAGGAAATGCTGCAGACTGCTAGCACAGGCTAATAACAAAGAATTTTTATATTGCCTCCTTAGACCACTAGACTGTTTCTAACAACAGTTTGCAGCTCATGACTGGATGTACAGGGGAATTTTTACTGATTTCTGAATGAGTCAAAAGCAAATTATGATTGATGATTTTCCCCTGCCTCATTCTTTTGAGTATTTGTTGATTTTTATACTCTCTTTTCTCACTTTTTTATCCCTTTGCTAAACTTTTTTATAATCATTTTACATTTCTGGCTCACATTCCCTTACAATGTTTCCATAAAATATGTCTTTAAACCATATATTTTATTCTGTTGTTGAAGCATGAAATCACAGCACTGAAACCAACTATGTTATTCTAGATGTATGCTGATGTATCTGTTTTCAGTCTTGTTTTCCTTAAATCACCACCACAGTAAGAAACATCTATTTTAGGAAATGCTTTAGAATGGCAAAATTTATCATTAATAGAAATGGAGTGAGCTCTTTTCCCAAAAGAGGTACTTGTGAGATCAAACACACACTAGTAAGGCAGTGTTAAGAAACTGCATTGCGGTTGTCTCTGTCAGTCTGTTATCTACATAAGAAATGACTTTACTTACTTCAGCCAACAATTCAAACTTGTTATGAAGAGGGGTTTGGTGCTTTTTCTAGATCATGTTTTGAAAAAGGAAAGAATAAAGAATCTTCTCATTTCTTAGTGATTTGGATTTTAAATGAATACAGCCAAATGTGTCAACTAAATTCTGTAATCTTTCAACTACTGTAGACAACAGATGGTAGATGGAACATGAATGGGAAAAATTTGATTACATTGTAAATCCTTTCAACTTTGTAAATTTTTAAAATTAGTTATTAGGACAAATATTTCTGGGCACAACTTCATGTATTAATCATCATCAAGACTTGATATTACAATCCCCAGGATTTCAAGATCTACAACAAAACCTGGTCAAAAATCAAGTTTTTTTTTTAAATAATCTTGAGGAGACCTATTGTTGCTAAGTGACTAGCAAAGTATTTTTCATTTATATTGGATCATTTATCTTTCTTGTTTCTTCATATAAGACCTCTTTTCACTGCACATTATGCATAAGGGTACATTAATTACACCGAAATGCAATACAAAATAATTCAGTGTGTCTGAAGTCAAAAGGGAGGAGATGTTTTTGAAAATATATTAAAAAAAGAATATGATATCTTTTGATGACGGGGTTTTCATAGTTTGGTTTTTTTTTTTTTTTCCAATTTATTCAGCATATCCTCATGAGGAACAGGGAAACTACTTAAAAAAATTAAACCAGGAAAGAGATTTTAATCTGATTTTAGATGCTAATGATCTCAGTCCTATCTAGCTCATAATGGTAATAGGGTTCTTTTTCTAACAAATTGAGGTGAAATGATGAATTCATGTTGTGTAGAGAATACAAATAGCATTATTTACATGGTAAAATCATACTAAAGAAATGTCTGTATTTGCATTATATAACTTGTGTATGGCTAATGAAGAAAATTTTAAAAACAGTGTATTAAACAACATAGCATTTCTGCACTACTTGCTTTTTACATAATTTTCAGATATACATACATCTATCTTAAGATGTTCCCTCTGTTGATGAAAATTTATTCTAGCACTATGACTGAAAAGAACTACCACAACTGTGGGATGTTATTTAATGTTGGCAAAGGAAGAACTGACAGCTTGGGCAAAATGCAAATGGCTGAGAAGTTTGAGATAGAAATGAGTGTAAACAGATGGTTTGGAGTGAGCTGAAGTATTGTTGACTTTCTATTTTGGGATAATGGAACAGCTCCTATTTAAGAATATTTTTAAATGGAAAGAAGCAAAAAATACTAACTTTAAGAAGTCTTCACTATTCAGGATCAAGGAAGCTGAAAGAACCTTTTCATAATTCTTACTTGAAATGAGTGGCTAAGATCCTGCAGCTGGCCATGAAAGGCTGAGTGCATCTGTATAAAGCACTGCTGGGTTCCATAGAGACCAGGAGAAAAGGTACTGGAAGAGAATAATCAAATTCACCTCATCTTCTCTACTACTGTCCTTAAACACGTTAGCATTAAGTGTTATCACTAAACACTCACTTGAACTTTCTTGGACTTTTTTGGCATTCCTAGCAAATTCTACAAAATTTATTTTGCAAAAGCATTCACACACTTTCTAAAAATTCCTTTCAGTAAAACCTAATTTTACAGAGCATGATACATATAAAAAAAGTTTCTATTTAAGATTATAATATTTAGTTTAAATTGCATACAATAGAATATTGCTATGGTGATGTTCCAATTTTGTGTAATTTTGTAGAAAATTGCTTAACATGCATATACAGTCCATTCCACACAAATTATAATCAATTCAGCAACCCATTTCTTTCAGGAGCTTGAATATACAGACCAATCTGAAACATAATAGCCTTTCATTACTTTATTGTAATGTAGTGATGTTTCATAGAATTAGGAGGATTTCTTTGTGTTTTCCCCTCTGAGTCATAGACTTGTAAATAAAATCTAGGGAAATAGAATGTTAACTGGTGATGGGTGTCTAAAATGTTAGCTAATAAAAATAATGCCACTGATCCTTAACTATAAAGAGATAGAGAAGAAAAAAAATCAACATGTGATTATACATAGACCAACAATAAGTTTAATCAAAATGTAGCTGCACAGTTGAATACATCTAAATTGCATAAAATTACTTTTAGTTTACTTAAGGGGCAATTACAACTCCTTTGTTCTAAAGAAAATCAGTTTACAAAAACCCTGTCTAGATCTATTTTAAATGTCAATGCTTAGCATGAGAGTTAGGTTCAATTCATGGGCATTTTGATGTGACATTAACGTATGATGTGAAATTATAATATTTTTTTCTCTTTTTTACAGGACTTCTCAAGACTTGTTGAAAACTTTGAATAGCTATTGCTTATTTCTGACCTGATTAAGTGGAGAGAATATTGGGAGAAATTCAAGTGATAATATCTTAGAGATTTTTGGAAATTGTATTCCACTACTTTTTGGGAGGACTTGACTCATTAATGTCATAATGGAAAACATATTTCCATGGAAGGACACTGATATATTTTGTGTTGTAAATATATTCATTTGAATATGCCCTGAATGTCTAAATTAGACTAGTATAGGAAAAGAGTAGTAAGAGTAGTAGAAAAATGTAAACTGCAGTCACACAAACTCTCAATCCCCTTTCAAAGCTAACACAAGGACTGGAACACGAAAAATAACACATACAATGTAGGAATTCAAGAACCTATTGGTTTCACAGCTTCTTGATATCTAGGTTTATGGGTTTGGTAATCTGATTATTCTGTTCTATGAAATAATAAGGAAACAGTCTCACAAAGACTGATTTTAAGGAAGGCAAAATGGTCTTGTTTAGAACTACTGATACTTTCAGGAAAACAACAGGTTTCTAAACAACTTGAACTTATGAATACTAGTAATAAAGAACAATTCAAACACAGTCTTCATTTTTCCCACTTATAATTCAACAGGATGTATAAAAATCAATGTCACTAAACTATGAAATTATTAACTTTACTTAAAATTTTTTCTAGTCCATAGAATGGCAAGTCTGGGAAGTCCATCGTAAACATGTAGTTAGAATAACATAGCAGATTTTGAGAAAGACATTTCTAAACTCCACCCAAGGTAAAATGATACAATCATGTTCATGTTTTAAACATAACTTCATATAAAAATTAATTTGAATAATTATTTCCATTATAATATTATTTCTCTGAAGTTTCTCATACTTAAAACTTTCAGTACTATGTATATACACTGAAATGTGTATATAAGGAATAATGATAAGAAATCATTAAAAATATTTTCTGTTCAGTCTTTTCAGTGAAGGGATGAAGTTTGAGAGAAGGCAATAGAAAATAAAATTTCAGGGTACCAGACATCAGCAAAAAAAAAGGTTGTAAGTTTATTTATTTAGATTCTTCAGCGAATTATATCACATTGCTAGACTGGTATATGTTTCTCAGTTGTAGATGCAAAGCAGCAGACTCAATTGAATTAGCCCTTTTGTTTAGTAGCAAATGTTGAAGCTTAGATTTTCCGTTTAGAAACAACAATTTCATACTCACTGTTACAACAGACAGTTACTTCTTTGTAATTCGAAGGTGCACTGTAAATTCTAAAACCCAGGAATTTGTGAGTCAAAATAAAAAGAATGCCTAGGAAAGCATAAAATTCAGAACAGTGCTGTCTATAGTTTCAATTTTTCTTTCCTATTTTTGTTAGTGTATTAAGCATATTTGTTTGAAAGTATTATTTCTCTTTCTAGTTAATCTTCATGCATGACTTTTTTCCCCTTAAGTTGTAAAGCTTAATACAAAAGTTATAATCTTTTTACAAAACTTTATAAATATTTTGTAATATCATAAATGGTTGCCATGGGAATGTTGTACGTTGTGTGTCTGTAGCCACAAAATATAAAGTATTATGAGACAAGACAGTCTCTTAGATTATATACCACTTCATTAATTTAGTAGCTGTTTATCCATTTTGCATGTACTAATATATGTTTTCTCATTTCCCACTATTTTCTTGTGTGTTTTGTTGTGTTAATTATCCACTTGCTCTTAAGGAATTTGGATGGGGTTTGGTGGGATTTTAGTCCATCTACATTCAATAATGAACTTGAAAAATAATTTTTAACAACAACTAGTGAAACATTCTAAAATAAATGGCCAGGATATGTATATGGGCAGATGGTCAGACAATAAATGTAGTTGCCCTTATTTTAATATGGCAAGTTTGAAATTGTCTCTAAAATCAGTAAATCCAGAAAAATGTTGGTATTTGTTGATAAAAATATGCAAAAAGATTGTGTTTTTCTGGTCAAGGTCTGTATCAGAAAAGGACCGTTATTACACAAGGCAGAAAATCTACCAGCATGTAAACATATGGAGGCTTTGGAAAGATATAATGGGGGAAGTAAGGAGAAAGTGGCAAAAGCTGATTAAAGCATATTGTTTTGAGAGCTAAGTGCTATACTTGAATGTTATATGTTGGCATTTAAAACTGTAGCTGTGAAATGTAAACCATGATTTCCTTTTCCTTTAAAATTATTCATTTCCTCAGGTACAGAATATTCAGGGAAAGGACCCTGAGTCTCCATTTCACTTAATCCTCTCTATACTGGAAGCAAATCTCCATCTGGAGGATGAAAGCAACCATTATAGCAATTAGTCATTTTGCTATCTCATTTATTTTATCTTTAGGAACTTCATTTCTTAAGGAACAGTAATGGATTCTCTCCTGTAGTAACGAATATGGTATGAATCTGTGAGGGTGACCATGCAGACTTTGTGCCTGCAGTGATTCCTGTGTTCTTCAGTATCTTGAGTGGATTCTGAAGGATTACACAGACGACTTCAAGAAATTTCCAGAAAACAAAAGTCAAATTTATCTTCAAAATTATCAAGATAAAATAATTTCATGTCCTACCACAGACACGCTCTCTCAGCACCTGGGCTGACAGAGGGCTCTGAGTAACCAGAAAAAATGATTCTAGAGCAGCTCAGAAGTGATAAGAGCTGAATGTAGACACTCAGGAACAAAAAAAGAGGTGTCAGATCAGGTTGAAAAAAGATTTCTAATAGTATATTTTTTAATCTCTGAAGATCTTTTTCCAATTTAATTTGAAATTTATATGCCTTCTAAATATGTCTAGACACATATAGTTCAAAATTTTTGTGAAGTAAGAATGTCTGACATTTTTAAATGATGGTTTCAACTGTTAAATAATATGTTGATAAATAAGTGCATCATGTTATGTAAAACATTTATGTTGCATGATTCATATTATGTAGAAGAACTACATGCAAAACAGAATAAATTTGCATCTGAACTTTTACCAGTGCTACTAAGTGAGAAGAAATGAGCACAATAGAAAAGTAAGGCAAAGAAATCAGAGTTTCCAATGCTAAAAATAAAATCTTCTGATTATGAATAGCTTTATTAGTGGCTACATCTTCTAGTGAATTGAAAAATTATCCTGAGCTATTAACATATTTTGGGGGCGTTAAATTAGACTTTTCCAAAAGATCTAGTCCTACATCACATAGAAATAAATTCATGAAAGCACTATCACCTGTATTATTAAAGTTATAGGTATGACTGTTTGTGGTTTTATAGTCTCTGAATGTACAATAAATAAAGACATTTTAGAATAACTTGCAGTGATGATTGTTGTAATAATAAAGGAGATCTATGCACACACACCAACATAAATGTCTATAACCACTCTTGTTGGGACACCTTGGGTACACAAAATCCAAGTGATTTTATATATGTATATTTAGAAAAGCAACCTTACATCTCAGACCTTGACAGAGAGAGCCCAAGATATTGACTTTCTCTCTCAACTACTTTTTTTAAGTGAAAAGTAGACTGGAGGAAATATGCAAACAGCCACCATCTCAGTAGGGAAGGGGAGGTCACTGTCAATCCATTATAGTTTACAGGTGTAGGGAAAATATTTACAGGAAGTAATTTTGTCTTTACCAAGATAACTTTGCAAATCAGATCTCACCCTTGGATAGCTGAAAGCAATGGGGAGTCTTTTTGCAGATGACTGGGCATTAGCAGGAGATTGTCATAAAAGCAAACTATTAAAGTATTGCTTCTTATAAGCATACTTGGGAAATGTCAGGTCTAAGTTTGCCAATGTGTTGATGGCCATGACCAAACTTACTGTAGGCTGCCCCTCACTGCTGGTGCAGTGCCATTCTCTGGCCAGGTCAGAGTCTGGACACAGGCTTCTTGATACGAGCAGGAATCTAAGCCCATCAAGTGAAAAACAATTACTGCAGAATCTGATCTATACCATTATGTTGGTTTCAGTGTCAAAATAACCTTCCTTAATGAAGTTAATTCTCAACAGCCCAACTCAACAAAATCTTTTCAAAAACATGACAGTTTACTTGTCATATTTAACTCATAGGTTTTCAGAAATAAATGGTTGTTTTCCATATTATTAAGTTTAATACGATTTTTATCTTATTATATTTTAAATTTAAAAAAAAATTCACCAAGAAAAAATATTACTGTGGAAATGACATTTAAAATGAAAAATACATAGTAAGTTGAAAGACATTTATTAGAAGAAAGACACTGTGTCTTGAGTTATTTTCTTCTCAGGTTATAGTCAGAAGACAAGCGGTACAGACAAGGACAGGAAGCGTAAGATGCAATTGTAATTTCTGTACAGTGGCAATGAAAGGCCTGTGGTAGAACCGAATATATAACATTATGTAGCAGTGGGGAGCTTCCTTCCACTTCGAAAATGAGAGAGCCAGAGAAAAGAAGAAGTTTGGGTAAAGGACAAGAAAAGCAGTTGACTCACTTTTCCTGTTATCCAGTTGTGAAGATCCAATTATTGAGAGATGCCTCTGCCTGAATTAAGGCGCAAACAAGACCATATGCTGAAGTCCATAGTGCAGATTTTATTTAACAGTAAATGTGAGGCAGACAGAGATAGAAAGAGATAGGAAAAAGAGAGGAGGAGGAAGAGGGAGACAGTGAGAGAGAGAGAGACAGGTAAAGCAGAAAGATTTCCCCACCTGTGGATCCAGATGACATCCCTTTGGTCATCTTTATCCTGGGCTCCTCAGTGTTGAGGGTCCTGAAGTAATTCAAAACTTTTCACTATTTATACATTTGTACTTCCATTCTAATATTTCTCTTCTTCTAAGTCTGTGAGTTATGGTGACCCCCTTGGCAGACCCAGTCAGATCTGATTCTCAGCACAGATGATGAGATGGCTTTCCTTGTGGATTCTTTGCAGTGATACTTTATTCTCCCCTGGTCTTGCTTACCTCTCCTTAGGCCTCACATATTTGGACAATGGTACCACCTTTATCATATCTCAAGTTCCCATCAGGTGGCTTAATTTACAGTCCAAATTCCAGGAATCCACAGAGGCATATTCAAGGGGTGTGGTAGTCACACATAAGCAGTTTCTTCCCTACAAAGTTTGCTGCAATGGGCAAAGGCCTTTAGTGGGTCTTAGCAGTGTTTGAGACAACTGAGATCAGTATGTCTCCTAAACAAGTACTCTAATTTGTAAAAACTGAAAATTGAGATCAGTTTTTATTACAACATGCAATACAGTTTGCACACACTACAGTCTAACCTATTATTGGGCCATACAGAGTGAAGTAGCTTTTGTAGCCATGTTAATACAGGAAGGTCTTTCAGGCTATTACTGAACCTTGCTAACAAAGGTCAACATAAACTACTGTAATGGATCTATGGCAAAAGGAGGAAAAGTTAACTATACCTATAAGATGTATCAGTGTCTTTCAGTATTGTTTGTTACAAATATCAAGTAAAAATTAATAAACGCTACAAATTATGGAACATAATGGTATTTATTTGGTACTTTTATGTAGAAGATCAAATCAATTTTTTTGTAAGTATGAAATGACAGTGTGCACTATATAGCTCATATTTGAACTTGACAGAGCCCATCATAAATTTATCTTTTTTATAATTTATTTATATTTTCATAGTTTTTACCTGTTTATAAATGTAGTGTTGAAGTAATGAAACATAATAAGAACCATGTGATGTGTCCATCCACAGATACCCAAACTGATATTTTGACAGATCCTATTGTTTTGTATTTTTTATAATAAAATTATTAGTTCTTTAAAGTTCTGCTATTTCAAAGAAAGTTAGGAATGTTCAACACATCCATGAATATGTGGGATGCACAGTAAAATTAATGATCTTATTCAACATCAGAGTGTTACCCGGTACTCTTACTAGTCTCATTCTTGGCTTTTCACATCTCTTCTTAAAAAAATGAGCAACAAGTGCTAAAAAGGTAAGACAATAGATATTAAAAGAAAAGAATATGACTAAGAACTTCTATGAAGTCTGAAAAAATTAGTCTAAATCCATTGTTCATTAACATACACAATAGAGGATAATATCCAAACTCTACTCTGAACAATGTCATTAGGACAGAATTCTTAGCGAAATTCTACAAATGCAGAAAAGAAAGGTAGTCTAACTGCAACCTACACATAATAAATAAATATTACTTATTTCATTTTATTAGACCTTTTTTCCTAGTAATGTGTGAATAGTTAAACAGTCCAAGCCTACTAGTAGATTTTTAGGATAACAGATACTTTTTCATGGAATGCACTCTTTTTTCAAGAAATTCTGAAGGAAAATCTTTACAAATAGAAGAATACATCATGCTCTTCTTCTACTTGTATTTCCCCTGCCATGGCTGAATGATGGGCAAGATCCTTGGGTGCAGATCTTTAAGCTGTATTCTTAGAAAAGATTTCATCAAGGTCTGTCCAGTAACAGTTTATCCAGTTTATATCTTGCTTCCTTTAGAGAACATTAAATCTCAGGAAAAGTAGTTTGAATACAGAGACCCAAACACATTCATAATATGTAAGGCAGTATAGTTGAGGTGTCCTAAATACAAAGAGTGAAAATTTATCTTTATCCCAAAAGGTGATTTTTTTGATACTAAAAAAACCAGAGATCACAAACACCTAATCCAAATTGAGGCAAAGTATCACCTAGCTTTCAACTATTTTTCAACTTGACTGCACTCTTTCTGAAGGCTTTAGTAGGATTACTTTCATATGAATGGATTACTAGATTTATAGTGCTCAATAAAGCAAAAATCAGTGTGCATCATGATAGCAGAATCAGGTCCTACATGATCATCCAGATGGACTCAAACTTTAAAAAATACTGCTCATTATTAGGCATCTTTCTCCTTTCGTATTCTGAATTGTAACAATAGGGATGCTATAAGACATTTATAATGCATCTCTCATCAAATATGTTATTTCCATTTTAGCGAATTGTGCTTTTTTAACATAATGTGATTATTTAGATATTTATTTGGTACCTCCACTGCAATGGAAATATGCTTAGAGGTATCCTGAATGGTTTTGTGATCTTTGCTGTTTATCTACTGCATCTTCTAAATGTTTTTAGATTTTTATGTAAAAAAAACAATTTGAGAATATTTTCACTATGTTGAGAGTGGAGATGAGGATTTAATAATTTTTTCAAACTATTTTGTGCAGTTTCCCCTATCTTCCCAGTCAATAAGTGTCTTGATGATGGGTTGAGATAAGGAATTGAGCCAAATGTAAAAAATCTCCTTTCATTAGACACCATTGTTATGGGAAAATATTCTTAACTGCTTTTCATATTTTAAGATTTTTTATCAAAACAAAAAATTAAGATATTGAAAAAAAGTACAAGACGAAATTTTCAAATAGCATTGCATTAGCAGCCCAAAGTCCTATTGAAATTTATTTGTGTGAATTTTGTCTGACTGATGGGCATATCCACCTCTGCCACTTAACCCTAGAACCTCATCTCTCTTTTTCCGATATTGTTCCTTATACCAGCATGAGACATACCTTAGTATAACACAGAATATAACAGAACATAACCTCTTCTCCAGCATAACTTCTCATCTAGGGCTTTGCTAGAAGGTGCTATGCCTTCATCAGGGCAGTGACACTTTGATAAAGCACCAGGGCAATACATCATCAAGGAGCTGCATAGGGTGATGTATTAGTGTAATACATCAAAATGCCACTGCTCTTGAGAGGTTTGATCCTGCTTCTGTTGAAGTCTGCAGATTATCAGCACTGAGTAAAATGAAAAGAAGGATCAAGACCGTAAGCATACAAAATGATTTTTTATATTCTTATCTTTCCATCTTTTCAAAATATTTTGAACTGCCACATTTACAATCTTAATTTAGCATTTTAATCAAGGTTTTTATTATATGATTTGAGAAAGACATAGTAGAGTATGAAATCTGTATTTACTGTTCTTTCCTTCCATAATCACTGCAGATTTATACGATAATAAAGGGAGAGGATTTTGAGTTTGTGTGGTTTGCACTGTGAGATTCAGAGTTTGTTGCACTGGGAATAAAACCTTAAAGCTCTGGCAACGTAAAAAGTATTTGCTGGAAAGGCCCTAACAATCTGAAACTGTAACAATGGCAGTAGTGTCCTAGGCCAAAAATCACATTACATCAGCAGTATCCTGCCCCTGAAAATGCCTAAATGCCCCCTTCTTAAACAACGTTGGAAAAAAACCCTAAAAACACCCAAAACACGCATGTTGTTCTACCCAGTGTTTGGCACATTCAAGATCTTTTCCACCCTCTTTTCCACTTCCATGCTCAGCCTCACAGAATGCTTTCTACCTAACTTTTTTATACATACCCTCCTGAGACCTACCAAACCACCCTGAGGCAGCTCATAGTGCTGTATGTAGCTTTGAGATGAATGGGAAATCAAAATTATTGCTGTTGCTGTATGATAGGAAATAAGCTTCATAAATTTCTCTGCCATTCTTAGATCTTTCCCTGGACATGCAACTCTAAAAACTAGTTGCTAAATATGTTTGCATCATGATATTTCCTAATATTTAGTTTTGGAACTGCCTTCTTCCTGTAAAGAAAGAGGAAAGTATTATCTTTCTGTGGACTGAATATGAGGTTCAGGGTCTTTCATGTCCTTAGTGTCATAAAAAGCCCCACATATTCAAATACATATTTTTCTGCTTTGGATTGTTGTGTAATAGTTTCTACCAAGTCAAATTCATCCACCCTAGTCAGTAGAATTTGAAGTCTGTCTGTCATTTAAGTCCTTGCCAAGACTTTGAGCTATATATCTAATATGACCTTTTGAATAAGAGATGTATTATTTAAAAATAACACAATATTTAAAAATTTTTAAATCATTAATATTTAAAAAATATCACGTACGAGGCATAGTAATAAATACATATATTATACAATATAATTATATAGTATATAATGGCACAACTCACCACTGGTATGCTTTGTGCACCTCTGCTGTAATTAGGAAACAAAAAACAGACCATAAGTATAGCTAGTAAGAGACATAAATAAGACAGCAGTTATCTGCTAAGCAATACTGTATAAATTATTTCAGGATGGACTTCATTATTTTTCCTAGTTTATGTAGAAATGAAAACATAAGAAAACAAACATTCTGCAAAAGGTTCTTCTTTTGGGGTTTTGAAACCTGGAAGATATTATGACATGAAAATCCTTACATTTGAATGTATTAACACCTGAAGTTTAGTGTTCATTTTTTGTTTCTGTAGCAGTAAATATCTCTAAATATTATAATTGCCATAGACATTTATGCCAAAGGAAAAACAAACATGGAAATATGAAAGTACTGAAGAGAAATTCAGAGAATTTTTGAAGCTTTTTATCTATGAGAGTTGCATTTGATCTTTAGTCTTCAAAACAAGTCCTTGAAAATGTAGCCAGATATAAATGAAGGGAACATTTATTGAGCAGCTTTTGAGAAATCAGTGTCTTAATTTTTGATTTCCTGGGTACTTTCAAACATCAAAGTTTAGTTTTTGCTTTTTAATGACAAACTGCAATAAATATGCTTTAATATGCTTTTTTTTTCTTTTGAGACAAACTAAAGAAAATTAATTTACCTTTATAAAGTCTTCTTTTTTTTTCCTCTTTGGATATTGAAGCTGTAGAACTAAATAATATGTTTTCCCTATGTTTGTTTGGATGCAATTAATAAAATTAATTAATAAAAGGTTACTTGATCATTTCAATATCTGAATCACACCATTCTCTAAATAATATATAGAGGAACTCTGGTTTATGGGAAGATTCAGTACATATGACAGTGCATTCTTCTTTCTAAACCAAACAAGAGCAATAGCAGTGACTGAAAAAGGAAATATCACATTACAACACCATGATGCTGGTTACTTCCTTAATGAGTCTTTGGGAGACTATTTGTCAATGGAAAATTGTATTTAAAAAATTAAGACATAGAGAAATTCCATTTACTGCCAGCAAATTGTAATAGAAATTTAACAGAAATTGTGCAGTTTTGAGAGGGAATAAGAATTAGAAGAAGGATTAAGTAATTAATCTTTCTTTGAGAATTCACGTCCAATAATTTTATTTCTTAGGAGACTGAAAGAAAAATAACCTCTTAAATATCACTTAAAAATACAGCTGTCACATGGCTTACTTCTGGATTTTGAAGGACAGCCATGGAAGTTGAATATAAAACTCAAAGACAGCACAGAGATTTTGAGGTTGTAAAACCTGAAACCTGTTGAACAAAAAGTGAACTTCTAAGCAGATGTAGTTAAATCTGTAGATCTGTAGAATGTAGATAACCTGAAGGTTATCCTCTCCAAATTCTCCAAATTAATTGGTGCAGTCACTCAAGGATCTTTATCAGTGTAGCTGCGTCATTATAATCTGAATGTATGATAAAATAATATGTTTCTTAGCTGTAAATATCAGTTTTACAGGCAAAATTCATGGCCAGCGAACAAAAATAATAGAAATTACAAGAATACAGAGAAATTTACACAGAGAGTTGGAGTGGAGCAAAACCTCCTGAAATTAAAAACAAATTGAGTGCTGCAGAAGTAGGCAACACACAGCAATGATGTTACCTCAGTGAAGGAGTAGCACAATCTCTTTCTGCATCGTCTCTCAACAGTAAAATGCTATCCCCTATTTAGGTTGCATCCAGAGTGGCACAAAAGGGGGATTCCCACCATCTGAATAAATATTTACTTGCTATCTATATTCCTCCTTTTATTGTATCTTTTTAGAACAGCTGTTTAATGACACCATTTGTTGTTGGAACTTTCTTATCAGGATCCAGAAAGAGTCCTGCACCATGTCTCTTCCTTGCTTCCCACCCCCTCTGCAGAACTTTTCTTCCCAATAAAACCAGAAATAAAATCAAAAATATCTTTCAAGATACTTTTTAAGAATAAGTCACATGCTGCATTATGATAATGTGACTTGTAGAACAACGGTTCATCAAAACAGTCATAATCTTCATAATACTGCTTGAAAGTGCTCTGCAAGACATCTTTCTAGTCATAGCTGATAAAGCCTAGGAACCATTTCTTGTCTCCTGAAAAAAGTCTTTTCATGTACCTGTGGCTGAAAACCAAGAAATAAACTCTCCAGCTAGTTCATTAGGTTAGAAAGTTGACATTAGTTTATTGCAGCACTGGGTGCAAGGCGAATTGCTCCACCTAATATGCACACCCAGCAGCCTAACAAGCCAGGTTATCTGCATGAAACTAATACATATTCATTACATTTACTGAACTTATATATATATTTGTATAATATATATATATATATATATATATATATATATATATATATATGCTAATGATTTCTGTAGACTTTTTTGGATATGAGTAGGGGCCTTTGAGGGTCTTTGGTTATAATTTGGGGAACTTTCCTGTTCCTCAAGTTTTGCTTTTATGGTACTGGATTTTCTAATGAATCTTTTCTCCCTGAGAATATCCCAAATACTTTGCCAGGTTATTAAATACTTATCATCTTTGGTCTGGCACAAAATTTTTATTCTTAAAACTAATATATCTGCTTGTACATATATTTGCTTGTACTCATATATCTGCTTGCACACTGGTATAGGTAAACAGAAAAGTATTTGCTGGAACAGATGTAGGGAGTTAACACAAAATTACTAATCTCTGGCATTTCTACTAAGCACTTTATGGTACAAAACTAAGTAGTAATCACATACATAGGGATCAAACACTATTGTGCTAAAGTTAAAAGAACATTTCAATATCTTCCCCAAGTGCTACATGGGCACCTTTCTTTTAAAAGAAACATTACTTGTTTCATAACATACCTTTCCTGTTATGCTCCAGCCAAATTAAAAAAAAAATCTGTCAGTATGAACACCTGGACTTAAAAAATTAAATTCTTCAAATGATGTCACATTTTATATCTTTTATCTGAGATTCATCTAAACACCTTTTAAAAGAAGCATACATTGAGTATATTTATCCTTATCTTCTGTTAGGGATGCTTAATAAATATACTCAATGTATACTTTCTGTATGTACAGAAAAGTTTTGGAGAAGTTGGCACTGCTGGTAACCTTAGGAGGTTGTTTTGAGATCTACATAATCTCAGGAATGCATATCTGTTGCACCATAAAATGTTCTAACTGCAGTTGCAGAAAGTCTTTATCCTGCCTGAAGCAGTGTTCTATGAGCAAAGGACAGGATATTCAAACATATCCTTAATATGTGCTGTTGCAAGTGCTTGTCATAGTTTTTTTGTCTGAACAGAGCTTGAAAAGAATGTTTCCAAAGCCAGGATGGAGACTTTATTTCAC
Source organism: Calcarius lapponicus (assembly GCA_039654755.1). NCBI lineage: Eukaryota > Metazoa > Chordata > Aves > Passeriformes > Fringillidae > Calcarius > Calcarius lapponicus. The sequence goes on along the minus strand of CM077466.1, from coordinate 19,000,134 downwards.
AAATAATTCACCATTGGAAAATGTTTTGTATGTAGCAGAGAAAATAGCAAATGGAAATGTCGTATTTAAAAACATTGATAAATTGTGAACACTGTGAATGGTTCCATTTATGTTTCTCATAGTCAGCATGCTTTGATTAAACTGTGTACCACAAAGAATAAAGTTAAATAATATATGCTTGGAATTCGAATCCAGAAATTTTAAACACTACAGAATAGCAATGACTACTGTTGATTTTTTCCCTTGGAATCTGTTTCTCACGCTTGCCACATAAAACCCTTAAGACTTCTGAGTTTCTTTATTGACCCTTCAGTATCATCTGCTTAAAAATCCATCCAATCTCTCCTAAATAGACCTCCAATAATTCAACTCACTTTTTTTCTTTAAATAGATCAATAAAAAAGTACTATGCTGTCTTTTAAGTATCTCTAACACAGCCTGAAGATACTTCCACACAAAGAAGAGAAAAATAGCTGAAGGTCCTAAATATCTTAATTCCTACATAGAGAAATAATTAGTGTATCCAAAGAATTTGGCTCTCCCTCAGCTGATCTAATAAGCACATCATGGTGAAATTCCAAGATGCCAGTACAGTCCTGTTGTTTAGGGTTCCTGAAGGTTGTAAAACACCCAAAACCAGTTTAAAAAGATGCGATTCATAAATCTTCCTGTAATGTCAGACTCAAAACTGTCTACACTTAGTATTGTGAATATATTTGAATAGTTCAATAAGCATTAAATCTGAAAACTATATACTTAATCTTATAAGAAGGCTCTACATTAATAACATTGCTCTGAGTTCTGCAGCTAGTCAGAATTGTCTCCTGACTTTCTAGGGGGTTTTGTTTGCATGTTTGTTTTGACACATAATAACTTATGAGCTTGTTTTTAGATTAAAAGAATAAGAACTAAAATGCAATATAATACTGTTTATACAAGAACTCACAAGTTACTAACTGAAACAAAATCATCAGCAACAAAAAATCAATGAAAATTTACCTTGCATTTGTAGTTGATTGGTAATGAACAATTTAGCTTCATAGCTATAATGTACAAATAATCTGTTTGATTTACTATTCAATTTAAATGATGCAGCTAGGCATAAAATCTTGTTTGGCATATTGATGTTAGAATGAATTAAGTAATTAAGTGTAAGGTGAGGTAAAAAGACTAGAAAAACTTCTTCCTGTTTTCTAAAATCATTGTTAGTCTCAGATAGCACTTCCAGATCTGCAAAATCAAATCAAATATATAGATACACATTATTTCAGGGTGTTTGCACAATATAATAAATTGCTGTGGTATACCCCTGGAGATAGCAAAAATGGCAAACTGACAAAACAGAAACTACAAGATTAAGATTATCTATAAAAATTCTTATACATAAAAATTCCTATTCTGGAAAGCTTTAAAAGAGCCTGAGCAACGTTTTAAACCCAGTTAAACCATTTCAATAATATCCACCATTAGGAAATACTGACCAATGATTCAATAACAGAGAAGGGAAAATGATCATTAATCCAGAACTAATTGGTTTTGTTTTCAGATTCTCATTTAACAAGCATAAGAAATGGAGATCCTTTGAGAGATGAAAAAAATTACTTTCAGGTGTATAAGGTTTTGGCATTTAAGCATACTGACATTTTAAGATCAGGCAATGTGCCTTTAGGTCATGTTGCAACTGAAATCATGAGACTACAGCTCACTGATTTTAGAACATGAACCTCAATTACAAAACCTGAGGATTCTAAAAGCAGAATGAGTTAATAAATTAGTCTGCTTGATTCTCCATAATCCCATACTTGGTATTACTCATACTTTGAGAAGTGGTGTTTCCACCACAGAAGCCAGTAGTAGAAATAGCATTTAGAGGGGCCTACAACATGTTGACATTATTTCCAGAAACAAACTCTATATAAATTGTCTCTAGCTATAAAGATATTCTGCTTGTGAGAATAAGTGCCTGCATGCATCTCCATGTCCACAGTCCTTTTGATAGGACCACTTTCCCCCCCATATTACTGTTATATGTAAAATTACATTATTCAGAAAATTTGTAAGTATTTTAAGACTTCCTCTGGAGTGAGCGGCTCTGAATCAGGCATCAGACATGGTGATTTGGAAACACATTCTCCCTGATGATTTTTCAGGCTAACAAGGTAAATATACTCTGTGCAATTATTGCAGGTAGTTTTCTTCTTTTTTTTTTTTTTTTGCATGATGAGAAACTAAAAGTCTGAACTAAATCAGGAGACATTCATTAACTTGCACAATAAGCTAAAATGACTGCTTAAAGTTTTCACCTCCGCTGTCATTTGAAATGGTATCAGAATGAACTTAATTTCAAGAGCAAAGATGCATTTAATGAAGTACTTCCTTCTTTTAGAAGTGATCATTAGTAATAATGTAGGGAGCTTCATCTCATTTAACATTCTCCTATTTATAATTATGCCTGTGTATATCTGTTGAGCTATGAAACAATTAGTTTCCATTGTGTCAGTTGTAATGATTCAAAACTGTTAAGTTCTTGACTCAGTCAGCGATGCATCTCACATTCAAATTTTTGTGAACAGAGTTGTGCTCAAATACATAAGGTAATCCAAGCCCAAAATATCTGTACCATAATGCCCAGAATCCTAAAACTATAGTTATACACGTTTTTGTGTTCAGATTTTTTTTATCAGTTAAGTAACTGATAGTGGAATTATTATTATAAATGTGTGATCTCAGGACTAAAGATGAGTTATTGCCCCAAACCACCATTCTTATCTGAGATGGTGAAATTTAGCAGTCTGAATAATACCCTAAGCCTTTTTAACTGGGGAAGATAAATTTCATAAATTATTTGCATACATAAAAAACAGTACTTCAGCAATTTATCCAATTTCAACAGGATAAATACAGTCTCTATTGTGCAGTGACACATGTTGCCTCTGAAGAGCCTGTTGACTCTAATTCTTTGAATGACATAAGCTAATTGGTCTGGTGAGGAAAGCAGATGCCTGGAATCATAGTTCAAATTCCATCACAGTCAGTATATTTACTTTGAAAATTCTGTTTCTCTAACACTGAAGCTGTTTGATACTGGAGTGCTACTGTGTCCTTCTTTCAAAATTTGTTGACTTTTGTTTGTGAGAGGCTATGAATCTGAAGTGAGGGGGTCCTAACAAGAAGGGAAAAAGGTAGTTTTTAATGCCCTTATGGGTTTCAGCAGGAAACTTCTTAAAACATCTTAATGCAGGAAAACAAAATCTTATACATGAGGTGCATATGTCCAGGTGCATATTAATTATGTCCATGGCTGTTGACATGCCTGTTATTTTCAGTAGACTGAAATTTACGTGTGTATTGCACATGTATAGAGAGCTAAAATTGATTGATTTTTTCGTAAGAATATTTTTTGCATGCAGCATGTTGTTATATTTCCTTGTAACTAAGCAGACCTTTTTTTTTACAAAACATAGATAAAACACATTAAAGGAACTAATTTTTCCGTGTCTTCAAGAGAAACATCTGATTCTTCAACTTAGTATTTTTTTAACACTATGAATTTAGCATTATGAGTGAATATAGGCTGGAGGAAGAATGGCTGGAAAGTGGCCCAGCAGAAAAGGACCTAGAGGGGCTGGATGACAGCTGGCTGAACATGATCCAGTGTGTTCCCAGGCGGCCAAGAAGGCCAGTGGCATCCTGGACTGTGCCAGAAATAGTGTGGCCTGCAGGGAAGTGATTCTTCACCTGCACTCAGCACTGGTGATGCCACATCTCAAATCCTGCGTCCAGTTCTGAGCCCCTCAGCTGGAAGGTCATTGAGGGGCTGGAGTGGATCCAGAGAAGAGCAACAGAACTGGTGGAGCATCTGGAGCACGTGTCCTGTGAAGAGCAGCTGAGGGAGCTGGGGTTGATTAGCCTGGAGGAAGGGAGGCTCAGGAGAGGCCTTCTCACTCTAAAGATACCTGAAAGGAGGGTGTAGCCAGGTGGGAGTTGGTCTTTTCTCACCGGTAACAAGTTACAGGAAGACAGAATATAGTCTTAATCTGCACCAAGGGAGGTTTAGGTTGGATATTAGGAAGAAATTCTTCACAGACAGGGTGATTAGACATTGGAATGGACTTTCCAGGGAGCTGATGCAATCAAAATCCCTGGAGGTGTTTAAGGAAAGACTGGGCATAGCACTTAGTGCCATGGTCTAGTTGACATAGTGGTGTTTGGTCATAGGCTGTTCTTAGAGAACTTTTTCCAACCTAATTGATTCTGTGATTCTGTAAATAGAGAATTGCAGCAAGAAATTTACTTATGTAGATATTTCTGTAGAAAAGATCAGTAAAACAAAGTCTGAAAAGTAGAAGCTTACAAGGTGAGAAATATTTTAGAATAAAATACAAATATTTTCTCAACTGCAATATTATAAATCCCAGAAGACAGCTATAAAGATAGAATAGGAGATACAATTTAATTAATTTTAAAAATAATAGTTTGGTAATGCAAAGATCCCTGAAAAAAGTGTTACGTAAGGATTAAAATATACATGTCACATCTGGTGGAACTTGGAGAATTCTATTATTCTATGTCTTGGTGAAATATCTATTAATAAAAAACCAACAAAACTCCGCAACATTAAATACTGTGTATCTGTGAAGCTATGCCAGCAAAATGATTCCTAAGAGTGATACAAAGTGGACTCAAACCACACATCAGGAATCAACTGGCAGAATAACAAGTGGGGGTTTGTGCCAAGGAGATTTGAGCAGATGTTTACTCTATGACAACTAACTGAGAAATTGCTTGAGCATAAAGATAAGGGAACTACATAATGTTTTATTGATTTTTAAAACGCGTATGGTAGATTGTGGCAAAGGGATTGTTTTGCATCCTGGAGTGTTAGTCCTACAAATCTAATAGCAATTACCCCTGACTTCATTAGAATAAATAAAGCACAAAAAAAAAAAATTAACAACTCTTTCTCTGATTTTTTTCTCCTCAAATATTTATTTTCATCTCATTTAGTCAACTATATTTTGGGTGCATCTGGGTAGATATCTTAAATAAAATTGCCAGGTTTGGTCTCTGCTTTCTAGGCTGTATTACCACAATAGCTCAAGATGTCAGAGCCATGTTATCAAATCCTTGAAGAGAGTTTAAGGTTTAGATTTTAGATTAGGAAAAGGTCAGGAAATACTGTCTGAACAAAATGAAGCTAGGTAGAAAAAACAGTAAATTTGAAGCAGAAACATACTAACTGCTTCAAGTTAAAATGACTACATCTAATAATGGCATAAGAAAACCAGAGCCTTGATTTAATTAAACCAGTAGTAGGAAAAAAAATTAGGGAGCCTGTCAGCTATATCAAACCCACGATCTATAATGTAATAAAAAAGTTATGCCTGTCATGTGTTAGACCTTTGTATATCAATCCCAGAGAGAAGGCATTTCAATAGACTAAAAGCTAGATAAACAACGCATGTTTTAGGGCATTAAACCCTACAGCACCTAAAGAAGTCAATGCACCTGAACCTTTTAGGATGATTAAAACTCAATTCTTCATACACTTAATAGAGATTCAGAAAACAAACATTATATTGGTGTTCACAGTTCTTTGTATTCAGGAAATTAGTGTAAGCCAGTGTTGCAAAATATATGAACATTTTATTCCACTGTGAGGATACATGCAGCTTGGAATTCCACTGTGTGCATATTTTGCATATTATGAGAGTGTAGTTAGGGTTGTAGATACAGGTTGCTAATGATGCAGCTTTCAGTTCCTCAGGCATCATCCACTGCTGTTCATGATTCCCTCCCAGGCTCAAACAGTGGAATTTATGCTTAATTAAATACAGGTTCACTAAAATAGAGTCAGAGATACATCTGAAATTCTCTTTTTTTTTTTAATTTTAACAGCTATTTGGCTAACAAAAGACAGTCTATTACAATAAATGTGAGCTCAGTGCAAGGGAACAGGTGCAGCAAAGTGAGGTAAGTCTATAATCCAAACTGTTATAGTCTGCTGAAAATAGGATTTTATTTTCCAAATGGCAAACATGCAAAATGAAAAGCACTGTTAAGGAATTAAATAATGTCTGAAGAAAAGAAAAAGACAAAAGCAAAAAAGATCTTCTGAAATTTGTGCCAAAATAAAATGAGGATGAATTAATCTAGGCGAAAAAATCCACAGACAAAAACAGAAAAATGGCCACAATAATGAAGTATATTGGGAATCAGAAGAGAACTAACAAAAAAACCCCAGGAAATGGACTGACCAGCAACAAAAGCTACACAGTATTTTTTAGGTCTGAAAATAAGGGCAGGGAGTGGACAGAGACAAAAATAAGAATGAGATATAAAAGGCATAATTTCAAGACAATCAAGACATAGACTCTAAACTAAACAAATTATTGGCTCACTTTTCAGCAAGAAGAAACTTGTTCACTGATTGGAATGTATGATCCTTGTGGGTCCCTTCCAGCTCAGAATGTTCAGTGGATCCTTAAATCCGTGACTGAGGATAACTCCACATGACACCAATAATACACATGAAAGAAGAAAAACATCATCTGAACAAGCTTTGACACAAAGAATAGTTACAAGGGCTAGAAGTCTGAAGATTAAATGCAAGCACACACACGGTAACAAGGATGTGCTTACTGTAGGATTCATTCCTCTGGAGAGGGCCATAAACTGAGGGGTGGGAAGAAAAGTGAGCATAAAGTGAAAGTGCATATATTTAGGATATAATGAAAAATTGCCTAAACTAAAACTAAAGTAAACTAAACTAAATTTTTGCATTTTGATTCTTTAAAGGTTACCAGCCTCTGAAGGCATATCTGGAAATATTACTGGTTTTCAGGAAGAAGCTAGAATGTTTTGAAATGTTTTGAAAAAGGGACCATTTGATTGTAGCCTAAAGCAGTAGTAAATGGTCCTTTGTTACCTTTCTTCCTAATGCCATGTCCCTTAGGTGAGAACAGTCATTAGAAAAAACACCTCATTTTTATAATCAAAAATATTTCCTTATGTGCAAAGTTGCTATTAGTATTTAGACTTTTTATGATATTGAATATTGTTTATATTTATATATCATGTAAACTAAATTGTCAAATAATATTTGCTAAGAGAAAATTGTCTGAAACAGAACTCAGGATTTCTTAATTGCATTCTTGACTTGTAGCCTTTTACTGCAACTTTGTCGTCTGTGAATATAACAGTGCCTCCAGTGTAACATCTGTGTACATTCCTTTTCCATTTGAGATTAGAGTGATATTATAGCCTTATTTTTGCATTTATTCAACTTTGTTTTTTTCAGTTCAGGTATGGCAAGACAATATACAGTAATTGGACAAAAGAAAGGAAGGGAAATAGAGATACAATAAATTTCAGTTAAACTGATTCATCTTGAAGAATCCTAGAGAAAGAAGCTTATGGCTGCGTGATTAATGGTCCAGTAAAGCAAGTTATAGCAATGTATTTATAGTTTTACAGTTACTGGGAAGCTGAATTATTTCTTGAGGTTGAAAAGGAAAGAGTTATTCAGATCATGTGAGCAACTTCTTGCAATTTTTATATTCATATTGCTTTGTTTACATCAAATGCAGAGAATTTAAAAAGATATAATCTGATCCAGAAATCACAGAGTATGAAAAACAAGTTTAACAAATTATAAATTTGGTTCCTTTTTTCTACTTTAAAAAGAGATGCTATATCTTTATTAAAATAATTACAAATATTGATATTCTCTTTTTAATTTTCTGTTTCTTACAGACTAACTTCATTTATCAGCAGTTAAATGAAGAAAATGAGGGAAATGCAAACAGTGAGGATTTTCTACAATGGAAGTTGGTGTGATTAAATTAAGCTTCTAGTACCAGAAATGCCTTGCATGACAAAGCACCAAAAAACAAATACTGTTGTCATCAGGTAATTATGTTTTTACTGGGAAAAAAGGGAGAAAAAGCAAATATATGCACACACAAACCCCATCAAGAGAGAACATCTCTAGTGTAGATTTTCTCATGCACAAGTCCTATATCAAATCAATGTGAAAAATTTTTATGGACTGTGAAGGTTCCTTATCCTGTTTTCAGGCAAGAATTAAACCTGTTCTTGAGGCATCTGACCAAAATACTACAATCTTCAGAAAAAACAATTGTTCATATTCCTTCCTTCTGACTAGGAAGACAAAGAAAGAGAATATGAATCATTTTAATAAGTCAATTGGAATACAAATCTATTATTTATTCTTTTTCCAGGAAGTTGTTACCTTTCTATCTATCATTACTGAGTAGTGAACAGTATAGCTAAACTGAGGGTTTAGAAAATAACTAAAAATATAGTACATAAAAGACCGTGTTTGCATCACTTTATGATTTTTTTGGTGGAGGCCATAAAAACTGTACCACTGATGTAAGGAAAAGTTTATGTTCAGAGCTGTGCCATGAAACACAGTGGATGGTAACTACAGTGTATGCAAGGAGAAATTTTAAGGATAAAAACCAGGGTATAATTGGCAACTGTGGAATATTTCAATACAGACATTATGTGACAGGATTAAATATAATTTCCTCAAATAACAATAATATTCTCTTTCCTGCCATTTTGGGTGCAAGCAGAGCACTTTGATATTTCTATCTGTTTCAACACACTGCTGAAGAAAGGTAGCAGATGTCATGCTAGGGAATGTTACAAATCTGTCAATAGCAAAGATACTGCCTTCAAAAAAAGCTGTTTATAGATCTTACACCTCATAAAAATTTATGTCATCAGTAGATAAACATGATTTTAATACAAACAGAAATAAATAAATAAACAAATAAATAAATAAAAATGAAAGAAAATAATTCAGTTGTCATAAATTCTTGCTTATTTCTCTACAAATATTTTTTTTTAATGTAGCACTTCCCCATAGTCTAGAGTTTTAACATTCTCAACAGTAGTACCTTATTGTCAAGGTATATACTTATATGGGCTCAGCAGCTTTTTTTCTCTTTTTTTAATTATGCAAAAATGTTCTAATGAGAATAGAAACAATTATTACTACAGTATAATACTCCAAACACCAGTAAAATAATGATTTATGTGAATAGAGAATAATACGAGTTGTCTAAGAAAATACAAATTCATTTAATATTGCCTTCAGGCAAATATATTCCTGGAGGAAAAGGTTAAATAAGAATGATTCTGGTACCTAAGAACTTAATCAATGTTGCAAATGGCAACTCTTGATCAATTTGAAAAATTGCAAAGGTACCCAGTAGTATAAAAGAGATTCTGAATGACAAATGATTCGTCATTCAAACTATCCATTAATACTGCACCTGTTAGTAGAACAAATCTCTTTGGTGATATTTTCTGAACTTGGTAAAGTGATGCAACATTTTCTTAGCACACAGCAGTTTAACTAATTCTTGTTTCAGTATTTGTACAATATCATAAGATAAATTAATACTTGGTTACTTGTTTTAAGAAATATCTTTTGATTGAAATGCTGGAACATGGCTCGAATTTTCCACTAAAAAATTATATCAAAGAATTGTTGAAAGCATACATTTTCATTCATTTTCATTATTGCCATTAAAAGCAGCGGTCGTGTAATTGTGTGGATAACACAAACTCTCAAATTTTTCAGTACTTTATCTGCATTTATATTATCTTGGGGGTCTGGATTCAAGGAGATCTTAAAATTTTAATAAAGGAGCCATCCATACTCCTATGATATAAAATGTTTCTAATCAAGTTGTTATATTGAAAAGCTATTGTGTAAGAATGCAATGATAAAGAAGTTTTATGGGCTTGTTATACAACTATTTTAATTACAATTTTTTGTGAAGCACAGTCTAGTTCTTATCTATGACTTCAGTTTAAGTTAATTTCTTTTCTATATGTACAGAGGAATTGTATTCCATGTTTTAATTATCCATCAGGCACCTTATTTTCATTCTGATCTATGCATTTGTTTGGTCTCCTAGAGCTTAATTCTAAGGTGATTTCAATCATTATATCCTACCTTGTGTTCAGGTGGTACTAACTGTGCAATTATTTCCCCCTCCACAAAATACAAACACATAAGAGCTTTTGTATTCATGTGAATCTAGTTCCATCACTAAACTTCTGGATCCTGTAAAACACAATCTGAAATCAATCTTGTCTGCATCTCATGTTAAGTTTTATTTTTAAACAGGCATCATACGAAAACTATTGTGGACATTTTTTTTACAAAATACTCATCTTCCAGTTGGAATCATTAATTTTTAGCTCTTGATTTTGGAATAATTCTCCATGAGTTATCTGAGATAAACTCAGCAATCTCATGTTTACTGAATATCAAAATATCATCAAAGTTCTAATGTTTCCACAATTCTAAAAGCCATTAAATAGTTAAAAAAAATACCACACTAAAAGGTAGACAGCAAACTTCTGGTAGATATGTTGGGTGAATTAATTTGGTTACATGGAATTTGCAATACTCAAGAGGTTAATTAACACACATTAGAATTTCTCAATATATTGCAAGTTGAATAGAAGGAATAGGAGATTAACACTGATAAAGCCTCATGAGCTGAGTTAGGAATTACCTTGCAACCACTAATGAATAAAGTTATGAGTGACTAAGCTTTTGTTGCTTAGAGATTTCTGGTTTCATCTAATTAAGAGCACAAGCCAATAAGCGACACTTGTGCACTGAAGGCTTTAAATCAGTTTTAAATCAGTATTGGAAGAAATGTATAAATCACTGTAGAAGAAATGTTACTCTGTAAGTGTTCTAATATTCTATCCCGTATTTAAAAGCCATCTTATCAGGCCTATAGTCCTGAAATACAAGAAATACCAGTAGGAAGGAAGTAAATTTTCAAATATCTAGAATTAAATTTCTGCTGTTCTTCACCTTCCTGTCTCTCCAACTTGTGTTGATTTCAATGGGATTTTTAGTCAAGGTGCCTCACAATTAGGGAATGTACATTGAAGTGCTTAAAATTATGCTTGAAAGACTACTGCTATATTTTCATTTATGCCTAAACTGGAACTACAGAGTACCTCATGCCTCTGAAAAAGTTTCAGAACAAAACTTTTAAAATCATTTAAGAGATTTATTACCTTGATTTTTACCTTCAAAGCCCTTAACTATGCATATTTTTCATACTTCTAAATATGTTTTGTATACATTCAACAAGGTTATTTACAGTTCTGCTTGTATTAGTTCCGGGATCAATAAAAAGTGGTGAAACTTAATTTACATCTACATTGACAGAAATATAATTCTCAATCTTAAAATAATCCAATTAATTATTATCTTGAGAACAAGAAAATTTTATGCTATATCAGATTAAAATTGATCTATCTATGTAAAGACACATGGTGGACCAAAATTTAAATCAAGAAAAAGGAAAAGAAATTATAACACAAACTGAATAGACTTGAGGGTAGTGAATACAAGAGCTTCCCTTTTTAAATTCCTGGTTTTGACTTATCTACCTGGAAGACATAAAAGAGATGAGAATGGTTGGCTTTGTAGCACACTTTCCTGCATTTAGAGTATAGAAAATATCCCTAAGCATGACAAGAAAGGGAAAAAAGCTCTTTGCTTCAGAACTTTAAATTTGTGGTTTTGTCTGTGAAAAGCCTACTAAAAACTTTGTGAATTATTCTGGATACTGAAGGAATATATACCTACCTCTAAATTTTGAAAGTTTTCCATTTAAATTACCTTTGATTCTGGCATTATTATACCAGCTGGTAAGAAAAAGTACAGCAGAAATCAGATTACTAAACCCCTCCTCATAGCTTTAAGCTTAAATCAGTGACACCATATCACATCTGGATGCAGCAGTGTGAGATGTTTTAACTTTTGAGTCATTGAAAAAAACATGTACTTGTCAGTACCTCTGGAGGAATACATCAGTGTCATACAGCTTTTGTAAACTTAGCAAGCACAAATATGACAAGAAAGAAAAGAAGCTCAATAATGCCATGAATCCATAGCGAAAAGCACAGCGACCTGTGCCGAACCACAATGTTAAAAAAATATTTCTCCCCTTTTTTGTATGCACTTTCCTTTTTACAGGCTGTGAATTATATATTCAGACCAAATAACAAAGTATAGGTGTGCCATACAAATATCTATACTTATCATTTAATTCACCTAAATAAAAGTTAAGAGATTCTTGCCTGACATAAAATATCTTCTTAGTTCAAATTGTTGAAATTCAAGTGAACTCAAATCAAGAGAAGTATCATGAACAGCAGAGACCCCCCTTCCAAGAGGGGGAAAAACATAATGAGAATATCAAACATGATGCAATGGAGAAGAAAGACAAGTCTGTTTCAGCTCCAATCATTCTGACAAAGGAGCTGTCAAATCTGATCACCTTGACCTCCATACTGAACATTATCAAGGACTACAGACATCAATACTAACCATATGTCAACAGTATTCCCAGCTAAATTGCTATTTTTAATTTTTTTTTTTAAGAATGGACAGTTTTGTGTTTGTAGTGATAGTGATTCATGCTACATAAAAATCAAATATTGTCACAAAGTGTGTCATTAATGAATGGAATTAATAAGTGCCCTTTTAAAGCAAAAACTGTGTTGCCAGTCTTCTAAACATTCTCATCACACTGACATCTAAATCACTGATATAGATATAGATATAGATACAGATGATACAGAGATAGAGAAAAAGAGATACAGAGTTAACTGCAACACAATTACTTGTGTCACTCAAGTGCTGAAATAGATGATTAAAATTTTGATCCATGAACCTAAATATTGACTCATCAGGGTAAAAAGACATCTTTTCATCAGAGATAATATTGCTACATAGTTTTCTAATTAATGTTTAGAAGACTCTTCTGTCAAATATATAAACATATTGAATTTTAACAAAATTATTAGTATACAGCCAGTTTTGCTGCAGCGTTCTCCAAGAAAAATAATCAGAAGAACATTGCTCAGTCTGATCAAAATATGAATTCCCCATAAACAGGCATGTGAAACAACAATAATCAGATACAATCTTCACCTGAATTCTTACTAAGAGCAAGCTTTTTCCTCTGAATGGCTGTTAAACAAAGATCATTAGCTGAGAATGTAACAGCATTCACTTTCACTGAGTTTGCAGATGGCATTGAGTGACACTGAACAGTTGATACTTTCTGCTGCAGCTGCAAACCAGAGGGATCTGGACGAGATGGGGAAGGGATGGACTGCCAGAAACCTCATGAAGTTCATCAGGAACAAATGCCGGTTCTTCCTCTGGGCATGACATGGTCTGGGACCACACCACCTGGGGGGCAGCTTGGCAGAGAAGGCTCTAAGGGGATGCTGCTTGATAGCAGCTTGGGCGTGAGCCAGCAGCGTGGCCTGGAAGCAAAATGCCAAGAGCAGCCAGGGCTGGACTAACATGGTCAGGAGGTGCAGAGGAATGATTATTCTCCTCTCCTTATGGGTCATTAGGCTGTCAGTTTTGTGACCCTCTACTCAATAAAGATACTGGTTACCTGGAGTATGTTCAGCAGGAAACCACTAAGCTGCTGGCAGAGTGCAGCTACCAGCCTGGAGAAGAGCAGAATTTGAGGGAACCTGACACTAACAAACCTTGCAGAAGGAAAATGGAGTAATCCCATCACAGTGGTGCATGGCAGGAAGACAGGATATAATGTTCATACGTTTCAACAATAGACATCTTCCCTGTATATAGGAGAAGCATTTTTTCTCATAAAGACAGTCAGGAATTAGAACAGGTGGCTTCAGAAAGGTGGTTCAGTCTCCATCCTTGAGACTTTTTGAGACCTGATTGAACAAAACCCTGAGGCACCTGGTCTGATCTCTCAACTGACCTTCTGTGAGCAAGAGGTAGGCGTAGAGTCCTCCTGAGGTTCCTTCAAAGATCACGTTTCTGTGTGTGTCAGAAAACTAGAGAGAGGCTGAAGTCTGATTCTGTGATAAAAGAAAAAAATCCAGAGAAACTGAAACCCAAATGACTTATAGGACTTTGATGAAATTTATTTTAATTCCATTCTATTAGAAGTGAGATTAGATTGATGCCAATTACTATAGGAATAACGAGACCTCGTATCCACTATCTAAAAATGTCATTATGAATTTACAATAGGAACAGTTCTTTCTATCAATTATACAATTCTCTTCAGCAAAAAAATGCAGACAAGTGCTCTCTTAATTTTAAGACCTTTATTTTGTAAACTTCTGGAGTGGCTCTTGCTGACTTTTGACAACAGCAAATGAAATGTTAGGAGTTTTCCTGCAATTCTGTTTAAAAGGGCATGTTGTGAGATGTTATCTTTTATTGTTTGACAGTGTTTTCTTGGTGTAAGGAGAAATAAAAATGAGACATGCCTTTCTCATTTTGTTTTATAATTCTCAGCATAAAAGCTAAATAAAATTCTAAAAAGAAACCGCAGATATATATGTATGTAAATACATATTTACATATAATGTATGTATCTAAAAATGCATCCTTATGAAAAATCATAGCCATCAGGTGCTCTTAATATTTTTCATGTCTGTCTCAGAAATGCGTGTGTAAATACAAACATACACATGCAGACACAAACAGTATCATATCTCCATTTATTCAATACAAATATGGCGAACAATACCACCAAGTTAATGCAAATTAACTAGCATTTCATGCTGTATTCCACACCCTGTATTTAACAGTAGTAATGGGAACATTATTTTGTTTCCTATCTCATGAAGTAAATTAATTTCCTTTATTCATGTTCCCATGATGCAATGATTATGAAAAAAAGTATTAATATTTTATAAAACTTTAATAAGATTAATCTTCATAAGTCTTCATTCATGACCTATGAGTTTAAATGAATTGTAGAGAATTAACAGAAGAATTTACAGGAAAATATATACTATCTGTTTTGATAAAATTCAATCATTTTGAAATCCAAATTAAGTTTATTAAAAACAAGTGGTGTTTGTTTGGTTTTTATTAATCCCTATTAATATTGATTGCATAGTATTAATATGCAATTCCTGGTAATCATTACAGCAGAATTGCAATGTCTCTTTAATTTGTTAATCGTATGCCTTTTAGGATAGTTCATCTAAAATATTGCAAATATTTACTAAGCCCCATTATCAAAACTTACTTTAAACTCACAAAAGCGGTCTGTTTGTTTCTCAAAGGTAAATGAAGAGCTGGAATTATACTTTCTCCATAAATGTCCGGTAGGGGAAAGAAATATAAAAGGGAGTTTAAATATGAATCATCAATATTCTTTAAAAAAGGCTACCATATCCCATATGCAAATAAATTAATCATAAAATTAACTTATAAATATTTTTGAAAGCATGAAACAAAAAATAAAACTGAAATCATTGTATATCCAAGTATTGCTTTGGAAAATTGGTATTTATTGACTTGTAAACTAATTATTAATAAATTATTATTTAAATTTAATATTTATTTCACCTTTATCAATTGAAACAATAATTTCTATTTAACAGCTCAAGTCACCACAGATGTAACAAGTGTCTTTCCATTTATTGAATCCTTGCAGTACATGAACTCTCCACTACTAATTTCCTTTCATTCTGATAACAGTCTCTGGTTTCTCTGAAGTTCCAGTTTGAAACACTATTTACAGCAAAGGAAAAATCCCAGAGAGATACTTATAGCTACGTGACTTTAAAATTCTGTCCACTCTTGTAACCAATATGAATTAACATTCAATCTTGCTGTACTTCTCTGATATTCTGATATTGAAAAAATATAAGAATCAATAGGATAATTTATAGTGGATTGAACTATGGGAAAAAATTCCAAGTAATTCTGACACTGAGTTGGAAAATAAGAAAATAAATATTATTTTCTTTTTTTTTTAATTAAGCTAACTGTATTAAACTAAATCTTTAGAGTAATTTTTAGTAAAATTCTGAATATTTGCATTAAGAAATGCGATTGGTATCTGCACGAAATCTTTAAAAAATGTTTATAAATAAATTTCAGAGAACTCAACCTGGACATAATTTTTGGATTCAGAATTGTGCAGCTTTGTAGGAGCTGTGAATGACAAGTATGACAGCTGTCATAGAACTTCCAGATCACATAGCTGCAAAATATGTCCTAATCGGGTTTGAATGCCCAGTATAACTTTGAGAAAGCAGAATATTGCTTATGCCTTTGTGGCATAGTTTAGGAAGCTTGTCAGATTTACTATTAAATAAATTGGGCTGAAATTCGGGTCAGTTCAAGAAATAAAGTCTTTCCTAACCCCTGTTTTCAAATTTTATGAATATAAATCATTTCAACCTATGAAAGTATTAGGATTATTTGAAAAAAATATAAATAGCTAGGCATTTACCCTATGGCAAGCTATTATTAGTTTACAATTTTTTCAGCAAGATTGAAAAAAAGAAAAAAAGACCAGACTAGTAATCTTCACCTCAGTCTGTCCACAGAATGTTATGATTGCAAAGGGGACTTAATGATCTATCCTGTAGATGAGACAAAGGCTGTAGCCTCCCATTATATTCTCATATATTGCTGGTGCTTTGGAAATTTAGAAAATCTCCTCTAGTAAAAGACCCCAAATCATACCTGTCTTGAGCAATTTAGCATCATTTGGCAAATATTTGAATATCAGGGGATTACACTGCTTTTTGCTGAAATGAAAATGAATCTTCCAAAGTCTACCTAAGACTTTCTGTTTAGAAGAGAATATGAAGTCCCAGAAGAGCCTGTAGATTGTGGTTGAAGAATTAGCCTCCAAAACAAATGTTCTTCTAATTCAAAGTGGGAATCTGAAGCACATCAAAGATGCTTACCATGAGAAAATGGTTTCTTTTGATTGCTCAAGATTTTAAACCTGATATAAATAACTACGAATTTAACTAGAATATTTGAGGAGAAAAAATTTGTCAGACTCATCTAGAATGCACATCTATCTTTCTGTCTGCTTTTGTGGACTCCTGGATATTTCCCATTCTTTACTGCCTTCCTACAAATGGAAAAATGAAAGATTTTATTGAATCATAGAAAGAAAAATATTAGAATAAAACATAATCAATAACAGAAAATGGACTTGAACGCACAAAAAATCAATTAAATTTAAAACAAATAAAAAGGAAATACTATTTTCTAAAGAGCCCATGTTAGCGCTTCTTCTATCCATGCTCCTAAGCTGTTCTAGAAAGTATCATTTACATAAACTAAGAGTAATTTCCTTATTTAGCTGTTCAGTTCAATTACTCATTCTGACTGTGTTTTTAATGTGGACTTATTGAAGAATTTCCTGAGAGAAAATTAATGCAAATTAAGATACTGAACTCTAGTTCACCAACAAAACTAAATAAAACGACGACGACAAAAAAAAAAAAAAAAAAGAAAACAAAAACACAACAACAGATAAAACAAAACAAACTTGCAAAAACAGAAAAAAATAAAATTATGCTATTTAAAAGCAAAGACAGATTACTCTCTTTGCCACCACATTTTCTGGGTCTGACACAGCAGTTAATCAGACCTCTTGGGGAAATTCAATAGATAGCAGCACACACATGACCATCAGGATGGATACCATGTTTCACTTTTTATGTGACTTACTCTGGTTCCGTAGAAGCATCTCTCATGATCTAACAGTAGTATCTGAGTAGTGACTATTCATCAGCAAACTTACAAAGGAATATAAAAAAAATTGATTCATAATATTTAAAATAATTATGTACATAAAAGTCAACTCCCTGGATAATTCTGAACTGGCTTTAAACATCAATATTTGCTTGTGAAAAATTAACATTCAATTAATAGATAGCATTTATTCCAAGACAATTAATTTCATTACTATCTAATTGAGTAAATGTAGCAACAAACCCATATTGTCTCCAGTATATTTATACAGTAGCAGAGTTACACATCAGGAGTTTCTAGATTTTGAGGGAAAAAAACAATTCTCATTTTGCTTAAATAGAAATAAAACCTGAACTAAGATTAAATTAGAAAATAATATAATAGAATAATATACTTAGAAGTTTTACACAAAACACCTTTCCACTTAATGGAGTGAATGCAGTACACCATCAATCTTGGACTTACTTTCTAAAAAGCTATGATCAAAGATTATGCAGCAAAAAATAAGGGCCTGATCTTCTCTGGATAAAATGCACTAATATAAATTAAGGGTAATAATTTGCTTTATGACTTTTACTGATTTATGTCAAGCAGGTTATTCCAGCTGAAGGCCAGAACAAACATCTGATTGATCTGATTTAAAATAACTACACTAATCAGCATAAACAGAATATTAAACAATGCATTCTTCAAACCTAAGAAGTGTATCTAAATCTCTGTTATGCAAAGGAAAAGCAGAATGTGACATAGGTTTCTTCTAAGTGTAGGGAGGAAGCAATGGGTCCCACCACCTGTGAGGCATTCTTTGTGTCATGTGTGAATCCAGAAATTAGAAAAATCCAGAGGTACCTGAAAGGGAGACTGCATATTTTCTGATATTTCAAAATAATGTAATCACATAGAAAACACTGCAATAAACTGGAATAATATCTAGGATTTATTAATAGTTTCAGAGCAAACTTAAGTTCTTCATGAAGACACTGTTGTACCTGAGTTGCTTCCACTTCAAAGGGAATATCAGAAGACCTGTAATTAGCTGGGAAATTATTTGCAGGAAAAAGAATTTAAAATGGCCTTACTATTTTTTTAAGAATTAAAAGAAAGTGTGTAGTTATATTGTTATGCTTTAAAATTAATTTTGTCAGTTCTCTTGTGATTGAATTCTATCCATTTATGACACTAAATTACTAGAATAAGAAACAGGATATCTGCAAAAAGATACAGAAAGTTAATGAAAATATCCTTATAGTCATTCAGACCAAAGTTTATTTTTATCAAGTCATGTTACAATGCTGTACAGTGCTCCCTCTGGACAGCTGCATTTTAGGTTATTCATTTTACATTTACCACATAAAATGTTGCAAATAACAAAGATGTTGACTTTGTTATGTTTTGCCATTTTATTCAGAAAACACATCTCCATTCCAGAAGAAGTCAATCTTTTAAAAACAACACCATTTCTCTCCTTTGACTTTTTTCTTTAGGTCCCCTTATGCTATACTACATGTTCACAGCTCAAACCTATTTAGACTTCAACATATTATTTGAAAAGCTCTACTCAAGTCTGTGTCTGTCCCCAGTATAACTCAAATTACTTGAAGGTAAGACACACAGAAATATTTCTCATAGGCAAATGAGTGTTTTGAAAAACATCCCCAGTCTTTATTTTCCTCTCTAGTATTAACAATTACTGGTGACTTAGAACTACTTGTAAATGTACACAAGCCTATCACTGAAGATTACTGATAAACATCGGAAAATTTGTAATCACCTTTTCAGTCTCCAAGAAATTTTAATTCCAGAAGAACAAAACAATTTGCCCTAAAAGGCAGAAAACTCACTTTGGTAAAGAACATATTATTCCTTTTTCTGGCTCAGTTTATGTAGTCGTACTTTAGTTCACAGTACCTTGGATGACTTGTAGTCAGCCATGCTATTGTGGGGAGAGTTTTATTCTTAATTTGCCTTTTGAGCAAACTACCTTAGTAGCATCTTAAAAATGAACCCAACAGATACCTACTTGTTATTTATGCAAAGTGAAGCCAAAGAAAATGCTGTGAGAACTGTTTTACATCAGAGTTGATAGCTCCCTAATGAGACCAGACAAGAAATAAAGCTCATTAACTGAATCAGGAATAATCAGGGTTTGCATTTCTGGGGAGCGTACTAGCATTACAAGGAGAAATGCTCTACCTCTCACAGTAGCCAGGTATTCCATTTTATAAATCAAGAACAGCAATTTTCTTGAGTCTGTTACAAGCAGACTTGTTTTTCAGAAACTTCTATTTTTCAGCTAACTTAAATCTTCAGCCTTAACCAGTTTTGTGACATTTTTAGCTCAAAACTAGCACTGAAAATTTTCTGAATGCCTAATAAAGTCATAAAATGCACTGCAGATGGGCTAAAACTCACATTTTTTAATAATGCCAGACAATTACTCAGGCATAACAGCAACTATTCTCAGTGCTGAGCCCTTTCTTTCAGCTTAGCTTAATAGATACTGAGAAAAAGTAGGAAAGTAGTCCATGGGATCATCTATCCTTAAGATTAGTTGTGCTCAATATCATATAGGATAAACTTATGGACAGATTCATTAATTCCTTACAGGAACTAAGTATGACTACATAATTGTTGCCATAACCCTGTTTTCTCTTCCTGCTTGTCTTCTTGTGTTCAATAATCTACCTAGAAATGTAATGTTACAATACTTTACCACACAATAAAAATTTAGTCACCCTATAAGATGTATAGGTTCCTATAAGATGCATAGGAAACTGGCATAGTGAGAGTAATATATGATTAAGAAACTGTAATACCAGTGCAGGTTACTGTTATTATTTTTAACCTGAAAAGAGTTCAAAGCAAAATTATTATTCTTATTATCTTTTGCTAGTTTTAGCTAGAACTTTTGACCTTTCTGACTTTGTTACTCAGTGTTTGAGCAGTTTTCATACTACATTGTCTTTCCTACTCACCCTATACCTTCTTAAAGTCCTTTTTTTCTTTTCATCTTGAATCATCAGTTGCTAGTATGGGGCTGGGTTTGTGCAGAAAACAGTGCTGATAACACAGGAATGTTTTTGTTATTGCTGATCTGTATTGACCCAGAGTCAAGGCTTTTCTGCTCCACACCCCACTTCAGCATACCAGGGAGGAGGCTGGGGATGTGCAAAGAGTTGGAAGGGGACACAGCCAGGAGAGCTGAACTAAGGGATATCCCATACAGTATGGGCTTGTGCTCAGCCTATAAAAATGGGGGAGAGAAGGAGGAAATGGGGGACATTTGCAGGGATGGTGTTTGTCTTCCAAAATTCCCTTTCACACATGACAGAGCACTGTTTTCCTGAAAGTGGCTGAGCAACTTCCTGACAATGTGAAGTAGTAAATGAATTCCTTGTTTTGCTTTGCTTGCACACATGCCTTTACCTATTTACCCATTAAACTGACTTTATCACAAACAAGTTTATTCCTTTTTACTCTCTTTATTCTCTCCTCAGTCCTACAAGAGGAGTGTGAGAGAGTGGCCATATGTGACTTAGTTCTTGAGTGGGTTGAACCAGAACACCTATTTAAATATCCCTGCTCCAAATACTTGTGTGTCCCTCCAAGTCTTCACGACATCTGTCATGAATATCAGGACTTCATGATTGCAATCATGGCATCATCATCAATAGCTTATCATACAATCGTGATTAGGCTCTTCATTCTAAACTAGGTACCATAATGGAAAAATTAAAGTTAGTTGTGAAATTAGATGCATAGTCAAGCGCTTGGATACTTCTGCCTTTTACTTTATCTTAATCAGAAGGGCTGATGAAAACATTACTAGGGCCTCTGTACCCCTACTCTCACCGACAGTCCTGACAAAACTGTGGTCGTGTTGGGAGTTTCTCTGGCTACAGCGTTTGTGCCGTGGTTGAGAAGCAGGGTAGAGCAGTCAGAAGCACATGAAACAGTGGCTTATGCAATGCCACATGTCCTGATGGAGATACCTTGCTGCTTCAAGTGGTGCTAGACATATCTGGCACATGAATGCTTTTGTCCTGGGCAAGAGGTAGTCAGCAATCACTAGCACCTTTCAATTCCTCTTCTATGGACTCATACTTAACTTGAATGATTCTGGCCCAGAATCCTCATGTCTGAATTTATTGTTTGTGCCTCCTTGTCAAGACCATGGGTTTAAACAGTTTTAGGGGGATATGAAGCCTTGCTTCTGCTGCCACATATCCCAAGCTTCTAGTTTCCATGCATCAGGCAGTTCATATCCTCTCCTTTCCTGTTCAACAGTAACCATACCAAACCCCACATCTGTGATCCTAGACTCTTGCCACTGCAGAGCTTTGAGAATGTTTTTTTTTTTTTTTTCTTGTTTATCATTCCTGATGCAAAGAAGGCTGTTCCTCTTCTCATAGAGCTCCCTCACCTTCCGTTTTGCCACAGCTACCAGATCATACTTTTCTGAGGATGAAACAAGGAGCACTCTAATACCTGGATGGCGGAATCCATCCTCAGGAGTTACACCTAGACAGAGAGAGTTACAATACTAAACCAGGTGACAGCAACAGCTGAGGCAGAAAAGTTCATCCAGTGGCGTGTGATCGTGATCCATGATTAGTATTTTCTTACAAATAGTGCGTCTGGACCTCCAATATTCTGTTTGAAAACTACCATGTCCTATTTTACAGCTCATTCAGAATGCTTCTCATTCTCTCCAGGCACCAGACAATTTTGGAAGTCAAATACAAGTCTCCTCACCTTCAAATAAGTTAGGACCTCATGCTATCTATGAGATTCTGGTCATGGCTCACTTATCCTATGAATGTTGGGTCTTCTGAACACAATTTCCTCCCATGCTATGCCTTCTTTCCTACCCATTCTCACAAATGCATATAAACACAGTAGCTTTCTTTTCAATACCTTACAGAAGGAAAAAACCTGTTAATATTCAACCTTCCCTTCAGATCTAACAAATGCAGTATTTTAAAAACTGTGTGAATACTATGTATGAACTGTAAAATTACATGTATAATTAGTAATTTTCAAGATATAATATTGCATACTTTTATTGTCTGTGGGAATAGGTTGTGGGCATGAACAGAGCAAAAAACTGTTGAAAATTAAAAGGACAATCACTGTTGAAAATACCAAAGAGAATATATTCTGCATATAGCTACTGAAACTTTCAGAATTACAGAATATTTTAGGCATATTCTGAAGATCTGAAACATTATATTAAAAGCTGAAAATCCCTGCTCCAATGCAGCCACAATAATGTGTTACTTCTCACCAAAGGATTAGATTTAGCCTCAGCACATTATATAATAAAAAAAAATCCAAAGAGCTATTTCCTGGAGCAATGTCTCTCTGGTACATCTAGGAACATGGCTTCACACTTTTGTTATAAAAAAAATTAAAAAAAAATATATATAAAAGAAATGGAGAAAAATATGAAACATTACATTTTACATACAGTAAATGCAGATAAGGCTAACATGCCTCATCATATTTCCAAATACCAGTTGAGAGTCCCTGAATATCCTGAATTATTTTCTAGATCTAAATGTACTCTTTAGACTTTATCTTTTTTTGGCTTTGTGTGATTCCTAGAACCACTGGTTACATTTGTTATTCATTAATCATTCATTAGTGAAGGACAATTTCTTCAAATTGAAGAATGACCAGTTATAAAGAAAATAAGTATTAATGAACATGTTCACTCTTCAATTTTCACACTTTATTTGTGCTATGAGTACATACAAATCTTCAAATCTTTACTTTCAGTATTACTCATTAGATTTACGATTGTAGAATTTTTTTCTCAAATTCCAGAAAAGAGAATTCTAGATCAAAACCATGATTTAGATTTTGTGGGTTTTTAGGTTGTTTCAGTGGGGTTTTTTTGGAGGGGGTTTGGTGGGGTTTTTTTGGTTTTTTAGGTTTTTTTGGTGGTTTAGTTTAGTTTTTTGCTTTTTTGTTTGTTTTTAATATGGTGACAATGAATGCTTTGCTTTTCAGCTAGTGAACCTTTTTTTCCCCAATTACTTTTTGGATGTGTATGTATTCTTTTGTTCTTTAAAAGCTCCTCCATGTTTTTCTGGTTTTTTGTATCACCCTTTTTGAATAATTCTTTAAATATTTTTTCTCATCCCAGTTTTGATAAACAAAGTGATTTCTGTTTTCTAATTTAGTCTCCCTTAGCATTCTTGATTTTTATTTGAGTCTATCAAGCAATGTTTCAGCACCTCTTAGAGTGCATTTCAATCAGGTTGTTTTTAATAATCTTTCCACACTTATTTTTTTTTTCCTAATTCCAAGTTTGGAGTGAAAATTTACTGCCTTTAAGCTACAAATACTGCCTTGTCCTCTCAGGTAATTTTATAAGTTCAGCCAGTGTAGCAGTACCCTATGTCAACTGTTCCTTACCAAGAATCTCTCCTTTACGGATTGACCTTTTGGTTCATCTACTCTGAAGTATTAGAAATATTAGAATGATATGTCAGTTATCTGGAGCTAAATACATCCTAGATATGGATTCAAACAAAAGGTTGAAAAAACCCAAGTTTTTTACTTACTAATTCAATTACAGATTTAAATACTTTAAATCAGTTCAATATTATTTCTATCTTCTGAATATATACCTTATTAAAATTCTAGTATTACCTGAGTCCTAAATATGAAAGTATATACTGAAGAAATGCATAGAATATAATGAATATACTGAAGAAATACTTAAGAAGAATAATAAAATGAGGGTTAGGGTATGAGTATGTCTAGTGCATATTTTAGGATAGGATATTCAGAAGGAAGGTGTTTTGCCTGCTGAGGATTAGAAGATACATTATTAATTTCCCTGAGGCTTTTGTGGGGTTTTGTTTTTCTAATGCTACAAATGTTTTCTTTCTGATTCAATAATTGTAACTATTATTTAATTTTTTACCTTATTAATTAGAGTTTTATCCCTCCTATGCAAACCTAGTGAGGACTGGGGACTCATTACACCTGAATGTAAAACAAAAATACTGAAAATAAATGAACCTTATGTTGAAAATGGCTTGAAAAATTGTAAGATCTCACTTTTCATTTGCAACTATTTCTTAGTATTATTTTAACTCAAAAACTAGTAAAATAATTTAAGAAAACAAACAAACAAACAAATAAAAGACGATGTCTCTTGGAGGCTGTTTTATTGTAAGACAATGAGTTCTCACACTTCTTGATCTATTCAACACAACAAACATACACAAAATTGAAAGTCAAAATAAACAAGAACTCTTATTATAGGTTAACTCTAAATTTAAGTCGAACTTTAAACTCACGTTGTAGGTAAAGCTGTCACCTGGCTTTTGAAAAGAACTATACCAAATGTAAAGAGTGCAGACTTTTTTTTCTTTTTCTTTTTTTTTTTTGTGTGTGTTTCATGCAAAGCACAAGTCTGTCACTCAAGATTCTTTACAAATAATATAGATTATCACAACCTCTTCTAGTGAGAGAGATAATTTCTTGGATATGTTGAAATAAGAGCCAAGTTGTTGAACACGGACTTTAGAAATTTTCTGTATGCAAACATGTTCAATTAGCATGAAATATTAAAGCCTGCCTGTACTGGTTTAATCATTCAAGGACAATAGACAATATTTCATTGCCTAAGTAAAACAGATTTAATTGCTAAACAAGATTTCAAGGAACCAAACTTCATTTTAATCACAAACAAGCTGCAAGGCAATTTTCAATTACAGCAAGCTTTTTATTTTTATCCAGCTGTGTATCCCTGCTGATTCTTGAAATTACATGTAAATTGTCCAAGATTTTGAAGTGCTATACCTACTGAGGCTTTTATTTTGTCAGCTGATGAAGTATCTGTGATTAGAAACTCACTAAATTGGCATTTTTAAGACTCATTACCCCACCCTGTATATTTTTGGACTGGATGATTGAATATGAAGAAGGTTTTCTTGTCCCAAGGGACATCATTCTTCCTAATTAGGCTGTTGGTAGTGCAAATTGCTCACCTATCCTTCAACAACTTCAAAGGTAATACAGAAGTGAAGCTTTAGAGAAGAGCCTATGGGGTATTGAAGAATCAGGTCAATAACTCTTGTCTTAAAAAAGTTTTAGATTAAATTCACCCTGGACCAACTTGCATAATGATGCTGTCTTTAAACTTCTACCATTCTTCTATTAACTCTTCAGACCTTAGATGCAAAAATACACACCTGTCTGCACTATATTTAACTCAATGATTCATATTACTGAGCTGTGTATTTTAGCCTAAAGAGTCTCTATTTGAACTCATGAGGTTGCCTCTTTTCTTACTATCATCATGCATGATATTAACAGAAAAACAGGAGGTCCATTTTTACTCAAAGCTAATGTGTATATTCAAATGCAAGTGAAATGATTTTTAAATCAGATTTTCTAAATTATTTTTAAATTATTTTCTAAATTATTTTTAAACAGATTTTATAAATATATTGTGATAGAATAAGAGTTTTGTGTAGTAAAAGAAGTCCTGTTTAACACAGCTATTTCCATCAGAGCTATTCCCAAAGCTAACACAACTGCTGCAATACGCCAGGCACAAGCTAGCTCCTCGTGGGAGAGGTGGGGGTGTGGGCATATGCCTTCTAGGCAAACACGAAGGAAAGGAATGTAGACATGAAGTCTGAAAATACAACAAGTGAGTCAACAAAGATGTCAGACAGGGAGAGACTGAATGCTCAAGTGTTTTTAAAAACATAAAGATTTTTCCTTGGTGTGAACGACACTGGAAAGAACACAGGTTGTAGCAAGGAGTTTTTGCTGTTCTTTTTTTCTGTGGTGTTGTTAGACAAATTGTAAAACTCCATAGGAACCTGTAAGCAGTTTAGACCTCAATCAAGTCACCTCTCCATAAGACTGCAAGGTTATTTCCATATCTATAAGACTATAAGGGTATAAATTCTATTTCCCTTGAAATAGGATTTTGAAAATGTGAACTCTACATTTTTCTATAGCATTGTCTATATGGATTAAGTATTGAAGAAAGAAGCATGTTGCTAATGCAGTGTTGAATGTGTGCACATAAGAAGAGAAATTCTCTAGCAATTTTTAAGCAATGTTAAGAGATCCTCACTGGGCCAACAGCATTAATTTAGGAAGTAATCAAGAAACTAAATTAGTCTTAACTAAGCTTAGAAAAGCATTACACTGAAACAAATATTTAACAGATTTCTAATAAATACAAGTGTGTGAATATATTAGCACCTGAAAAGTAGTAACATCTCCCCCTTGGCTTGCACTGAACTTTACTGTCAGTAAAACAAAAAAAAAAAGAGCTCTTATGAATCAAAAGGGCAAAGTTCTGAAGTGGGAAATGTTATCCATAGCTTCTTATCCTGAAATGCCAAACTGTGGCCTGGCCTTTTGTTGCTTAAGAAGTTCTTTTCCTGCTTTGTCACAATAGATTAAATGGCTTTATGCCCCAAAGCTTGTCCCTTACACTCAGCTCAGCACTTCTTAAAAGAATTTACTTCCTTTTTTTGCAGCAAACTCTTTACATAATAAATCCTGCTCTATTTTAGCCTCATTCCAAACTTTCCAGCTTTTAGGATTAAAAAATCTTTGTTTAAGCTACATATTCATAAATATATTTGTTGTAGTATGTTTTATATAAACTTTTTAGTGGTATAACTTATTCAACAGGTAAGGGCTGGAGCCGTCAGAAACATTATCCAACTGACAATAGGGGAAGTTCTGGGCACAGTTTTCCAGCTTTGACACACTGCATCAGTTGCATGCATGGCAAGATAATAACAAATCTGATTAATACTGTATCTGAACCAAAATAACGACATTGTAGAGGCTAGGCTTTGTGAGCCACAGATACAATATACACATAATATAATGGGCATATAATCCATCTGTAGAAAAAGTAACACAATTAACTACTCAGCAGCTTATTTGCATCAACAAATAGAACCAACAAATTGGAACTGTCTCAGAAAAATGGATTTAGAAACTTGCTAGAAAGAATATTTTCTGTTAAAAGGCTGACAGTTAAATACAACTCATGAACTAGAATGCGGAGTAAGTCTTAATGTTAGTAAAGCCCTTGTTTACTTCAGTAAAAGAACAAACAAACAAAAAAAAAAAACCCCAACCAACCAATCAACCAACACCAAAATCTAAAACAAAACCCCAAACCAAACCAAACAACAAAAAAGGTGTTAATGGAAAGTCATTATACAAATTTGAGGGAGAAAAGATAAGGTATTTTGATTAGTTGTTGAAAAGCAGCTTTTGTTCAATGTGGTCTGCCAGAAATGACAAAAACATTGTAATGCAGCAGTTTTCATTGGCAATGCCCAATGCAACTCAAATAACATATGTAATAGCTACTTACTATAGTTGGCTTTTTACAAATGGCAGAAAAGCAGGATAAGGGGAATGCACACTCAGTATATTACCCTAGTGTCAAGAAATAAACAAAACCCAAGCACAACTAGAAGCAATACATTAACTGTTTTCCAAAATGAAGAACAGTGGAGCATGAGAGGTCTTTTCTACTGCCAAGGCACTTTGCTAAATGCCCTCTGGAAAGACATTTTCTTCTGTACTCTATTAGGTCAAAAATATATTTGGAAGAAAATGAAAGAGGCTTCAAAGTGCTTCTGATATTTATTTATTTATCCATTTATTTATTTGATTCCTGTTTTTTAAGCCGGTGAAAGTGTATAGCTGTATGTGCTTGCCTCAGGCTTTATGATCTGACAGGACAGTCAAGATACTGAGAGGCATAAGCTGCTAAAAAACTTGATAAAAACATGTAAATTCCAAAAGTCCCAGCTCAGTTAACAACTTTTATATGCATGCATGCAAATATTTGAACAATTAAAATAGACATAAAACATCTTACTCTGCTACACACTTCTTCCTAATGCATTATCAGTTTATGCAGTCCTTTCCTATTCTTCAGATTTTATTAAGCAACTCAGTAATTTTATTAAGCTAGTCACAGGCTTCAGATTAGATTATACCTTCTGGCTTCATTTTTTTTGTTTTTTCTCCCTTTTCATACTTCAGTGCTGCTCTCCCTGTTACTCTTGAAAAAGTGCCCCTTTGTGTTCCCTTTTTATCTGCTGAATTCTTTCCTTGAGAATAAAAAGAAGCATCCTCAGTACGGAGGGTCAAAACAAGGATATGAGCAAATTTCACATTATATTAATCCTTAATTTAGACTTTTTTTGCACACACATCCAAATTCATTTCATCCATCTGTAAAAGTGATACCACAGTATATTGTAATAAAATTGCAATTATCTTTTCTCAGTTCAGAATATCACAGTGGAAGATCATTCAGCTTAACAATGATATGAAATAACAACAAAACATAAAGGCCACGTAGGGGGCTAAGAGCAGCATTTCTAACTTGTTCACGCTTGAAAGGTGAACAGATATTTGTGTCCAGTTTGACCACTAGCAACCAATCTTCCATTCATCCACACGCACCTAATCTTGAATATAGATCAAAGAGATCTCTTCCCTTCTTCCATTCTCCTCCATTCTTTCAACCTAAAAGGGGGGAAAAAAAGGAAAAAAATCAGTAATAGAAAATAATATAGTAGACTTTGGAGACCAGTAAACCTTAATAAAAGTGTATCTTGAAATGTGGAAATATTTAAACATTAACCAATTTATTCCTTTTCTGTGATAACAATCATTCCCCCAGTTTACTCTTGTGTGTTTTCCAGGGCACTCAACCATGAAGCAAATTTTAATAGGTCTTCAAATTACAGTACATGACAATAAGTTATGCAGCTCATATCCTGTTAAAATGACAGGATGGTACTGCTGCTGACATTATGGCTCAAGATGCCTTTACCTTAAAAGGCTTTTTGAGAGCATAACTTTGTTATATTATGCAGTCTAGGAATATAGATTCTGTTAACTGTGTTTTCTGAATTCCAAAAATCTTATTGCCCAGCTGATCTGTCAGTGACTGTCCTGTCCAGGAAAATAAGCTGAAGAAATTTCCAATAGAGGTACCAGAAATAGGCAGATAAAAAGCAAAACTGTTCTTTGTATTATAGTTTTGAATTTATACAATGAAAGTTTGCATATATAGAACTTATTTGCCTCTTATGATTTGTGGGTTTTTTTTCATATAGGAGGCATGTGTTTTAGTTTTATAGCTATTTCACATATGTGTGCTTTGTATGTATGGAGAAAAACTTCTTTTCATTAACTTGAAAGAAAATAAACTAGCGATAGGATAGCTGACAAAAATAAATTTTATAATAATTTTAAGAATTTTTGGACTTCTTTTTAGCTAAATTGTGTCATTTTCCTGCTACCTTCTGCCAAAAATATTTAGACTCAATGGGATAATAGATTGAGCAATTGAATACCATACCTGGTGGGTTTCTTGCACATTCTTGCACATTCTTTCAACCACATGAAGGACTATATGTGTATAATCCCCATTCAATGATTCAGACTTCATAGAATCAAAACAAAATACAGGATTTCAATACATTGTCATGGTTTGACACTAGCATTTTTTTCCAATGCCCCATGAAAAGCACTTTCCCTGGTGTCTGCTGTGAGATTTTGACCAGGAATAAGAAAGCAAGCAGGCTCTTATTTAACAAAAGAAAAAAACAACATTTATTAACTAAACTACACAAACAATAACTAAACTACACACACAAGAAAAGGGAACACACAAAGAAAAAAAATGAAAACCTCACAAAAACACTCTCCTCTTCCTCCCCCACCTAAATTCCCAATACAATACATCTTCCAAAATCACCA
The DNA here is from genome assembly GCA_039654755.1 of Calcarius lapponicus. Lineage (NCBI taxonomy): Eukaryota > Metazoa > Chordata > Aves > Passeriformes > Fringillidae > Calcarius > Calcarius lapponicus. Next base: position 18,969,746 of record CM077466.1, on the reverse strand, counting down.
ATTCTGGGTCCAGCACCACCCTTTGCAATGCTCAACTTTCAGTTCCTCAAGAGGAGAGGGAGTCCTTCCATGTGTCGTGGTGGCCTTTTCCATCTTATCCAGGTGCTCTCACCACCTGAACACGGACCAGGGCTGCTTCCAGGGTTTTCCTTTTAAGGATGCCTCGTCTAACTCCAAAAAGGCACAGTCTCTCACCTTTGGGACATCTGTCCCCCCCATATTTTATATACCCCTTGGGGCCGAGGGGTACCCACACTGAATCTTCTTTGGCTCCGGGACATTTCTCCCCCTGGACTCAGTCTCTGTATCGCACGGAAACATGGCTCTGTCCATGGCTACACAAAAGAGTCCAGCATAAAATGCCACTCCATCTTCTCCATTCCTCCAACATCTCTCACTCTCTCTCTGGTCCAGACCTTCATCCCTCAGCCATTTCCTTCTTCACCTTCTACCCTTATCTCTCGTCTAGGAAGGGTTAATGTTCTGTAAAGTTTCATTGTCCAAGAAGGGTTAAAAACTCCTCCAAGCAGCCGGACTCCTGGCTGCACCCCCCCATCTCCTCAGCTGGGCTGCCTGCTGCCAGCACATGTTTACCAAATTTCAAGGTAACAGCCACAGGCATAGGCTGCACTCTCTGTCTGTCTCCAAGGGGGGAACAGGCTGCCCATTGCTTCCCGGCATTTCTTTACTTCTTCCTTCCACCCTTGGGGGGCCAGGCCTACCTCTCCCGGCCGGGCCCATGGCTTTTCCCCTCCCCCGCCCAGCCAGCAGCAGGGCCGGGGGAGAGACCGAACTCCTTCCCGCCGGAATCCAAAGAGGAGGTGCCAGGAAAATAGCCCTGCTTTTAGGCTGTGTTCACAGAGGTGGGTCCAATGTCTAGTGGTTAGGCCAGGTGGCAATATTCAAATCTGAATACTCATTGGCCTTTCCTTCAACATCCCAGAAAATCCTGTTTCCGGGTCAAACCATCACATACATATAAAACATCATCTACAACAACTACTTGATGCACTTATAAATCATTTTGATCTTCAGTAAAGATCTAGCTGAGTCACAAACAGGATGAAAATAGATATGCTTTATTTTAAGAATACAAGTAGGGCTTATCACTCTAGTGAGGGAAAAAACTGTGTTTTGTCTGTTATGGATATACTATCATAAGTGTAAATTAATATAAATTTAAATTAATAGTTTTCTGTAATAAATTAATCCTAATTTTAATTTCCTTACACTGTATATATTGACAAGCTTTTCTAAAAATACGTTGACAATTTCGTCCCTAAGAACATCCAAGTAATGAAAGTAGCTGCCGCAGTTTATCTAATATGGTGGATATCCCACAATGCTTAAAGTTCTTCTGACTAGGTTAAAATTGTTTTTTTCAGAGTAACACACTAAAGTAACTAGTGTTTATTTTAACAGTGGGCATCTGTCTTTGCTGACATTCTTAGATATTTTGTAAATCCTAAAGAGTTAATGGATATCCCATTGTACATACTTGTTCTGGTTACCTATTTGTCTTAAAAGCTACCTTATGCCTCATATCTGTGAATTTTAGATACACACTGCAGATAGCTTTTATTGAAGTGAATTACTGTCCTAAGACCTACCACAGAATCTGAGGGTTATAATAAATTATACAACTAAGAAGTAAAAGAGATGCCTTTTCTGAAACGCCTCATAAAAAGACCAGCATCAGAGGCTGAGAAATGCAACTCATGCAATTGGTTACCATTTTGAGTAGGTAATTATATCAATGCAAAATCAGATGGATTGGCAAAATTTGGGAATTATAGCAATTCTGAAATGAAACCAGTTTAGTTTTTTTTAATTTTTTCCATGGGTTGGGCATGAAATACCATGAGATGTATGAGCCATATGCAATTATATGTAGGAGGGACAACAACTGAAGTGCTGGTGACCGTGGTAGTCCAAAACTGGAAAAGACTGAGAACAGCTTTACATATGGTGAGAAACTACTGAAAATTTTTTTTTCAGGTCTGACACATTTATCACTTGCATGTTTTTCTTTGCATTTCTTCTGAAAAGGAAAGAAGTATATGAAACCCATTATGTTAAGTCTCAACACTGACTGCAGTCTGCAAAGACATTTGTGACACAGAACAGCAACCTGCAGCATGTATAATTATGTGGTGTGAGTCTGCACAAGTACTACACATCTCAGCTGTTATCTGCTCATGATAAATGATGTAATCCATTTGATGAAGGAAAATAATTCTGATTTGTAAGAGAGTCCGAAATGTACTTTTCTGCCTTAGGTATGCATAAATTAGCTGGGCATGCTTGGGAAGCTACCACCTCTACTCAAGTCTCCTTTCTAAGCAGTTGTATCTGGATAAAAGCCACACACTTCTCAGGGACTGTGTCAGGAGTCATTGTTTTAGGATCCGAGGCAAGTGCCCACCATTAGGGCAGAGTCCTAGAGCACTCAGCATCCACCTGAGCTGGGGACCCACTTAGAGACTGCACTCCCTCCCCACTTGAACTGCTGAGCCACATGCCCCATCACACATAGCGTTCCTGCCCTGCTCAGCACGCTCCCTGGAGCAGTTTGTTCCTCCCACGCTGATCCCAGCTGCACCCACTCCTCGCCTGATCAGCTCTCGAGAGCTTCCAGCTCCAGGCAGGCGCTGCTCAGGTGTCCCTAAGCTCAGGGAGGCCCCTGCACAGCTCGATCTCACCCTCACCCCTAGACTTACCTCAGTCACCTCACTAAGAGACAGTCTTGGTCTCAGTACATTTAAACCTCTTGCAGTTCTCCTGGCTTTAAAAAAAATTCTATTATTATTATTATTATTATTGTTATTGTTGTTGTTGTTATTAATTTCCCTTTTAATTTCCTAAATTCTACTTGTGTTTGAATGCACCTGGACTTTGAGAATTTCAATGATCTATCTGCAATGTTCTAATAATATTATATGCTTGAGAAGAAATACCTAATTTCATGCCAGCTGCTGTATGAACATATCAAGGACTGGCTTTTTTCCCCCCACTTTACTTCAGAACACTGAATTTCATCTAGTGCTTCACTGATGTGAGATCTTGCTCTAATTCCCCTCTGTTCATTTTATTTTTGTAGAGCCCCAAATACATTATATTGCTAGCAAATTTCACTATTCACACCCATTGCAGATAGTTTATGAATTTCTACAGCAATTGTAATTCCATGAGGCTCCGTTGGTGACCGTCAGCCATTGTGAAAACCAATCCATATGGTTACCATTCCCTTACTGTATTTCACTGACATTTTTAATTTCTAAGGCTATTTTCTTCTTACCATATAAAAGCTTAAAGAAATTAACCAAAATCTTTGAAGAAGAAATTGATACCTGGATGCCTGTATCAATTAATTGACTCCTTTGAAAAACTGCAAGAGATCTTTGAGGTACAATATACTTATCTCTGACTTGCTTACATGTTCCTTTTTCTTTTGTCACCACTGTTGGCATTTTTCTTGTTTCTAGTGAGGAAGCTGATTGAGACAACATATTAAACACAAGAACTCATTCAGGAGCTCTTTATCTGATTTCTAGCATGCTATTATTTATCATTGTATCAAACTATTCTAAAGCTTTATCATGAGACTTCCGTCTTATGAAGGTTTTGATGCAGGAATATATCTTAGGTTTTCCACAGTATACATCAATAGAAAGAACTGAATTAATTTTTCTGCTATCATCTTGTCTTTTTTTCAGTGTGACTTTAACATGAAAAAAGACTGCAATTGTATTTCTCTCCATTACTTATTCTCTGAAAGACAGGCATTTAATGATCCTTTTGAAATTCTTATTATTTATTGATATTTATCACTACCTAAATCCTCCAACAAGTTCCTCAATATATTCATCAATGTTGCCCAATACTTTCATCATCCTGCCTTATTATGGATATGTATATAATTTCTGAGTCATATTTTATAAAAAACTGAATTTCTAATGTTTGTTTTCCTTACATTGCTAGACTGATGTTAAATTGGAATATATCATGCAAACTATACAGAAGACTTTTCAGCCTGCCATACAAATATCAGACAAAATCAATAGATACTCACTGATTTTTTTTATTTATTCCCTAACAGTCAGCACACTGAGATGAAAAGTAAACTTTCTTTCACCAAAAGTACTTCTGCTATGCTAACCTAACTCAAATACTATTAGAAATTACAATGTTCATTGAAATAAAATTAGTAACTTTAGTCAAACATATGTAAAATGACAGTTTCCTTTAAGCCTCTGTTGAGGTTTCATTTAATAATGAAATAAAATATGGGGATATAGAGGTAAAATTATTTAAATAAAGTACATCCCATTGATACAGGTATGTTTGTACTGATAATTACAAGCCCTTCCAAACTGGGACAAATTGCCTGTTTGTTGCAGTTTTAAGTGCATTTTGTGAGACAAAAGTACATAGGAGACAATCCTCAGTGTTAGTGTCTTTAGCTCTATAAAAGTTAATGAAGTAAAACATTAAGGCTATATTTCTAGGAGTCCACAGTAGCTGCACAATTAAGGAAGGAGCTTAAGAAAAAATATGCTGTTTAAATACATAAGCAAGTCTCTGACAAAAGCAATTTCTATTAATCTAAAGTGTGTAATTGCTGAGATAAGTCTTTCTTATGAATGAACTATCATTAGTGTAAAAATTCCTTGTTCTATTTAGTATAATTACTCAGTTAAAACTGGGATTCTCTTCTTATTAACTAGAGATTTGTTCAGGAAAAATATTATTTTACAGTAGAGCAATAAAAATAACTGTTTTCAGCTAAAGATGCTGAAGAGAGAAATGTATCAAATACATTAAAAATGTTTATTATCAAAAAGTAGTAACCTGCTTCCTGATACATGTTTTGCAAATAATCATGATCTTGTGATGGCAAAGAGAAAAATAATGGGCTTAAAAGTTACAATTCCTGTAAGTTTTTCCATTACATTTTCTGTTTGGTAGCTAATTGTGTGTGAAAACTCAGAGGTCACCCTGAAACAATCTTTCTAAGGCCAGTTTACTGAACTATGAATCATTAGTGTATATATTTTCTTTTTGTTATTGTTCAAAACCAATCAATTTGAAGTGTCCATCTGAACTGAAGGTTCAGAATGATGAAAGCAGAAATATAAAGCATAATTTTCAAAGGCAAACAGTACTTGTTGCCAAGTTTTAACCAAAATAAATCTTGTCACATAGTATTTGTATGACATTACTTGAAACTGTTTAGTAGACACAAAGAGATGCAGTCTCAATGAAGGCATTAATTTCTATCAGTATCTAATAAGCACACAGGTAGGTCTGACAGTCAGGTAGCATGACAAAAAATGAGATATAAGAAGAAGAAAACATGAGATAAATATTTGGAGAAGGCAAAATGTCTGGGCTAGTACATGTGCCTGGACAGGTACATAGGGAAAGGCAAATAAGATGGGTGAAGGCAGAGGAAAAAGGGATAGAAAATGAACTGCAAGAGGCTGAGCAACAACCACACTGATTAAAGTAACAGACAGTTTTTTTATACTTTGTCTAGCACATCAGTAATGTTGATATTCTAATAAGCAGAGATGTTTAGACACTTGTAGTATTTCCAGGTATGTGAGCCTACATGAATAAACATGTATGAACAGGCACTCATTGTCATACACCTGGTTCCCTAGGTGTACATGCAACAAAAGTGCATTGGAAAAGCAATCTAACCCAGAACAGTAGTCAGGGTGGAGTTATTGGTATGAGAAGATAGAAACAAAGGTAAATGCAGGTCTAAAATACAGGTTACAAAATAAATAAGGCTGGTTTTTTCAGTCTAAGGTTGGACTTGATGATCTTGGAAGTCTTTTCCAACCTTAATGATTCTATAATCATGAAAATAATGAATCTCTCATATTATGTCAGATCAACCTGATATCTCATGATGCCTATTCATCTATAGTTTGTCATACTCTTCAATCTTAACTCTATGCAGTGTTCACACTGTGTAGATTATTTGGGTGCTGTTCAATACCATGAAGAGAAGCTGAGAAAGATTCCTTTCCAGAAAGTAAATTACTGGGACTGAAGTAATTTTCTTTTCATAACTGGAGCAGATTTTTTACAACTTCTACCCATCAATTACTCAGAAGAAACTTCATAATGGTCAAATGAATTCAACAGACAATTTTTCTGCTCTTAGCCAGCAGTTTCACAGAGCCATGGGATGACCACTAACGGAGCTGAACTTTCTCTCCAACAGGACATTGATGTCACATAAAGTTTATGTCCAAACTGCGAGATCAGGATTCCCAAGCCATGAAACCTAAAAGAGTTCATACTGAAATGAATGGAAAGCCTGATGCTTTGTGCTATTTCTAGCCTTTAAGGTAACTTAGGAAAGAGCTGATATCCGTTTCCTTTCTTTCAATTTCTTCTATTTCCATTTTTTCATTTTAAACAGAGAATTTATACATCCATTTTTGCAAAGGAAAAGAAAACATGAAAAGGAATATCACACCGTTTTTGTCCCAAAATGCTGTCAAAACATAGACGTAAAACATCAAAATATTTAAGTGCATCTTTAGAACAGAGAAAAAATATTCTGAAGTTTTCACCCTTCTGTATTTTTATAGGTTAATCTAAATCTATCTACTTCCACTATTTATTTTCACTTGTCTTCAAAAACCTGTTCTGCACATCAGTTGCTAATGCTAACGATATAGTAACAAAAGCTTTCCTTTAATGTGCTGGCCTTCTTGAGAGTTGTATTGAATCAAAGAGTTTTGATTTGTCCTCTTAACAGTTCAGGCTCTTGTTTCTTTTTCTGGGCTTTTTCCTGCATAGGCAAACTGTAAAATTTTAGATGGTCTACAGAGGGGGCCAGATTAAAAGCTGTGAGTTAACTATATTCATTGAGCTAAGTGTTAGACATTTCTCCTGAGTGTAACTACAATTGACATGTGAGACTGAAGAGATGTCTGAGGCATTAAGTAGTTTTTCCAGCCAGCTCTGTGACAGCACAACTTCTACTGTAGCAAACATGTAGGGCTAAATTCAAAACAAGTTTCAGCACTATTAGTTCTTATACTAGTGTAATTTAGGTCAAAGTAGGAAAGATTGTTATCATAAGATTAAACAAAAATATCCACCTTGCAGTCTGATGAACATCTGCAGAACCAACATGATAGTCCTTGACCATGACACCTAGTCTTTGCATTATCTTTGGTTTTAGATCTTTTTTAAAATTCACATAAAAGGGAAAAAGGTCTGTTTTCTGAAAATTTCAGAAACATGAAAATATTTAACTTAGATAGAATTTTGTGGCTGTCGCATAAACTTGATGTGTTGCACAATCTGCTCACATCACTCATTAAGTAGTATGTAATTTTCAGTCACAAGCAAGGCTTCCAAGTTCACTGGCTACAAGGATGGCTCATAAGATTCAGGACACACTGACAATCTCTTTACAAACATTCTTTAAAGGAATATTAAAATTCTGTGAAGTAGAAAAAGTAAAATTCAAGCATTATGGGTGTTTGTGGGTAGAAAAGCTTTGTAAAATAGATGACAAAAAAGTTTTACTTCTTGTAATCAAATATAAAATGACCACTATCAAATGAGCTGCAAATCATTAAAAATTTATTTCTTATATCTGATGCAAATTGACTATGGAAGTTTAATCTATATTACTGAACACTATAGAGATTAAAACGATTCTTTTTTAATGAAAAAAAAATACAGATGAACTACTGAAATCCTAATAAACATAAAATACTTTTTCTCTTTAGAGAAGGTCACCTCTGTTTCCTTGACAACATGACTTAACTAAGTAAAAGTGACAATTTAGATGTTTCTCTCATGAATTAACACAATTTCACTGATATTTTTTCAGGAACAACAAACAATGAAAACTCTGTTTGATAAAATTATATAACTATTTATTTATCAAGAGTTATTTATCAATAGTTTATAAATTAAATGGCAAAGCCGTGGAATAGAAGGTTTTGCTGAAAGAAGCAGGACTTACACAGCCTAATGGGTAAACAATTTCTAAAAGAGAACTGGGATAGGACTAACAGAGCTGGACAGAGTAAAGCAAGCATTATGGGAGACAATATAGGGATGCTTTGGGAGGTTGAACATGGCTCTTTGTTATGAATGACTCATGCATGAAATTAAGTTGAAGAGGAATTTCCATGCCTAAGGAAAGATTTTTCATAAATTTATCACAGAGCACTGATTAGCACTCCAAAAAAGATAATGTTTTCTACAGGATTTTTCAGTGTATTCTGGCTTCCAAATATTACATCATACATGTCCCAAAAATACCTCCTAAATATAGAGAAATTGACAGCAAAAATAGGTTACAATAGCTATGAACACCCCTTGAACCCTACCCTGAATTGTCAAAATAATACAAGACAAAGAGACATCTCTTAGTGTCTTCTTACTTATCCCTACACTGCTAAAGGATGACCCTGTGCTGTACATTTTATGGCATCATCAGAATTATGCAGAACTTGATAAATGTCATTTATTGCTTATTAGATATGTATTTCATTAATATTTTAAATTGTTTTTCTCCTATTACATGATCTAATACTTTTACTGATATTTCTGGAAGATTATAGTTGACCAAAGCTTGGGTTTTTTTCTTATTTCTGGGAAGCACAATATGAATTAAAGAAAGTATGGGTATTCTTCGATATGTTTGAGAAAAAAAAAATCAGGATGCAAATAAAATAATTTTCTAAGTTTAAAAACTGGCTTCCAAAAATACTTCCATCTTTCAATACTAATCATAGCAAGTGATTTCAATCTGTCCTAAGTTATTTTGTAATAGAGTTTCAAGAAAATAACAAAATCACATTCTATACAGGTTCTATACAAAATAATGTCTGCTTAAATAAAATTGCAAAAACACTTTCAATTTTATCATTTTTCCCTCTATCCTCACTTTTCTTGTAATTATATGACTCATTAATTTTCATTGCTATCATAACTCAAAAACATAAAAATCAACTGAATATTTGTTCATTCACATAGTTAAATCAGTGCTAATCCAGTATAGACAATTTTCTTAATATTTGTCTGTTTTTCTGAAAGCTGACAGCTTTTCAACAGCAGATTAAAATATATTCAATTGTGAGTCTTAATAAGAATCTTATGCACCTTTATTTATTAAACAGAAGAAAAACTTTAAAGTTACTAAGTTTGCAAAGCTGAATAACCAAAAGAAAAAATATTGTGGGATTAATCTCATTGTGTTATGCAAATGCATTGAAACTGTCTTCAGTATTACATTTGCATCACATTGTAAATACTTTCCTACTACATGGAATGCATGGTGCTCATAGAGTTTACAATTGTTTCCTCTATCACTGTGTTTCTACAATATTTTAAACCTCCTCTGAGTATAAAAATTTTGGTCACCAACTTCTGCATGGTATTCACTGTAACAAAATTTGTTAATGTGTGAGGTAGCAACACTACTACACATAGACATTTATTTGACTCGGATCAAAAATATATTTAAAATCATATGCAACCATCCTCTTAGTAAAGAGACTCAGTAAAGTAGAACTGGCAATATATGTGACAGGCCATATACCCAAACAGCTTTAGGAACAAGGTCAGGATGTTGTAGGGAGGAATACAATTTCCTGAGATCTTTTAGAAAGGAGAATCCCTAAAATGAGGTAGCATAAGTAATGTCTGTTGTATTAGAAAATGAAGGATAAGAAAACATAGTTGAAGAAGGCTCCTACATTATTTTATTCCATCACAAAAGGTTTTGTTTTCATATCAATAATATAGAAGACTTAAGAGTAACAATAACTGGTAGCTTCCCTAACACACTGATTTTTGTAGAACCATTATATGAGGAAGTATGTCATTATTATTTATGTCCTATTTAATAAAGCATAGGTTGAGAACAAAGACATTGAGATAATAAGGTCAAAAAGAGTCACTAATTGTATGTGCCCAATTTCACATAACCCGGACCTGATTTTTAGAGAATATAATTGTATACTACAGTTTATGAATTCAAAGCACAACTCTAACTAGCTTATGCTGCAGTTATGAGTACCCAGTTGTTTTGCAAATCAGACCATAGGGAATAAAGTCAGTCACCCAGAAAATGAAGAATGCATAATCATTGTCCACCTGTGATAATGTGATTTAAGTGACTGATCCAGACTTACGCAGAAAAGCCGAGCAGAGACCTGAAAGCAGATAATTTCCCTGGGCATTTCTCAGCTGCCTTCTCCTGCAGCTCCTCTGCCTCATTTACCTAATGCTTTCCAATGTTTGGAACAATTGAAGCAGGAGTCCTGCAGAGAGCAGTCTCCCTTATATGTCCAGGTTTAGGAAATGTGGTTAAAGGGAGCACAAAGAGACAACTGCAGGCTCTGGGTTAGACCAGGGGAATCACACCCTGCTAACAGCTCCCATCATATCCCAGAAGAGCCATCAGCCCACCAAAGGGCCCATCTCTGCAGCACCAGAGGTACACAGGAGTACAGGGGCAGACAGGAAGCCAAAGTAAAGACTAAAGATGGCACACACTGTCCAGGCCCTGTCATCAGGCCCATCCTCAAGACATGGAGTCACTGTTTGTGACTGTCTTCATGATGCATACAGCGTTAAATGAGAGTCTGTTCTTAAAACTTCTTTCTGACTCTTCTTATTTATTTCAGAAGTAAGGCAGCATATATTGAAAAACAACAGTCCAGGAACAAATCCATAAAAATTCTTTACTTGCCCTTACCAAGGCACACAAATAAATTGTGATGTATCTCATGAAGAGCACCGGGAGAAAAGTTGTAAGTTACATGTTCTACTGCAGCACATTCTTTAGCTTCCTCTACTTTAATCCTATGTTAATTATTTTGTGATAACTTTGCCTTGGCTCTGTTCCCCATATTTTTATTCAGCATTTCTTTCTCTCAGAGATATGTATTGGTTCTAGAGCCAGTTCACTGTATCCAAATCAATTGGATTTTACTCCCATTTTTTCTTCAATATCTGCTCTTGGAGTTTTTCTGCATCTGAAACATATGATCCTACTTTTATCACTATTAGAGAATGGTGGTAAAATCCTAATTCCTGGTAAATAATATATGCAATTGAGTTGAGCTAAGTACTGTCAGAAATCTAATTTTCAGGTAATGAAAGACCAGCGCATTGTTAAGCCTTAAAATATAACTGGAAGCAGTGCTTTCAAATCTAAATCCAATCTCAGTAGGAGTTTTTATTTATCCACTTTTCTGATTGGCAGAGAGTAATGCTTAACAGGGTTACTTAGCCTTTTTAAAATTTTTCCTATTAGTAACTACACCTTTGTTTCAAGCAGATGTTAGGTTTGTGCAAAATGCTTGTTTCAAAGCACTGCACATTCAAATAAATTTAGACCTGCTTTTTGATTTTTTCTTTTTAATTATCTTGATTATCCTATTGAAAATAAAGCTTTTTAGTTAACGTTACCAGCATTCTCTATCCATACATTATAAAATGTAGGTAATTGACTCAATTTCTTATTTATTTTCTCACATATGGAAGTGTGAGTTTTAGTCCTTTATTTCCCTGTCTAGCATAGACAAGTTTTTTCTTTTCTCCATTTTTACTCAGGTGGCTGTCTAGCATGTCCAATTTTAATCTGATGTGGTGGGATTTTAACTTCATAAATTCCAACTATATTATGAATTATTGTTTCTGGTTTTGGTGGTTTTTTGAGCTTATGGGTTTTGGATTTTGTTTGTTTGGTTGGGTTTTGTTTTGTTGTGGGTTTTTGTGTGTTTTTCCTGTTTTTTTTTTTTAATTTTGATGTGTTTTTTTTTTATTCCAAAACAATGAGTAGATTTTTTTAGATGTTAAAAACATATGCTTCCAGGCTTACTGGTTCTTCTTCAAGACTTAAGTAAAAAGAGTAATCATGAAAATTGGGAAGAAAATTATTTAAAGAAAAAAACTTATTAATTTATGTCAGACCATCTGAAAGAAACAGTATCTGAGTTTAGGCAGGAAAATATGGGATTACATATGGGAAAGAAAAAAAGCAGATGGCAATCTATTGTCTTGTTGAATAAGACAGTAATGTAAGGCAATGCATCATTTTCACAGTTATTCTAGTGTATTGACTAAAAAATGTAGAAAAAATGCTTTAGAATCTGCTATTACAGAAATGGTATCTACTATGTGATTCCTATTTCTATAACACTCTCAAATACAGTGTGAACTGTTATTTATTATCCTTTACATGTCTTTCATGTTTATAGAGAGAGCTGCCTCAATTTTTTTCTCTCTTTTTCAGCCAGGGTATTTTTTACAAAATTTCTACTGATATGAGAAATTCTTGCTGGCGGTGATACTTTTCAAATGTAACAAGAAACCTCTTTTAAGATGCTAGAATACTGAAATATAGATTATTAACTCTAGTCTTCTGGCCAAATTCATTTTGGGCCATCTACCCAACTTTTAAAGATGTCTTGGTGTTTCTGTTGGAGAAGTTATTTATCTTTATTACTGGCCTAAGGCAAGACCAATGTGATTTGTTGAACAACTGTTTCATTTCAGTAGCAGTAAATTGATTAGGCTTCCTCAGAACCCTTGAAAAAAATTGTGAACACTGGAAGGGTCTGAATGAACGGCTCTTTGCTCACAGATGTGGCTATATTGTTGAGTAATAATTATCTGAGTTTTCTTTAAGGTCCATACAAAGAGTTTGTTAGATTCTAAATATGATTTCTATACTTAAGACCAAATGTGGTAGAGTTTATATTCAGTTTAATGCTAATAAAAGTTACCTATAAATTTCTTTTACAGTTTCCAAATAATTTGAGTATCTTTTTAAAATATTTTAAGAACTTCTGAAAAGATCCTAAAATTCCAATTCTATTGGAAAAGTTATAGTTGCCTTCTCTTAGTGACATGATCTTGAATAACATGAAAAAGAAAAGAATGTAACCTCTCAATTACTTTAGAAAAAGCTGGCATGACAGGCCACATACAAGTAGTTATCACATGCTTTTCTTTATAGGTAAATCTAGCTCTGCCTGTGTCATGGTTTGACATTGGCACAACGCCCCCATGAAATTACACTTTCCCTGGTGTCTGCTGTGGATTTTTGACCAGGAATAAGCAAAGCAGGCTCTTAATTAAAAGAAAGTTTATTAACTAAACTACAAGTAAAGGAAAAATGAAAACCTTACAGAAACTCTCTCCTCCTTCCCCCCCCCCACCAAATTCCCAATACAGCACATCTTCCAAAAATCACCAATTCTTGACCTGGCACCACCCTTTGAATACTCAGTCCACCAAGAGGAGAAGGAGTCTTTCTTGTCACCATAGGTTTCCCCTGGAAACACCGTTGAAACCCTTTGTGTCTCCACGTCACTCTGGAAACCGCCCGGAGATGAATTCTGCCATCGTGACATCTTCCTTCCATATGCAGTGCTCTCACCACAGCATATGGACCAAAACTGCTTCTAGGGTTTTCCTTTTAAGGATGCTTTGTCCAATTCCAGAACAGCACAGTCTCTCACTTTTGGGACACCAGTCCCCCCCATATTTATATACCCCCTGGGGCCGAGGGGTACCCACACTGAAACTTGGCTCTGGGACGTTGCTTCCCCCTAAATGCAGTCTCTGTATCACAGGAAGAAGAAAAACTGGTTCTGTCCATGGCTACACACGAAAAGTCCAGCCAAAAGGCCACTCCAGCATTCCCCTCTCACTCAAGAGTCTTCTCCACTTCCTTTGTGGCCCAATCCCTTCTTATCTCACCCCTTATCTCTCTTCTCATTCAGCTCCAGGAGGATCAGCATTTATAAGGTTTCCGGCATGCAAGAAAAGGGTTAAAAGGTTCAGTCTCTGCCCACAGAGCTCTCTCTCACTCCCACAGCTGCCCTGCTGGGCCCTTTCGCCCGCACCCCCCTCCCTTCTCCTTCTCAGCCGGGTGCTATCAAAATCCCAACGCCGGCTCTCCCTCTCTCTGCCAGGGTGGGGGGGCCTGTGCAATGTCTCTTGGTGCTCCTCCACCCTTCCATGCTCAGGGGCCTCTTCACTCCCACCTCGGTCCAGACCCAGGCCTACCGCGTGGCTGCCCCTCCCCTGCCCAGCAGCTGCGCCAGACGGGGAGAGCTCTGATCTCCGTCCCTCCCAAGTCCCAAGAGGGCGGCAGGGGAGCAGCTCCGGCCTTTTAACCCGTCTGTGCTCTCAGAGGCGGAACCAAAATTTCAGTGGTCAAACTCAGTGCCAATGTTAAAATCTGAGCAATCATTGGCCCCTGACCCCAGCATCGCAGAAATCCTGTTTCCGGGTCAAACCATCACAGCCTGCCACAAAAAAATATTTACTATTATAACTCCAGGTATTCCTGGCAAATGAAGGATTTTAATATTCAAATGTCTTACAAGCTTATACTTGCAGTGTAAAACTCTCAAAGAACTCTAGAGCAACAGCAAACATAATTAAAGGAGACTTAGATAATTGAAAGCATTATAGATTTATGTTTCAACAACAAATTAACTAGTGGTCTAGATAAAAATGTACCACAAGTTATGATTTTTTTCTCATGCCAGAGCGACCCAACACAGAGGGTCACTGTATCCATTGAGTGACTCACCTACAGTTTTGGAGATACAGCTCCTGACTGTGAGAATTCCTTCTGGCATTATGGCAATCTTTAGCTCTTCATTCCTCTCCATAAATAAAAGCCTCAGCAAAGAACTGGGAAAGGGACTGCACATCACAGTATAAAGTTTAGGCTAAAGAAATGGATTTGAATGTCTTCTGTAGAGTGTAACTGAAACACCATAAAATCTGTCCCAGTGGAATACAACAGGCAACATGACAAGGCTGAGTTCTGGAGCATAAAGTTGTAAGACAGAGAAAAAAATATTTTAAGTTAGCTCACTCTTTATCACTGCTTATAAAATCACTTTTACTTCCACACCAATTTAATAGATTGTTGCAATCTTTTCTATGAGGTTCATTAGAGCTTGGTTAACAATGTTAAATTCATTTCCTTCCCTCTCCTGCTACAAATTACGTCTCAAAGGAAATTTAAAAAAATCAAGTAAAGTTGGTGTTGGAAGGGACATGTGGTGGTCACCTAGTCTAGTCACCCTACTCAGGAGGATCAGTTGTAATATTTTGCCCAGGACCATGTCCAAATGAATTTTGAGTATTTTCCAGCAATCTCCATGCTGTACAACCTCTGTAATACTCTGCAAACTCTACGGCCAACATGTGCCAGTGCATTAAAAAAATATATCCTGATGCTCAGATGGAACCTCCTGTGTTTCAGTATCCATATATTTTTCAAGGTTTTATATTTATTCCATACCATAGCCTCTGCATGCTTTGCTTTTGCTATTCTATTTTTATATGCAATTCTTAGTAACCCTTTTTGGGTAGAATGTTTTGGACATTATTTAGAAAAAGAATGGTGAATCTAGCTGTCAGTTTACCATGAAAAAAACGAATCTAAAGAAGACTCATAATAGCCCACAAGATAAAGTACCCACAAAACAGGATAAAGTAGTCAGGGGTTTTCTGTCAGGTTTTTTTTTCTCCCTTTGTTTGTTTATGCAATTATGAGCCAAGCACATAAATGAAATGGGAAATTATGCTTCCACACACTGTATCTATGTTACAGGCATTCAAATAGAAATTCAAATTACTGAAAATGTAAACAAAACAACACAGTGATAACAGAGTACACAGTGGATGTTAGCTACATGGTTAGAAAAAGAAAGCAGAGTGAAATATTTCAAAGACAACTTCCCTGTGAAATAGAGAAATATGCAACAAGTTCTGTCTATCCAAAGTATCTGAATGTCTTCTAAATATTTTCAAAATGGAAATATTCATAATATCCTTAGCTAGGAAAGATGCATTTATAGTCAATTTTCTGGAAATATTTATAATTTCACATCTCAAATTTACTTGGGTAAATAGTGAGGTGTATCTCATGAGAAACAAAGTTCACTAATACTGCATGTATCTTGCTTCTCAGAACAGATTTCATTATACAAAAATTCTCTTTAGCTTTAACAGCTCAAATTGGCTTGGATGTGAAAGCAACACTTGGCATTATATGCTGCCAACAGTGCTACCACTGATAATGCTGGCTGTGCATTAAACATATACAGACTGATCAGGACAGTGCATCAAAACATATACAGACTGATATCAAGACAGCTTAGGAGTTGCAAATTCAAGGTGCACTTGAAATTCCAGTACTAATATTGGAATAGCAAACAAAACTATAAATACTATTATTTATTGTATTGAAAATATATATGCTAATAAAAATGAGTTGCCAATAATAGCTATACTAAACAGTTTTACTTTTCCTTATCTATCATGCTGAATTAACTTCAAATCCCATCACTTTTCCCTTCAGGTACAATGAGAATTTCTTTAACCTTGCCCTTTTAACAAAAATTTTAATTCCTGACATCAAAATATTTGGTAAAGGAAGGTGTTACTGACCAATAAATCCCTACAATGAAAGGATACTCAGAGGAGAACAGTAAGGGAGATGAGCCTATAAAGCTCTGGGAGTAATGCAGGCTGTGACTGCCCACAAAACTCTGTAAAGGAAAATGGTTTTAATATATATAAAACTAAAACTTACATATATGACTATTTTTACTGCTAACACAGCTAATGGTTGAGATAAATAAAATATTCTTTATAATGGAATATACAGAAACTAATATTAGCAATCACATTCTTAGCTATCCAAAATGGATGCAATTTTTGTTGAGCTAGTGGCAGTTACAAAAGCATAGTGGTGAATTTTAAAAACTTCAGATTTCTTTATAGGAAATGCAGTTGCTTTTATATTTCCTGATTGCCATAGTAAACTGGTAGCGCCATGTACCCTGTGTTTTTGAAGTCATATTTAGTTATGAGACATGTAGGAGACAGGTACACTTCTTTCCCCCCACCCAGCATCTAATGTCTCAATTGGTTTTTGTCTGGCTGTTGTTTTCTTTTAAGTTGTCAAAGCTTTTTCAGAAGCATTTGGAATACAGTAGTGTTGTCAGTCTCTGTCAAACTTCTGGAAGCTACAAAATTCTCCTATTTTATCTGTTTTCTAAAGATTAACCATTAATGGCAAGATTTGCATAAGAATACAAACAGCAGATCAATCCAGATCAGTGTTCTTGATATTTACAACTAATGCATATGGCATTTACTATTTTCTTCCACTTTCTTTTATCTGTAAAACTATAAGGATAATATTACTATTCTAATTACCTTTATCTAAATTACTCCAGCTTCTGATTTTTGGGAAATATAATTGACTTTAGGAGATTCTTTTAAACAGTTTAAACAAAAAAGAATCAAACTTGCTGATGATTCTGGTATTGTACTCTAAAGAATAAACCGCATCCTACAGCATAACTGATTTCAAGCATGGTGCTAAATAACATTATTCATATTGAGTTATTCAAATTGAATTAAAGTCTGAACTATAATTCTAGTTTGTCCATTTGGCCTTTACCAGATTTGCTTTGGCCTGAAAATAGAGTGTGACACATTGAATTACTTGGGAGCTCTCTATGTCCCTGGTTTCCTTGGAGCATTTTGTGCTGCCGTGATTCAGTCTTTTCCTCCCGTTGACAAGACGGTGCAATTGTGCACTGAAGTTCATGGAGCAGTGGCATAAGGCACCAGTGGTCATGTGTCAGCAAAAGGGATTTACTCAATCAGGAGGATACTTTTGTGGTGGAAGAGGGAATCTGCAGCCTGGAGAGCACTTTCTGTGATCTCTGGGTGATTTACTTCCTCTCAGGCTGTTAACCGTCAATTGTGTAAAGAAAATATGAATTAACACACTCCTCTGTCTAACAAAGGAATAAATGAAGTAATCTTATTTTAATGCTTCCTTGGTTAATTAGTTTCTTGACAATCTTTGTATTGTCACTCCTCCTCAAGCTGCTTTTCTTTCATTCTTCTGCTCACTTATCATTCCATTTATTTTCCCTTATACTTCACTTGATCTTCACTTCTTTCTACATACCAAACACATCCACCAAGTTTGAAGTACGAAACAAAAAGCTAAATTTCTTTCAGAAGAATCAGTGTATTATTTTTAGTATTATACCCAATTATGTTTATCTGAAGTTATGATATATTCTATTCACTTTTGAAGTAAAAAAGGATAAAAAAGGCAAAAAAATTTAAAATTAAACAAGTGGATTGCATCTCATAACAATCCATTATAATATGATTCTTGTTCACAGTCAAGCCAAGATTTTGAGATCTGTGAGCATAAATTAGGAATCTAAATAGTTGGTTATATAATGCACTTTAGAAATTGCTGAGTATTTTAAAAATTAATGAGATTAATTTAGTTTTGGATTTTATTCCAGTCCAGTCTTTCTGGATTCAATAGCAACAGTCAAAGGAACAAATAAGACTTCATAAAATTCTGTTATTAGTGTCTAATTCATCTTACTCCATACTGATGTCCTCAGAAATAATCAGCCTGACTGTTTTTGGGTCACAAAATGAGTATCACTGTTTCTCAAAAATCCATCCACAGTCACTTACTTACACGTCTTTGTGACACTCACTGGTTTTCCCACTCTGGTCAAATTGAACTTTTCCAATCTGATTCTATTTTGTGCATCACTGCTGACCAAAAAATTTACACGTGCTCTGGGTTTCAGAGCAGGGGACACAGGGATTTGGGTTTTCCATGCCGTCTGGCCAGGACTTTGTGGAGAGAGGAACTCAGGCATTTTAAAGTGCTCTGGGAGTCGACTTCCCAGGGAGTGCGCTCTCTTTAAAATACCAAGTTTTGGGGATAGGGGTTTGGAACAGGGAGGGGGAGAGACAGGGAGAGCAGAGGTACACTGCTTAACATTTGACTTTTTCTCCAATTCCTTCTTTTTGAGCAATGCTGCTCTAATTTGTAAACTCCAGAACACAAATTTAGCTGAAGATGTGTTCCCAGACTGTCCCAACGTTATCAATTCATTTCCTACATTATCCCAAAATTGAATATTGTGGACTTCTTCAGGGGAAATTTGTGGGAAGTGCAGAAAAAGCCATCTTATAAACTGTTTCAATTTTCCTTTAGAGAACTTAACATTGCCACTGACTAAAATTCCAACAATATGATAATACACTCCTTGTTGTGCTGTGCTGAGATGTGAGCCCATATTTAGACGTAAAAAGCACAATACAAAAGTCCCGCCGACCGAAAAACAAAGCCAAAATCAGCTACCGATTTCAAAGAAAAACAAAAACAAAAAACCACAGAGAAGGAGCAAAACCAAACAGACGATAGCCTCACAATACAGCTGCTTAAACTGCTTTCAAAACTGCCGCCAGCAGCAGGAGGGAGCCAGGACCGGCCCCGCCACGTGGAGAGACCGACAAAGCCTCACCCCCCACCGCGTGGCAAGCCGAAACCGGGGCTGCCCGCGCCATGGCGGAGAAAGGATCCCCCCTCCCGAGCAGAGAGAGAGAGCAGCGTCCCCCTCACGCCACGGGCAGAGAGAGCCCCTGCCCCGCACAGAGAGAGAGCAGCGTCCCCCTCACGCCACGGGCAGAGAGAGCCGCCCTGCCCCGCACAGAGAGAGAGCCCAGAGGAAAGGCAGGGACGGCACTGCCGCTCCGCCGCCGCCGCCGCGGGTTTCAAAAGACGGCAAAGCACGCCGCAGAAAGCTAAAGCCTAAAACGCGATTGTTTCCCCCCTGTGGGGCTGCGCAGCCGAAAAATACAAGAGCGAAAAGATACAGAGCTCACGGCAGAGTCTGTTTTTTGAGTTTCTACCCCCCCAAGGAGCAGAGATACCAAAACCGAAGCTGTTGCTGGCCAGGTCAGGCAGGCTGGTTCTTCACCGGAACAGGACTCCAATGGGCAGATGGAGCTCCCCTGTTCACCCCTGGAAAACTTGCTCACCAGAAAGGAGCTGCACTTCCCAGAGGCGCTAAGCAGTCCGTGAAACTTCTTGTGGGTACAGACCCAAAGTCTCTGCTGAGAGCTAAGCAACCAAAGCTCTGCAGCTGGAAACTTAGCTGCCTAAAGTCCTTCCGAGGTTCTGAGATTCTTTCTGAGCTCTGAAGTCGTTCAGCCCACCCAGTGACGCCAAATATTGAAATAAAATTCCAATATTCCGGATGGAAAGTGCCTGGGCTCTTCTGGCCCCCGCTGCTTGGCCTGAGGCGGCAGCTGTGGTGGTTTCCAACACAGAGACACCTCTGGCTGGCTGGATGCTGCAGCTGGGCAACCCAGGCTTAGAGGAACTCAGTTTACCTCTGGGAGAAAGTCCTTAGGCGAGGTGAAGAGGAAAAGGAGTGGGTTCAACGGAGGGTTATAATCCAGACTTTTATTCCAAGGTCACAGACATCTGATTCTCAGGAACAGCTCCATTGAACAGAGAACCACGTGCTCGCAGTCAGTTTTAAGGCCCGGGCAGGGGGAGGGAAGGGACAGGTGAGCCACCAACCAGGTGGGAGGGACAGGGTCTCAGGGGAAGAGTGACACCCAGGACAGGCCAGTGACCTTGGCACTGAGGGGCATCTTTTGAACTTCTGCCAACCAGAGATGTCCCTCCTGGAATGTTAAGCTTTGACTGACAGCACTTCGCCGGAGACAAAGGGAGGGGGAGGAGGAAAGTATTACCACAACTGGGAGGGACTGGGATGGCTGGGGGGAAATTACTTCTCTCTGCAACAATTCTAGTAATAGCAACACTATCTTAATTACATGTGATAAAACTCTGATCATAACTTGTTGAAGGTTTTTTAGGTAGGCATGTATTTAGCTGCATGAAAATAGAGATATTTTCACCACTACCTCAATAAGCTGCAATTAAAGGCAGCTATATATTCAGATGAAATTAATACAAAATTCTCCTTGAATATTTTTGAATACTTGCTGTGAATACAGTTCTATATAAAGAAATAACCCATGAATACTGGAATCTAGCCTGCAGTAAGAAATGGAAGCAGGCACTTGCGACTCTGCATTCAGATACTTGACACTAATCCTGAAACCTTTCACTTCTACTGAAAAGCAAAGTTTACCAATACCATTCCTTTCCCTCTCACCTTAAGGGTATAATTTTATGTCAGAAATATTAACTCTGTTTTTCTTTCTCTTTGAGAGAATTTTAACAGGTAGCCCTATATTTCCAATGATGGGTTGTGAGCCTTGTACTGAAGACAAAGGTGTCACAACTGCTGTTTTTCCAGATTTGCTCTGTCACAACTTTTTTCACCTTTCCTGTAGCTTTGTTTTTGCTTAGTTTAGCTCCATCAGCATCTTCTCTAAGTGATCAGCAGTCCATGACTATTTTATTTTACTTTTATTTATCTGTATATGATACAAGACAAGTTTTAAATATACATGATTAACAACTAGGAACTATTCTATCTAATTCTATCTAGAATTAGATATATATAACCTTAATATGACAACATAGAGAATTAATAGTTTAATTGAATAGCAGGTGCTTTCAGAAGTGTAGACAAAGAAGACACTGTAGAAGAGTGCAGCTTTAGGGTAAGGGATGGGATTTTGGTCTGGCACAAAAGACCTCAGGGCTATAATCAGCTCATCCACAGTCAATTAAAGTACAGATCTGAGCAAAACTATCTAAAAGACATAAAAAAGCACATATATCATGGATTTGGAGTAATGTGGAGCTGCAGACTAATGAAGAAAGATCAAAGTTGTAAAACTGTTATTAAATGTGTAAATGCTGTTCTTGGAGCAGAAAAAACTATTAACATGAGAACGGTATTTCTCCAACAGGTGGCTGCAGACACTGGCAGCTTGCTATAATACACCCCTGTCCCCACCATCTTCACACAGCCATCAGCCTTTGAACACAGAAGAGCACAGTAAGAGAACAGCCCCAGGAAAAGGCGTAGAAACAAAAGGGCTATTACAATTTTTAATTGTATTTATACTTCCATTTCCTGTATATAGTGTGTTGGCCCCAGGTGGCAGGTAAGACCCTGCCCAGATGGATGAGGGAAACAATTGGAAATACAAAAGCAGGGGGAAACAACCCAAACTTCTGGGTTGAGATAAAGGCAGTCCAATAAATTATGGGGGAAAAAAACCCAAACAAAACAACCCACCCCAAACAAGCAAACAAAAAGAAACCCTCAGACTCGAGTGGTGGACAAGCACTCATTGCCATCTGCAGAACGATGACCAGCCAGTCCTTGGGCAGTGGCTACTTTGGAGATAACCAGCCCCAGTTTTGTCACTTACCATGACATCCCAGAGTATGAAATGTCCCTTTGGCCAGCTGGCTTGAGGTGCTCTGGCTGTATCTCTCTGTAATCATGAAATCACAGATTGGTGTTTGGAAGGGACCTCAGAGATCACCTAGTTCCAGCCCTGCTGCCATGGACCGGGACACTGTTCACTACAACTTGCAGTTTCTTATCTTCCCCTAGCAAATTTGCTGACAGAGGCAGGAAAGAAACAGATACTGTGTTTACACTGTGCAAGCACTATTCAAGAATAAGTACATCTGGTGTGCCATCAACAATTTTGCTCACCAATCTAAAATACTAAATTGCCAATCTAAATACAGACTGCTATGAAGAAAATTAACTTCCTCCCAGCCAAATTCATTACAATATCTATGCCCTTTTCCATGCTGTTTACATCATTCTCAGCCCCTACATTATTCAATATATTTTTATCAGCCCTTTTCTGTCCTTTGACTTATACACAGATAGTATTCTGTTAATCTAATGTCTATCTCCATTCAAATTCAGTTCATTTAGTTCTTAAGCTTTTTTTGTTGTGATGGTGGTTGAGGACAGATTAATGAACTAAATTCCATTATATCTGAGCCATGTGTTGCATCACTCTAGCCTTCCTCCATAGAAAATATAGTGAGCAGTTCATTTAAGTAGTCACCCTAGACATAAATTTGGAGCAGAAAATCAAATGAAATAGTGTCATTGCTCAGGCTTAATAGGGAAACCAAAGAATTATCATCCATGATATTACCATTTTTACAATGTAGAAATGATGAAACATCATATACTAGATACTAATATTGCATTACTGTACTGATGCATCTCTTATCTAAGAAAGTGCATTGACTATAGAGAACATGTGCATCAGACTATTTTAAAATGAATCATAACTTTTATCTCTACATTTATTAGCAGTTTCAGGAGTGTGCCCCCTATGTTTTTTTGCATGATTTTATGATTATTGCTAGAAGCAATGAGCATGTTTTACACTTTTTCTGATTCTTTCTTCTCAGCCTCCTTCAGTGAAGAAATTTCTTCTTAAGACATCCTGGGGGAAAGAAGTAGGGGGTAGAGCAGTACATTCCTTATATCAGAATTTCTGTCAGTGTCCTTTTAAAGATATATTTATTAGCTATAAATGCAGTTAAACCTTGTCATAGAACTTTCCTTTTTTATTATTATATTTTTAATAGTTATTAACTAGTATAACAGCTACAGTAAAGTACCTATATAAAGTACACATCATATCACAGGCTGCTTTCTTAAATATTCATCATCTACCTCCTGCAAAAAAGCTATCTTACATTTTAAAGTAAACATTTGTCTCTTATTTGGCCACCTCTTACTCAGGCTAAAAATTTCACAAACTTGTTTTTTTCTGGGTGTGGGGCTGTAAATTTTTGTTTGGCTGGTTGTTTGATTTTTTGGTTGGTTGGGGTTTTTTGTTGGGGTTTTTGTTTGTTTGTTTGTTTGTTTGTGGGGTTTTTTTGGTTTTTTTTTTTATTGGAAATTGTTTTATTTTGAAAACTGTTTTCTTTTGCCAGCTCTAGATTACAACTCATAATTCATACCCTACCAACCTTTGACTCTGAAGAGACAAAACCCTGCATCCTCTGATATGTGGAAAGGCTAAAAGTCACAGTACTAGCAGGACATTTTCATTCTGTAGAATTGGAATTTCATAAGTTGTGATTTTGGATTGCCTGTCTAATCACTGAGTATGTCATACCCATGACAAAATAATCAGAATTATCTCTGTAGTGTTCAGATTTCTCTTTTTCATTAATAAAACTTTGGGGAAGCATGGAAAGAACTGTGGAGAATTAAATCAGGCTTGTTGCTGGGAAGATAGGACTGACATCTGCACTCTCCTTCAGTCAGTATATAATAAAAATCCAAATGATTTATCAAGATTGTGGGTTTTCTAAGGACTTGATTCCATGTACCAGTACTTAAAATAAACTGTGCCTTATATACATGAAACCATTATACGGATGGACTGTGTGGTTCCTAAGTAAGTGACTAAGTAGCACAGATTTGCAATAGGCCTGAGATAAAACATGCTTTGATAGAATTTACTGCTTAAGCAGGTACAGGGTCAATAAAAAGATTTGCAAACATAGGGTTAGACAAAGTAAAGAGAAAGGAGATATTATTATAAATGATAAAATGAATTGTCAGGCTTTCTTTTTGTTGATTTAAGCATTTGGTTGATTGACTAATGTAAACAAATTAATAAACGAAATACTGCTCAATCTTATGTTTGTTAGTGGATACAGACAAACTAAAGAGGTTATATAGCAGAGAACTTATGTTTCACTTTCTGAATGCATGGGTAGAACCAGAGAGGAAGGCATCTTTTTTAATGGAGCTCATTTAGCAACTGAAAAAAAAGAGTAAGGACACTAAAATATGATTTCTGCATTTTCGCACTTGCTTTGTTTCTGCACTCACAGATTATTACTAAGTACTCTTCTGTGTCTTTTACACTTATGTAGAGTTACTGATATCAATGAAACTATCCTAACAGCCTAGATTTTTTACCTCAGAGTGTCAGAGAACTTAAGTTTTTTACATGTTATTTATTCTTTTACATTTGAGAACATAATATTTAATTGAAAGTATTATTTAATATTAAAAAGTTCAGTGATGCCTGACTCTTACTGGGAAAAAGTATTTGCACTTAATTAGAGAGCATTTATTGGATTGCATTTTGTCCTTTTTTTATCACAGGTTTAAATAGAAAGAGAACATGCAAGAACAAACCAGAAGGAATGCTTTTCATCACATTCTGAAGGTTATACTGCCTGATGAGCAATTGCTTAATATTTCTTTCGGCATGATTACCTACCTTCCTCTTCTAAAAATCCCAGAAGTATTTAGAAAATGCCTGAGGTATCACAATAATGTGCAGGCACAGCCTGTCAGACACACATGAATTAAACCTGACCAGAAAACTCCTGTATAAATTGAATTTCCCTGAGTTTGCTAGTCCTTCAAAATGAAAATTTCTCATGGTGCTGAACCAGTATCTGTCATCAGTCACTACTGTAAGTGCAGCTCAAAAGGAAGGATCCCAGTGAGTTCACTACTTTCCCAGCACATTTTCAGTTCATAGCAGTTGATACAATAAGAAATGATACTCAGCTAGAAAACTTGAGTGACAAGAAACTGAATGTTCTCTTCTCATTAATACATGATTTTGACTGTATTTCTTTCCGTTCCAAGATCCTTTCTAAGAGGATGGGTTTTTGTTTGCTTTTTTTTCGGAGTTCCCCTTTATATAAGTCTAAGATCTAGCATTTATTTGAAGATTTTTTCTTCCTTTTATACAGTTTGCTCAAAAAGAGGCTAGAATGACTAAAGTTTGTGTGACTCACTCTTGTGAACTGCATGATGTCCTCAGTGAACATTAAATTCAGTGTGCCCTGTTACAGCAACAAAATCTTCTTTCTGTAATGAGCAGTATATGTGGCACTTCACCAGCAGCTGAGAAAAAGAACAAATTGTCATTTAGAAGGATAGACTTCCTTCAGGCCTTTAGCTTGCCATGGAATGCACAACACATGGTAAAGCTTGGCTTGCCTGCCCTTTTCTGACCAGCTAGCATTAAAGAATTTTTTTTCTGCACTAATGCAAATGGAAATCCCACTCTGAGACTGGCTGAGATTTTTGGTTCATAATTACAGAAAAAAAAAACCCAAACCCTAACAATCCAACATTTTTTAATACTTATCTTGCAGTACTACATCTTCTGTAGGTTTTGTGCATTTTTTCTCCATGTTGATTTTTAATTTAGAATTTATCAGATTACAAACTTGATCTGTAATCTAATATGTAACTCTGAACTGTCAAGTGTATACAGGTCCGTTGTAATTTCATAAATTGGCCTGTTAATATGTTCTGAAAGAACTTTAAGGTATATATAATAATCATTATTCGTACTCCTAAATGAAAAAATATTTCAAAACTGTTTTCTAATGCTTAAATACTTTACTTAGTAGTAAAGTACTTAATCTAATGAACATAGACACAGTTTTTAGTCTCCATAGCCTGAATTTATTAAGACATTTGTTAATTGTCTGGAGATGGGATGAGAAGAACCTTTTTATTTCAAAAACATCAGCACTAATATTAAGTAAAAGGATATTAAAAATAATTTTAAAACCAGTCCAGACTCAAATATATGAATAAATAAATGATTGAAGGATCATGTGATTGAAAACTTCCTCATGTTCATTGCCCAAAGAGATTTCTGTCTTGTGATTTTCCATGGTATTCTTGTTCATTACAGTAGGTTAGCTCTTTAACCTTGACCTCCCATGCTCATTCACTTCAACTTCTACTACACAACTGGGATGGGTAGAGTACTCACATTAGATTTGTGTATAAGCTGCAAAAATATTTCAAAGGGGAATTTTCTTGCAAGATCAGCATTCTTATTCTATACCGTACAGCTGCATTCAGAAGAAGAGTAAAGCAGAGATGTCAGAATATACTGCATTCTTCAATTTTCATTAACTGATCTGTTAGTCTACTTTTTTAGTTGATCTTTTAATTAGTTGATTAATTCAGATTCAAGATAAAGTAGTTTAATGAATATAGGAATGCTGGAAATTAGTGCTTTAAGACAAATTGAAATTAGAGAAACATGACCCTCTCAAAATAGGAAAAAATAAATTAAAATTGTACAGAGTTTATAGATCTTGTACGTATTTCCACTGTTGCATTGATAAACATGGAAGGGATTAGAAATTGTATTATTTCCTCTCAGTTTGCCTTTCAATTACTCTACAAAAGCCCAGAAAAGAAACAAATAGACAAAGAGAAACTGTAGAGTAAAGGGATGTGTAATTCAGTTCCAAGTCTCAGGTTTCATATTTACATTGCCAGTTGAAATATATTTAACTGCTGACAATCGAGAAATAAGTGTAACAAAGGTTTACCTCATAATAGATTTCCATCCCTGTAAACCTATGTATAAAAAGTTGTTTATTTCCTAGACATCCTATTATTGTCATCTATACGTGATTTGACTGTACAGGTTATGTCAGAAATAAAGCTTAGTGTTACCATTTGACTCTCAAAAATGGAAAAAAATTCTTGACCCTAAGGACCTTTCTGAAAATATATTCTAAAATACATTACAAATAAACCTTGCACACTGGATCATAAACGTGTATGTTAAATGGTTTTTACAACAAATTGTGATTTATAAAAATAAGGTGTTCTATTCCACAGAATATCTGGAAATGTATGAAGATACTCTCAGTCAATCATGCAGATAGTAGGAAGATGGAAAAAAATAGACAAGATATGAATATAAGGTTCAATTCAAAGCCCAAGGAGGAAGACAGGTTTCAATTTCTTCATTGGGCCTGTGTGCTGAGTGACACACTATTACCTGTGATGAAGGAACAAAAATATGTGACAAATAAATACCTTTGCTATAATATAGATGTTGTTCTAAGTACTGCATTAGATTTTATTTACATATTCTCTTAAAATGAAAGGGGCTTGCTTATTAATAGTCAGAAATTCTATTTATTGCCCATTTTTTTTCTGTTGCCTTTCACAATTGAAAAAATCTGAACTACAGCTGAATAACTGTGAAAATATGCAAAACACTAGGTATTTGCTGTTTATTAAATTAAAAAAAAAACTCAATACACTTTCAGTACTTTTTGCTAGAATTGGAGGAAATATAACATTTTAGAGAAATCTTAATAATATAGAGATGAACAATATGGGTTTTTTCCCAATAGCTAAATGTGGTATTCTATGCCCAAATAAAAGTAATACAGTATGAGTAATCCAAACTATTTAATTTAAAGATGGAATATCCACAATTAGATCTTCAATTACTATGTGTTTTTTTATATATATGGTAGAATTCAGAATAGGGCAAGTTTGGAAGATAATCAGATTCTAAAATTTTGCCTGGCATTATAGACAATATATCTGATAACAAAATTCATTCTTTTACTTTTATAGAGTATGTGTAATATTGATTTTTTTTATCTGACTAGAGTCAGTGGCAAAATGCAATATAAAGTGCTCATCTGAAGTATCTAATTTCCAAAATACCATTAATTGTGAAAAAAATATTTTATAGCTCATTAAGTATTCAGACCTATCTTACCACATTTCATACTAGAGAGATATTTATTATTCTATTCTTGAATTTCTCTAAATTTATTTTAATATGTGGTAATTGGCACAATAACCACATTGGTTCACTTCTACTGAAATCAACAAATGTTGTGACATCTTAAACATCTTAAATTTTTACTACAACATAACCCTCCACCTCTGATCTATAGGATGATTCCTTTTTGGTTTGGGTTACATAGACTTCTGTTAAAAGATGTCAGACCTGAACCTCTGCTCCCTCAGCCTCAAATTAATGTCTTAGCACATGGGTAGGAAATATATCATCGGCAGTTTTTACATCTCATTAAACAATGATAATTGCTTTAATTTGATTATGTGACAAAATGCATTTGTCATGAGGTATAATCATCTAATCAGACCTTTCAAACTCAAGATGTTTGATCATGCAAGAGATTTTGACCCTGTAATAATAGAAAAACTAGAAAACACTTAGAAAAATAAATATAAGGACTGGAAAATGAAAGAAAGTCACAAAAAGAGTGATCTGTCTTTAGTCATTGTTTTAGAGGAGCAGCTGTGTTCTATGAGGACCTAACTTTGTTATAAATAAACAAAAATAGTACAAAGCCCTAGAAATCATAAGTGAATTAAATAAATTTTATTGATTTAAACACTTGTAAAAAACCATATTGTCAGATTAGATAAGACAGAAAGAACAAACTACAATATAATCTTTGCATTGAACTGTGTGTTGAGAACATAGTTTCTCTACAGATATGCTGCATGGTGTCCTGGTTCTTCGCTAATGTGTTACTATAGGACACAAAATAAAATGACACACACATTGCAACCTCCAAGGTAAAAAGAAGGGAAGTTTAATTTCTTACTCCAACATTTATAGACTTTCAAAAGTGACAGTGGATTGGGGGATGAAATTGCTACCTCTCCAATGACACTGAACAAGACAACAGTCCATCAAATTTCTCCTTCTTCAGGGAAGAATGTAAAACAATTAGACATAAAACTGTGCGAGAAAGTTCGTTACAAGAATGTAAGCATCAGAAGGCTTAGAAGAGCTTAAAAGAACAGGGCCACACTTATGAGGAATTACCATGTTTCATTGTGTTTACCTTTCATTAGGTTAACCTTCTGCAAGGTCACTTTTATCTAGGCAGGGCTTTGTGGACACTTGTGTCCTGGCCAAGCCATCACCGTGGCTCTGGCCAGGGCCCAGGCCTGTGAGACCCTGACTCAGTGGCACCACAGCAGGGCTGGTCCCCACATCCCCACTGCCCTGATCTGCCCCCCATGGACCCCAGTCACGAGCACAAGGCAGCCCAGCTCCATCCCATCCCATCCCAGCCCAGCCTATCCCATCCCCAGGGAGGTGCCCAGGCTGTGGGGTGGGGCTGCCCTCTGGAGCTCCTGGCTGTGGAGGTTGGCCAGAGCTTGGCCCCACCCCGCTGCTTTGCTGGGGTGTCCCTAGAGCTGCCGTGCTGCAGGGAGGCACCCACAGACACACTCGTCCAGGAGAGAGTTGTCAACATTTCCAGCCACATTCATCCCTTTGAAAGGGTGATGTAGGGCTCGTGAATACACATACAGCTGTGCACTAACAGTTTCACATGCTTCACACCACTGCCTTTGCTGTAGTGGGGTCTTTTTTCCTTAAGTTCCACATGTGAAATAACTATGTAAAGAATTTGTTTCTCTTAAAAACTACAGTACTTTTCCCAATCATACTGAATGTGACAGCACATATCTAGAAAACAAGACCTACAGTGAACTCAGAAGACAGCCACC
Source organism: Calcarius lapponicus (assembly GCA_039654755.1). Taxonomy (NCBI): domain Eukaryota; kingdom Metazoa; phylum Chordata; class Aves; order Passeriformes; family Fringillidae; genus Calcarius; species Calcarius lapponicus. The sequence goes on along the minus strand of CM077466.1, from coordinate 18,939,591 downwards.
ATTTATCTTTACTCACCTAAATACTTTCTGTGTTCATATTGATAGGCTGCAGTATTTACAGCAGTCTGTAAAAAAAAAAATTACAGCAGTCTGGAAAAAAAAATTCAAACAAAAAATGTATATACCCTGTTTCCTCCTTATGTTTGTTTTGATCCAGGCACGTAAGTTTGGAATGAAATGACTTAGTAATTAAAGCAATCTTTCAAAAGCCCAAGGGCAGTAATAACAATTGATTAACATTCAGAGAATGATAAACCATGTTGTAGTGTGTAATACTATATTTTAAAGTTAGATACCAACAGCAGATTGGTTTAGATAAATTAGGATACAATGTTCTACTGACAGCATTGTTCCTATGTTGTAGTACATTAAAAAAGCCTAGTAGCTCTACCAGATCTCTGACTACAATGAGAAATATTGTTGTTATAAATAACAATATAAAAATATCAAATGTAAACCAAGCTAATTTTATAAATTGCTTGTAGTATGAGGAAACAATCGAATTCTTCCATCTTTGTTACATGGATAGCTTTTATACTAATTTTCTATCATTTTGATGTGTGAGGTAAGACAGAGGTATCTTTATCTATCAGTCAATTTTAATCTAATATTTCTTGTTTTAATTTTATCCTTGAAATTCAGAGTAATTTTCTTTTATTAATTTTACAATTTTTCACAGATAATATTGGCAGGACAAAAACAAAAAAACCCCAATTAATCTGTTTCAGACCACTTCTAAAATCAACATTGACATTCAAATACGTACAGAAGAATGTAAAACTAGATTGGTTTCAGCCGATTTTCATTAATGTGATCCACATTTTTGTTGTTATATTAATTTTTGGTTACATCTTGAGTGCTGAAACTTGACAACTGACTTACAACAAACTATCACACAACAATTTCTTCACATAATTGGGTTTGATCCTCTGAATATTAAGAGATAACTTCCTCCAGGGGAACATTTCAGGATCATTAATATTTCTATTATTCCAGCAGCCACTACCTTAATGTTTGTCTTTGGGCCACCTAATTCTTCACTAGGAATTCCACTATATATATAATTGCATGTTGGAGAATAGTTAGATATATTTTGAGAAAAACACATGTAAAAAAAATAAAGTTTAATATAGTAACAACACAATTGTAAGACTGAGACCTTTAAAGTGCGTAGTCAGCTGATTCTTAAACCTGGAAATGCCCATATGTTGCAAGTTCCTCATGTTTAAATCTAAAAGTACTCTAGCTAACTGAAATTCTTGTTGCATGTGTTGTAAGCTCTAGTCTTAGCAAAGCTAAAAGTAAGTTCCATGCTTATTAGCTATTTTTACTCTTAAGTACTGATGGCCACAAATAAGAACATGCAAGTCTGATGTTCCTGAGAGCCTGAACTGAGATCAAAACAAAACAGAGCAGCACCTATTGTTTCTTTCAAACTATATACATAAAGATAGAATTGGTGCCACAGCTCTGCCTCAAACGTTTTCTCATAAATATTCCTTTATCCATGTGTGTGATACAAAAGAGTTACTTGGACTTGAAGCATCCAAAAAAAATTAAAATAAAAGATTTCACTAACACTAAGGAATAACAATTATTTCTGATTTTATTTTATTTAACTCTTCTGCAATACACCTCAAAATACATGTTTTGATTCAGTTTCATTCATTACATATCTAAAAGATAGCTGTCTTAATGCTCTGAATATGGTCTGGGAGGCTTTTTTGTTTTTTTCTTCCTTTCAGTGTATAATCTTGGGCTTTACTGAACACGTCATCAAAATCCTGAGCTTTTCATTTTGGATTTCCTATGGCATTCTTCCAATACCTTAGTGTCTGGCAAACATCACTTGATTTATCTTTATGACACTACTGTGAAGTAAGCTCCTGCCTCCCAGCAAGAGGAAGTTGTAAGTAATCAACGATTCTACAAATCCAGTCACAAATTCCACAAAACTAGTTCAGTTTTTGAAAAGAGAAGGATCCACATTTAATGGTGAGCTCTGAAATTATTGCCGCATATTATATGCCAAGCATTGCAAAAGAATTGTGTCATAAGTACTAATACATCATCCTGTTCAGTGGATTATTTTACATCCATGAGATGATTTCATGGCCTTATTTACCATATATTAACATTTTCTCCTGGGATTTGCTACAAATTTGGTTTTGTCCATGTAGAAAGAATCTTTTGGTCATGTGATTAAAAAACTGCATCATGATGTTAATTTAATGACAAAAATAGACAAGCATCATAAATGCTGTTATTTGCAAGAATTTATTGTATGTTTTTTTAAACTTTTCATTTAACCTTAAGTTTTATAACTTCTGTGTTCATGTCCAAATGCTGTTTAATTAACTATAAAATAATATTGCAAAATAAAAAACAAGATTTCTCTCACAACAGAAGTAGCCAACACAAAACATAGGGTAAAAGAAATTTTTATTTACTTTATTTATTTTTATTTATTAATGAACTTTGTCAAAACACAAACAATAAGTTTAATTATCAATAAGAATGTACCACATAATGTAAGTATTATCATCTTAAGTAGTCATTAGTATTGTAAGCGTTTTTGATCAATTCCCACAGCTGATTAAAAAGTATCACTTTTTGCAAGCTAGTAATTGTTGACATAAGCCTCATCAATTTAGGCTGGTAATAAATACTTCATCTATTTGCACCACCTCTCTGTTTATACTTGTTCATTATTATTATTATTCAAAGTGAAAAATAGTCATCTCTGGTCCCCAAAGGTGTGTTTCAAAGAACTGAACTATTAGAGGTGGGGAGAAAAGCTAGATGGAAACCAAAGACACAGCAGACACCAAAACAGCACTGAGTGGTAGGTGTTGTTCCCAGAACCACAGGAACCATAGTACTCTTCTAATAATACTGCTGCAAAATTATGGCATACTTGGCATTACAAGTATTTAAAATCATGGTGTCAATATTGTAATAGTCAATTTTTTTTCTAGTGTGTGAGGCACTATGGCACACATGTAAAAAATGAATGGCTGAGGTTGGAAAATACTTTAAATATCATCTAGTTTCAACCCACTGCCATGGGCAGGCAACCTCCCACTGGGACAGGTTCCTCAAAGACTATCCAGTCTGGCCTTGAATACTTCCAGGCATTCATAATTTCATGGGGATCCTGTTCCAGTGCATCCCCATTCTCAGAATAAAGAATTTTTTCCTAATGTCTAAACTAAACCCATGGTCCTATCACTACATGCCCTTTTGAAAAGCTGCTCTCAAGCTTTCTTGTAGTCCCCTTTATGTACTGATAGGTTGCTATTATATCTCTCTCTCAAGTTTTCTCTTCTGCAGGCTGAACAACCCCAAGTCTCTCAGCCTGACTTCACTGGGGAGGTGCTCTGATCATATTTCTGACCTTCCTCTGGACTCACTTCAGCAGTTCTGCATCCATCTTGGACATCCCAGGGCTGGACACGGTACTCCAAGTGTCCGAGCCAGGAGAGAGGAGAGGAAGGGAGAGGAAGAAGCCCTCTGTCAATTTTCTGGCCATGCTCCATGCTTCCTTTGATGCAGCTCCAGAGACAGTGTCCTTCTGGGCTGCAAGCATGCATTAGCGGGTCATAGCAAGGTTCTCATCCAAAGCCCCCAAGTCTTTCTCCAGGGGCAGCTTTCAATCTGTTCTGTGCCCAGCCTATATTTGTGCTTGGGATTGCCCTGGCCCAGGCACATGTCTTTGCCCTTGCCCTTGTTAGAATTGATGAGATTTACACAGGCCCACCTGTCAGACCTGTCAAGGTCCTTCTGGATAGCACCCCTTCCCTCCAGTGTGTTGAGCTGACCACACAATTTGGTGTTGTTAGCAAACTTGCTAATGGTGCTCTCAATCCCATCATCCAGGGAACTGACAAAGATGTTAAAGAGCTGCAGACCCAGTACTGATCCTTGAGGAATGCCACTCGTCACAGCTCTTCCTCTCCAAATTAGGGAGAAGGATATCATGCAGAGCAATGTCAAATGGTTCACAAAAGTCCAGGTAGATTATACCAGTTGCTCTTCCCTTATGTACCAGTGCGGTAACCCGTTGTAGGCCATGATTTAATGAAGCACGATTTACCCTTAGTGAATCCTTGTTGGCTGTCACCAGTCCTTGGTTTTCATTTGCATTACCATAGTTTCCAGGAGGATCTGACCATGATCTTTTTTGGATACAGAGGTGAGACTGATTGGCCTAAAGTTCCCAGGTCTTCTTTTTTCCCTTTTTAAAACCGGGGATTATTTTTCCCCTTTCCAGTCAGTGAAAAATTTACTGGACTGCCACAACTACTTAGATATGATGAATAGCTTAGCCAACACTGGGGTAGGTTGTGTGGACTCTCCAACTGGAGCTGCAGCCTTTGCTGCCAGATGAGTGCCTGCCATTCTGTCTTGAGGACCGTGTCCGACACGTGCCCTTGGCCCGTGGAGATGGTCACAGGTGCCTGGCTGTAGGGGATAGAATATAAGTAAATAAAGGTAGTATAGAAAGTAGTCTTACCCCCTAGGGAGTTGCAGCTGGGTTAATTATTAAAGATTAGGAGCAGGCCTGATCTTAACAGGCCACCAAAGCTCTAGCCAATCATAAGAGTGTTATAAAAGAGTGGATTGGTTGGTTGAGTGGAACTGGAGTCAGTTGGCTGCTGTGAGAAGAAGGAAGAGTCAGTGCTTAGAGAAACTGCCTGTAAGAAACATCAAGGAGGCATGAAACTCTTGCACTAAGGAGACAGCAATATGAAACCTTTGCAATATAACGTTAACACCTGGCCGCTGCATTATGCGTGCTTCGTGTATCACGTACGCTAAGGCTTTCTGTTTATAAAATGTAACAAATACTGCTTCAGGAGGCACAAATCAACAAATTGATGGCCTGTTATTGTTAAAAGTAAGGGCAAGGCATGTAAGAAAGTCTTGCCCTTTCATATATGCAGAAGAATGAGCTGTAAATTGAGAAGTCACTATTTATTTTTCACTATTATTCATGGTTTACCTGTACCAAAAACTGTGTCAGGTCCATGCTAAATTAGTGTTCACTGGGATATTTCAGAAGTCTCTGACCTAACACTGCCAGTCTGAAGTCAGTGAAGCTTTCACTACCGACAGAAGCAGATCTAGGGCAATGGTGAGTGCTTTAAAGTTCCTGCATGAGAGGATGCCCAGGGAACCAGCCTGAAGGGTTTATAACCTACTGTTGCAAATGATGAAACACCTGGGACTGAACAGTAGGATGAGTTTGATGATGGTCTAGAAAGAGGGAAGACATAATTTAGTGCCTTAGCAAGTGTTTTCCTGAACTGTAAATTACTATTGTTATTATTAATTCTGTTTAGAAATGAAAGATGTCGACTGAACAGTGAAACAGCAGTCTTTGTTAATGCATCTCTTAAAAGGGTGAGGGCACCATGTATTGGCATTTTATCTCAAAAAAAGGCTTAGAATGGTTAAAAATGCACATCCTTAAGAAATTGGCACACTCTCTGGAAAGATAAGACACAACTTTATAAAACAGAACATTTAGATTTGAATAGAAAGTAAAAAATAAATGTCTCAATTACGAACTCTGGTGAATACTGTCAGTGTAAATTGCATATGGGTAAAAATTATGTAGTGTTTGGACTGTATTTTTATAAACTGCTGTAAAAATCAGAAAATACAATTCCTGTGGCTGAAACTCTTGTTAACAATTATATTGAAATGTCTAGGTCATTAATGAATTAAATCTTTAATGGACATTGGCAAAACAAAACCTAGCTTAGAACCTTGGCCTAAATTCAGACAACAGAATACCCTCAGGCTTCTCCATGAGATATGTCATGATTAAAGAAAAAATGGTTCAGACATTGATTGCTCTGGTTAAAATTATTGAATAGAGCAGGTTCATTACTAATGGATCACTAGAATATACATTTACAGATGGATTTTTCTGCTGGGTTCAGTCTCTCTCTTCCCTAGGGTAACAAAGGCAGCAGGATGTATGTGTAAAGCAAGAATCCATCTCTTGCATGAACAGATAACAGTGTAGTAAAGTGAACAGTGTTTGTGAACAGATGCTGAAAATCAGTAAGCATCCTTGAGTGCTTCATTATTAGAAAGTTCTACATTTCTCACCATGTTTTCTTTCTTCAGGTAATCACAAGTTCCTGTTTGCTCACTTTATCAGCTGTGTGATAAATATTTCCTAACCAGTATTTCTCCTACCATGCCATTATCCCCTTCTGCTTTGTTACATTATTTTTCTTGTAATCACTATACTTCTCTATCATTAAGGCTTAGTTTACTACTATTTCTAGTATTAATTTCCATAAAAGGATTTGACAATTCATATTAATAACTCTGTATATATATAACCTTCATTAAAAATTATATTAGGGACAAAAAAGGAATTATATGAAGAATAGCAAATATCAAAATTTCATGAAGCTGAATAAAGGTATGTGTCTTAAAGGATCAATTTCTGAGTAAAGCTCTGGACTTGAATTCACATTCTATAAATTTCCAGAAATTATGTTTGTCAATTCAAGTCACTATCAGAAGAAAATAAACATAGTATTTACCACAGAAATACACCAAAGTATCCTAAATAGCAAGTGAATCTTCATAACTTTGTATTCTGTCACACAGTGATAGAAGCTTAAGCATGTCATCTAAATGTAACCTATACTTGATTTTCAGTCTTTTGGTTTACAACAAATATTAAAATTATGTCAAAATACACTGAAAATACTCTTGTTATCATAATCAATATTACAATAATGAAAAATGTGATTTTCATTGGTCAAAGCCACTAAATTATTAGTGTATTTTCTTAACTAAATACAATTTGGGCATTTTAAATAACTGTTTACTCCAATAATTATATTATTTTGTTCTGGGGGGGTTTCCTGCTTTGGTTTTCAGTATATCAATCATAATTTATCAAGTTTACAGTTTTTCATTGAAGCATTAAATCACCTCAGATTTATTAGCACACACTGATCCAAATTTATAGAAAAATATTTCAATTATTCTACATAAAAAGAGACATCAAACCATAGCAATCTGTTTATCACAGACTCTTCAACACAGAAGCTCTGGTCTGACAACATTGGGTACTTCAATAGTGTTGCAAATATGCCTGAGTTTGGTAGAAGTCTTACATTTTGAACAAATATAATGAATAATTTTATGGAAATTTTAGTTAGTAGGGTCAAGAGCAGCATGTATGATGCCCATAATACAGAAATTAATCCCAGATCATACTTTTACTGTCCTTTCAAATTGATGAGCAGTTTTGAAATCTACAAAGTGAATCCCCCAAATTTAAAGTCAAGATCTGAATAGATTTGTCTGTAGTTTTTAAACTGTCTTGAGAAATAACAGATTTTTCTATAATTGCAAAAAATACTACCTGTAAATGGAATAACAAAATAGGTCTTTGGTACAGGTATTTAAAGAAAAGAATGTGCAAAATTTCAGGTGTTAACAACTAATAGAAAGATGCAAAGATGTTGCAATTCCAACATCTGAATTAAAAACAGCACTAAGTTTAGATGTATATAGCTTTTCTCATTTTTTCTAGACTTTTCAACATGTAAGTTTTCATCCTATAGCCCTTTTAATGAGGCATTCCAGATTCATATAGAGAGGGATAGAGCAGAAATAGGAAGTAGAATTAACTGTAATTGCTCTTATTCATAAAAAAGAAATAAAATAAAAGGAATAAAAAGGAATTAAATATATGCTCTTTTCTAAACCCTTTTTTTTATTTCTTCATTAAATATACATGTGAAGATCTTTCTAGTTTTGAACAGTCTGAAAAGAATTATTGCAGTCCTGAAAAAATTGTGGAGGATCAGTTTATTAGATTGGTGAAGAGTTTAGAAGTACACGAAGTACATATGTGCCCTGAAGAAATTTTATCATATCAAGTGTCTTTGATAGATAAAAAAGACCTGATTTGTATTTCAATGAGTAAGATTTGTCTTTTAATCGATGAATACAACTGCTATACACATTCCCTGAGGCAGTAATTGCCACAGAGAAGCACTTTCCAGTCAAGGAAAAAATTTTAGCAAGGGTGTATCATGTTGATGTTATGAACACTTGTATTAGATTTTATCAGTAAGTTTGTCATATAACACAGTTATGATACAGTTTGCATATTATTAGATTAAAGCAGCACATGCTTTAATTCATAGGAATAACAAAAGACTCTACAATTATGGACAAATCTATTCTTAATGTTTGAGAGGCACATCAGTCCACAAACGTTTGCACCTCTCCCGAGCCTTCTTCACAGAGGCAATGTTCTCCAAGCAAGAATTCCTGTCAGTCAGAGTATTTTTCTGAACAGATTTTTTATGGCTATTTTCCAAAAGGTTTAGCTACTGTGTTTGAGCACTGTCATGATATATTTTACAAAGCAAGTAAAATATTAATTTACTAGCTTTACTCAAGGCCAGTCCTTTATCCTATACATGAATTCATGCCACTTTTACCAACTGAAAAGTTGATTTCCCCTTCTGGTAAAAACTTACTGTCTACTTTGCAAAACCATTAGTTTTGTTGTTCATATGCTAGCAACTTGACTGAATATCACAGTTAATAAAAGATGGTCATCTCATGACCTTTATTACAGCAAAGCTGTTTATCAAAGTCTTGTTTTATGTTGATATGCTTTTCTTTTCAACCTTTACATACAGTCTACTAAGATACTACTCAGAAATCTAAACTTAATGTTTCAACATGTAATTTTCATGAACTTCTTTCTTCAAAGGTAGATCTAATTACACTCATATTTAACTTTGGAATCACTGAGGTCATTTACGATGGTTTTAATTGTTTTGAACTTTATCGTCTTAAGGGTACTACCAAAAGCTTAATGATATGAACAGCAGAACTATAGATTCCCTTCTAGTCTAAGAAAAATGTTTATTTAGTGTATCTAAAGGGGTTTTCAGCACTTGAACTGTATCATTTTCTTTACTATAGATTACCTAGTGTGTCATGCACAAAAAGAAAATGCAGTTGATTTTTTATAACCTATTTAAAAAGCTGATTGTGCTGCATTGATAGTATAATCCTCTAGGCAAGTGAATCCTGCTGGAGAGTCTGTATTTTGTTGTGATTTGCTTTACAGTTTTCTTTCTTTTATGCCTTCAAAACTAATGATATTTTAAATGAAGTAGAAAAAACTTCAGAAATATTGTGATTTCATAGAAGGATTAATATTATCAAGAACTTCCACTGGCTATAACCTTGAAAATTTTTCAGCCTATTTTCAATCCCAAACTCAGGGTGGGGAAAAAATGAATAACACAAATATTCAAATGAAGGCAGAACTGAAGGACAGAAGAGTGCACTTAAGAAACAGGATGGAGAAGTAAGGTGTAAGGAATAAGGACAGCATGATGGGCAAGGAGGTAATTAGGAATCTGCAATACAGAGATAGCCTTTGCCCTTTCTATCACCTTCTGCCTAACATAATATGCCAGGTGAAGAATGTTATATATACAAGAAAGATGGAACAAAAGGATGAAATTGCACAAACATCTGTTGACTCACATGAATGTGTCAGCACTCAAAAGGCAAAAAGATTTTAACTAGATAAAAAGTAAAATACAGATCCAAAAAGTTTTTTTGGTTTATTTTATTTTATGGACTGAGAAAGATCAGATTAGGTGAACTAGAAGAAAGTATACTTCTTCCTTTCTGAGATGTACACTTTTTACTTACTGATGCTCAGACTTCACTTCTTTTCTTCTTTTTTTTTAAAGGGGCTATATTTTATGTGCTACTTAATTCATAAACCTGCATTTTTATGATCAATGATGAGACATAACTAATACATTCTAACAATCTTCTTTTTCTGGTAGTAGTGTTAACCAGTGCACTAGGAGAGTTTAGTTTTATTCAGTACTCTATGCAACTCTCCCAAGTCATTTTGATGGATGTAGCTGCAAGGTGTAAGTGGATCTGAAATTATTTAGACCCAATTACCTGTGCATTGGGAGCCACTTATTTTAAATTAGGTGATTCTGTTTCATCACATCCCCAAGATAGTGCAAGGATATTACACTAGGAAGATCAAAGACTGTTATGAGACTAAGTATGAAACAGCCCAAATAATAAGCAAAGCATGAAGTTTCCATGTTCTGTCCTTCATACTTGACTGAAATAAAATTGAGCCTCTCATTTGGAAGTAGAAATGGATTCTCAATTACCAAAGAAAGGACAACATAAAGGGGATTAAAATCTTTTGAAAACGTTAAACAAAATTAAATACCCAAGTACGTAAAGCCGAATCAATAGATTTTTTTTTTGAGGTTAAATATATTAACAATATAAATAGCAGTATCAGAAGTATAAGGAATGCTTGGACTGCATGACTTTAACAGACACTCTACAAGCAACTTCTGACTGACAGTCTGCTCCAGAAATTTGACATAGATTGTAATGTGCCTGTGAATTATACATAGAAACTGATATGGCAAAAAGAGACAAATATGAAGTGTTTTGTCCAAGGTCATAAAGCAAGGGATTGCTGCCAAACCAAAGGCTTATTGCTCTGAAAGAATAGAAGCACAATAAAATATATTATCATGTGTTTGACTTAAACACTCAGTTAATATAATGACTTTGTAACATTGCGATAACATTGTAACCAGTAACTATTGTTTAACACTAATAACCAGTTGAGCATAAATATATTTTAAATGTCCATAGTCACAAAAGAGAAAAAAGGTAACCTGTGGTTGTATAAAAAGGGTACAGGAAAATGCAGTAATATGTGTAAGATTGAGCAGGTGAGTAGCTGGCTGATTCAGCTAAAATGATCCAGAAGAATGAACATGACAGATGCCTGGAGAAAACACGACAAGTCCTGATTACAAAAATAAAATTAAGAACAAATGCCAAGAAAAAATTAGATCACTACTTTTTCTTTTGCTTGTGAAAATGACCAAGAAATATAGATGATGGCATCATAATTTGTGAAAAATAAAATTACTATACTGATATAGTTTGGAAAAACCCACATCAATCATCTTAGATGGAGTAGATGTCTATTAGTCACATGACCAAATAATAAGAAATGCATATTTTTTATATTTTCTTTGACTTCAAGCTGCTAATGCTGAAATTGTTTCAGGCTTGCTGTGATTTTGTATTTTAATTGCCTTATAAGCTAGCAATTTAAAAAGACAACAAACAAACGAAATGGTCTGACTTTGCCATTATAGTACTTCTATTTTAGCTTCAGAGTATCTGAACTGAAGGTCAAAAAAACAAAAAAGATGGAATATGCCTAGAATCAATTTTAAGTAGTTGTGCTGTAGAAAAAAATAAAAACTGACTACATGCCCTGTTTCTCCATCAAAACTCAGAACTCATTTTTAGAAGTCACTTTTAACTATGTCATGTTTTGAATTATTTTCTTGCTTCTTTAACTTCTGTTTTTTTGTATACAAAATTATAAAATTTCCACTGGCAGATCAATGTGAAGGGAAAACTGAAACTTTAAATTAATTTAAAAGTGTTTTATTTTTAAGATGTTTGCTCATGAAATTAATCTAAAATGTCCAATAATTTAGAATCTTTATATATTGCTTTGTTCTGGGACTCTCAGGGTTTGAGTTGGAAAGGACCTTAAAGGTCATCTGGTTCTAATCCCCCTGCCATGGATGCACTGATCATGTTGCTAAAAGCCCTATCCAGCCTGGCCTTGAACACTTCCAGGGATGGGGCTTCCACAACTTCTCTGGGTGACCTATTCTAATGTCTCACCAGTGTTACCAGTAAAGACTTTATTCCTAATGTCTAATCTAAATCTACCCTCTGCTGGTTTAAAGCCATTCCCCCTTCTCCTGTCACTGTATGTCCTTGTGAAAAGTCCCTCTCCAGCCTTCTTATAGGTTTTTAGGTACTGGAATACTGACATGAGATCTCCCTCAAGCTTCTCTTCTGCAGGCTGAACACTCCCAACCAGCTTAGTTTGTTTCATATAAGAGGTGCTCCAGCCCTCTGATCGTATTTGTAGCCCTCCTCTGGACTCACTCTAACATGTTGATGTCCCACCTGTGCTGAGGACCCCAGAGCTGAACACAGCCCTTCAGCTGGTGTCTTACAAGAGTTGAGTAGAGGGGCAGAATCCCCTCCCTCCATTCAGGTAGTGCAGCCCAGGACATGGCTGGTTTTCTGGCTGCAAGTGCACGTTGTCAGATCATGCAGAGCTGCCAACATCCACGAATTCCCTGAGGTCCTTCTTTCAGGGCCACTCTCAATCCATTCTCCCCTGAGACTCTATTGGTAATTCTCTGACTCCCGGGCAGGAGTCTGCATTTGGACTCTTTGAAGTCCATGAGGTTTCTACAGGCCCACCTCTCATGTCCCATCAAGGTCCCGTGGATGACATCCCTTCCCTCCACACAGTCTGGTGTTGGCAAACTTGCCAAGGATGCAGTCAATGCCACTGTCCAAGTCACCAGCTAAGATATTAAAAAAGCACTTATTGATCCCAATACCAACCTCTTAAGAATGGTATATGTAATTTTATCATATTTTATTCTCTTCACTCCACTTCTGTTCTCAAATTCAACCTAAAAGGTTTTGAAAACTATAACACATCCATATTAACTCATGCAATGAATCAAGGTAACTTTTCCATATTCCTGACACTGTGACTTTACATAGCTGGATGGAAAGAGAGAATGGAAGACAAAGAATTAAAATAAACCAAACCACAAAGAATCTGTAGGAAATCTCTTTGAAAGTCATGTGTATCTTAGAACACCAATTCAGAAAGAATCAAACAACAAAGAAAGAATTTTATGTTTGTTAGAAAGATAAAAAAGCTAATGGTACAATCATAATTTCTAACATTTTTAATAATTATTTAGACAAAGCTATAGTGTAGTGGATCAGGAACTTTGCAGGATATGATAAGTTACATAATTATGTTACATAAGTTACTTGATTATGATTTAGGAGACTAGAACTGCAATCTTAATACATCAGAGAAGAATAATTTCAGATGGTATACATGCAATTTAATGCTTAAAGTTTATGCCCTTGGGTAGAAATATTCCTCAAAAACATATAAAATGTTAATAAAAATGAGTAACATTATCTAACAAGAGGAAGGGGTTCTGGATGCTGTTAAAAAACCCAGCCACAATTCTTAATGGAGTCTTCAGTGATGAAATCAATTTTACATTAAAATATAGATCTCAGAAATTGCTATTTAAGCTTGGTTCCCTTAACATGTGTTATATAAGCATAAAAATAATTATACTACTGATAAAAGATTATGGAGATGACCTAGATACTGAGGAATTAATTCTTTTGTCCTGTGTCAAAGGATTAACTTTAAAGCATTTCAACACAAAATCAGCCAGCTACAACTGTTTTAGCAGGAGATATTCTTCAATGGTAACTGTAAATGGAAACAGACAACCACCTTTGTCACACAGGTGGAAGTTTCTGCCCAAAATGATACATTATTTTACTCACTAAACAGAAATACAGTATCTAAAAACAATATCAAAATTATTATCAATTGCTAATATTTAATATTTTGTGAATAGAGTTTAATAGAAGAATTTCAAGTTCTGGAAATTATGGTTTAGCCAAACTGCTTCCTTTTCATTACACTCTCAAAGGCCCAGGAGCATAAATCCTTTCTTTCAGGATTTTTATACTGTGATATCTAGTGGGTTTTGTGCTATATATGCACATACATCTTTTGTATACCTATATGTATATATACACAGATATACTGAAACCACTAAAATACTTGTTTTCCCTCATTTCATGCACCTAAAAAGAAGACATTGCATTTCAGAGAGAAGCATTTGAAATACAGAACCACCATTCTCTCTGAGTTATGTCAAACAAATTTCTTTCTGCTTAAGGAGCCTCTAGGGCAAACAGAATGTCAGAAAGCCTCAAGAATGGAACAGAATGTAGAATAAGAAACCTAAGTAAAATGTGTGGATTCATAATCATGTTACATGCAATTCTGGTCACCAAAAGAAAGACGTGGTTCAACAAAAGAAGCTAGAAATGATAAAGAATGGATACTGGAAGAGAATGTTGATAAAAATCTGGGAGCATTCACCTGAATAATAAAAGAAAAGGGTTGAATGAGGACACATACATAATTATGGAATCTGACAAAATTTTATTTCTTTGAAAATTAAAAGGGTGATCCTACATTTCTGTTTTCATTCAGTAGCAGTCTTAAAAAATCAACATTTATTTTTTTTTCTTATTCAACTCCAGAATTAATTGCCATTGGATGTCACAGACCTAAAATATCAATGGGCTTCACTTGAGTTAGACACTTATTAATAAAAAAATCTATCAAGGGCTATTCAAACAGAATGCAATAATATCTGTTGAAGAAGGGATTAAGACAAAGACTGTAAGAACCTGGAAAGGTACAATGTAGGGAGTATATCTGCCTTGTACCTCTACCTTTGTCCTTCAGCAACAATACTCTCCAGAGAGTATTGTCTCCCAGTTTTTGAAGCTGAATTAGCTCCTTTTCCATTACAACTCATCTATAAGAACACATCTCATTCTAGAAAGGTTTTAAAAAAAGATGATGTTATTTTATAGAGATATGACATTTGTTTCAGTATGACATAGGCCAGTTTTCAGTTTATGAATTAATATTAAATAAACTTCATATAAATATAACTAAAATACTGGAAACAGCAATGAGATAAGAAAATGGATAGCAACAGCAGCAGTTCTAATCACAACAGTGTATAGAAGAGAGCAAAATGCTCACAGAGTCTGACCAACGCCACATGGCTTTCCGAGACAAGGAACACCCTGAGCCTCCTGCACTCCCTTCCTTCTTGGGAGTGAGAATCCCTTATTTCAACCCCCTGGAGATTATATGAGTGGTGTAGAATAACAACTAGGTGCACCCACCATCTCCAGCTCTGCACCCTCCCATTTACCACAAGAAAATTAACTCTGTCCTAGCCAAAATTAGGACAATATCTCATTACAAAATACATGTTTTGGTTACCTTTCAATGACCTACAGTGAAATCCTATATTGTTTGTCATGCCAAGTCAGCGATGGACTGCCATAGTATTTACAGTCACAATTTTTTTTTCAGACATTCATTAAGTTATTTAACTTCCATGTTCCTTCTTTGTCGTCCTCATACCTAGAGACTTTCACAAGGGAATTCTTATGTTTAGGTGCCCATGAAATTTTAATGGTATTTACATGGGTGCTAGGCTTTGCTGTCTCAAGTCTGAAGATTGTAAATTGAGGACAAACATCAAAAATATATATTCATTATTCTGCAATTTTGATAGAGGGCAGAATTATTTTATTTTCAACACATTGCTTCTTATCTGCTTTTTTTATTTATATTATTTAGTTCTATTCGGTTGAACTGTTCTTCGTTTTTTGTCCTTCTCTTCCCTATTTCAACATAAACTGTCTCTCAAAACTTCTGATTCCTAATTCTCACAAAAATGATGAGAACCATTCAGATGAGTTACGTTGTGAATAATTTTAAGTGACTACTAGATTTAGTTGCTCATCATGAATTAGTTTTCATTAATAAAATTTAGCTAAGCTACTTGTCTTATTATTTTAATTTTATTATTTTTAAAGTTATTTTTCCCATTTTATGTGTTAATATCCCTTTATCTTTGACTTATTTGTAAGGGAATGTGGAACATTCTAAGGCATTATGTTACCTGTTAAAGGACTATTTTGTATAAAAAAAAACCAAAAAGCAAGGAAACAGAGAAATTAGAGACACAGATATTAATAAGCAGGTGATAATGGAGCAATAACAAAACCCAAAACTCTTCAGCCTCAAACGGATGGGCCACCAAACAAATCATTACCCAGACAAAGCCTTGGAGGGGTCAGTCTGACTCAGTACTTGATGAGAACTGGAACGTGATTATCACATTATTATGAGGTCGTTAAGGAGTCTTGAAGGATTGTAAAAAACTTCTTATGTGTTACCAGAAGGGGCATTGTGATAGCCCATCATCAAATTTATTACGAGATGTTTGGTGAAAGGACCAAAGATGAGGAAGGGCTTGAATTGGGATGGGCTGAGCAAGGAGAAGGATGGGAAAACACAGAGAAGACATAAAGCAATTCTCCTCATGTGAGCAGACATGAATCAGCAACAAGCCTTATGCTGATAACTGAAGTATTATCAAATCCTTTCCTTAACTATTTTTCCTTTCTAATCTTGGTGCTATGTATGAGCTCTGCAAGGTCTAACTGCAGGCAACTAGAGAAGAGTTAATGGCTCACATGGGCTGTAATTCTTGGACCCAACAGCTGGTGAAGCTGGTGTGTGGTATTTGTGTGCGAGTGAGGGGTTTGAATGGCAGCAGTTGGGAAGACTTGGATATTTCTATACTTTCCTCAGTGAACTGAGTCCTGTATGTATGTGCATATTTGGTTTATGTGAAAAGCTGTTGAGAGCAGGGGTGATCTGCAGGGGAGGATGATGTGCAAGGACACTAGGAGTTCCAGTCACCTTTGAGAGGACCTGCTAACAGTGCCTGTAGAACCTCCGTGATTACATAACTAAGAAAGAATAAGAACTTTATGGTAAAGAAAGAAATTTAAAATTTAAAAAAGGATTTAATAGAATTTTATTTTGCTAAACACTCATACAAAACCAGTTTGGACTTGTTTTGATCTCCTTTAATAGGGAGATCCTAACTTTGAGATATGGAAAAGTTAAATCCAATTTATACTATGTCACTTACTGCAGTGGGAGCAGGATTTCTGCCTGCTGGTCTCTATTATGGAAGGACTGAGCATGTTCTACGGGGTTTGCTTCCTGCCAATTTATTTCACACATTTCTTTGCCTGTGCAATTACTTTCAGCATTTGCATCTGCTGGAAAACCTGTTCCAGTGTGCCTGACCATGGCAGGTGGGGTTAGAACTACATGATCTTTAAAGTCACTTTAAAACCCAAACCATCCTGTGCTATGAACATTTGTTCAAGAAAACTAAAAAACTTAAAACTCCACATTCTGTTGGCTGCAGATTCTTCAACTTAATTTAATTGGCAATAGATTGAGGGCTACAGGTAGGAATGTACTGCATCCAAAATCATGGTCTATAAACTGTTATGAAAAAAAAAATGGCATTCTCCTCCAAGTACTGCTGTGAAATTTTGTTCAGTTGCTCTAAAATTCACTGTCCATATGGATAGGAAATTAAAGTAAAATTACCTTTGTGCCTTGCAATTTCAACATACTCAAGTATGTGCAAATGACAAAAACTTTCACATGACTACCCTATGGTACATGAAATTTCTGAAGATATTTTTATCATTTGTATTGATATAAATAGATGATACATTTTAAATGGAGTAAAAAAATGTTGCAATTATGGAAGTAGTATGAAAAATGTGTAAAAATTTTATTGTGAAAAATTTTCATTGTAAAATATTTCAGTATTACCAAAAAAATTAATTCTCATTTGTTGAAGTGCTCAAAATTTATTAAATAATTTTCAATACTACCCTCATTTGCCCTTGAAAGAGTAAGACAGAGTCTTGTTGGTGGTAGTTGAAACCCTAGATTCCTTTTTCATTTCCCCTTTCTGGGTTATAATATATTTTTATATATAGACATTTATGACTAGATGTATAGCTCACATTTATCAACTGGAAAACATGTCCTTATGAGTATTTTTCACCAGGAAACATAAGTCAGCAGAGGATGGAAAAACAGAAATGAAATATTTGAAAGTATATGGTAAAAGGTAAATGCAGTTTAATACCTTACTGAACAGGTTAAAAATGTTTTATGGCTAGAAAAAAAATCAATTTGGAGCAAAAATATATTTTTTATTTTAGTTTTTTTACAAAATACTACTATTTTTCAATACAAAAAAAACTTTTGTTAAAAATTTGTTGTTAAAATTTGGAGTCTTAACAGTTATGCAAATGTTGCTAACATACTATTCTCTTTAGGCTTTGTATTTACGTTTTCTCAAAAATTTACATGTCAGAAAAAGAGAGATCATGTTGAAAATAATAAATAAATAAAACCAGCAACAATTTTTTTTATCAATGGAGATTCCAAATTAATGCAGTACACATTTTCCATTAAAATCCCAGATTCTATCGCTTTTCTCAGGAAGTAAATGGTTCCATACCTTAATGAAAAGGGAATAGACACTGAAGAGCTGACCTTATTTTACACTTGTGTATGCTCTGTTTTGCATCTTCAACCCTTTTGCTAGTGGTGCTGATTTTTATGGAACACTGGAGAGAGAGGCATATTTGTCAGAAAAATCAATGCCAGTTTTCTTATACAACAAATTGCTGTTGAGGAATGCCACTAAATATGTTTTACTGCTTTCTCCTGAAGTGGAATCTCTGAAAAAAAGGACATTTCTACATCTTATTCTTTACTTTAATGTACTGACTTATTGGAAGAAGCATACATGACTGCAAAAGTTACAGAGCTGCATTCTTGGTGCATTGACTACAATGAAGTTACTTCTTACAATATAATTAATAGCGACAGGAAAAAGAGAAACACCCAGTTCTCTCTTGAGGTCTTAAAAAAATAACAGTCTTGTTTCTAGAAAGAAAACAGTGATTATTCAAAAGTGTAGCTAGATTTTGTAGGGTTACCAGAGAAATAAGCCATGATATATTCTGAGTATACTTGAATCCTGCTAAATTCTACCATTTTTTTCTTTACAGACACCCCTCTCTTCTTCCTCTTTCTTGCTGCTCTCCTCTGCTAACACAAGAGCACACTTGTGCTTACACATGCTCCAGATCAGACCGAGTTTCCTCTTCTGTTACTGGAACCTCTCTGGATTTCCCAATACTTATAAGCAAGGACATGAAGATATTACAAAAGGTCAATGGGCACCAGAAGAAGTTCTGTGATGAAACTTTTTCTTCCAGATGGTGACCAAACCCTAGAACAGGCTACTCAAAAAAATTTGGTGAGGTTTTGGGGTCTCTGTTTCTGGAGGTGCTTAGAACTCACCTAGACAAGACCCTGAGCACCTGCTTCAGATAAACCCAATATAAGGAGGAGGTTAGATTAAATGGCTCCAGATCCCTTAAAACAAATTAGCCTATCATTTTATCAATAAGAAAAACATAATATTCCTCTTCATTTTGGGCTACCTGTTTGCCTTATTTCAAGCTTTTCTCTAGATCTTTTCTTCGTAAAAACATTCCATAAAAACTGAGCTTATCAAAACTGCAAATAAAACTTTGTGCTTCTCAAATTATCAGATCTTACTAATTTGAAATTATTATTTTTTTTCTCACTGTTTACACAACAGTCATATACATGATAATTTCTCAGTCTGGTACATCTCTAGATTATATCCTTCCAAAACAAATTTATATCCTTGCTGAGCTTATCTTGTAGTACAATATTTCTTCTTCAGTTTCAAAAGTCTTTTGAAAACCTGAATCAATTCTTGTGAGACTCTTAGCAGGCTTGGCAAGCATAGGAAATAATTCAGAAACAAAGAAGTAGAGGCAAATTGTTTCAGGCAATTAGAAAAAAGGGAAGGAAAGAAGTGGTATGATTAGGCCCTCAGAATAATATTGGTTTTCCTCCCATCTTTCCAATATTTTAATAAAATTGGATGCTTGAAACTTGTAGAATCCTTTTTTTGTCTTTTTCAAAAGGTTTAACTTCAGATTAGCTTTGGCTTTATTAGCCCCACCCCTACAGGACAGGACAGCATCTTTAGACTTCTCCTGAGTCACCTGCCCCTGCTTTGCAATCTTGTATCTTACTTCATACATCTGAGTTCAGTCAGGAACTTCTTGCTCATTAACGCAGGTCTCCTGCTGCCTTTGTTTGAATTCAAGAAGATTTCTTCAAATGCCTGTGAAGTTTTATTCATAACACAAGTTTTAGGAAAATAGGAAGTAAATGCTTACAGAAAAAGATAAACAAAAAATTCCAACATTGACAAATGACTGGCAAGTGCTACAAAACACTGTCAGTTTCAGTTAGCTGTCCACACAGTCAGTAATTGTATCTTAGAAAACAACTTGCCATTAATTTTCAGGAGACTGGAGAAAAAAACACAGCTATTATAAAACAAACAGACAAAAACAACCACTAGTGTAAGCTTACTAAGTAATTCTTTTGATTGTTTTTGTTCCACTGATGTTAAACTCTGTTTCTTTAATATTTCTTGATCTTTTGTGATGTGGAGGCAGAACTTGTATATAAAAATTTTATCATTGTTCACAATTTTTTCATCAATGTTACATTCTTTTCCCAGTTGTTGATTCCAGACTTGCTTATTTTCAGCATCTTTATTATCTACCATGAATTGCCAGTACAAACCTACTGCTATATCTGAAATACCTTCTGCTTCTCTTTGGCACGAAAGCAGAAGAGCACTTTATGAAATTTATGCTAACAAGGATTAGATTCAGGTGCAAAATGTTTAATACAAATACATCTGAAGTGAATTCCATTATTAAAGTAAACATGTTTCTTCACACTAATAATTCTTTTTTTTACCATCTCAGAATTAGGGACACAGTCAGACTTTATGAGGTCAATGTTATTGCAGTAAACAGACAGTAGTAATTCAGACTTTTAGTCACTTAACTATAGCAGAACTACTTGTCCTTGTTTGGTTACACATTCCACTGGATAAAACGCATTGATTTACTATTCCCTCATGAGACACTTGAATTTGGCATACAGGTAGCAAATGCATAAAATTATTTTAAAATCCAAATCATAGCACTGAAAAAGCTTGTATTGCTACATACTAAACTGTTGACATTTGGAGTAAAATTATGCAACTTTCATAAATATGTAACATTCAAAAATAAAGATCAAATTTACTGGAAACTGAAATCAAATTCACCATACTTCCTTTACTACTGCAGGTAGGAAACACATGAAATACTTAAATTTACTTCTCTTGCATAAAACAAGTTAAATTTGCCTACTGTTGTAGTAAAAAAAATCTCTTACTTCAATGAATTAAATGCATCGATAGAATTCTCCCTGAGACCACTCTTTTTTAGCTGAATATTTTCACCTCTTCCAGCCTTTCCCTTTATCAAAAATACTTCAGATCTTTAATCATATTTGCGATCCTGTCCTGGACTTGCTCCAGTATATGCATCTTTCCTATACTAGGGAACCCAGAACTAGACACTGTATTCCAGCTGTGCAGAGGAAAGCAGAGGGAAAGATACAGAAGTACACTTGCATTCAGTAGCCTCCAGGGAGTAAAAATGATAAAGATGAGAAATTTCAGAATGTTGATTTATCAATATGTTGTCTTTCATGAGTTGCCCTCTTTAAAAGCTCTCAGCCTTTTCATTCCCAGTGACTTCTACTTGCACCTCTAGCTTCACTGCCCCCTGTGTATAACATATTTTTGGAAATCTACTCTAGCAATAAAATTAAGGCACTGATTCAGTTTAAAAATAGCTCTGCATTGAGAGTGGGAAGAGGTAGTATTTACATGTCATGGAATATTACAGTGTGGCATTGCAAGTTGCTGTGCTGAAAGGAGGCAAATCTCTGTGCCAGGCTAGGAATGTTTTCAGAGGCTGACAACAGCTTCACCATGGAAGAAAACTGCTTTCTGGAATACTGCTCCAAGAAATTATTCTTCTGCAGGAAGACTCTGCCTAGATACATAACATATATGTACATTCCAGTTTTCTATATTTTCTGTCAGCTACTTGTCTACACAGACTGTGCTGTTCGCATTTATTTCTATTTTCAAATCTAGTAACCATTTCCTTAACAGAACCTATGACTGAGGAAAAATCAGACTTCAGTTTCCCTGTTATTATGACTGGTAGTATAGACCTTTGGACATAAGTTACATGTAACAGGAATGCTAAATGAGCCTACTGGTTTAGTCTCCAAGGAGTGCTCAGAGTCAGCAGACTCACAGTCAGCAAGTCTAAGCTGGGAGCCATGGGAACTTGTTTGGCCAGAGATGTCTCTCTAGACATAAGTTAGCAAGCAAAAAATTTATAGGAGGGCAAGAGTCTGAATCCATCACTTGAGCTAACTGGAAAGGCATACTGTAGAAGGTTCATTCTGAACTGGGATGCACAGACAAACTTCCAGGTGGTAAAAATTTGAATGGATCTAATTATTTTTGCAGTATATACCTTCTAAACATGTATTGAATTTTCAGATAAACTCACCCTAAGCATTTTCCTTATGTTACAACCCACAGCATCTATCAGATACCACCAGTAGCTAAGAAACTTCTTATAACTAGAAGTATTAGCCCAAAATGTTCTATTCCTGTTAAACTGTAGGAAAGTGGCATACTTTCCTCTATAAATTTAAATATACATTTCCCTATAACATGTTTCTTGTGGGAAAAAAAAATCAGCTCATTGAATCCTTCTGTCCTGCTCACCACTCACACTTCTCTACTGTAAGACTAGTGCTAGTCATTTCTATTTAATAATTCCCACATTTTAATTCTTATCTTTGCTGTGAAATCACTCCTTCCTTGTGACATCATGGTCCTTTTTCTTTAAATAGCACCGTACATAATATTTTCCAGAGAATGTCGGGCTTCCTGAGTAAATGTTTGACTTGAACATGAGACAAATTAATTTTGATTAGTATTTGTTTTTTTCTTGTTGTTCATTACTTGCAACATTACTTTCTAACCAAATTTGCTTTCTCACACTGCCAAGCTTGAGTATCCATAGCCAAGAAAGAAAAAGAAAATAAAATTTCTGCAATTTTCAGGTACCAAACAAAAATAATCCCTTTCTTAGACCAAAGGAAAAAAATAATAAAAAAAAAGGGTTTAATGTAAATTGCAGAAATGCTATAGGAAGGACAAGTTTGGGCATTATCATAGTAGTATGCTCAACTAATTTTAGTACATCTATCATTATATTTTTTAGCTCATGTGCAAGATTGGGAAGTATTCTAACAATCTACATTTGGGCTAAAAAAAATTTACTTTATGAAAACAACTCTTAGATTTTCAGTTCAGGATGTTTAGGCTGCATCAGATTCAGAAGTTTCATCTGTTACAAGCTAGCAACAAAGCAAGCTATAGTGTAAATGTGCATCTTAAGGATTAATTGATGATCCAAGTACTGAGGTAGGATAGAGCTATAGATTCCTTTCTGCTTCTGGTTTGGCTATCCCTTTTCTTCCAGCCTTAACAAAAATTGCCTCTTGCATCCACAGTATATATAACATACTGGATTAACAAATATTGCCTACCACCACAGTCAGATGACAAATGTTTCTACTTATGCAGTTCTCATATGCCAACGTATGTGCTCTTTGGAGCAAAGCAGTCTTTGATCAGGAAAGACATCCTTGCTAAATCCCACAATATGGGTTATGGTGGCTAGAAACACAGCCAGATGGACAAAGAAAGCTGGATGTGCAAAATAAATTCAAAATCAGCACAGGTCAAATAATTTTGTACCATCAATATTTGACAGTGCTCTATTATTCATTTATCTAAAGGCTAGACACAAATTTAAGTAACAGGAACCATTCCTTAAATCTTTCATTGAGAACCTTAATGGCAATGGCAATTAATAGGCCATTACAAATCTGGTGCTTGCTGGATCACAGACTATTTTTGATTTGGCTCAGAAGTTACCATCTTGAACTTAATAAAATAATGCCAGAAAAATAGAATAGTTTAGCAGGTTCATGAGAGAATATTTCTTTGTAGACAAAATTAGTCAGTACAATCTTCATGCCTTTCACTGAAAGTATAACATCCCTTCATATAGCCTTTTTCTCTTCTCTTACTTGAAGGTAAATTATATTTGTAATTCATGGGTGCTATTATATCCTGGATAGATCAATCTACATCTGATTCAATATTTATTTCAAACACTCTCAACCCACTAAATCATCTAGTGGTTTTCTTAGTTATTTGGCACATCTTGCTTGAGATGCGAGTTTGATTTTTTTCAAAGTGCTTGGATCATTTCTATTTAGTCATTTGGCTGCTTCTTATAATCTCCCACACTTTTTAATCTCTCTCATGTACTTTGTAAACACCTCTGGCTGCCTCACTTATGGTGAATAACAGCTATGTCCCTCCCCCATTCCAAATCTTTTTCCAAACTCTATCTTTTTCTATCAGTATTTCTAATCTTCTCTCAAAAGTTTCTCAGTTTACTCCAACTTGTCTTAGAGCTCCCCTTGCTGTTGGATGCTGTTATGAGGCAGAGAAGTTTAAACAAAAATTGGCAGCTGATACAGGCAGCATTCAAATAACAGTTTACAGTATTTTGATGGCATAATATAATCCAGAATGGTAGAGCCGATTGAGCAAATTTTGATTTTCACTAAGAATTTCTAAATAATGCAAAGTTTGTTTATGACATCCACAATTTTTGAAGAAAACAGTAGTTTACCATGCACCTTTTCTTCAGAAATATATAGAAACACAAATATTTCTATCAAAAGATTATGCTTATGAGAAATATTACTTTTGCTTTCAAAAAATAATTATTTTCTGACTTTAAAAGTATTAACGTTACCAATATGGACTAAAGCTACAAAAATAAAAAAGTAATTTAGTAGATAAAATGAAAAATCATCATTCAATTAACAATAAATTCGCAGACACGATAAATGAAAAATTAAAAATCTAGACTATTATTATGGCGAGTTCTATGCATCTTTCAAACACTTAAGTTCCATTTTTTATACAATTCATTAATCACTCAGGTATCATTCTTAATCAAAAGGCTACCAAAAAAGTAATGTCTTAAGTTTTAAATACAGTTTTTTAAAACTGAAAATATATATTTTTTAAAATAACCTATTCTTTGTCTTTATGAAAGTGTTATAAAAGGTTATTATTACATATTTTTAATTAAACTATTGGTGTCTAAAAATATCATTAGCAGCTGTGTGACTAAATATAATTGATATTGCTATTTTAAATATTAAGCAAAAAACCTTCTCTACTAAAAGACACAGGATTCTGAATACAATAATTCAAGAAACATTAGTCATATTTGAAATAATTAAAAATCTTGATTTATGGATCTAATAATTGTTTATGTAAATATGCTGTTTCTAACAGTATCATAAGAGGATTTGGGGTTTTCTAATCACTGCTACAATACTAATGGCTACAGCATTATTGGGAGGAATTTTTAATTTATAATCCTTATAAATGAGAGTTTACACTTACATTCCAAGTGTGAAATACTGAAACTGAGTTTTTTGACGGAAACTGCAAGAAGGTTGTAATTTGTTGGAGAGTATGGCAATAATAAAACCGAAACACTTTAAACTTGATTATCTATTTATGAATAGTGAAATTTTCAAAACTATGGTGTTTTTTCCCACACAAAATAGAAAATTAAATCTTCTGTATTAGAGACTGCAGGGGGAGGGGAGAAACAGAAACTCCAAAACACTCTCAGCGCTGATGACAAACCATTTGAGAATCAAACTTATCTGAGGATCTGGGGTACAGAGAGACATCATAAAACATCAAACAACTATGTAGTAGATAGAATATAGTACATAGAAGAAAATTATGGTTATAATTATATTTAATAGATTGGTCTTGTAAGATATTTTTAGCAATGCTTTTGATCTGCATGGGATTTTCTCCATCTACACCGCTATCTGGCACTAGAATAAAAAAACAAACCACACCTGTTTTTTTCTATCCCTACAAAATGTAACCCAAACCCAAGAAGAGCCAACCAAACAAAATATAGGATGATATCGCTTGTCATATTTCATTCAGATATTGTGGATATAAATGTATTTTCATTCATCTCCTCCTCACCTGCTTTGAAAAGATGTTTGGTAACTTGTTGCTGTCTGTCAGAATAGTAAAGAAACATAAGCAAAAAGGCCCTGCAGTATGAAATCACCTGGCCTTTCTAGTAAAATGACAAAAAAGTCCCACTAAACGCTTGAGAAACAAAGCCATCTCACTTCCCACTAAGGTTTTACTTTTCCAGTAATAATCAGATTTGTCCCAATTCTTTTTTTTATTCAGAAAACAAAAAGTTTTTTGACTACAAATACACACTAACATCTTCTGACTCATTTAATGAATGCATTCCTAAAATTGTATGATGACTATAGCTGGTTTTTATATTTTTTTTCAACATCAAACAATTTTTCTTCCTTTTTAAAGGCCTTCTCTGCATTTCATTCTACTAACTTTTGCTTTTTTATTATTTTCTTTCTTCTCATTTGTTTCTGAATTGTCTCCATCTGAAAACAAAGATTTTGAAACACATAATTCTGGTAGATCTTTTTAGGAATTTCATATAATCTCTTAGGGCATTATTAGTTGTTGCTGCTGTTATTGTTATCTCATTGGCAGTTCCTCATTTCTAGTTGCTCAACCCAGCTGCTGGTGGTTGAGGTCTGTGGAGAAAAGAGCTTCATTGTCACATCCTGAGTTTCTGAAGTTCTGGTCTTATTCATGCGAGGGAGCAAAAGGATCAGCTAACTACACTGTCACTCAAAAAAAGAACCTGTTTAAATGCATCACAGAAAAATATCAAGTCATCTTACTGCAAGGTGATGAAGCCATAAAAAAATTTAGGTCCTAATAGCCAAACCATTATTTTTGTCTCTGATCTTAATTACACCGTCCATTCTTTCCAAGACCTCTCACAGATCTTAATAATAACAACCACAATTAATATAATCAAGTGACAAATAAAAGCATTGGCCATAATTTTTAATACTATTATTTATTATGAATTATAATAGGCATAAGACAAAAAGTAATATAAGCATGTTAAGGTTCCTTCTAACAGCAGGAAGACTGAGTGAGTTCCTCAATTAAGCCCATAGCAGAAAAGGAGAAAATGCTGAAATACTGAGTTTAGTGTCTAGTTCCTACTTCAGGATTGCACTCTGTGCAGGATGCATTGCTGTATTCAAACAAAGAACAAAAAAGAAAAACCAATAGGTCCAGTAGGCATGGTGTGTAGGATAAATCCATTCCTTGTGTTGTGGCTGAAAGCTGACAATTCTACATCACACTGTATGTGCTGATTGAAAATAGAAAGGATCTTCTCAGGAGGAAAATTCTGGGCTGTGCTTTAGAAATGAGATGAGAGGGAGTGAAGTGCACAGGAAATTCAGCAGTACTCAGACATTTGCTGTCAGTACGCCTGTTTTCAACACCAGGAAACTAAATCAATGGTGCCATGTTAAAGGAACTTTTTCTAGCAGACACAAGAATAGAGTGGAATGAGCAATGGCTTAAAGCATGTCTTTCAGAAACTGAAATGCTCAGATACTTATTGTTCCAGAGCTACTCACCTGGATTCATTATCCTAATGAAGCTGTACTTAATAAGTAATAGGAAGGACACTAATATGCTGGAGAGATTTGGGGAACCTAATTTATAATAAAAAATCTCACAGTCAAGAGTTTTAACTGGCACAATCTCTTAATGAAAACTCCATTGAGACGCTTTCTTTGTCTCTCTGGGTTTGATTAATTTGATAAAAAACCTATTACCTGTGCAGTGCAAAAAAATCTTCTTGTCTATACAAAATTGTATAGACACCACTTACAGGAAAATGGGTTTATTTGAGAGACAAATTCTCAATGTTCATATGCAAAAACAATTTAAAATTATTTAAATCATCAGAAATACAACATAAATGGTCTTGATTTACTGCCAAATGCACACTCTTGAGATTAAATTAAACCTATTTGATCTGAAAGCCTTAATTTAGTAATACCTGGAAGGAAAATAGGAAGGAATACCTAAGAGTGCTGTAAACTCTTTATGCTGATTTGTGTTATTGAGGAGACATAGAATTCATGAAAGAAATTTTCAAAAGCAGGGGTGGAGTTGGGGGGGAAAGAGAAAGAAAGACAACAGTAGCACAATAAATCGACCCTCTGGCTAGATATAACTATTAATTGCAGGCACTCTTACATTAAACTGTTTCCAACCCCCCGCTGATGAAACCTCTCAAAATAATTTCACCCTTTGACAGCTTAAATTATGATCTTCCCACTCTATAAAAGTGTTTGACACATTTGTACCAAGTATTTAAATGACATGAAAAAAAAAGTTCTGTTTTACATGCACCTGAACTGGTCTTGAAATACAATTAGTTTTCTTTTTCTTTCTCTCTTTTCTTTTTGCAAACATACACTGATTTTATCTATATCTTTACTTATATAAAGGCTTATTTATCTGGAATACACGGTGGCAGTGGCAGCTAAAACTATTTTAAAATTTCAGATATAAACCCCTTAAAATTTCAGTTGTAAGTTTCTTATCATTTTTCTCAAACCTTTTTTTTTGTGGCAGAAAATTCTTTACCCTTTGTTTTAAGAAGATTGTAAAAATACTAAAAATTAATCTGGTCCTGTTTGGTAACAGCACTAATTAAAAACACAAAATATTAAAAATGTACTTACCTGAATAGATGGACACGTTGAATAGATACACAATTGACAGTAGATGTGCATATTATCTCTGAATTTTGCTCTGGATGTTGTTCAAGAATTTAGAATATAGCTTTTTTCATCTTACCAAGGAATACTGAAGCATCAGAACATTTAACCTGCTGTTAGCCAAAACTTCTGTGACCAAAGAAATATATTTGCTACAAAGATATTGTTTGTAAATTCACTCTCAACGCTTAAAATTACTAGAAAATAAGCAAATTGTTCTATTCTTTTGAATAAGAATTTTTAAACTAGATGCTACATAGCACATTTGTGATATAATTCAGAATGTATAATTAAAAATATCAAGACTTAAACTAGAGCAGTTTCACTGGTGACGATATAGTGATACTGCAACACTAATGACTACATGGTTTTAAAATTATTTGATGTTTCAAAGAGTAACAAATGTGTGTATACAATTGCACGTAGGAGAGGCCGCAATTAATAAGTCACACATTTTGTGTAGTCTGCCTAATGAGACCATTAACAGCATGGAAGTGTGTAACTAGTGAGTGAGAGCAGGTCTCTTCAACTTGTCTTTAAAGTCCCCTGGGCATCACTCACATGCGCCAGACATTGAAACTGATGAACCTTTTGCTCTTCTAACATCTGCACAAAGTAATAGCTTAAGATGCCACGTGAAAAACAGGATTTCCTCTGCCAAAGATGATCTAAGTTGAGATATTAATTACTCTTTTGGGAACTGGGTATAGTAAAGGCTCACATGAATACATAAACATGATTTTTCAGATACAAAGCTAGTTGAATTCACTGAGCTTGTATAAACAATCATCAAGATATGAGCAAAAGTGTTCCTCTTCGAGATAGATTTTTAGGTCTTTGACTACAATTTGTTGAAAATATATCACGTAAAATTCATTAATTTTAAATTCATAAATCTGTTTGCTAATTGTTGAATCAGAATGTATTTCCCTTGTAAAAAAGTGCAAAGCACTGTGATTTATCATCTGAAGACATTTACTTGCTTTGATCATTAGTTATATATGATTAATTTAAAATAATGACCTCATATACGATTTCTACAATTTTTGCCTGAAACCAAGAGTGATAGTGAATTTGAATTCTTCAATTCAGTCCTTAAAAAATTTTATTCTATAACCATGCTTCTGACTGCCAGTTTAAAGTTTATATTTGGATTACATTTTTGTAGAATTATCCAAATGAAGTCTAAAATAAGATGTCAGCGAACTCCTATAAATAAGAAGGTGATTATTCCTTAAATCTACACATTTCAAAATGTATTTCATGGTATACTAATTTTCTTAGATAACTTTTTCATATAAGGAATAAAGTTATTTGATCTAAAAGATAATCTGAGATTTGCAAATATTCAGACAAAATTATTTTACTAGCAATTTCACTTGAGAACATCAACTGAAAGACAGCTAGAAGGCAATCCCCATATATTCACATTCTCTCCCAACTAGTTACACTCACTTCTAATAAATTGAAAAGTATTCTTTGACTACCCTAACAGTGTGTCCACCTTATTTGAATGTGTGTTTGGAGGATGCAAACACCCTGACTATTTTAAATACATTAACCCAACAGTGAGGATGTGTGTACATATGTTGAAAGGGTATATTTAGTTTACAATGAGCTGATTCTCAATTTTGTAAAGCTATGTCAGAGACATTTAGTGTTTTAATGTGAGAAATCAAAGGCAACATACAAATTGAAAATGAACTGAAGAAAATACTATTCTTGGAAAAAGATGCCATATGCTAGAAGAAATTAGAGTGAATTAAAGTGAACAAAGGTATAGTCATAATTCAAACTGATGAATAATCACCATCTTTATTCTCAACAAACAGAGATTGACAGGGGTTTTTAGTCACAAAGTTGATTTGTTATGCAATGATCAGGGGAGATCATAGATAATATTCTGAACTGAAAAGAATTTATTCTTAGTTGTGTGGAAAGTTTAATAGGAGAGAGTATAACTTGGAAACTGAAAGATCATCAAATGGCAGAGCAGAGTTTAGAAGATGCACACAGGGCCTGATTCAAGTCTCCATTCTGAGTACTCTGTTCCCAGTTTCCTGTGCTTGTTTTGAGCTGTGACCCTTCTGAGAAGCAGACTTCCTTGCACTATATACTAGCTGTGGTAATGAGAATGAAGTGTTAGCGAGAAAGACTTGTCAAAATGTTCCTAAAGAGTGGGCTGTTAAAAAACATATTGAAGCAGATCAGCTGAATGCTTTCATGTTGCAGTGTGCCTACTGTAAAGCATACTGTAACAGTGATGATCTACATTTTCACAGAAATATTTCCACATTGCTCATTTCATTTCTGAAGAATAATGAATTTCATAAGTAAAAACAGGTGGAACAATTTTGAACATTGTGTTTTGAAAAAACTGTAGTGAACATAATAATATGAACCTCTAAGTTTTCAAAAGTGAAAATGATGAAAGCTACATAAAGCACGTCCAAAGTTTAAGATACTGTTGAGTTTAGTGATCACTGACAAATATGAAAAGGGTCTACTACACTTCCATTGCTAGGGAAATGTCATAATTGAAATTAATGATTACGCAAAATTTACAAAACAGAATTCTATGTGCTGTAATGTGTGTTTTTTTTCCCCAGCAGAGAAGGAGAGAATGAAGAGCCAATCTTCAGCCACTAGTACAATGAACTATGGTGTAATTTCTCACGTATATGTAGTTATGGTCTACAAGAATACTTAAAGGAGCTGCCAGGATGGGAGCCAGTACAGAGCAGTGTCATGAAAGGCATTTGCTCCCACTTAGAAGAATGGAATGAATGAAAGGTAATTTGTACAGGAAAAGAGAACATCTCACAGGGGTTCATTGAGTGCCTGGACTATAGCATATGCTCTGTGACATAACAGATTACATATTCCCACCAACATGCATGCCATACGCATCCTTACAGACACATAGGCAAACTTAGGACAAAAAAAAAAAATTAAAAACATTAAATATTAGTAGTATTAAGACATGAGTAAGACATGAGTAAGACACGTAAATTTGGTGTTTCTGATATTCTGATATCAGTATGTGAGCAGTCTCAGTCTTATATAGTATTGCTGATATGGTTTCCTAGCTGTTAATGGTCTTGATCCCTGCTCCTTACATGTAGCTGACCTCAGTGAATTAATAGACGCTGTTACCCTTGCTTTAGCCTTGACTGCCCTACACGCCTCTATGTCAGGAACTGCAAGTAAGGCAGGATAATAGGTAAAGTTTTTTGCAATGTCTTCTAAAAGTTATCAAACCATAACAGCAAGAGATCTTCTAACATATAGTCTTATATCTAACAGATAATTTCTGAGACAGAAGAAGCCTGCTTAGTGGCACATTGTGCTAAGTGACACACAAAAAAAAGTCTGAAAACAGAATTTTTCATATCCCATTCTGTTCTTGTTAAGTGTATTACAAATAGCAGCACAAGCTGAGAGAAGACAGAAAAATGTGAGACATCCAAAGGGATAAAACCTTGTTTAAACAAGAGAAGCATATGCAAAACTTGGATTGAATTCAATATAACTTACGAATGAAAAGTCTGTCTCCTATCCAAAACCACACCTAACATTTCCCCATTTACTTTGGATCTTTTGCTGATTTGGCTTTTTGATGTGATCTGACAGTATTTACATTTGTTTAATGTTGTTTTTTATTTGTAAGATATAAGTAAAACTTTAAAACACAATATTAAGGCTTTAAAACATCAAAAACATTATGCCGAATGAAAAATTAATTAAAAAAAAAAACGTACGATACATTATATTTACTTTACATGATTATATTAGACTTCACAAAGATGCTGAAGTTCTGTGTGTTAGAACTACATAAAGAACCTTAACCCTGGAATAATGCCAGATTTAATTACTTTATTATACAAATGTAGTATTATTTTCTAATGTAATGTATGATACGTATTAATTTTATTACATTGGTTTAGAGGTTAAATAATTTTAAAAATGTGAGATATAATTTTGAAAGCATGTCAAATATGAAAGCATTCTCTTTCTTCAAGGAGGAAAATTAAGAGGCAAGTTAGGACAAACAATGGACTCTCATAAAATTTACTAACCCCTTTGGATTCAAAATTTGCCTCGTTATACAACATGGTTTTTCAAAAATTGGCCTGCATCTTACAGTAGCACAGTCATGTAATTCATAAAATTAGACATAAAAAAATTTAGCCAAAAACCAGTTAAACTTTAGGAAACTATGTGAAGAAGTACAATCCGAATAGACATTTTCCAATAAGTGCTTATAATTTTCAATCTCTTTTTTACCTATCTCTGAGTGACAAAATCATAAATGTTTAAATGAATTATACCACTGGATAGGACACTCAGAAAAAAAAGTTCATGTTCAAAGTTTAGAAACATGTAGATATTAAATTTTAGTACTGATGCAATCAATACTTGGCTAACTTCCTGAATAATGGAGTTTGCAGAAATCTTAACAGAGAAATTAAAAAAATAACCTGAGGGATTTTCAGCTCTCATTTCAGCTAGATTTGGGGTAGACATACGTATGTACTCTATGAGTTAGATACTGTTGCAAGAAAAAAAATTCTTACTTAATGTACTTTAAACCAAATCAGGAGTAAAGCAGTTTATTGACCTTTTATTGACATGTAATTAATTGACAGTCTATGAACCATATATTATTCTTCAATATGTGCAATACAAAATATAAGCCACAATAATTGGTGTCTATGAACTGTTAGTAAACACCTACAGTCCTCTAAACAGCCTTTTGTACCTAATTGCCTAGAAGTTCTAACCAGACACCAAGTGATATGAGCAGAGAGATATGGTCTCACAGGATGTCCACACTTTTAAAAAGAACAGACTCCCTGAAATTAAATAGAAAGAATTTCAGTTTCCAGTGAGTAGGACATTTGGTTCTTGGAATATTTTACAAATATGTTCTACACTTTGAAGTTAGGTGTCAGCTAAGTAAGATTTTTCAAGGGCATAAATGAGTTCCTATGGTTCTTTCTCCCTTAATTATGACACAGACCTTGCTCTGAGTAGGGGATGTGTCAATATCCTTTAAACATGAATCTGTGTGAACAATGGTAACGTGAATGTCAATTGTTAATATGCTTCCTTCTTTCCCCAAGAATAATCTTCAGCTTAGAGTTCAAATTCAGCCACAGATAAATGTCAGTACTGGAATAGTCTGCAGAGTGATCTGTTTACCAAACTCAAGCATAAGAAACATTTTAGATGTCCTTTTTTAGCTGAAACATCTGCCTGGGGCTGGCAGGACAGGTCTGTCTGTTGGAGGCTGTGGTGGGTTGACCCCGGTCACATGCCAGGTGCCTGCCAAAGCCGCTCTATCAATGCCCTCAACTGGGCAAGGGGAGAGAAAATGGAACAAAGGGCATGTGGAAACATGGAGAAACAGGGAGAAATCACTCATCAATTGCTGTCATGGGCAAAAGAGACTAGCCTTGGGGAAATCAAATTTCTTACCTATCAAATCAGTATACTTAAAGAGAAACAAAACCAAATCGTTAAACACCTTCCCCCCACGTCTTTTTTGCCAGCTCCCTCAGTTCTCTTGGGTGGAGTCCATTTAACCCCAGAGAGCTGTGAATGTCTAGTTGGAGTAGCACATCACTAATCATTTCCCCATGGCTTATGTAAGCTTCCTCCTTTGTTCCTTTGAGAGTATTTTCAAAAGCTTTAAAGCATCAGTTCATGGTCAGAGTCCCAGTGTTTCAAATAAAAAGAAAAATAGGAGTAATTTATGTTTGCCTATCTAATAAAAAAATGATCTGTTATTACCATTATTTTAGTCCCTAAACTAGCCAAATTTTATACTTTAACTAAAAATTGTGCATAATTTTTCATCATGTTTAAAGTGTCTTCCTGTATGAATAATGACACCACAAACCTACTAGGAGAGATGTAAGTAAATTATTTTACTTGTGTGACAATATAATTGGATTATTATTCACTGATCACGAAAAAAGAAAATTTTCCTTCTAAACAAGGATTTCTTTGGTTTTATTCTTTCATAACAAAACTTTACAAGAGTTACAAATTTTATCTTTATGAGTCTTAATCACATATCATTGCAAAGAGATACCAAAATGAAACTATTTTCTTTATTGACCCTATGACAATCAAAATTTGGCTGAAGTATAGATCTTCTGTGAAAAAATTATAGGATTCGTGTATAAACTCTAAGTGGGTTTTTAAGCAACATCATGCCCCTTCCTCACCTCATTTTATTTCACTTTCAGAGCTCATATACTACTTTAAGTATTCCCATTTTTCATATTACATTATGACTAAATCTGCTGTTTGCTATTGATTTTATTCACAACTCCTGCATGCAACCCGACTTCAAAAAGAATACCCATTTTTAATGGGATTCAAAGAAAATCACAGATCTAAAGTTTGAATCTATTTCAAGTTACTTTTTCTCATCTTTTAATATTTAAAGGTCAAGTAAGAAATATAATTCAATACAGCGTATATACTTTCCATTTCCGCAAAGTCTCAGAAAAAAAAAGTAATTAAATTAAAGTGAGAAGAGTCAATAGAAAATATTGAAGAGCTTGAGGAGACCTAAGTTCAAAGAATAACAAGCAGGACAAAAGAAAAGAAATGGTCTTAATAAAGAATTCCTAAGCATGAGGAATTAGAAGGAACTCAATCCTTTTTAGCTATACAAAGTACTACAACAAAACAACAGAAAACAAACCCAGAATTGCATACATAAAAAAATGTTTATTTTAGTTTCTTTTCTATGAGAGTTTAATAACTAAAGATTAAATATACATTTAAACATATTTTTAAATATACATTAGTGCTTATTTCTGTGAGCTGTTAAAGAAAGAAAATACTATTTGAATTTCTTTCATTCTTAATCATAGAAGTGAAAGGTATAAAGTCAGAGTCTAGTCTGAGCTTCACAAGAAGTGGAATTGGGTTAGTTATAGGGTTTTTTTTTCCCTAATTATGATGAGCAATATATGATGGATAAGAGTAATGAACTTGTATCCTGTAGTAATTTTTCCTTATAGCATTTTATAAATTGCCTGAAGCAGGTGTTCCCTGTTTACACAGCTTTGGTGATGAGGCTGTTTGGACACTGCATAATATAAGGAGGGTAATGGTGACAGTGCACAGACTGTTCTCATGATCCCTCCCAACAAGGATTTATTTGCTGTTAATTTTTTGAGGACATTTCTTATAGTCTTCTGACTAAAGTCTGAATGTAGAGCCCTCAAGATATGGCATCATCTGCGCTGAGCAGACAGGCAGGTTCCCTGTCTGCTGCCAACACTGCCTACCACAGCCCATCCTGCTGTTGCTTTTTTTCCATGAGAGCACTTTTCTGGCTCATGGTCAGTTTGTCCACCAGTATCTCAAGGTCCTTCTCTGCAAAATTGTTCATTTAGCTTGGTTGACCTCCAGTGTGCACTGGTGGCATTAAGCAGAAGTTACCAGAAGCCTCAATTTCTCTCACTTCTCAATAATAAACTAGAAGTGCCTATAGCAACTATTGGATCATGAAAGTCTATGTATACCTGCATACCATTTCTACCTGCACAAATTAAAAAGATCCTTTACAAACACTGGCTTACTTGGGGAATTTCTTTTCCTTTCACTTTGAAAAATTGGAACCAAAACTTTCTGACAAGGATGCTCTTTCCTGTCACTCCTAAATATGTGTATAAAGAATGAAAACAAAGATGGTGGAAGGACAGGCAGGAGTGATTTATGAGAACTGGCTGAGGATATGAGGTTTTTTCAGCTTAGGCAAGGGGAGACTTAGGGGTGAACTCATTGCTGTCTACAATCTCCTCATGAGGTAGACCGAGAGGGAGGTGCTGATCACTTCTCTCTGCTGTCCAGTGATAGGATGAGAGGGAAGAGTTTAAAGATGTGTCAGAGAAATTTTAGTTTAGAATTTAGAAAAAAGTTCTTCACTGAGAGGTTGGTCAAGCACTGGAAAACTCCCCAGGGAAGTGGTCAAGGCCACAAGCTTGTCAGAATTCAGGAAGCATTTGGACAATGTTCTTAGATGCATGGTTTAACTTTAAGGTTGATTAAACTCACAGAAAGGGTATGTGGTTTTGTGGAAGAAGGTTGAAAAATTATTGAAAAAAGACACAGCAACAAGACTGTAGAAGTAAATATCTGACCTAATACTACTAGGGGAAAAGTCTTCTGAATCCAAGACAATATGCAATTGTTGCCAGCTTGAGTAATTTTCCTGTGTTTTTCTGATCTTATACGCCAACAATGATATTTGCATACTTTAATTACACTGCCCTACAATAACAAAACTTTCTAAATTGATCAAATTAGCTATTATTTTTACTTGAACTTCAAACATTATTTCATTTTAACTTTGACCTCAGTTTGATTACTCATTTGTTAACCAGTAATCTATATAGTAATAAGTTGTAAATTGCCTTAAGAATGTACCTTCTTAAGGGAATGTTTACTTGCTTTTAAATTTTAATTTTTAATTTAATCTGTAAGGACTACTTACTTTGTCCTATTGCAATATGGGTAATTAATTCTGATAAAGCAGATAATCTTGAAGTATTTAGACTGTTAAATAACACATAATTCATATAATAAATTGCTTTAAATTTCTTATGAACTACTTCAGACAGCCATTATCAGTGGTAAGCAATATTTATTTCTTTCCAACATATTTTTAAGTTACTGAAACTTCACAATATTTGACATATGAATTCAAAACATATTGCTTGTCCAAGTAATCCACATAGCTTATTTACTAAAATGAGTTGCAACTACTTAGGATAAAGGCCATCTTCTTAAAATTATGACAATTTCTTTTAAAAAGACATTAATATTCTTGTATTTTAGAAAAATGTGTCTATCAACATCAGTGAAGGAAGGTCATCCTATCATCTATTCCTATATCCTAATGGCCCAGAGATAGGGAAAACCTTTGGTGCCACAGAAAATTTACTGAGTAATTTTTATGTTTTTATTCTTTTCATTCTTTTGCACAAGGAAACAGTTCAAATGGTTTACAAGGCATTTGTAAATTAAGTCAAGGTTCCAACTGTCCTAACATGTGGCTACTGCTTTTTAAATTATTTTTCCCTCTTTGTATGTTTATTTTATTTCCTCATGGACAAATTATGAAATTACATTTCTAAATTCACAATGAGATACTAAAACTATGTTTGCATTTGTAAGATAAATATGCTCCAGTTTGTAGCATTTACTTTACTGCAGTGTTCTGAGCACTACACTAGCTTGCACAGTGTGTGACTAATAAGGAAATTTATTTTGAGGCAGCAGTTTCCTCAGTGTGTCTCTTTTCATAGACCGATGAACTCACATTACACACAGTAGCAACTGCAGCTAAAATCCCAAATGAAATCCAAAACCAGACAAAAGAAAAATTTCTTGCACTTACTTGTAAGTTCCAAAAAAAGGCTGAAAATCTGCTGTTTGTGAAACAAATATAGAATTATTAGTACCCATAGTTTCATAATGTAAATGATCATAATTTTTAGGAAAATATTAATTTATGTGGGATTTATTCTAAAATATTTCTGTTGTGAAGGTATGATTTCCTCCACTCCCAAGTAAACGTTACTAAACTTTGTTCAGGAACACTTAAGGGAAGTCTTTGGCTTCTAATGAGAACTGTAAAGAACCAATACAGATTCTTTGTTTCCAAGTGCAAAAAGCAAACTCTTGAATGGTACCACTTCTTAATAACAAATAAAGCAAAGAGAGAGTTCTTTTAGCAACTTTTGGACTGGGACTATTCCTTTATATGAAAGTTCTCCAAGTACTGGTCTACAGAAATATGTTCTTGTAATTTGTTAGTAATCAAAACCCCCTTAATTCTTTCTGTGAAGAGCAAAAGGAATTCAGTAAAAGCATTTCTTGGATGTCAGAATGATCTCTCATATACTGAATACTTCAGCACAGATGATTTGCAGTAAAGGTACATTAAAAAATAATATTTATTATATTTTATATTAATGTACAATATTTATGTTAATTTTAATATTTAAAAAATTATAAGGAAATTAGAAGCACTAAAATCAATGCCTTTTTAGAAAGAGAATTTTGGTTATTCTCTGGACAAATATAGAGTTTCTTGGAAGGTAGAGAAGCCTTTTATCTAAATGCCTGAAGATCTCAGTGGATCTTTTCCTTTCCTTCGAAAGGAGATGTTAATTTAGAGAACTAGGAGGAGAACTAGAGAACTAGAAGGAGGCATAGACTTCTTTGTACCACTTTCTTTCTCTCTCATTTTGATGTTGCATCCACTTTCCTTCTTGAATGAGTCCCTATCCTTCACAGGATGGCTGCAGTCCTCCAGGAGACCTGCCGTTGATCACTTCTGAAATTAGTATGTTATCAACATGCTATTTCTGCATTTTTGAGATCTTCATGGTTGGCATTTTCTTTACCTTGAAAAACCTATTAAATGTGAACTATTGTTGAAAATGTGACCTATTATGTACAGCACTGAGGGAATTACAATGATAAAGAATGTTTGTAAATGAGTAGGTTTCTTCTGCTATCAGTCTTCGTTTCAAAGTATATATTCTGAATTTCATTTTTTCTATATAATTAATACAGTACTGCTAAAGAAATGTCCTTATCGAGTACCAACCATACAGATGGCCTCAGTGTACAAGAGATCTTAAATAAATTTACTGCTAAAAAAAAACCCCAAAAGCTACTATTAAGGAGAAAGAACCAAGTCAGGCATTAGCAAAGCTGTTATTTTTCAAATAATATTTTAAGTAGGCATGAAAAAGGAATGAATACAAAATTACAATGTGTAGAAGGAAGAAGAGGCTTTACTTAGTCTTTTTTCATATATGCAGTATAAGAATTATTCTCCATAATTATGCAGAAGAGTTCAGTTTACTTGAGCACACAATAAGTTTAGATTCAATGAGCTGGAACATCCTAATACAAGTAATGCAGTTTCCCTACTACAGGACAATAGTGACCTTTTTTCAGTTCTGACAGAGCAGTGGAAGACTTCTAACTGTACTGGTATTTGTACATTTTCCCACAATCCATAATTTAAAAGTGTCAGACAAGCTGCATTGAAGAGCAGATTCAACTGCATTACAGTTACAGACCTATGAAAAGAGCTGGATCAGAACTACAGGATTCATAAAAAAAGGCAAAAGGTAAGTTGTTGCCGACATCTCTTCATAAAAATCCTCTCATTAGGATTTTTCCAGCTGGGGCTGAGAAGTCTCAGCAGCAAGATGTAAACTATTGTTATCTGCTGCTGTGGAATGTAACAGGTTCACCTGTGATTGGCCTATCTCTCATGTTTATAATTAATGGCCAATCAACGACTGTGCTCTATCGGACAGAGTCCGGGAGAGCTTCTTTGTTGATCATTCTTTCTATCTCTATTCTTAGCTTAGCCTCTCAGAGAAACCTTCTCTCTCTCCTTCCATGTCTTTTTAGTATAGTTAATATATATATATATATCATAATATAATAAATTAGCCTTCTGATAATGGAGTCCACATTCTCGTCTGTCCTTCACCCTGAAACACCCTGAGATCGCTGTAACAGTAAGTGACCATGTTGTTCCAGGAAAAAGAACAAAGATGAAGTGGGGTATCATAGAATATCCTGAACTGGAAGGAATGCACAAGGCAGATCAAAGTCCAGCTCCTGGAATTATATATCCACAGGCAGACAAAGACCAGTAGAGGACTTATGATATAAATGCATGTCATGTTGTAAACCTATTTATTTCTGAAATAAATGTAAACATTTGTTTTGACTTTGGCTGCTAATACCATAAAGCAGTTCACAAAGAAATATCTCCAAACTGTTATAGACCACTGTTGACTTAAGTGTGCCACTGTGTCAGCAGAAGTTTCTGCTAACATGCATCACAATGTCAAGACTGGGACTGTAATTTAGAGACTTGCACTTCTGGGAAGGCCTCAAGAGGACACAAACTGAAATAATGAAGACACAAACCAAAATAATGAACACTAGAAGAAAGTGATGACTGTATTCTCTCTCAGCAGATATAGGTTTATAATCAAGTTCATGTTAGAATCAGAGAGAAATCATCATTCAGTCTGTCTCAGACTCTTCAAATAGTGCTGCCAAACTATTTCTGCATCAATTAACTTCTTTCATTAAATTAAAACACCAAAGGGGACAACTTAGCTGACATAAAATTTAAGAACTAGAGCGGCCTTTTTCCAGTGATTTATCTGGTACAATTAGAGTAAGCTGTTTGTGCTACAGCAAGCTCAAGCAAACAGACATTACAAAAATTACAGCTCTGAAGTTTTCTTCCACTGACCTAGCAGGCTTGCTGTTCCAAGAAAAATGCAAGTAAAAGAAACCAAAGGTATTTATTAAGGGAGTTAGAGAAAAAAGGGAATGCGCAAGTACGTGATACTGTAGAAAACAGGAAGAGTAAGAGGAAAATAATACTTAACTGGAAATATAAAATGACATTCAAAACAGGACTGAGAAAAGATATTACTGTAGATAAAATGCAATGAAAACTGTACTCATGTCAGAGGTAGCACACTAAGAAGAGGACCTCAAATTTCAAATGGCTCAGGACATTTAACAGGTCAGTTGATAACAAGTGTTTTGTAGAACATAAGAAGAATAAATGTGTCTGCAATTCTATGCTGATTTTGATTCTCATTTGTAGGTCAATGTTTTTAATATGACATCAGAAATTTCTTTGATTTGATTCTGGTAAGTTAAATAAAATGACGTGAACTTTGTCAATTGCATGCCTACATTTTAAAATGCTAAATAATTAAATAATTAATATAAAAATTCTAAATATCCATGAGATGCCTGATTTTTTTTTCTGTTAGTATTTGGCATTAAGGCGTCCTAGGCATCTGGCTAAAGTAGTTGCAAGATAATTAGAGCAATTCAGTGCTGTGACATTCTGAGCATCTGCCTTCTACCTCTATCACCTATCTCGTCTCACTCTTCTTGAAACCTATTTCATTTTCAAAAGAATAAATATCTAATTCTTTAAAAAATATGAGAAAGAACATGATCAAGCTTTTATGTATCCTAATGATTAGTGTTGCAAGATCATAGACATTTTTTTTTCAGTCATAATTCTAATTAATATTCACTGGGAAGATTTCATTACCAAAGAAAGATCAAGTATATCATATTGGTACAGGGACATAAATAAATGCTCTAAACATGGAGAGAAAAGGTTTAGAAGTCAAATGTTTCTGTTACTTTTTGTTCTTCTTTTCCATTGTCTTCTCTACCTATGTTTCCAACTTTTGCCTTCCAATAAGGACAAGTCTGAAGTTACAATTGCATTTTGGGTTGAATTTGTTTGCCCAATTGTAAGTACTAGTTACTAGTTTTACTTTGGCAGTAATTGCTACCAGCTTATTTTACCTGATAAAGTTGCTTGTGTTCTATCTGTCAGCTTTAAGTGGATGTCTGAACAACCCTTGCATTCATCAAATGATATTAGGTAGATTTATTTAGGCAGCAGAACAGTTAATTGATGAGAAAGAGAAGATTATGAACTGGATAGCATAGCCAAAGCAAGCAGAGCTTATTCTTGGGCACTAAATACTTCTACAGCAAAACAGATCCTAAAATAATGTTGTTTCTACTGGTTCTTAAGGTGGTTCTTTAGGCACATTAAAATGCCTTAGAATGCATATGGATCCAGTACAGTAGTACTACACATTAGTTTGGTGTTCTATATTCAGAAATGAAATTAAAAACAAACAAACCAATTGCACAAGGTAGGAAGAACCAGAAACCTTTTCTGAGTGCAGCAGAAACAGTGGACCAGAGAAGCCTTGATACAACACGTAATTATACACAAGGACTTTCAGCTCTTTCTTGACAATAAAA
The DNA here is from genome assembly GCA_039654755.1 of Calcarius lapponicus. Lineage (NCBI taxonomy): Eukaryota > Metazoa > Chordata > Aves > Passeriformes > Fringillidae > Calcarius > Calcarius lapponicus. The sequence goes on along the minus strand of CM077466.1, from coordinate 18,897,245 downwards.
CAGTGTAAGGATGAGCCATTTGATAAGCCCAGGATCTGATTTATCTTTAGTCAGTTTAACTTGACAAAGAGTTTCACTTGAATGGCCAGGAACTTGTTTTACAGTTTACTTCACTTCATTTATTTATTTTGTTGTTCTATTACTAAGCTATTTTTTATGCATGAACACCAAGTCCAGCACTTGGATTAAGGAACTTCTCTGAGTTTTTAAAATGGCTTATGTTGGTTTCAGTATCATTATAAAGCAGCTTATTAAGGAATGAAAATTTGCATCAGAAAGCATAATTCCCAAAAGAAACAATACAAATAGTGATATCTTCTGTGGATATTATGAATAATATTAATTTTATTCTTTATTTTTTCACAGTGAAGATACTCATATTGCTGCAGTTACAAAATGGAAAAATATTATTTCATATAATGTTCTTCCCACTCATAAGATTGCTTCTGTTACAAAAATTCATTACTGGGGGCCATTATTTTTTATGGCAAAAGTTATCTTAATTTACATAATATCCATGTTACAGGTTAAGAGAAACACACAGTACCCAAAAATATATCTAGCTTTAAAATGATTTCATTATTTCCAAAATAGGGCATGAATTTACAAATAGTCTAGATAGATGGTAGCTGGTAAGTGATCTCTCCCAGTCTTTATCTGGACCTGTGGGCCTTTCATTATACTTTCTCTCCTCTGACCAGCTGAGGAGGGAAGTAACAGAATAGTTTTGATGGATGCCTGGCATCCAGCCAGGGTCAACCCCCGACACAAATCCTTGCCCAAATATTGGGAATGTGTTAGAGGAAAACATTGCAGTCAGTCAAAGTACCTGCTAGCTGAAGTAACCATTTTTACTGACGTAACCATTGTCATTTAAGGACTGCGGTAAAATTAACCCTCTTCACTAAAACAAAGCTTCCAGAAAGGCAGACTGGTTCAGACTGGTTCATTATGGGTGCTAATGATCTGGAGTTAAAAAAAAAAAAAAGTAGTTGGGTACTGTGTACTCCATAATTCTAGAGGCCTTACTCTGGCAGATGGTAGCAGTGGCTGCTGGTCTTTGCTGATGATCTCACCTTATGTCATGTTCGGACTTATTCTGATAAACAATGAAAAAACATACAAAGTATGTATTTGACTGTAAAACATAGCAAATGTGAATTTTGGGGAGCAAGTTGTACACTTTCCTTTTTATTTTCAACTACATAACCAAATAAATTAATAATTTGACTGGTTAGTTAGCCTTTTTTTTCAGAACAGTATTTAAAAGGAGCACATAGAAATAATGTTTTACAATACAAATCCTTCCTAAAGGAAAAATAGTAATTTAAGTTATTGCTAAGCCAAAAAGTAATATCCTTTTGGCAGAAAGCATTGCATTCTTTCTAGTCTATCTTTGCTATGTTAATTTTTGAGATGCTCATTTAATTTACATTAGATTTTTAAGTTATCCGAAGACACCAAAGTCCTAATTCTAAACTCATGATAGGCCTCTGAATAGAAACATGTAACAGCAAGTCTACTTGGTGGAGTTAGACAGTGAAAAACAATATTGGAACAAAGAATTTTTATTAAAGTGTTACCTTCAGTAAGTCAGTCTGAAATCAGCTGACCTGTAATATGACATAAGCTTTCAGTTAAGGTTCTCTCCTGAGTTACAGAAACTAAAAGTTTCTGAGGTTTTAGTTAATAGGTATAAATTAATTTAATGAGTCATTTGTTCAACATTAGTGTTTCTTATGGGTGAATTAAATCTATAGGAGGAATTTTCACCCCATTTTTCCAGTCCTTTCTTTCCTTAAGGCTTAATAAGGTAGCTGTCCTCTGAGTAGATAGAGGTTCAGTTGTGTGTTTAGCTATCCACTGTGAGGAGGGACTGGGGCTGCCCTGTGCCACACACAGATGGCTCCAGCTGGCTCCACAGGACACACCACAGGGCACAGCTGAGCCCCTCAGACAAGCTGGTGGCATCTCAGTGAAAATGTGTTCAAGAAACACAGAAAGTGCCAGAAGCAGATGGAACAGAAACAGAGAATCAGCTGAGGGGACACTGAGGGTGTCAAGCCCATCAGACATTATCATTGAAAGTTTTAATTGATTTTGCCCCACAGTAAAATGTAGCTAAATTTTAGTAGGGCTGTTTTGCTGACTGCATATTCCCACTCTGAGCCTTCATGATAGTCAGGGTCAAGACTATATTATCTAATACTGTAAGGTCATTTACTCTTGAGAAATTGTACAAGCTCCAGCTGAAGAAATTGAGTAAAATGTCACATCGGTCATTCTCCTACACTATCAAAATTAGGTATCTGCATCAATGCCAAATGCATCATATATTTCAATTACCTTTATTGCTGTCCTGTCACATGTCAAGGATACAAATATCCTTACTCCTGGATTGTGTATTCCTATTTCTTAACTTATCTGCCCATACCTGAAAACTGCAAGGTCAGACCTACAGTGACAGGTAAAATTGTTTATGTGCAATATTAATTAAACATTTCAGCTGAATGGCCATTAGTTCTGTATGACATCATAGCCCATTCACCATTATTCATTTGTGTTTTACACTTCTGGCAAGATAAAGCAACCTTAAATCAAAAGCTAACAGCTCTGAGATGAAGTGAATCTATGCTACAGTTTCTTAGATCGCTTAAAGTCATACAGTGGTTCCTAACTCTGCCCAAGCTTTATGGGAGAGAATGCTTTTACAAGATTTTTGTTTCTTTTTCTTTCAGAAGGGAAGGGTGAAAGGAAAAGTCTTGAAAACAAGTGGACAGAATTTATACAGCTTCTAAGTTATCTGTGTTATGATAGCCTTGAATGTCTTCATGTATATGTATATGTATATGTATATGTATATGTATATGTACATGTATATGTGTGTATGTATATGCATATACAAAGTATATGTATATGCATATGTATATGTATATACAATAATCATTAAAAAATTATAATTTACCATGAAGAAGCTATTGGATGTGAACTCTGAATGTCCTGACCAAAAACCTATTCTATAAGATGCATGATTCTTCATTTACTTCTACTTCATTTTACCTATGTTGAAGAGATCACGGAGGCCTCACTTCAGCAGAGGTAGAAACATCTAGGTATGCCTCAAACTGGATTTCCCTCAAACTCAACTGATGGGTCGTTTCCAAAACTCCTCATTGTTGTAGAAAGTATTGAACAGTAATTGTTTTAGGAAGCGCAACTAGATTTTAGTTGTGTGGTGGAACTGTGTAAGTGGTTAAATCTCATACTTTTCTAACTTTTTATTTGTTTCATTGTCTTATAAGTAAGCCATTCTTTGTGAATGCAACTTAATATGACAAGTAAATAGCTGAGCTCTAATATTAAAAAATCTTTAAAAACATGCTTTAATCATTAAAAAAATCTACCTATTAGCAACAAAAAACTTTTGCAAGTCTTGTTGTCTTTCTGTCTAACACTGAGTTTATAATCACCCGTGGCACCAATGGCTGAGACACATAATATGTCAAAAACCCTGATCTCTGCTGCGATCATTTGATATTTCACATCCTGCTCTTCAAGAATACACTTTAATGTATGAAGCCCTTCCTTTAATTGAAAATCTTCATTTCATCCAACAGCAGTTTTTCTTTATCATTCTATCTTCACAGAAATGGAAAGCTATTTACGTCTGCAGGTTACCAAACAACACTGCTATTCACACAAGAAAATATTTCAGTTTCTTTATTTGCTTTTAGCAACTGAAATTTTTGTTCCTCTTTTGTTCTCATGCTCCATGATACTGATTACCTTGCTCCATGACAATTTTAAAATAACTTAATTACTCAGAAATTGTATAGCTTTGAATTGTCTTTAACTGAGCATAATTATTGAAAGCCAGCTATTACATTTGGACAACTTTCCATATTTTTATAGGAACAGATATATTTGGGATTATATTCATATAAAATTCTTATATAAGTATGGAAGGATATATTTGGATGAGGTTTTATCCATTTCATACAGGGAAGAACAGAAGTAAGAAATTATTCTTCAACACTTTAATTTTTTTCTCACTTCAATTAATGTTTGATTTTGTTTTATAAAATGAATAATAATTAGTGTGTTCCTCATTTGTTCAATGCCTTTGCATTACTTAAAACCCAAACTATAGATTAAAATAGACAACAGTACCTCCTAGACAAGTCAATTTTCTTAGCCAGGAGACTGACAAATTCTGTACTAGTCTCAATTTTTCCATTTATTTGTTTTATTATACAGGACTTAAACATTGAGAGAGTAGCAGATAAAAATGGAATTCTAGTATGTTAGGACTATGCCTCTTGTGTGAGACAGCTCAAAACATCTATTTGGTAACATCATTTTTGTGAGTATGACCTGTTTATGGGTTTCTATACAGAAATGCATATTATCAGTTCTGCATTTAATAGCAAGATCTCCAGACTTTTTCCAAAAACTGATTCCTTACACTAACCTTTATACATTTTTTTTTTTGCCACATATACTTGAATGTTCTTTTTTCTTCTTGCAATATTGCTTTCAGAAGCAACTAAGTCATTCATGTTTTCATCATTTCTAATTTTCAAGGCCAAAAAAATCTCACTGTGAGAGAGGAATTCTCAGATGTTATGCCCTATTTGGTAACATGCAGAAAATCAGATGCAGTGAGGAAATGGACAGGATTGTTTCCAAATATTTGATACAAATCCAAAACCCCTCAGGCCTGAATTGGTTTGGCAGAACAAACAATAGGAGAATAACATTGCCAAGACCCTACTGTCTATTCCCCTGTGTGCTTAACTATTTTTAGCCACTGATTGCCGTTGGAATTTTTCTTAATTTTGATTTTTCTAGAGCAAATTCACCAAAACAACTGCTTAAGATGTCGGCTTGTATTACAGAAAGCTGTGGATTTCTAATATTGAAGTAGTATTAGACAAAATCCATCAGTAATTTCCAATTTACCATTTACAAGTGTTATTTTCTTAATTCATATGAAAAAGTAATGGAAAAGGAAAAAACTAAACCCCAAACCAAATCTATGGGGTTTTTGTTGCTCCTGGAATCTTCCAGTGGGGAAATGGAGGCTCAGCTACTCCAACATTGGTGAGTTATTTTCAGCTATATTGCAAACTTTGGCATCTCTTCAAAATCCATTGTGAGATGGTCTAATAGAATATAGTCATATCTCCTAGACTTGTCCTTTTGCTGTACACAATATCCTAATTTTACCATCAGAAAAGTATGTGTGTTGGCAAAGTAATCTGTAGTAAGCAGTTCTATATATACATTTAACATTATGGTCTTTGAAAATCAAATTCCCTTGTTTAGTGGATAGCAAATAGGAAATGTGAATTCTGTAATAAAGACATGATATTCTATTTAAAATAATATATTTTGCAATTAAGTTAGTAGGTGACACTATTGAATGTGTTTTTAAAGTTTTAAATAGTAAAGCTCTAAATATTAAACTATTTAAAAATTATATGATGTTAACATCAAAAGATTTTATCTAATGTAAGTTTCTTTTAAGTTTATGAATTCTTTTTAGTTTTTTTAAGTTTATGAATTCTTTTTCAGGTTTTATTTTTAGGCACTGCTTTTGTTCAGGACTAGTAGCTCTAGCAGCTGTACATGTGCATATGTAGAAAAACAGCAGCAGTTTGTGAAGCTATTTAATCTTCTGAGCAGAAATAATTGCAGATGGATACTGAAAACTATTATATAGACATTAAAGTTCTGTTAAGTCTTTGGATAGGAGCTGATGTGTACAAATAGGAAGAAGATAAAAAGTAGCTGAAAATAACCTGATTTATTTAAAGTATTATCTCTTCCCACTGGTTTTTGACTCTTTAGTCTCTAGACTGAACAAACTCATACATTGAAGCATTTCGTGATATATAGGAACAAACATTTTGCTGAGACAGAATTTGAGTAATTCAAAACAGTACTCTTGTGGCTGTTAGAAATGTATTCATTTTTACAATATTAGATGCACAACTATACATGTTTTTGTAAATGATGACACAAAAACACTCTAAATAAAAAATTCACATGAAAGTAATTTGTATTATGAATAAAGATACAGAACTTTTTCCCCTTTTATCTGTAAACAGCCCTTAAGGGGCTAGTTTCATTTTAATGTAGGATTGTCTCTCTGTAAACAGAGTATTTTAAGAAAAACATAGAGGAGTTTTACAGAATTTTCTCTAAAACTCTAGTTTTAGAGAAATAAAACTGGAGTAACAGAAGAACAAGGGATTGGTTTTGGAGCAATTCCCTGCAGAAGACCAGATCCATGATCTCTCCTTCTGCTTTAGCTGTAAGAGTGTGCTTTATATCCTCTGCAATCTTGAAGTTCTCTACAACCCATCTGCTCTTAACACTGGCTGTTGGTCCTCCTTTTCTATGATTTGAAATCTGATGCACGTGTCAGTGGCAGCATTTTTACCTTATTTCAGTTTTCTTTGGGCAGAAGTGGGGCAGGAAAAGTGAATGCTTGTAAGCTAAGGCAACTGAACAAAGGCTGAACACTAATTTCAGCAGATGTCAACCTATTGCAAAGTGAATAATTTGCATCTATAGCATGACTGTATTCTAGTCCTTCACAGTCTTTTAATGTGACTTGGACTTTAAATAAAAATAGTTTGTCGGAAAGGTTTTCCAGTTCATCAAAACTATGATAAAAAGTAAACCCCAATAAGTGGCCCCTTAGAAAGGCACCAGTATCCAGGCACAGACATAAAAGTGATAATTCAAGAAACAGTGCAAAATCAATTAGTCAATTTAGCCTATAAATGTCTAGACAAATGTTAAGACCAAGGCAGATGCTAAGATTCTTCACTCTGTAAGGCAACAAATATTTTCAGACTACTTAATAAAGCACAAATATTTAACTGAGGTAAATGCAGACGGTGAAAATAATGCTCTTAATCCTTATTTTGAGAGTGAGGACTATGTCTCTTGCCACCAAACAGGGCTTTAAACAGATTAGAAAAAGCAATAAAACAGGACTCCAAACTACTTAGATCATCATGGGTTTATCCACAATTTGTTAGTACATTAAACTAACTTAAAATCAAATTTTAGATTCCATATGAAATTGAGAGCCTTTACAAATCACAGAAGAAAGAAGACATAGCCAACTACAATTTAAGAAAGATAGTCAAAAAAGGAGAAAAAAATTTATGGGTTGTGTTTTATTTTTTTAAGTAACTGACTCTATCTTGCTTCTGTCATTTTAGACTCAAGACTTACTGAATTCTTCAAGTTCCTTTTGAACTACCACGATGCATTTCTTTATATATCCCTGGGAATTCCCTGCTTCATTGATACCTATTTATCTGGAGACTATGGACATTGCCCTTATCACTTACTGATCAAAACACTAATAAATAGTTTAAAAACATTTTTTAGGTAGCTTTTAAGTTTTCATTGACTTTTTCAATACCAGTTAATTCCACGATGGTATATGAAAAAAATATTTAGATGGCGCATGTCCTTTATCTTTCTTTTCTCCTAAAATCTTCATACCAAAATTTCACCTAAAAATTTATAACCATTTCTCTTCATTAAAACCAGAAATTAATTCTAAGGCATGGTTCAAGATAAGCTCTTATTCATTCAAACTGAAGACTGAATGGTCTTTAAAGATATAAGCCCCACAGCCAGTGCTTTTCTAAATTTTACCTTAATAGGTAATATAAATACATAGAAAATTTAACAAATTAATGTCTTACACTATTGGAAAAGACTCATTACAGAAATTGCAAGGCATCAGAAAATAAACTTTTTGATGCAACTACTATGTTTTAAACATTTTATTTTTTTTTTAGCCACAGCTGTGCAAAGATGTGTGCTTTTTCCTTTTTCCCTATAGGTTTTGCAATGCTCTTTGTCATCATTTACAATTTGATGGACTTGCTTGAAAAACCTCACTTATTTTTTTTAAGTACCTGCAGAAGTTTCATGAAAAATTAAATAGTAGTGTAATGGCTACATTATTTTAGCTTTTTACACGTATTTCTTTGTAGTGCTTTTATATTGCATTTTTCTTTGCCAGAGGCAATCTAAAATAGCTATATCTTTCTTATCACTTATAATTTAGAGACAAATGTAATAGTTTCCTCTAAAGACTTCCTTAAATTATGAATCAGAAGGCTCTTTTATTGTAGTAGATTTTTAGATGAGTAAGTCAGATGGCAGATATGTTTAAATTCAAGGTACAGAGCTTAAAGTCGTATGCTTTACACAAAAAGCTACCTAAAGGGATACAGGATTTAGCTGAGAGAAAAGGGCTGAAAAATGCATTGTAATCAAACTGTGTTCCTCTTGGAGTCGATAATTACTCTACCATTACACCAGCAAAGAGTATGAGCAATACTGACCAGTCTTGAAATTCCTGTGTGAGTTTTATTTTTAAAATTTTCGCCAGTTACAGAAAGTAAAGAAATCAGTATAAGATGCATACCTGGATACAGTAACTCTAAAATCAGAACAGAGAGAAGACCAGCACCATCAAGTTACAAAATCAGTTATCTCTTTACTGTTTTTAAGATAAAATCTACTAAATATGAGACAACCAGCATAACTGAATTTTAGTAAAGTTACTGAATTTCATGTGGGTACCATTCCACACATAAAGTTGGGAGGCTTTTGGTGAGGTTTTGGGGTTTTATTTGTTTGCTTGCTTGTTTGGTTGGTTTTGGAGTTTTGTTTGGTTGGTTGGTTTTGGTTGATAGTTTTTTGTTTCCTGTTTGGTTTTTTTTTTTGTTTTTAACAGAAAGAAAGCTTATGACTTTTAAAGGAATATACAAGTTGTTTTGCTCCTTTTAGATCAGCAGTACTGCACACCATGCCCAGGAGTGAAGTGTCATTCTCCACCATTTTAAGCAAGGATATTCTGCATCTGCGTAGCTTGTCATTTCTAAGCAAATGAACAGGGTGAAGACACATGAATGTTCTTCAAATCTGTTTAATATTTCACAAAATAGTCTGTATATAAATTATGATCACGTGCTTGCCAATCGTCAAATGGAAAATTGATGTGTTACATTTCGGTTTTGTGAATTCATCAGAATGTGTTCAAAATTCCAACAAAATGTATGATAAACCACACTATTCTATGAGATTATTGGCTAAAAACTTTATCCTTCTGTATTTGTTTCTATGTTATCTAAGCTTTCTAATACACAGTGTGATTTAATTTTTTTAATCTGAGTTTTGCAATAAAATATTTTACCTTTCATGTAAAATACAAATTCACTGGCAGTATCAGAAAGGTGTAGTAGAATCAGCTTTGAAAGAAATGTAGAGATTTTGCATACACAAAATGTCCTTTCAGTAGTCTTTTGATTCTTATCTACATAAATTGTGGAAAGAGAATATTTACTGAGGGCAGTGCACGAATACAGATTTTTATTGCTACTGAAAGTGAAGCAAGCTTTGGTTTTTCATTGCATTTGTCAGGTGTGACAATCAAATAAAGCTCTCACAAAATATTAAATCATTATAGTACCATGCCTGCCCTTACAAACAAAGAGAAAAAACAAACAAACAAACAAAAAAACCCAAAAAATGCCAACAACAATAAAAAACCCACACTACAGACCCATCAAAATATCCCCAGGTACTCAGGTATGCATATGAAAAGTAAAAGTAATTGAATGAATACATTTAATTACCTACTTGTTCTCACCATCCTCTCAGCTAGTTGATGGAATTTTAGCCAGATGTTTCTACTCCAGCCTTCAGTCTTGGTAGGAGGAAGAAGTCATTTGACCAGAGCTTTGCTATGCTATTAAGCATCCTAAATGAATATGCTAAGTTATTTGCCCCAGGATAATTCAGAACTTAAATTTTAGAATGTTACTAATTATATAGAAGTATAAAAATGACAAAACAGTGATCTGTGTCAGGAAAATGTGCAGTATTAATCTTTGCAAAATACTTGGAAAAAAGGGTTATTAAAGGCTCTATGGAAACAGGAGTACTAATTGAGCTTAATGGATTCTCACAGAACAGAGACAGCATGTACAGTAATTCAACAAATTACCTGTTGTTTTGAAGTCTGTGTTGTGCTGGAGTGAATAGATAAGGCTTTAGTGGAAGCAGAGTTAAAATCATGCTCCCTCTTGATAGTTATTTATAATTTTTTTCTTTTTTTTTACAGAGGAATATCTGCAATGACAAGGCTATGGTATTTCTGATCTTCACAGAAGTTACTGTCAGAGTACAGCAGACACGCCTACACAGCTAATTTGCTCTTATCACTGAATAACTGTGGTTACAGAAGAGACAATAAAATTATTTTATGCTTTAGAACAAACATTTCCAATAAACATGATAAAAAATGTTACATTGAAAAACTTTTTTGAAGTAATTATTAGCTTTGCTAATACATACTTTCTCAAACTATGTTCCTCTTTTCTTGTCTGAGTACATTAGAAAGGCTTTTCAACCTTCTATGTGCTGCCACACATAGTCTTAAGAGTAGTTTTAGTGGCTATTTCACATATTTTATTCAAATTCTATTGCACATATTGAAAGCAGGCTTTAAAAAGTAGGAGAGACAAAAATTTGTCAATCTTTGCAATCCTGTCTCACAGGACAGCACAAAAGTATAAACAAATTTCCCACTTGTCACCCTCTAATTTCTAAGAGTTCAGATGTAAGATTTGTAGGTCTCAAAATGACAGGAAAGAGAAACATTTAACTGCCTTCAATAACACAATTTAGCTTTAGAAAAGACATTTCTAAGAAAGACATGTTTATTGTTTCAAGACAGGATATTTATCATTGTTGGTCTGTGGACTGAAGAAATTTATTCCATGTTGTTTTACATTCATTTCAGTTTGGAATATGGCGTGGTTCTTTTTCTCTTTATTTTTTTTTTTCCCTAATGCAATACAAATTCTTTGAGCAAATTTTAATTTGTTTTTGTTCTTGTAGGGAGCAGACTTATAAAGGACGTGTCACTCCTAGGTCATAAAATACTCCATGATGCATTACATAAACCAGGAAAATATCAAATTATTTAAGCCAGCTTTGAGTATCATGAAAATAGGTTTCTTTTCCAAATTTTATTTTGAAATATTATGTGGAAGCTGCTGAGAAAGTAAAATTAGGTGGTTCCTCCATATTTGAAACATTCTAATTCATTTAATACTTTGTGAGGCGTATAAAATTAGATGTACTGCTGCGTAGTTTTCTTTACCTGAGTTTCAATGGTGTAGTCAAGATCTGAATTTAGCATTAAAAGACAGTTGTACAGAGAATTGTTTGGTGTTCTCTGACCTTCCCATAATGGAGTAGATAATGAACATTCTATTAATTTCCTAAAGTAGCTCATAATTAGGATACTCTTTCAGACCACACCTGGGAACTTAGTTAAGTTATAAAACTGTAGAATTTGAAGTGTAAATGAATTTTACATGTGTGGAATTTAAGGTGTAAATGAAAAAACTCTTCCTAAAGCATTGAGGTGGGAGGTCACAGACCTCTCATTATTTGACAACAAGTAAACAGTGACCAAGCAGAACATTTATTGGATAATATAGGCATACCTCCCTTTATAATTTGCAGATTACACAATTTTTTCTTGTGTTGTGCTGAACTTTCCACCTTCTGGGTACTCAGGTAAATGGGTTTGCTCTGTGGAAGAGTAGAAAAGGTATTCAGTTCACCATGTCCTTTTCCAGGAGGACTGCAGTGCTCATGGTTTCTTTTTCCTCACTCTTAGATCCACTTGAAGCATGTAAGCACAGAGAAATTGCTTATACTTTCTTCACTTGTTCCATGCAAATTTGCTGTATCATGTGTTTTACACATTTTGGTTGGGTTTCTTGCTACAGCTAAAACTGCATTTCCCAAGATTGCATCAGTAAGTGACCACTGGGCAGCTCTTAACAATTCCAGTATCATCTCCTGCCTGTACTTTGAGGTCTACTGCTGTCACACCATAGAGAATATTACACTACATTGCATTATACTCAAGGATCATAGATAGTTCATTCTGAACATAAGAAGTAATTGTTAATAGCATCTAAGAGTTTTAAAAAAATCTTTACAGTAATAAGCATTATGCAACCAAGATGCAACAGCTAAAAAAAGTCAAATAAATCAAGTAATCATTGACTGAATAACAGTCAATAAGTCTGGGCCTTAGGTAATTTTTGTAACTGCTAAATAAGATTAAACACAACTCCAGACAGGCCAAAGTTTTAAAAAGGTCTAATAAGCCTTGTGGCCTGTTGTTAGCTTAATGCAGTACTGCATTTACTGTGGTTGCTAGGCTACATATGACTGTGGACATATGAGCTATTATATTTTTACTATTTTTAAAGTAATATTCCACATTCCACAAACTGACATCCAAAGACATTTTAAGAGCACAGAGGAAAGAGAGCTACAAGGACAGATGGTCTTACCAGGTGTCAAGACAATTTTTCTCCAGGAACAAACAACCTGAAAGAAGAGGATCTCTTCTGAGGCAGTAAAGACCACTAACCTGCTGTTTCACAAAATGTTTTCATCTGATGACTAACAAAACACCAAAAATATTTTTTCACTTTCTCTTTGTATTTATCGCTCTCCTAAGACTTTATTTGGAAAAAAAGGTAGCATAGATTTTTTCCTCTAGAAAAAAAAAATTAGAATCAGTTTGTGTTTTATTTAAAAAGCCTGATCAACTAAAGGATGGAATAAAATCTGGGTTGCAGGAAGCCTTTTTGTGATACTCCTGTTTTTTTTTTAGGCTTCATGTTTTGCATCTTGCATCTGTTTTCAAATTAAATGCATTTCATTAAATGCATCCATTCAAAGATAGACCCTTTTTTTTAATATTCTTCTTTTAAGAAATCCTGCCTTCACACCAATAATTTCATATAACTTTAGAATGCTCCCACTAGGCAACAATAATACTTGAGACAAAGGATAATTTAGACAGCAATTCTTTCCTACTGAAAGCCATTTGCTTTGAGAATGAGTAGTCTCCTTGTCTACCTCATTCTCAGGACTCTTACTGGCCATACCAGGTAAGTAATTAAATGCTCATTCAAAAAAGCAGAAAACAGCTAACTTCACAATCTAGTAACATTTGATAATAGCATTTAATTATTAGAGGCTTTTCTCTGATTTCAAGATTTGTTCCATCTGTTTTCTGCTCAAGGCTGGAATTCTTAAAACTGATCTAATTTTGGTTTGACTTACAAAAGGAATTTCCAGCTTCACTTACACTTTAAAACCATAAACATCCAACGTTTTCTTAATTCTTCTGAGGACATATCTGGTAAAAAAACACCCTTAAACCTTTCTCTGCTCCACAATTGGAATTTACCATTGACTTTTATGATAAAAAACAGCTATCTTCTGGGGAAAAGTTCAGCAAAATATCAATTGAAAAAGAGAAAGGCAGGCCAAAAAAAACAATGACACTTAACAGTTCTGAGAAATTTGAGAAACTGGTCATAAAACAGAAATATTCTTTGTCCATGACTGTGATGGTTTGACCCGGAAATGGGATTTCTGGGAATATGAGTCACCTCTGAGAACACCTTAAAAGCAGGGTGTCTGTACAGGCACTTCCTCTTTGGACGTGGGCAGGGACAGAGACCAGAGCCCTCCCTCGCCCAGTGCTGTTACGGGGCGGGGGAGGGGCAGCCATGCGGTAGGCCTGGCCCCCCAAGGGTGGAAGGGTGGTAGCCAGAGAGACACCAGAGCTGCTGGGAAGCCCCCCCCCCCCCCCCCCTTGGGAGACAGACAGACAGAGAGAGCGAGACTGAGAGAATCGCTGCTTGGGGCTGGACTGTTACCTTGAAATTTGATATGAGCTGCCTGCATGCCCGGTCTGTAGAGAAGAAGGGTGGGGGGGAAGAATGCACTGAAGAGTCTGGCCGCTTTTAAGAGTTTTGGACGATGAAAACTTTACAGAATATTAACCTTTCCTAGAAGAGAGGTAGAGTGGAAGATGAAGAAGGAAATGGGCAGGTGTGATGGAGGTCTGGGCAAATGAGAGGTGTTGGAAGAATAGAGAAGAATCTTCGTGGGAAGAGAGATGATTGGAGTGGCTTTTTGCTGGACTCTTTTTGTATAGCCATGGACAGAGCCCTGCTTCCTTGTGATACAGAGACTGAGTCCAGGGGGAGAAATGTCCCAGATACAAGAAGATGTAGTGGTTGTGTTTAGCCCTCCGGCCCCGGAGGGTAAAATATGGGGGGGACAGGTGTCCCAAAGTTGTGACTGTGCTCTTTTTGGAATGGGACAAAGTATCCTTAAAAGACAACCCTAGAAGCAGCTTTGGTCCATGTGTAATGGTGAGAGCATTACACCTGGAAGGAAGAGGTCATCCTGGCACAAGAAGGACTCCTCTCCTCTTGACGAATTGAGAAATGATTATCTACAGAGTGTTGATGGACTGAGAATTGATGATTGGGAAGTGTATTGTATTGGGAATTTGAGGGGAGGAGGAGGGAAATGTTTTGTGGGGTTTTCATTTTCCTTGTGTGTTCCTTTTTTCTTTTGTGTGTAGTTTAGTTATTGTTTGTGTAGTTTAGTTAATAAATGTTGTTTTTTTTTCCTTGTTAAGTAAGAGCCTGCTTGCTTTCTTATTCCTGGTTAAAATCTCACAGCAGACACCAGGGATAGTGCATTTTCATGGGGCATTGGCAAAATGCCAGTGTCAAACCATGACAATGACATAAGACTATAATTTATAAATTTATCAACAAAAATTTGTACACTACCTTTATGTAGGAAAACATGGTAAGAAAACTCCATGTAGTTATGTAGGAAAACTCTATTTCCTACCATTATTGTGATTGTCAGTCTAACAAATCTGACTCATTTAATGATATTATAAGTAAAATTTTGTAGTATTGAATCCGGAGTTTAAACAACTTAATAGAATAGGAAAAATTAACCATAGGGATAGGGTTTTTTTTTTGTAAGAGATGCAGTTTAATGCTGTTTCCTGTGTGCTTAAATTGGCTGATTTTCCACAAGTTTTAATAGTAGGCAAAGCTAACATTGATCTGTTCCTGTTTGTAGATACATGCTCTTACTGTGTGATTATTCTGCTAGCTCTTCCCTATTCATTTAGAGGTCTGTCAAAAGCAAACCGATAATTCAAAACATGATCAACTTCTCTGAGGACCACCTGTATATGATAAAAGATGCTACAAATCCTCTGAATTAAAAATGCCATTAATTTCTCTCAGTTTCAAATCCAGATTGCCTAAATAATACAATTTAAACAGTGAATGCTTCAGGGAGAAAATATACAAGAAAGTTTTCTTCTACTACAAATCTGTATTTCAGTTAAAAGTATTCTGATAAATCATTAGATGATACTTTAAAGCTGACAGTACCTCTAAACTTGATTTACAAAAATTTCCCTAGTCTGTTTCACAATTTATAGTTGCTATTCCTTTATTTAAAAAATAAATATATTTACCTTGAGGCCTACAAAGATTTAGACTTTGTATAACTTTTATATGTACACAAAGGAGCACAGGTGTAGAGTTTATACTTTACATAATCCCCATCTGGAGAGAAGGAAGAAATTTTTCCAGTTCCTAATGAAGAAAAATCACATTAACTAGCTAGCCAAAAGAGCTAGAGCATTATTGCTAATGAACACACATTACAGAAGAGGGAATGAGTGTTAAGGTCAGAAATAGATTGATAATTGCAGTGTGCTTCAACATGTCTAACACATAATACCCCACACCACAAGAGAAAAAAACCCCAAAAAACTCGTCCAAAGGTTTTTTTTCCACAGAAAAAGAAACACCCCAAAACCCAAAAAATCCCTACCAAAAAAAACCCATACAAACCACCAAAACAAGCAAACAAACAAAAAGAAAAAAGCAAAAATGTCAATCAGACAATGCTATTTGTGGTGTAAAAAAGTGTGTTGTAGAAATATTGAAAGTAATTAAAAAATAAGTGCTTAATTTCGACATTTTCATGGCCATTTCATTTTCTTAGAAATACACTCATTTTGAAGTCTATTTTCTCATCTAGAGCAGTTTAAATTGTGGGCAGAAGAAAAGGTAATACCTACTTTTTATCAATTGTGTAATGAGATAAGTCTGGTTTTTTGAATACTACATATAACTAATTTTACTATTTGTTGACATTCTTCAAATAATAAGTAATTATTTACTCAATTTATTTCCACATGCTTTTCAGAGATAATTGTGTTCTGTTTTGTTGAGGTTGGTGGAAAGTAATTTCTTAATCAAACGGAAGGAAAATGTACATTTCTGCATGGCTACATATATAAACCTAATGGTCGTGTGTGAGGACTAAGCTTATATTCATGCATTATTTTATTTTTTCCTTTATCCAAGAAATTTAGTTATTAGCAATGTGTTTATTTTTGCCAGCTAAATCTTTAGAGAATCTGAAGGTTAAAATGCTTAAAATGCCATCACTACTAGCTCTATAAGGAAGAATGGAGACATGATTTTCAGCACGATTTTAATGTTGGAATGACAATTTATGATAACAAAGTCTACTGACTCTCTTAGCCATACTGGTAGAAAAAAATCTGAGCTGGATACTCCAGAATTTTATAGCTACAGCTTCCAGCCCTGTTGTATCAACAGTCCTCACTGGCAGCCCTGGATTCTCTGCTGATCCATTCTTGGTCTATTTGTTTGGCCATGCGGGCAATATGCTATGCAACAGTTGGAAGGCCCCACACTGGATTGTGCAATCCCAGAGAATGTAAAAAGCCTGTGAAAATGACCACGTTTCTGAGCATCACAATGCAATTTCTCAGAAGTCTTAAAAAGCCCAGCTATTAACCCTACGTGCTTCACTTGTGTGGTGAGTCCAGTCGGTTGCACTCCTTGCCAGGGCCCGCAGGGGCAGCCACAGCTGCTGTGGCCCCTAACTAATCTCCCCTGGGGAGAGTTTTCACACTGAACTCTGGAGTTCTTGGATTTTTTTTCCAAGCAGGGTGAGGCTCAACTCTGGGATTTCAGCATCAGTACTTGGCCCAGTATGTTTACTGACCTGCAGGTTAAAATTAAACTTTCCCAAGCTTCTACTTTTTGGAAGTTTCTACCTCCTACCCCTCTGCTTTAGTCTATCATTGCTCTGATGGTGTAAAAAAAAATCATCATTTGGACATAGAATATAACTATTTTACTGAAAGGACAGTAGGACACCATTGTGGGCCACAAAGTTTTTAAGAGACTGGAGCAGCTGCAATGGAGTGTGGATGAAAGCGCTTAATATAGAGAAATTCACAGGGAACTTATAAATGTGTATAATTACCTGATGACAAGGTGGTCAAGAAGACAAGGGAGACTTGGAGATGCACAATAAAAGATCAAGAAGAAATACAGAAATGGAAGAAATTCCATTTAAATATCAGGACAGGTGGAAGAAACACAGCTTGAGGGTGGCTGGGCACTGGATCACCTGGTAAGGGTGCTCAGCTTGCCCTACTTAAACCTTTTTCAGCAGGGAGTAGGACTAGATTATCTCCAGAGGTGCCTTTCAGCCTCAGCCATTCTGTGATTCTACTTGATTATACACATGACCACTGCTCTGGCATTGTGTCAACTGAAAAGAAATTTTTGAGACTAAGCGTAAGGGTATGTGGAAGGAGAAAGTGTCTGTTTCCTCCTTCCTTACTGTACCTGCTCAAGGACTTTTTTAATGTTAAAGGGGAAGAAAAAAGAGAGAATTCAAAACCAAAAAACCCAAGACACTAACATGATCAACGCGTGGTAAAGGAAGCAATAAGCAGAACCCAAGCTACTCAATCACTAATTGATGAGGGCATATAGAATGTGAGAACAGTTATTTCTGTAAGATTATGCAATCAAGCACCTTGTCAAAATGGCATGACAAGAAGGAGAAAGTAATAAACAAAATACAGAGGCAGAGAGCTAAGAGAGAAGCTAAGCAAGAAAATACCTAGAAATAAATCATGTCAGGCACACGAAGTGATGGGCTATCAGGAACCTGCAGGGACAGCAGGAGCTTGCAGGTGATTAAGATATAAACCTTTAGGGTCCAGGTTATTACAGAAGGTCATTGGGGCAAGCTGATGGAGGAATTTGCAGGGCAAGGCCGCCAAGGAGAAACAAAGAAAGAATAGACAGAATGGGGTATGAAAGGGGCTGGTCACTTGTAAAATGGAGCTGGTCAGTTAGCTCTGTCCCTCATCACTGCAGTTTGTCCTATTTTCTTGCTAAATACTTTCTTAATTGTCTTTCTGTATAATCTCAGTCTCTATCCAATGTGCTTTTGAAGACTTATCACCTAAATTAAAAATAAAACCAAAAAAACAGGCAATCTCAAGGCAAAAATGGTTTCTCAAAACCTACTATTTGGACCACAGAGGGTTATCCTTTAAAACAAAATTTATGCTTGATCAGGTATACATTAATCAATTATTGTCATTTATAATTAGTTGTTATATATAGCTTTTTTGAAATTAAATGCATCCCTGCTGTTTATATGAATATTGCAGTGGGGGAAAAAAGCTCACTTGGCATCAATGAGGAAAATTCAACCCACAACTTATCAAGTACCCAGGGAGAGCTTTGCTGTTTCCTTATTATGTTCCATTTGAACTCTATAAAACTCACACAATGCAAAACATAAAATCCTGTATTATTTATGATTTCTGCTGTTTCACCACTTACAGTCAAGAAATTTATAGGTGAAACTCCATTTCCTAGGCTGTTCTTTGTCTAATATGGTTTATGAATTTTATATTCTTTTTCTGACTGAGTTTATTATTTCAGTATATAGGACAGCTAAAATCCCTGGAAACCACTGCCCACTTGACTAAGAATAGGTATGTGAGACTGCAGGTTTATTGACATTGTATATGGCCATCTGAAATATGAAATACTTCATCCACATCCCTAGTAAACAAAGGCTGGCTTTCTTTCTTGGGTCTTAAACAATGGCATAGAAGTTTCATTAAAAATTGTATTTTCATAGTGACAAAGCATGAAGAATAAAATAGAATGGCTGAACCTAAACTGATGCAGTTTTGCTGAAACCATAAGGATTGATGGTTCATAAACAACACAAACCAATACAAAAAGACGAAGATCTCTGGAACCAATGGTTTCAGCAGTTAAGGGAGAAGAACAGAAGTCCTGAAACTCTCATCAACAGTCCATTTTGTACTGTATATTTGTCCTTTTCAATTGGTAATGGCAAAGATCTTATTTCCCTTTTGTATTGCTATTGGCACCTCATGAGAGTCAGTCAAAATAAAACTGAAATTATTGTGGGAGGTATTTCAATGGTTTTGCTTTTCTACAGACATGCATGCTTTTGTCTTTTACAACAATTTATGTTAATTTCTGCTGGGTTTTATTTCTTTAATTTGTACTTAATTTCTTCCTTCCTCATGCTGCTAGAAAGTGAAAATAGACAGCTGCACGCAACCATACACCTCAGGCTGTATCTCAGCTGGTAAAATTTGGAGCATTTCCAAGTTTTGTGGCTCTGGTGCAGAGTCTCCTCCTCTATGGCCTTACACCAGTGCTGGAGCAAAGCCTGCATGCACAGAAATCCACTTTACTGCTGCAGTGCAGAGATAAAAGCACAGGAGTTGTGCCAGAGCCAACTAATGTTTCACAGGTGAACAAAAGTTCTAGACTTTCTTGGAACTAAAATGTCCACCTAAATTAGATCACTTTCAGTGAACCTTCAGCAAAGGATCAACAGATTAGGACCACAGTTGCAGAAATTCAAATTCAAATTGGTTTTGTGCCTGGAAAAGACCAAAATTCTGCAAACTATTATGGAGTGAAGAATTTAGCTATACATCTCTCATAGTAGAAGAAAAATCAGACTTTACCCTCTGAGCATTCTCTGATTCTGAGTTTCCTTTTCTCTTGCTAAAGATGAACATGCAGCATTTGTTTTGTTGTTTTTTTGCACCTCTTCAGTTATTTTGGTTCACATGTTGGTAATAGCAAAGAAACGAGCCTCCAGACGTGTAACTGCTGGCTAACTCATAAAAAGTTAGGGCCACAAAAATTGCTTCTGCTTCAGAATGCAAAAGAAAGAGGCAAACAATTCACCAGTCTGTGCTAAAAAAAAAAAAAGAAAAAATCTACTTTTTTTACTCTACAATTGCTCTTCTCTTCCTTCCAGACATGCACTCATTTAATGCTATTAACCTCTCAAATTCACTCAAATTGGAAAACTGTACACATTCGAATAGAAACCAAGAGAGATGACCCAAAAAAACCCTTTGAGGGCCTTTTTTCTTCCCCCACAAAATATATTCAAACATTTTGCGCAAACTATTTCTTAATGAGATTTTAGTGCATGAAACTTAATTTCCAAACTATTTGTATTCTGTGGATAAAATGGTTTTGCCGCAAAAATACGGTGATTGTGCTAACTTTGGAAAGAATTTCAAAGGTCCACAGATTGAAGGATGATACAATCATTGCAAGATCAAAATGCGGATTTGGAAGAGAACATCCCTGAACTGACAACAGACGGGCCCAGAGTACTTCCTAATTTGGGTATTGCACCTGAATGCCTCAGTGTAAATGCCTGACCTAGCTGTCTCCCTATTTTGTAAAATTAATTGCATGTAAAGGATAATCAAAATTAATTACATGTAAAATTAATTACACATAAAGGAGTAAAAAAATTACATGTAAAGGATAATCTAGTTGAACTGCAAAAAGTGCTACACTAAAAACCAAAACCAACAAGAAAACAAAGAAAAAAAAGGTAAATAACAACATTTTATGTCTTAGAAGTCATAAATAAAGTAACTTTAAATATCTGTAATTTTAATATGTTTCTGAAAAGGTTGTTTTTCCATGGTTTCACTGTCAAAACATTTTCATGATCTTTTATAAATAATACTCAGAATGTATTTTAGGATTCCAGAATTAACCTTGGAATTTTTACTTTTTCTTAATGAGTCTGAGAGTTCAGAAATTTCTATATAAAGTAAGATTATACAAGATAACTTTGTTTTTTGCTTTTTTTTAAGAGCTCATGTTATAAAACATTTGCTTACTCTGAGCATTATTGCATTTTTCTTATCACCAACATTTTTGTATTTAATATACTTATTTATGTATGTACAAGTATTTTAATAATGGAAATTCATTTCTTAGTATTAGAAAATTAAGCAAGGAGTTGTATGGTTATTAAAAAGGTAACACTTTACAGAAATTTACAGAAAGATATTTTTCAAATTAAAAAAATTCTATGCCCATATAAGCTTTCACACTGCTGTGATAGATAATAGATTAGTGAAGTGTATTGCACAGAATTAATATCAGACAGAACTGTTGAGGGAAGGTATACGTATCACATCAGAAAAGGCAAACAAGCTAGAATTCAAAGCACAAGGCAAAGTGTATAAAATCAGTGGAAAATGCAAACTTTGACCTTGAGGAATAATGACTGAGCCACTCCACATTACTTAGTGAAGGAAAGAAAACCCTACTTGAAGTTGAATAACTGCAAGGATATTAAACTGAACAGATCCATGAAAGGATGTTGGTAGAGTGATGAAAAGTTTCTTGACCTGGAAAATTGTTGCAGTTCTATATAGCCTGCACTGAATTACCAAAAAAAAAAAAAACAAACCTAAGTTCTACATCAAATTAGGAGAGAGCAATATATTAAAGATTTCTAATTTTTACAATCCATTACAACCACATTAATAATAATCTTCTGTGCATTTTTTCTTTTATTCCACATGTGCCATCCAAGAACTTACCTCTCCTCAGTTAACCTTCTTGGACAGATAAGAAAAAGAGATACGTATGCCTACAAGAAGTAAGCTGAGAATCTCTGATATTGAACTTGCTCATAACTTGTCCTTTTGTTAGCACGTTTTATATTCTGTCCTTTTCCTTTGCATTCAAGACTCTTCCACTCAAGCCTGAGAACACAAATTGTGACACATTTAGAGGTCATTAAGTACTAATATTTTTTGTTTGTTTGTTGGAACTATCCATCACTCGATAAAACTGGAAATTAAGTTGGTAGTTTTCTGCACATTAGAAGAAATAAAACTGAAAGATTTAGGTCTCTTTGTAGTTATTAAAAGGAGTTAGCAGTAGAGACCATGAAAAGAACCCTGACATTTTATCACCAGACCTCAAGTGACCTAAATAATCTGCACTTGACCCATAAATCACATCAGTATTTTCCAGATGTAAGGGCCTTAAAGTGAGTGTAAAATATTGATTTTATAATGTGCTTCAAAATTTTATTGCATATTCCAAAGAGAATAAAAGGTTTGCAAAATTCAACATTTTAGAAGGTTTTTTTCATAGTTTATTGCTCTTTTTTTTTTCCCAAAAATCTTAATTTTGGGATTTAGCTGCTAAAAATAAAGGAAGAGAAAGGCATTATGCACTAAATAAATATAAATGTTAGAAGAAATGATACCCCCCTTTTATTTGATTTGCATCAGGTTGTGTCTTACCAGAATGTAAACACAATTTGAAATTGCATGACCAATAAGTATTTAAAATAGTGTTAACTTTTAACTGTAAGAAAAAGAAATGCATTATTTTATAATAAATTGAAGGCCAACCTATTATGTTTAAAAACACTCTGTAGTTTTGTTTAGAAGACAGTGCATTTCTAAATAAAATGTTATTATCCTATAGGTGATTTTCACATCAGATGGAAAAAAAAATCTTGGAGACTGTATTGCTTTTCCTGTAAAAGTATGCATATCTTACAGTAAATATTATGTCTCTTTGACGCTCAAAATATTTCATACGAACATCATGCTCATTAATATGGGGTAATAATTAATAAAAGTATAATCCTGAATTTTTTACCTTCAGATTCATAGATATCTGAGCTCAAACTTCATCTGCTAGAAATGAGTGATTTCAGCAACTTGTCAAGTAAAATGGTATGGTATAAGCATAGTTTAACTTCATGGTTTTCCAGTTCAGAATTTGTTCTAAAGGAATGATGCAAAGACTGTTTTCTCCATAAAACATCTTCAGCTTCAGTATAGAGCTAGACAAAAATATAGTCCATAGGCACTGAAAAGTGTCAAAATCAGAGAAAAATTAGGGGTGTTAAATTGGCTGTGTATGAAGGAACTTCCAGGAAAACTATTGAAGTGTAGGGAGTTTTGCCATTTTTGACAGAATCATCCTTCTTCTTTGAAAACAAAAAATTAAGATGCCAATTGGTTATTGAATAACATAATGCACTGTAAAGTCCCTTTTATGCATTTTTGTAAGCATATCAATTCATAAAATCTGAATTTAGTGAAGCAAACTATGCCACTTTTCTCTGTGAAAGAGTTCATGAGTTGAAATATGCCAATGTAAAATTAATATGCTGGATTTGTGTGATTGTGTGTTTGAGTGGGTAGCACACTGGATGAAGAAGTTTCTCTAGCAAGGAAACAACAAAAGTTTTGGAAAGAGTACAGTTTATGGAGGTGAGAAAGAAGTTTGCTAGCTCTTTTGGTAAGACGAAGGACAGATATTTCTCACCCACATAACATGATAAATTTTTGTATATTAAAAACAGGCTAAAGACATAGGCTAACAGGAGCCTCAAGGAGCTCAAAAACAAGTCAGAGATCTGTATATCCACTGAAAAAGAGCTATGGACTGTGAAGAGACTTACAGAGTGTATATACATTATTTATAAATGATCCAATCCAGGAAAATTTAAATTTGGGTATCAGGGGGAAGAACTTCTAATATTAATATGGCATATTATCAAAGATAAGGCTCTATTCTAAAGATATCCAAAAGGCTCTGCCCTAAGCCCCAGTGTTCTTATATAGTTTGTTTAGCAATGGATTTATTTTATGACTGTTTCTGTAAGTACATTCCACTAATTAATAGATGGAAAATGAGCAGTGTACTATCCAACTGGTCCAAATGCCGTGTAAAATTGTAGATGCTCAAGATTAATTCTACCTCTTTACAGAAAGACAAAAGCACAATAAAAAGAGCAAATAGTGAGAAAAAGATGCCCAACATTATTTTTCCCCACCAATTTTCCTCACTTGAAAAAAGGTTGCTAAAATTATCAGCTCATGTAATACATTTTATCTGAGAATTTAAACCATGGTAGTGGTAAGTCTGCTTGTCATGACAATCAAGATGAGTATTTATAACACCCTGGAATACCTAAATTCAGGAGTTAAACTGAGGTTCCTTTACTCTAGCTGGTGCAAGAAGAAATCTGACCCAGAAGTAAGAAGTAAAAATCACACAAAAGTTTACTGGCAAAAATATAGGAAATGAAAGAAATTCAGCAAAGGAGTAAATACAACACCGAATTCAATACCAAAGACTTTTTATAGCATCACTTAACATTAATTTTGCATTAATGCAGCATAATCTTAGCCCATTTAACCTAGAAACCTTTAAACCTATGAGTTACCCAAAAACATTCCATGAAAGAGGATTAGAAGGAGAAGAAAGAAAGAGGGAAAAAGATGGAAGAAATTTAGAAAAACACACATACAGCTACCAATTCCTAGGGTTCCACTGTGCTTGAGATAGGAACTCCAGGGGAGCTGGCAGGGTCCAACATGGGATTGCCTCATTGGGCTGTCTCTCACCAGGAAGCAAGGCCTGATCCACCCAAACCACACACACACACAGGCATTGGCTCGAGACACTGATTAATCCAGTCACTGACAGTGTAATTCTGTTTGGGTACCGCTCTGTCACACAGCTTGTTTCAGTGTTGGTCAATGTGTTTAACTGTCATGGATTCTCAGTATTGCTTCTACAACATGCAAAACTGTAAGTGACCCCATCTAATAATTAAGTTTTTAATTTGTGTTAATTGTTGTGAATGATTATTGGGAAAAAAAATTAGATATGTACTTAGTGCAAATCCTCAGAGGTAAAATTTGTGGCACAAATTTGTTGCGTCTTGATGTACGTGGCTGCAGCCCCATAGCAAGAAATAGGAAAGATCATGTGGAATACTTTGATTTTATGTAAGACTTGGGAACTTCTGGAGTCCAGTATACTAGGTGTATTTCCTTTTTGCTCACAAACATCCTCAGACAGCTATACAGATCATGATTCTTTTAATCATTACTATAAATAGTGGAAGACACCTGTGCACTAGATACTGTTCACATCTCTATTCACATCTAAGACACACATAGAGAATCATTGAATCGTAGAATCATAGAATAGCCTGGGTTGGGAGGGACCTTAAGATTATCCACTTCCAAGCCACCTGCTAGGAACAGGGACACCTTTCTCATCTCTGAGAAACACCAGGTTTCTCAGAGATCCATCCAAACTGTCCTTACACACTTTCAGGAATGGGCCATCCACAACTCCTCTGTGCAATGTATTCCAGTGTCTCACCATCTTCACAGTAAAGCATTTTCTCCTAATATCTTATCTAAATCTTCTCCCCTTTAGTTTGAATCCAATTACCATTGTCCTGTCACTACATGCTTTTGAAAAAAGTCTTTCTTCAGGTTTGTTGTAGGACTCCTAAAGGTATTGGAAAGCTTCAATAAAGTCACCCCAGAGCCTTCTCTTCT
Organism: Calcarius lapponicus; assembly: GCA_039654755.1. NCBI lineage: Eukaryota > Metazoa > Chordata > Aves > Passeriformes > Fringillidae > Calcarius > Calcarius lapponicus. Next base: position 18,871,717 of record CM077466.1, on the reverse strand, counting down.
CCCTGTTCAATTGGGCTGAACAATCCCAATTCTCTCAGCCTTTCCTCATAGAAGAAGCATTCCATCCCTCTAATCTTCTTGGTGTTCCTCTTCTGGACTCGCTCCAACAGGTCCATGTCCTTCCTCTGCTGGGACCCCAGAACTGGATGTAGGGTTCCAGGTAGGTGGGCTCTCACCAGAGCAGAGCAGAGGGGCAGAATCCCATCCCTCCCTCCCTGCTGCCCACAGGGCTCTGGATGCAGCCCAGGACACCTTTGGCTCTCTGGGCTGTGAGTGCCCATGGCCGGGTCATGTCCAGCCTCTCACCCACCAGCACCTTGAGTCCTTCTCAGCAGGGCTGCTCTGGATCTGTTCCTCCCCTTGTCTATATTGGTGCCAGGGGCTGTCCTGACCCAGGTGCTGCACCTCACACTTGGTTTAGTTAAACTGCAGGACATTCCTCCAGGCCCACTTCTTGAGCTTGTCCAAGTCCCTCTGGATAGCATCCCATCCTTCAGGTGTGTCAACTGCACCACTCAGCTTGGTGTCATCTGCAAATTTGATGAGGGTTCCCTTGATCCCTTTGTCTCTGTCATTAATGAAGTTATTAAATAAAATTTGTCCCCTGAGGGACACCATTTACCGCTGATTTGACAAGTTTGTTATCAATCTACCAATCCACTTATCAATTCCATCTCTCTCCATTTAGAGATAAGGATGTTGTAGGGGACCATACAAAGGCTTTAAAGAACTCTTTAAAGTTATCTTTAGAAAAGATAAATATCATCTGTAGCCCTTCCCCTTCCCAATGTTGAAGTCAGTCTGACATAGAAGGCTGCTGGGCTGTTCAGGCAGGAACTTGCCCTGGGTGAAGCCAAGCATGCTGGCTGTGTTGAATCAGCTCCCTGTTCTCCATGTACTTTAGCACAGCTACTAGGAGGAACTGTTCCATGATCTTCCTATGCACAGAGGTGAGGTGGACAAGTTGGTAGTTCCCAGAGTTCTCCTGTCTGCCTTTTTAAAGATGAGGGAAAAATTTTCCTTTTTTCCAATCACCTGGTATTTCACCTGATTGCTGTGGCTTACTTAAATATGTGCATGTATGAAAGTACATGTAAGACTACATATATGTTTAGTTTTTGTACTTACAAGTATCTGCACAAAGGAGAATGTGGTCTATAACTATAAAGATTACTGTGATTCTAAGTTAAATTACAAAACAAAGAATCAAATAATCTAATAATGAAATAATTGCTATATGGCACAAGAACATAACATGAAAAAACAAAAATATAAAAATAAGTTCTACATCACTTATTTTAGCTGAGAAAACACTAGATTTTCATTGTTTGGTATTTGCATGTTAAAATACCATTATTGCGTTTATGATAGCTATAAGTTATTACTTGTCTTGCTCCAGGCATCATTGCAAGCAAAAAGTAATACCTTTTTTCTTTGAATGTGAACTCAACGTATTGTACTCATGCTTATACATGCTGTGCAGCATGCCAATCAAATTTGTTTTTCTACTTATATCAGTTTCTTATGTCTGCATAAATACTCTCTATCTCTTTTTCATTTCATTTACAGCATCTTCAACTGCCAAAAGCTGCAGTGAGTGAGTGAGAGAATTCACTTTGTACTCTAGGTTTTTCTCCAATATGTACATTATAGCAAATCTATTCTCACTTTCAAAAGGAGCGGATGCCTGTAAACCATCTCTGCTATAATTTTAAATAAAAAGTTGGAGCTCCAGGCCATGGAGACAGGAATATATCCCCAATGTCTAATTATTAGCTTGATGAGATAGCTCCTGGTACACCTAAGAGCGTAAGAATGCTTAATGCTGTTGTGCATAACATTATGACAGAGAGAATAGTATAAGCATATAGATATACCTTCATAGCTAGAATGAATGATAAAATATTAAAAAATCCTAAATTTGTTTGCATAAAGCATATAAATTTGAATGTATTCAACATGGCACTGAGCATTAAAATTCCTAAAGTTAATTTTAAAAACTGAGACAGCCAACCTCACATGATAAAATCTGGATAAATTTATTATGACACAAAAAAAATACTGACAGCAGATACAGAGGAAGATAAGAGAATCCATTCTACACCAGACCAGGTTCCTTAGAGGTTTTGTACTTTGTTGTAGGGCAACAGAGGGGGAGAAAATTGCATGATAAAATCAGTGCTACTGACTACTGTGCCCTAGTTAAAACATGATCACAGATACAAAACCTATAGAATAAATAATGTTAAATGTCAGTAAATGCATCAAGCTCTGAGATTTTATAAAATAAAATTTCTCAATAAAATTCAGTAAGGCAATGTTTTACATATTGTTTTTAGGGTGCAAAATTCTATCTTGGTTTCAGTCCTCAGTTGGGCTTAAAACTGGTTCATGCACTCTGGCTGGACCATTGATCAAATGATTACTTGACTATCCCCTCCTCAGTATGTTAAGCAGTCCTAAATTACCTCTCTTCCCTAGATGTTCAAGCACATGTCTTTCCCCTCCCAAATAATAATAATTAAATATATCACATTACTGCTGTTATACATTTAAGTAGCATGAGAACACTAGTCTTTAAAAAATAATTATATATCAGAAATTAAGAAATAAGTATGTTTATACTATTACACATAGTGTGATCAGAACCTTTCCCTGACAGAGGAAAACAGTCCTGCCCTCTGCTTCTCTGGCCAGAAGTACACCTTTTCAGCTTCTTTTCCTACACACACAAGGAATTCATGGAATTCAAAGTGTCAGGAATATAAGCCTGACAATGTTCAATTCTTCCCTGATACTATGAAGAGAAAGGCAGGGAGGCCATCATGGAACTACTCCTGCACAAAATAAGAGTGATTATGTGAATCACTGAGCATAGCCCCTGCTACTGAGACACGAAACCTTCCCCTATTTCCATATATTTATTAATCTCAATATTAGAATTAAAGACATTTGTTAGTCTTCATTATTCTTCCTTTATAAGACTCTGATCCAGATTTTTCTGCTCAAATGGCTATGAATTTTGCTTTATTATAAATATATTAATGATTAACATATCCTCATTTGTTACTTATAACTGTATAACTGGCACCATTCAATTTGGAAGTTATTTTTACCTTTTCCAGGGTTTATAATTGGTAGAATTTTTTTCAAGGCTCTCAAATATTGCAATATAATATGACCAGTACTTTTATTATTTCAGCAGCTCTTCCTTGGACTCATGTCCTAAGTTTATTTACTATAACAACAGAATCATATGTTTGAGTCCAAATAAAGCCTTTCCAAGAAGCTGTATGCAATTCTAAAACTTTTTCCCATACAGGGAGGAAACACCATACTGAATGTAATAATGAGATCCTCTTTTTTTTCTTGTTTTTTTTTTCTTTTTTTTAATGGTTTCATAATACGTCACCTTGTTTTAATATTCCACTAGGCAGAATATCATGCTCATCTTACTATTTTTTCTCTACAATAATCATTGTTAAACTCCCTGTGAGACATTAGGATTTAAGCACGTTCCTAAACGCAACTGATTAGCTCAATCCAAGTAGACTTTCTGACTAGCACTGAACAATCACTTGTGTTTTGACTAAAATGCCAATTCTCTACCTGGCCTGCACAGTGTCTCTGGTCACACTCAATTTTGGTGATAACCTCAGGAACTAAAAGCTTTTTAATTCTAGCCTCAGTACCTGAGGAGAATGACTCCTTCTTTAGGTAGTAAATGAAGAAGAAGGGAATAGTAACAGTGAGAAGTAATCCAGAAAAAACAAAAACCAAAAACATCAGAAAAAAAGACTGAACTGAGTTTAATTTATTTAGAAAGGAGCAAACTTGAAGATATGCGATAACAATGCTATATGCTAAGTTTTGTCACGAAAATGAATGTACTCCATGTCTGTGAGGTATTAAAAAAAAAAAAAAAGAAATTAGCTAAAATTTAAGAAAAATTATCTGTGTATGGGAGGGGAAACACTGTAATATGAGCGACTGAATACTATTAAAAACAAGCAAGACAAGCATCTACCAGTTTCATTTTCTATGTTTAGAAGCAGTAAGCTGGGGCAAATAAATTTATGAGGTGTCCCCATGAATTATTTTATATTTACTTATGATTCTGGAGGCAACCATGCCTTCTGCTTTATTAAGATTCAGTGCACAGGACTTATAAATGCATTAATTTATCTGTATTCAAAGTATTTAGCTGAAGATCCTAAAGTCTCTAAGAAAAATTAGATCAATTAATATATAACCTAATAAAACTAAACATTTGTATTGGTGGGTTAGTAATAAAAATGCCTAACAAATTTTAGAAAATGTGGGTAATCACTGCAAAAAAAAAAAAAAAGAAAGCAAATAGCGGTTTATAACCTGGGCCTAGATTATTTATTTGTTGCCATTTAAATGTAGCTTTCTAGAGAACAAGAACGGTCCGTTCCAAAGCACAAAATATCAAGCAGGCAAGGCAGAAGCATGGATAATGTGGAGCTCTTGATAAAATGAGACATGAAAAGTCCGTAGTGGCTGGACACAGGGACAGGCTGTACGGAAGGGGGACAAAGACATGGCCTAATGAAGGCAAAGAAGGTGAAGGGTAACATGAAAGATTTCTTTAGGAAATCATAATGAGAAAGAAGTCAAAGAGCTCAGTGGGACAAGGTGACAAAGGACCTGGTGACAAAGATAGTGGAAAAGGCCTTTTACAAAATGCCTTATTCTTAAACTCTCTGATTCAAAATTTCTGAATATATTCAGTAATGAAAAAAAAACCTTTGAATCAGCAAATAAAGTTACAACAGAAGACTATTAAAAAAATAGGCTGATATCATCAAAATAATCAATAAGAAAATTCACATTAGATTTAAAATAAAATAAAACATGGCAGTAGATTTCTACATTAGAGAAAGATAATAAAATTATCTGTAGTGCAAGACTTTATATACAACCATAAAAAAATACAGAATTTTATGCAAAAAATCTTCTAATGCAACCCTCTCTCCAGATCAACCCCAATCTTTTTAAAGCAGGTGACTCAGGGCTTTTAGGAGCCAAGTTTGGGAAATTACTAAGGCTGAACATTCCACCTCTTCATGGTACCCCTTCCAGGGATGAGTAATTTTCAAGGCGAAGACTTTTTTCATTACTACCTGGAATTTTCTTTATTGCAAATTGTCACCACTGCAGTCCAAAACTTGGTGAAGTTCCATCACAATGATGGTGCACTGCTGCCTCACAATTTAACTCATTCTCAACTAGAACACCTGAGCCCTTTTCTTTTCCTGAAGACATGCTCTGCAGCCAGTTGTTCCAAGCATATGTGAATACAGGAGGAGTTTTCTTTGCTGAACTTAGAAGCATATGATACATTACTAAGTCCTCACTGATTTCAAAATGCCTGGATGTCACCTAGTAAATTGAAAGTGAAGATGAGAGGAAATAGCCTTGGGCAAAAATGCAGTAAAATGCAGTTAAATAAGTAACACATCTTGAATGCTCAGCATTAGATATTGAAACTTTGATCAAAATGAGGAAGCAAAGGTTTTTTCAAGTTAATAACACTCATATGGTTCAAATAGAGAGTTCTTTTTCTGTAGGCATGGTAAGACACAGTAGCATGTGCAAGCTGAGTGAATTGCACCAGCATTTTTCTCAATTAGCAAATTAAATCATATTAAAAGAACTGGCGGACTGCCTATAGAATATTTTTTCTATCTTGGCTTTTTCTCTTTGTAAATGTTTTCAGTGTAATGCTACGTTGTTATGTGCCAACACAGTAATTCCCTCAATCCTCAATAAGCAGACATATGTTGGCACTTATCCATCTCTAATTTTGTCAGAGTACTTCATTTTCTCTCACAGTGTTCTTCTTGGCACTGATACTTGCCAACAACTGACAAAAAAACAACTGGAAATGAGAAAAAAAAATTACTTTCAGGGGCAATCCCTGACAGCAGCACTACTTGAATATGATCCTTGCCAAGATTTTCTCCTCTGCCTGCAGACATCTACATGAAAAACCTGTTGGTTTTGTTGCTGCTGCCATTAATTTCAGGGCCCTAGTTGTCCTTTAAAGAACATCCAACCAAACCAACTTTTTTGTATTAAAGTAGTTAAAGAGGAGCAACATTGCTGCAATCAAAAATGTCCTGATTCAATTTCCAAAATTTTGTGCAGGTATACACAGAGGTTTTTGTAAAAATCAGACTTACAGAAAAATATATACTTTGAAAAGACTAAGGATCCATTTATACTGCTTAAGAGAAATCATATTCACTAATGTCTAATAAATAAAAAAATACTAGAATGTCCTGGAGACCTGCTCTGTCTTCTCCCACTCTCTCCGCTTTTCTTTCTATGGAAGAGAATCCAGTCTCCCTCAGTTTTGTGGCCCTTTGCTGACCTCATTCCACATCTCAGTCATACCAGAAACCCACACATGGAGACAGCATTCCAGGTGTATCTCACAAGTGTTGCTGGCACCTCTCTGCCTGATGCATTCCATGGCACTCTAGGCCACCTTTGCCACAAGGATACCCTGCTGGCTCATTATTAACTTTTCTTCCACAGCATCTCTGCAAAGCTGCTTTGCACAGTTATGCCTCAGCCTGTAGTGGTGTGTCTGCTTATTTCTCACCTGAGTCACACTTTCTTCAGCTTCACTGAGAAGTTACCAATATTTCTTTATACTAGGAACGGTATATTCTGCAATAATTTTTCTTAGACGCTTTTACAGTGTCTGATAAGCTGAAAAATTCACCTAAGATGTGAGGCACTGGCAGTTGTTTAAACTATAGGTTTTGTGCTTGTCAAGAGTGCTTCAAAACATCTGTGTTATATTGGGGAATAAATGTTTGAGTAAACATGATATTCAAGGCATATTTTATATTGATAAAAATAGTCCACACAGAGTCTGGAGCTAAGAACCAAAACCAGATAAACTAATTTTCAGTGGAAAGGAGTATTATATTTAATGGTTTGCAAAAGCTATAGTTTATCATAGTGACTTTCCTGCCAAGATCTGGCCAATAATTATCAAAATTAAATTATTGTATTTGTACCACTAAGAGAATCTCACGTGACTGGAAGGGAATGATACTATCTAGTGTGCTCTTGAATACCTATGAGTTCAATTTTACACACTGTAGGGCATTTTTTAATGCAAATTGCAGCATCTCAAGAATTTCCTTTAGAAAGTATCATAATAATACTTACAGCCAGCTGCCTATGTATTACTTATAATGTAGTTCCCTACATGTTTGTATTAACAATCTTCTAGCATATTTTAGGTGTAGTTTTCATCTTCTACAAAAAAGTCAACAATCACTACTTATAAAAAAAGTCTTTTTTTGTTACAACTCTGGAAATGTTGCACAAAACTGGTACTGGCACTGTACTACACTGAGGAAGAGGAGGGAGGGGTTTGATAAAAAAATCAGATAGCTGAATGAAAGTATTGAGAACTAAGTATGTCAAATGTGCAAACAGCCTATAAATTAGCAAATATTTCAAATCACTACTTCCTGCATAGCAGGAGTTTTCGAACACTCAACTTCCCATTAGAATTGCAAGTTCAATAGTGTTAAAACTGTTACGCAAAATAGCTAAATGATTTGCTAAATTAGTTACTAGAGATCTTCCTTCTTTACTCACATTTTCCAAGAAAAACTTTGAGAACATCGTATGTGTGTTTATATTAAAATTGATATGTGAGTGCTCTAATTATACAATGATGTCACATATTATTCTGCTTTCAATTTGCATGTATAGGATAAAAAACAAGTAGGAGAGCTGTATGAGACACGTGTTACGCTCTGATAATCCAATAAATGTTATAAATATTGCCAGCTAATATCCTTGAAATTAGCCTTTGTCTCAAAAACTCTTAGTTTATTTATTTACTGCTGGTCCAGGCTTTATCGTCTCAAAAACTTTGAAGGGACTTCAGTTTTCTTCTGCATTCACAGCTCATGGGAATATAGTGTAGATTCTAGGTACAGTAAAATTGTACCTAGCTTTATATGGTCATTTCCTTTTTTAAATGATAACGATTTTGAGCTAGGGGTTTTGGACACTTACATCTTAGTAGATATGAAAAATTTAATTAATTAAAAAATGTTAAAGATATCATATGAAGCAAATGTTTCTAGAAGCATGTAATTTGTAAAGTTCCAAAAAGTTCCTCTCTGTGGGTTGTTTTTCTTTCATACATATTTTATCCAAACTTTGTTGATTACAGATCAGACTCCTGAAACATTTCAAGGTACAGTAACTTGAAGTGTCTCTTTTCTCCCAGAAGTATTATTATCTTATAATAGAACACACCTCTAGCAGTCACATGCGAAAGTAAATTAGTGTCTTCATTGAAAACTGACAGAAAAGTTAGAATATTTCCCATGAGACATTATGAAAAATTAATTTAAAACTTTCATCTAATAATATAGAGTAGTCATTTTTTTTGAGGTTGGGCAATTTTTATTTTATATTTTAAATGTTCAAGTGGGAGACAAACAACATTACTTATCTTTTATAAAAGATTACCTTTTTCTATCTCTACTGCACATCAGTCTAAACTCAGAAGCTTTTCTCTTTACTTAATAGCGCACAGTTTTAGGATATATACATGTCTTAGAAACTAATTTAATAACAGAAAAAGGAGGCTAATCATTCATAGCTATATATGCTCATCTTTTAAAATAAGCTTTGAAACATGGTAATGTGAGTTAGAACTTCAATTTCCAGTTTGCAATAAGTAAATCATAAAAAACAAAGTTAATATATTTTTCTTTCTTTTTTTTTCTTAAATACTGAGTCAGTTCCTCAGAGTCGCTATCAGAACATTTGCTCTTTTTTGTTATTAAAATAGTAATAGCTCTATGCCAACTCATTTATTTAAAAGATAGATGAAAAGGTTCATATTTAAGCACTATATAAGCGAAGGCTTTTCCCTTCCATTTGGATAAAGTAAGCAGTCCAGATAACTAGAGCAAGCATTTAGGTACAACATTTTCCTTTGAGTACCAGTTTTGTTTTGGAAAATTGTGAGTAAAACACTGGACTTTCAAACAAAATGTTTAAGGATTTTGGGAAATGAAATATAACAAATAATTTTGTACATATGAAGGGAAACCTCCAAGGCATGAAGCCAATTCCACTGTTAGAAGAATTTGGAAGCTTTACTCTGCTGCAGATCATGTTATCAGTGCATTTACTGAGTAAACTAGAAGGCAGGGGAGCTTATTAGGATCCTGCCTTGAATAGAATAAAGGAAAAAACAAGTAACAGAAAAAAATAAAACAATAAGAGATTAAAAGCTGGAAAAGCTAAAATTTTATGGAAGATCATTTTTAACATTAAGGAAAAGAAATCCATTTTGAAACTTCTGGGCAGATTTCTTGTTGAAATGTTACATTATCTATTACAAATACTTTCTGACTTTTTTATCTAAAGCTTTCAGATTTCACCATGAAAGCATTAGAAGGAGCGGCCAACATGTGGTTCCTGAAAACAGGTATAAGAATCATGGAGTAATTTAGCTTGGAAAAGACTTTTAAGATCAGTCCAACTGCTAATTCAGCACTGCCATGTACACCACTAAACCACCCTAAGTGCCACAAGTACACATTTTTTAAGTACCTCCAGGGATGGTGACTCAACAATTTCCTTGTCCAACCTGTGTCAGTGCTTGACAACTGTTTTAGTGAAGAAATTTTTCCCAATATCAATTTACATCTCCTTCTGGTACAGGCTGAGGACATTTCCTCTTGTCCTATCTCTTGTTAATTGGGAGGATCAGTTCACCTTCAAATCCTACAGCAGGAAGATTTTAAACTATGCTGGTATAACACCAGATGTGAATAGAATGCCAGTGTGGGAAGACATAAACTACCAAGACCTGCTGAAACACAATCTTGTCTTGTAATGGGAAACACAAACAGCCTAACACATTGCCACAACACTGTCCAGCCTTTGAACTTCCTTTCAGTCATCTATCCTTAGTCTCTACAAGATGGAAGCTGGTGTTTTATGGCTCTTGCTGTTCTCAGTATTTTATTGCATAATTTACTGGGTCCAGAGCAAGGCATCTTTTTATTCAAAGCTCATGTACATGTATGACATAGGGAGTTGCCCTCTAGGCAACTCTTAGAGTAATGTTTACTTTTTCTGCAGGACTATTATAAAAAATTTTTAAAATGTAATCTGTTTAAATTTATACTTTTAGATACTTCAGTGAATTTGTGGCAATATTAATATTCACTGAATAATTATAACTGCAGATGCTCAGTAACCCTTATTTCCATAGTTCTAGACCTGTTATTTTGCTAATCATAACCATACAACAGTTTGTATTTCTTTCTAAAGCCAGTTAAGTATCTGTAATATATAAATTAATTGAGAAAGTAGCCTTATATTTAGTTCATGACATCTAAAATCAGTGGAATACTAACATACTTAGAGAAATATTATTTCAATTCAATCTTACTTTGCATGTAGTACTTTTAGATTGTCAATTCTTAAGCCTTCCTAATAAAATAATTCATAAAAGATCTCTCTCATTTTCTGGTATACATTAAACTGGATAATTTTTTCTCATTTAATATTTGTCATAGATTTCCTTTTTAAATAATTCAACACCAGCTTGTGTCCAAATGCAGTAAGTTATTTTTACAGCCATTCCTGTTTTTTTCTTTTCCATTTAAACCATCTGAAAGAGCATTCCAAAGTAATCAGACTTAATGCAGCTAAGTCACCATCCAGCACCCAAAAGTAGAATTAGCTAATCATAAAACATTTTTCTAGAAGATTGGCTTAAATGCACATTACCCAGTTACTTCTTTCCCATTTATTTTAATCGCTTTGATACAGGTTAATCTTTTCCCCAGAAACTTTGGAGCCTATTTCTTTCTTCTTTCATGAAAAAAATGTCATACATAATGCAATGTCTGTCCTTGTCTAAATAATGAAATGAACCTTTTAAAAGAACTTTTTATCTTCTGAGAATTCTACAAGTTTCATTTCCTAATAGATTATTAAGTTCACACTAGCTCTTCCACTAGTGATGCTACCTAATAAATGAAGTAGTATCTGTCAGATGAATATATCATTTAAAAAAGCATAATTTTTTTCTATTTCCAAAATATTAAAAATGTTAATTTCTGAGGATGGTAGGATTACATCTGTTTCTACAGTTGAAACCAAGCAACAGTCTTGAGTGGCAGTTGAGGAAACTGAACTTGTATTTATTCCCTTGGAGCTAAAACTGTTCCTGTGACAACACAGATTCCCCATCACAAAGGAAAAACAAAATTCCTCTCTTCTTGATGGATGGAATTCCATTGTATCAGGGAGAAAGTAAGAAGAATTCAAATTACAAAACATTATGAAAATATGTTCATCAAAACTGAGAGGAAGCAATACAATTAGTGGATGGACCAGACTCTTTCATGTGCAGAAGAATAAATTAGGTGGTTTAAGTCACAACAAAGGAAAAATAGAATTATTTGTAAAACTCATAGTTTACTAACAACCTAGATCATCTTCTGCCTAGTATCTGGATGCTAGTTTTATGCCATTACTCCCTAGTCACGAACTCTCAATTTTTTTGAATATCAAAATGCCAGTTAAGGATCATATTATAAGACAAGAAAGAGAGAAAATAAAATTATCAATGTGAAATTTAAGACCTTTATTTTTCACCCAAAACTCTATGCCTTTATATGTTAAAGACAGATTTTACAAAAACCCCTCTTTTTGGACGTGTTTCTAGTATTCAAATCTGCATCAGAGACATTAATTCCTATTGTTCATTAGTGTTTGTTTTTAATAAGTTTGAGCAATATTTTTTTGCTCTGAAATAAACTAAAAGTCTCTTTAACCTTTATTGTAACACATTCTTGTGAGTTTCTTTGTTGTCCCTCTATCCCTCTATCTGTGTACCCTCTGATGTGTAACATGTCCCAGGTGCCCAGGGTGCCCTTGCGGAACATCCTCAAACACTTCTTTCAAAGAAATACTGCCCAGGTAACAGCAAAAACAGGAATGGAAATGTCTGAGTATCATTGGACAATATATTATTTGAGTCCTCTAAATGTAGTAAATTTAAAGCAAATTGTGTTCTGCAGTGTGTACCACAATGATTCTCAGTCCAGTTGGCATCTGAGGGAAATATACATTTGGTAATTTATTTTTTATTAATCAGTGTTCCAAAGTCTTTTTTTTGGATATGAGGGTATTTTCTGTAAATGAAACATGATTAACTGTCTTTTCACATTAATATTTTCACTGGTTGCTTGGATTTTTTAAAATTGTTTCATTGGGTACTTTTTAAATTGAGTTTTGACTGCAGTATTAAATACCTCCAAGCACTGCAGTAATAGATGTGAAGGGGTATTTTAATTTTAATTTTTATTTTTATTTTTATTTGCTAAAACTTGAACAGGAAAGTAGGAACATTTTCCTTGCCAACAACATATTACATTACTTGTGCATGACTCGTATTTTTCTTCATTTGCATCTTTCACTTTCAAAATATTTATTCAGATTTATTAAATAACAGAGCATCATAACATTTGCATATGCAGCAAAAAATGTATCCTTGACAACTGTAATGACCATAAATTAAACATAGGTGAAAGAAGATGACAGCTACTTTGTGTATTCCTCTAGCACTTTAAAATGATCACCCAGTTAATCAATGATGAGTTACAGTGCAAATCTTATAATAACAGGTGTGACATGCACATTAATAGCTAATTGGAACATTATGATGAATGATACTACAAAAAATACCATGAGTTAATGAATAATCTTTTTTATTTTCCAGTTTCTGACCAAATGATGGGTTGTATAGATTAAATAATCTCTTAATCCTTCAATGTCACAGACTATCATGGTGAAATAGTGTCTGTTTCCAAAATTTAATATTTGTCACTCCTGCAGGCTGAGTTAGCCATCATTTAGGTACTCTTCAAACAAAGAATGTGAGGGAAAGGAATACCTATCATAATGTCACAGTACAAGAAGACACCTCCTGCACAAGCAAGTGCAGTAAAAGAATGGCAAGGTCAGTACCAAGCAAGAGTCCTTTCAGGGAATCAAATGTAGTCTCTAGATTTGTTTTAATTTTATTTTAATCTAATTGCTTTTAGCAAATTAAATATGGGATCATTTTAGTCCCGCTACTACTACTTTTTCTCTTACAGAAAATGAAAAGGCCACCAGGAGGATTTAGTACAGCTGAATATAACATGGGATTAAAAAGTCAACTCTGCTTGGCTCCTTCTGCACCTAATCATTTATGCTGCATATTGCAGTTCTCACATTCGTTCAGCTCTGGAGAAACCAACTCATTCCTGAAGCAGGGAAACTGAGGCACTGGAAGGAAAATATGGAAAATACTGGCTTGGATGAAGGAAGGTACAGATCCAGATTCTGGTTAAATGTGACCCTTGGCTTGATTAACATAAAATTAAGTAACTCAAGGGATATGTTTCTGGGATTATTTTTGTTCAGTGAAAATCCAAAAAAGGAAATTCTTTAAATGGAGCAGTAGCCATTTACATGTGTGTGTTTTACACATTTTCCCCTTTTATTTATATGACAAGAAGTTTAAAAATAAACACTACTGAAAAAATATGCCAATCTTTCCTATAAACTTGCTCAAATACTGGCAAAACATTGTTAAACAAGAGGCTGTCATGCCCCAGCTGTCAGTTTCAGCACACTAATGCTAAGTGGCATGCCAAAGGGCAAATGAGCTATATTAATCTAATCCCCAGACAGAAGTCCAGAAAAGAGGTTTGGTGTTATTTTCCTGATCAAATCATAAAAGTAGAGATTTTAAAGACTTCCTGTTGTAACTCACCAAAGGGCTGAAACTCAATATTTCCTGGATTTGGACAGCTGTAACCAAGTTAGTTGTGATTTTATCATTAATAGAAAGAAACAAGTTTCTAAAAAGCATTTCAGAAAGCTGCCAAAAAGCAACAACATTGCAATTGAATATTTTCTCATTTCTGATTCACACTGCATATTTCTGAAAAGCATCATACAAAGCACACTGTATAACACCCCTATATTACTTTTTGCTTTGCTTGTCTTCTTACAGGCTGGACAATGTAGATTGCATATAAATTTCTACAAAATAATAAGGAAAATTATATTTAAATACATGTTTCTCTAGAAATTTTTCTAGAAAACAAAAGGTTCATAAACCCCATGCTTCAAAGACATAAATCCATATAAAATCATGAGTATGTGGGATAACTTAAGTATATACAAGAGCAACTTGTCTAGAAAGGCTGAGCTAATGGCTTGGGCAACATTAATCATTAACCTTTTTGAGTGCTTCCCAAAGGGACTTCTTAGTAACAGCCATTAGAGAATCATATACCAGTTCTTGCAATGTTGTCTAATGATGAGTTATACATATTAATTCATTAGTCAAGGCTTGTAAAGTGCTTTGGAAAGGATAGAGGATAACACACCCATAAGTGCTAACTGCTATTATGTTGTATTTTTTTGCACTAACCATTCCTAAACAGATCTCTGAGGAAATGTAGGAATGATGGTTTGCTGGAATGTACTATTCCAGTTTTGCAAATTACTGAATTTAGTACAGTCAGAGTCAGGCCCAGTCCTGGAATGGCTTTTGCAGTGTGGAGTAAATTTCCCTGCACACACTTGGCTGTGTACAGATGTGCACTGTTCCACTCCTGCGTTAAACACATGATGAGCATCACTGTTTTAAAAGCATTGAAATATCTGTTTTGGAGTGTGGCTCGAGAATAATTCACACTGGTACACAAGCCCAAGGTGCCCAAGGCCCTGGAACTGTTGAAGCCTCATGCTATGATTTTTCACAGAGAAGGCAGAACTTGATCATGCATGAAGTGATGCTTTTTCATTGCTTACTACAATGAAGTCACCACAGCAGGCAACAGTGGGTGATGCCCAGAAGTCCACTTGGAAATGACTGCAGGAGATGTGGCTATATTGAACAGTTTATTTTAGTAATAGGGTTTAGTTTAGTCTGGACAAGATGCCATAGCTGTCCAGAAATCTTCTGCATGTTAAACACTGCAAATTTATACATTTCCTAGTGTTTTTCTTTCTTAGTTTTTTTAATATAATTATATACAGAACAAAATGTACCTACAATAACATTCTGAGAAGGTTGATTTTTCTCTTGCAAACTGTAGATTTCTTTGATCTGCTTACAGTTGCTAACCTGACCTGATTTAGACATCATCACTCTGTTTTTTAGTTTTGTTTCTGTTATTCCATCTCAGAGAGGGAGAGAGAGACTATAATTTGTGTCACAATCCTAATCTACATCCTTTATTGAGTTTAAATTATTTAGAAACAATTTTTATCACCTATCCTTTTTTCCTAGTATACTTTTATTCTCTTAAACACTTTCTCCCTCTTTGTTTACCTAAACTTGAATCCTTCAACCACGCTAAAAGAATTTTTTAATAATATGCATTTTTATACACCTGAGTAGAGATTATTTTAATGCAAATTTCTAGACAAGCAGTAATTTGTAGTAAACATAAGTGAAATGAAAAAAATTTGTTATCACTCAAAACCAGGTCATCCTAATAAAAGATCAAAAATGAAATGTACCAGTAGAAAAATATTATTGTAATTAACCATTGTAAAACACTGGAGCTTAGCTATTACTTTTTATTGAACTATTAGACATTGACAGCATCTAAGTAAATAATTTTTTTTCTATTGTTTTAGATTTTATGAAAACAAATACTATGCTCTTCAAAATTATGCAGTTTGTAGAACAAGGAATTATAGAAAAATTACAGAAAGAATTGACAAAAGCTTTATATTTCAATACCTCTCCTTTCCTTCTTTAAATTCCTTCTAATTTTTACCTTGTATAAGCTGCTCTGGTATAAAAGATCATTCTGGGTTGTCACAATAATTATATTCATGTAACAGCATTACATACAATTTGCTTTTGGAACAGAGGGTAATAATAGAACTGGACGTGGTGACAATATATTGCAGATTGCAAAAACTAGGAGAAATTTCAAGTCTATATTTAAGAAAGTACTTGTTTATTCTTACTTTTGATTTAGGTTAGATACTATGTTCCAGTAATCTCATGGGAACTTGTCTGAAGCCATATACTGAACATATGACCATACAAAATATGATTTCTAAGGATAAAGTTATAAGAAGCCCTACCACTCTGGACTGCAAAGAATCTCAGTAGTAAAAATCAATATGGAAAAGAAGATAAGCTGTGGGGCACTAAAAAGGAAACACTGAAATAATAAAAACCAAACCAAGCCAATAACCCCAAAAACAAAGGAAACCCCTACAAATCCAAATGTGATGGGTTTGTCTAAAAGTTTTATCTCACAGTGTAACATAATATAGCCAAATTTACCAAGAATGTGAGGTGTATATAATCTGCAAAGGAATCTAAGCTAAACAACATTGTACGCCTTTCAGCAAAGAGGCTTTCTGTGAAATGCAAACAGATTTGCAAGCAGGAATCCAAGCGTCCTCAGGACTCCCTTGATACATGCAGAAACAAAAAGGTTATATGAAAGATTGAAAGATTTAAATGGTGACATATGTGTATGTATATATACATAATGGGAAAAACAAATATTCTCTTCTATTTTCTGGTATATTAGTCCATTCTTTTCTTAAAACTGTGTGGGTTTTACACCAGATAATAGGTGGAATTTAGTTCCAGTCATTTTTTTCCCTTAACAGTTTTAGTGATTATCCATTCACTGTTATTTTCTAATATTTCTTCAAATAACATTTTCAGGAATGGTCAGGTTGGACAGATGAATTGACATTCTTCCACTTCCATCTATGTAGTTCTTCTTACCTTTAGTCTGGCTTAATTATTTAACACCTATGCCAGCAAATAATCTAGAGCAGTAAATAAAACAAAAATATTCTGTAGCTTGATAATTGCCAGTCTAAACTCAAACCAATCATGGAAAATGAGCAGTAAGACTTGATTTAGATCTCATTAACCACAATTCTGATAAGCAGGACAAACAAGGGCTCATAAAATGCTATTTTAGTAGTGAATATTTAATATAGAGCTAGTGTACGGAAGTACACTTTCTTTATTGTTGTATTTTCCTTATTAGAAGAAATTTTTAAGTTTAAAGTTTTATTTATCATTGCGCTAATCACTGTATGCCTAGGTAGGAGCTGGCCTTCAAGAACAAAAAATGTTGAGTTAAACATAGTTCCAAAAAGACTTTCAAAACAAATATTCTCCATTTTGCTTGGGTTTTACCCAGGGAGAAAAAAAGCTGCTTTTGGATTGGCTGTTTGTGTACTTGATGATTGGAAGATAAGATTTCCAAATGTACTGGAAACAATCAAACAAATGACCACTCATAGAACTGAAATAAACTATGTCTCTGCCAACAGACCCCAGGAAGTGCAAGTATGCAGAGAAATACGGCTATCCTCAACCACTAACATTGAGAGAATCCTTTGTGCAGGTCTTGTCTTTTCACTACCTGTAGGTTTCACTACCAATTGAACACCATACCAATCTTCTAGAAATGAAAGCCCATTTTTGAGTTCACCTACAGATATTACTTCACTGGAAAGAACCCTTACCAATGTGAGCTGGTCATTTTAATACTGACACTAAAATCTGACCCTAAAGCCTGTTTTACTGTGCCCTTACAGAGCACACTAGAATAACCTCAACTGCAACAAGCTGCTGGCTGTTCACCTGCAACGGGTTTCTTTGCTCTGCACAGAAGAGAACATTTTCAGTGATGGGTCAAGCCTTATAGGTTTAAGTTTGGCCTGAAATGTTGCAATTTTTCTCTGAATAATTATGAGAAAAAAATTGCAACAATGAAGAAAATAGGCTTTAGATTCCATGAAAAAAAAAAGAAGAAATGTTATTAGAAAGATGAAGGTTGTAATAAGCTAGGGTGATCTGCATGCAAAAGCATTTTTTTCCATGCACCTAATTTTATAATATATTATTCCTTGTTCAAGTGACACTGCTTTTTCCTGATCCTTGTAATGGTGTTTCAACCTCTTGGGAACAGAGACACATTTATTGTGATTCTTTCCTCTCAGGACTTCTGAATTGCTTGTGGCTTGCTCAGAATGCACTAGCCGAGTTGTCACTGCTTGGAGCAGGTATTGTGCTGGCTGTGCATTCTTTACACTGCTACCTACAGATTGATAGATTGATTTGAAAATGCCACAGGCAGTTTTAAAACCCCTTGCTGTGATTGGCTTTAGCAAGATCTGAGGCTCACTGACTGAAACTTATGCTGATGCCTATCAGTTCTCAAACTCCACTACAATTTAGTGTTTCTAATTGCATGCCCAAAGTCAGCAGGCAATTACACTTGTTGCACTGGACCATATGGTATGAAAGTCAGTGTCCACTAAAATCTACCTAATTTGCACCTATTTCTTTTCCACAGGAATCTAAAATCTTTTCCACAATTTGAACTGTGACACCTCCCCTTTTCCCACTATCTCCAGCACGGATCAGGATCTGAGAAATCATCCATAAAGTCCCATGCTAAGCCCAGTTTCACATTATTTCAGGGAGCACATTTCTGTCAGTATTGCCTTTGGGAACTCTGGTTTACAGAACGATGGAGAAAATTTCTTCTACCGCTCCTTTGACTTGTAGGTCTGTGTTATTTTAGGAGCGTGGGAAATTTCAGATTTTGCTATGTATGAATACTGTTGTCAACAATGAAATCTGCTTTAGCATGACCTGAAAGCCATATCTTTATTGCCCTTTTTTTACTTTCAATAGTTTTTGCTTAAACATTGTATGATTCAGTAATATAGCAGAAGTTGGTACAGATATATTACACTGAGTATGTGTACATATATGCACTTGTAATAAAGTGCAAATGACATTGATAAGCAACAAGAAATGCTAAGAATACAACCAATGACCACATTTAGTGTTATGGATATACTGGATCATTCTACATTATAATCTATGTATTACCAGGAATTTTTATGATATACCCTAAATTGAAGGACGTCTTCTATTCAGCAGAAAAACTGTGGTATTGCTATAGAGTGCACCTCTCCAGAGCACCTGTACTATCAGATTTTGAGTTGGAGTTAGGTCTCTCCAAGGACTTGGCAGAAGTTGAGCTAATGGCTTTGCCTCTAAAGCACTCATCTGCTAAGGACCTTGTTTTCTGAAGGGCAAGCACAGCCAGGGTGTCCCAGGCAGACACAATATTCTCTGATTCTCTGATCAGCGTGGAGGGAGCCAGCAGGGTTAACATATCAGGGCTGCCTCCCCTTTGTCAGCTGCCATCATGAGTTAAAATGCCCTTCTCTCTTTATCTCAGTGTTAGCTACCAGAACATCCCTACTGGAGTAAATTTTTCTTTATTTAGTTTTCTCTTGTAGAGTATTGTATGCTGCTACTTCAAGGAAAACAAATTTTGGTTCTGGGTTCAAACCTAATTTATTTTGAATACACAGATTTTTTTACTGACTGCTATATCAAAATAAACAAACAAAACAGCTAATTTTGCTCCTTTTTAGCTTTTTCCTTTGTTTTAAAAACAAGGACATTGAGATCAATTTTATAAATATAACATACTAACACATTAGCTTATTCACTCTATACATTACAACAAGTTCTATAAATCTGAATTCCTGGCAGCTTTTCATTTCATGGTGCTGAAACATCTGAGTCCTCAGAGGATGTTGAAGAAAAAGCTTAGTAATTTCAATTTGTTCCAAGGTCAAAACACCTATCCACTCCCAGAAATTAACAAAAACGCTTGTGAAAGATTTAATTTTTTCCCCTATATATATATGATGTTTTTTCCTCTAGGCAGTCATACAGAATATTAATAATAGAAGTCTAAAAGGTAAAAAGAATTTGTGAGAAAATTTCAATAATAATTCAGAACTATGACAATCATATATGTGTTAAATGTGATTATTATGTGAGCTTTTGACTTCGTATTACTTACTTTCTTAGACATATTCTTGTAAGGACACAGTTGAATAAAAAGACTAAAGGCCAGAATCACATTTTCTTAATTTTTTTTTTGTTCATCGCTGCCCCATTAAATCCAAGTGGCCAATATTGTGTTTGTGAAAGAGAAATATTGATATTTGGGTAAGATCTTTAAGAATGTCATTAGGTCAGTTAACATGTTACATGTGAAGATAATGGCAGCTGAAACTCCTCCTTTGGGCCCTGACTCAGACATTCAGTGCAGCTCCAGCTATTGCAATGCATTAATTGTGCACTAGAATACGGACTGGAAAAGGCAAACATAGGAAAAGGGCCAGAAAAATACCTTATGGGACATCAATATCTATCCTCATCAATGAACAAATTATAGATTTCTATCCAAAAATATGTGATTTCTTTTTAGGATCTAAAGTGTTTGTGCTAATATTATACCCCCCTCCTATCTCTGCTGGAGTTAGGTGCGTGGCAGGACTACAACTACTCATGTTGTGGCTTTTTAGTTCTGGTGGGTTAAAGTTCCTTTAACAGCTGAATTTCAATTAGATCATTTTCCCCTTTTACAGTTGTGAGGGTGCAAGTAATCATGTAGACACCAATTTATCCACATTTGGACACTATCACACAACATTACACGATGTTCTGATAGTCTTTAATTTTCTCTCTGCTTTCCTCTAGTCTTTCATGACAATAATTTCTAGCTAACATTACTACATCTTTTTTCCTAATTTTTTCCCTTTCTTAAGTTAATTTCCTGAAAGGAAGATAAACCTCCCCGCTGCCTCCCCCCCCCAAAAAAAAAGCAAATCCAAAAAACACCCCAAAACATAACAGAAAGAAAAACCTATAAAGCAAATGAAGTAATTGAAAGTTAGTCTCTTGTAAAAACAAGTTCTGAATTCAAATTAAAGAAGCAAAAATGTCCTGATAACATTTAATCTGTTCTACCCATTAGTTTAATATTCTCACTTGTTGTTCTTCATCAAAGCTTCGTATCTGCTAATAGTCATGTCTTCATGAAACATTATCCTCCCTTATCTGCATGATTTTAGAAGAATTTTCCCACATGTATTTGCATTACTTTTCACCAGGGAAAAAAGCAGCTTCCTATACTGAGAAGATTCTACTTATGGTCCTACAAAGAAAGTAAACAAAAATAGCCCTTTTTTACATAACCATTATTAATGTAACTAAAAACCAGTGTTTGAGTTACAAAAAGTGAGGCAAACATTTTCAATGCATTCTGGTTGCAAAGAGAAACACTAGATTGTTAGCCTGAGGTTTTAGGATGCTGGCATGAAGTTTACTAAATTAAAATAAAATGTTATTAGAAGCAATTCCAATGTTCTGATAGGTGATAATATGCTTGCATTAGAATGGTCCATGGAAATATCTTATCTGTGTGCAAATTGTTTCATATTAAGCAGGAAATCTTACGATTTTTGACTTCTAAATTCAGATGCTTCTCTACTTTTTATATATGAGATGACTGCAAATACATATAAGGAAACTCATGTCCCGTGTAGTCAAATAGAGGGAAGGCAAACCAGCAATTCTGATGATGTTACGCCTCATTTAGGATGCAGACTAAAAATACTAACAACATAGAGGTTTGTTTAAATATTGGCCAGTATAAATATCCCTAATCTGATCCTTATGTAAAGTTGGTTGATTTATCACAAAGTTTAATAAAGAAGTCTCTTGAGTCATTAAAAGTTCATTATCAGAGACATTACTTCAGTAGCACATTTTAGTAGTAGCTTCAAATTTGTGCGGAGGTTGTTGATTTAGCTTTGGTATAGAGAAACTGGATATATTCATAGAAGGTTCTGGACAGGTGTTCTACAGTGGAATCTATTTTTGAGGAAAAATCCCTGACATTTACTACTGCTGATCAAAAGTAGATTCTCTGTTAAGAACTCTATTACTAGTCCATCACAATAACTTCAAAAGGCATATGTTGAAGATCAATTCATTTTCTTGGATGCATGTCTTTTCTGTTTATCTTACAAGAGTAATGAAAGGACCACATTTCCAGAAGAATTCTTTTTACCCCATCTTTGATTTCCATAAAAACAGAAGCTTTTTCTGGGTCTTCTGATTCTGTCCCAAATCTTGCAGTATTTAGCTCAAGATTTGAAACTCTGTTTTGTCTCACAACACTGTCTGCTGTAGGTGAAAGAATGAAAAATAGTTTAGATAATGTGTGTTCTCTAATTTAATATGTTTTTAAATTTGTTCACCCATTAAATAAAAAATTCTGTCCTTTATTGCAATAGAAAAAGAAAAAAAACCCAAAACAAACCAATTGGAAATGTGACTTGAATGAACTGAGTTAGACAAAAAATGGTTGCACGCTATCTACTTTTCTCAAGTCCCGAGTCAAAGAACAAGACAGGACTGTAAAACACAAAAGTGGGTACATGATCAAGTTTATCTACTGGGCATTAGCTGAAAGACTTTATAAATGTAAGCAAACAAGTAAAACTATTACTTAGTAGAAGCTCTTTCATTGCTTTTTAAGCTGAACATGTGGTTGAGACAAGAAAATTTCTCTCTATATCTGACACTAACATTCTCTTCCAGTCTCCATTTCAAGAGACTTGAGTAGCCACTGTTGGCTATAGGTTCTCCTTCCATTTTTTAATCACACGTTTTACTAAATTAACAGACAATTTTTCCTTGTAGACTGTAATTTTAGAAAGCTGATAAGTAATGTATTATTCTTTCTTCCAAAGTATCTTTTGAATTTAAACAAAATAAATAAATTAAATCTCTATATTGAATTCATCATTATTTCTTTGCAGATACCCTCAGGTACGTCACCAACATCTTATACAGAGAAAAAAAAGAGCACTCTACACTTCCCTGGGTCTATCCATACCGTTTCCATTGAAATTCCACTCATATAACACTGTAATTACTCCAGCATTGCTGAAGTTCAAGTAACTTCATACAGTTTGGAATCACTTTGTCACATGCTAATCATCAGGCAGTTGGTCTCTGGCATCATAAATTAGTCACTTACTGAAATAAGGAGTAACAATTAATCACCTCAGAGAATACTTGGTGGAATTAGCCATTCCTAGGACTACTATACTTTACTGACAAACACTGTACAATAATTCCATCACACGCTGCACATTTCACATAGCTGAAGACATAAACTTTACAAACTCAAAGAAAGTAGAGTATCCCTAAGGTTCGTCTTGATTATATCAGAAGAGACAAAAGCCTCTGATAATGTACTTAAAATAAAATTTTAACTGTATTAATGATTGTATTCATGCTATATGTAAGTTTCCTGATGAAATAATGCTAATTTTTATTTGTAAGACTGATTTTCCCTTGAACAAATAAAATCATTTGCAGAGGCATAACTTCCTTTTTTTTTTTTTTTAGAGTCTTTTTTACCCTAGATATAATATTGTTGTATTTTATGGTCACAATATTCTTTAATTGGATTTCTGTTTCCTCATTCCTAAGATTTTAGAATTATTTTATACCTATGTGTTTGCAGAGTAATTTACAGTACGTAATCATAAAGTATCCTGCTGTGAAGAATATGACATGTACTGATGCATTTCTGAATGTCATGAAGCCGAACCAATCTCAGCTGTCAAAACTGTTCTATTAGGAAAAGCTTAAGTTTGTAAGCATCCATCCAGCATAAACAACATTTTTGACCTCTATGTCTTGCTGAATAAAGGAAATATACCTATTATTATGTGCATTTCAACTGTGCTGCTCTCACCAAGACTGCAACTACATGTCCAGAAGTTGAAGGGATAGAATAGGAAAGAAAAATCATTCCTTTAAAGAGTAACCTATCTGAAATTCAGCCCACATCTTGGAATAAATCCATTCTTTGTATAGTGTGTGAATATGTACAATCTTGCTTCGTCCCAGTGTGCAGTGTGCACACAATCATAATTCCAAATACAATTCCGCTCTCTCAGTTTGTCCTAGAAAATAATTTTCTTCACCTTTATATCAAGAATATTTTCTTCTAATTTCAGTATGCATTGAGTACAATTTCATCACTTTTTTTTTTAATAGAATCTTCCTACAACATTCCCAGAATATTATCAAGAACACAGAATATGCATTCTTTGCAGTTAAAAATACCTATGACACTTGTGATAGCAGCAAAATAGTTTCTGTTTGCCTGTTAGGGGTTGTGGTGGTGCAAACCTCATGTACCTTACAGATAGCCTAACATCAAACTTCTCAGCAAATTTGATATGCAAATGCTGTGTTCAGTACATATATAAAGCTTATGTTTCTATATTACAAAATTTCTTCCTATATAATAGCATGAGTTTTATAATTCCATTATTGATTTCAATTATTTTCACCTTGTTTCCCTTATCAACAGAAATTTAGCATTCCACTGTTGAAGGAAAGATAAGGCTTCCCAGCAGTTCCAATTTTTAATGAATACTCAGGAAATGATTCTACTATTTGCTCATTTCTGCTTGCTTTTCAGAACTGAGAATATTTTTATTCTCCAGAAATTAAACCATGTCTCAGGTCCCCTTTTTTAATTATACAGTCATAATTTTCTGTTTTTTCAGATTTAATGGAAATTGGGGATATCCAGGAAAACTGAATCTTTTTTCAAACAAATTTAAATAATTTCCATTTTATACTTTCCTAATAGTCATTCAACTGGACAAAACGTTTAGAGCCTCTAAATCTTACCTGAAAAAATACAGTGAAGAGAAAACAAATCTTCCTCACACGTATACACTGTGCTGGAGCCAAAACAGCAAATAAAGCAAGTAAAATTCAGATTTTCTATCTCATATCTCTCTTTAAGGACACTTCAGGGAATATTCTTTACTGTGCAGCACAGTAGAGGCAAGATGTTACCTTCTAATGGCAATGGAAATTATTTAATTTGATCTGCCTAGAAGGAACTTGAAAAAATTATCATAAGATCATAGAATCACAGAATGGTTTTGGTTGGACAGGACCTTGAAGTTAACCTAGTTCCAACCCCAATGCCATAGGCAGTAAAATTCCTCATGAATTTCAATTAACTAGGTTTCTAGGATATTTAGGGTAGAAATGACAAGCTGTGTCACAAGTCTCACCCCATTTTTATGATCTGTGGCAACAGAGTGCTAGTTCTTTAGTGAGGTTAATTTTGATGCCATTCTTTACAAACTTCCTTAACATAACAGAGCTGAGCAAGTAAATAAAAAATGCAACTACAAACTTTTTTTTTTTTTCCACTATTACTGAATCTTTTAGGATGGTTAGGAAAGAGATTTAAATTGGGGTCAACTGTGTGTATTTGTCCAATAATTTGATATTCTGTGTGCTCTGCTGAGTAAGGTTAGGAAGCAGTTGCTCTGAGACAGGTACCATTGTCTTTGATGTTAAATAATGACATGGAAATGCTTTCACATGCACATCAAAGTGTAATCCAAGTAGAATTGGATTATTTAACTGAAACTATTTGCACGAAATTGTGAAGAGAGACAAAATAGCTCAGAGGAATATAAAATGTTTTATTACAGGATATGTAGTGGATAACCAAAATGTTAAATATAACTAAACATTTTGTCCAAGGTCTCACATTATGCGGATCAGTTTGAACTCACACAGTTATTAGTTAATTATGCCCACTCCCCTGTTTGGTTTGTACCCAAACTAAATTCACCTCTAGCTTTGATTAATCTAACAACTACACAGCAATGAGATCCCCACAATCTCAGCTTGGTCAGAGATCTTCTCCATCACATGACATCACAGATATTCAGTTTGTTCTCCCCTTCTGTCTTTGCTTCTATGTTTCCATGGCAGTTCTTTAACACTAGCATAAGATGCCTGACTCTCACAGGACATGAATTAGACATGTATTGACCCAAAAAACCTTTGACTGATATAGAATGGAAAGTCCAAATGAGTTTCCATCCCTTTATACATACTAAAAAAATCCACCTATAAAAAATAGTTTAATAGTCCTAAGCAGCTAATAAAATATACAAACATGAAAAACAGACAGGGCACGGCCACTTTTCATGAAGGCAGGAGAGGATGACTATGATTGTTTATTGCTTTTTTTTTTTTTCTTATTTCATGTACTTGAAGATTCTTTCCCTGCATTTATAATTTTGAAATTTGCTGTAAAATATTGAGAACCCTCCCTTCACACCCGTGGATTAAGGACAAAGAAAAATTTTGCTCTAATTTTAAAGGAAGTAAATCCATAGTAGCTCCTTTAATTTTGCTTGAAATACAATAATATAAGTATTGTCAGGGATAAAGCTAGAGTTAATAGATTTATCACTGCAGAATATCTTCATGAGTTTTACTCTGAAAACAGAAGCCAACTGATGCCATGTCAAGATGGGAGGAAGACTGAGCATTGTGGGTCTACAGTTTCTTATAAGACAAAAAACATAGTTCTAAAATCCATAATTAGTACCTATTTTCAAAATCTCTTTTTTCTTCCCCACAGTGATACAAAACCCTGAAAATTATGAACACAATATTTCAGATGTATTTAGAATGGTTAATCCCATTGTATTTCTCTTCGCATGTATGCTGTTGTAGAGACTTAGATATCAGATCAGCAGAAAAACAAAGTTTGAAAAATATATTAAAATGCATAAACATATAAAATGTGAAAAACATAAAACATATATGAATAGTTGTTATCAGAGTACTGTGTAATGTACTACATGTCTTCATTGGCAATTGAGACATTAGAATGTGAAAATACTTCAACAGTGCAGATTTAAGGTTATGCTTTGTCAGTGGGTGGAACACCTTTAATTTAATTGTGGAATGCCATTAATTTACAAGTAATTGCAATTAATAGTGAAAAAGTTTTCCATTTTAATTCAGCATAAATTACCTGGACAATTGTTTTACCATGGTGCTTTTTCCCCAGCTCACTGGTGATAACCTGGTAATAACAACTAGTAAGTAAATATTTGGTAAGCAATCCTTTTTCATTACTGAAAATTATAGTTTTTTCCCTCTTTAATAATTGAATATGTCTAATTGCTCTTCCTTTTAACTTTAATGCTAGGTTTCAAACTGGTGAATGTACAGGAAAGCAATAGTAGAGACATTATTCTAGTGTGGCTTTCCCTTCTATACAATAATTTGAACTCAAGCAATAAAGTTAAATGAAAAAGGCACTATCCTAGATTTTCAATTACAGCAGAGGCAGGGAGCCAAAATTTTCCCTTTCATTACTGAAATACTTCTCATAGCTACACAGTCAGAATCCCTGCTGCTGCTACTTCTGCTATTCCTGTTGCTGTTACTGCTGCTCTTAAATTGAAGTGCCCTTGAAAACAGATGAGGTTATAGGTCAATAAATAGAAGTTAAAATTGCAGAAAATGTATATTTAAAGGAAACTGAAAAAAAAAGGCCAGGACCAGGCATTCATATCTTCTTTTCCCAGATCTCTACTGCAAAGATATGGTTTATTTCCAGATCTGTAATAATTTGTAGTAGTAGCAGTTGTGCCACTAATTTGTCAGTGCACATGAAGTATGAGTGTGAGCTCTATATGTCTTTTAGTAGTACTTAGACCCAGAAATATTTTGTACCAAGAATCTACTGACTGAACAATTGGGTGCATTCCGTCTCTGGTGTACCCATCTTTTTTACTGTGCTACAAATCTCCAAGAAAAAGAATTATTCTTTTATTGTGGTGAACAGCTTTACATGAAGGATATCATGTCTCAAGAGCAGGTCTTTATTTTCCCTGTCCACTTCACTTTGGAAGAGAATTTCTTTCTACCAAGCACATAAACCTAACACGTGATTTCAAGAGTGGAACATCAAATCAAAACTATTTGCATAGCTCTGAAAGTGGTTTACCTTAGACTTGTGTGAGGTGGAACAACTCATTCCTTGTCTATCAGCCTCCTGTGTGATTTATAATTGCCTCCTCTGCAAGAACTACGAAAAAAAAAAGAAGGGTACTATGTCATATTTTCTTCAGTGCAGGAGAAAATCAAATCTTATCCTATTATTACAGATGAAGATGAAAAGAACATTAAAACAATAAGTGACATTCTGTCTCTGGCTGTGCAAAAATTGTCAGCAAACAACCATATGAAGTTTATGTAAAAACCCAAGAAAACCCGTCTAAGCGCAAAAGACAATAGATTACCTAAGACAAAAGATTCATGCCTCTGAAATAAAACAGCTAAAATGCATTCAGCAAACTGAAAAATATGGTTCCTGATACATAACAAGACCAAACATCATCTTCACCTTACAAGAGTCTCAGCACTCACGTGTTAAATGCTGTGCTGCAAGGAACATAATAATGTGTCATGAGAGAATTGCAACTGTGCAGAAGTCTTGATGAAAATTTCAGTCATGAAGAAAGAGTAGACCAACCCATGAGATTTTCTGATAAATAAGAAAATCCGGAGAAGATGTTACGTACAAGAAGCATATTTTTATAAATAATTTTAAAATGGCATACTTGTACAAGGAAACAATAAAAACAAAGCCTTCTGAAATTCCTCAGAAACCTCATTTTTGCTTCCTTCTTCCAGTCATGGATCACAGGAAGTCAAATACTTCAGAAAAGCTAGGAGGTTTTGTGTATCTTCTAGTCAGGTTGGGGATTTGGGGTTTTTGAGGGGAGAGGAGGGGTAGTATTTGGATTTTTTCCTCTTTTTTGACAAAATAATAGCATACATAATTATTTGTGTAATTTGCTTTTTCAGTCACTGACTGCAGAAATAGAATCACATGTGGTAATGTGAACCCCTGTTATTTTTATTTATGCCAGAACTTATTTAGGATCTCATTAAAATTATCAGACACACTTAGGGGAAGGCTAGAATGTCAATGATTTTCTAATGGCAGTTCCATAACAGCATCTATTACTGTGAGAGTTGTACGAGCCTTCCCCAACTCTTATCACTTGAAGATCTTGGAGCCTCAGAAACACTCATCTCTGTCTCTGAGGAGAACAGTCTTTCTGAACTCTAAACCCCTTTCTTGACATCCTGAAAATTTATACTCTGGCTGAACCCTTATTACTCTGTAGTGAAGTACAAGATACACTTTCTGTCATTGTGGTACTGTCTGATCCCAAAATTTTCTGTGACAAAATAACTGGCAGTTATCATAAACACAGAAGGAGAGGGTGTTCAGATCAAGCACAAAATCTGCAGCTCTAGTTCTCATTTGAGTAACCATATATTGCCTATCCATGGAAAACTATTCTTATGTGCAATCAGAATAACTACATAATCACACTTTGCACAGGTTTTATGACAAACTAAAAATTATTTCTGCTCTATTATGTTCTTCTCCTCAAATCTCATTTAGTACTGTCAAATTTTAGCTTTAAGTACAGTAACTATTAAATATAATTTTTTTCTATCTTTCTTTTCCTCTCCTGAGAGAGGAAGAAACATCAGTACCTTTCTTCGAAAAGCTTTAAATTGTGCAGGTTTTATAGTGGCACTCATACTGCACCTCTCTGTATCTCAAAAAGGCTTTTCTGGTGACAGAATAAGCACAAAGAGGGCAACAGATATGATGAAGGACTTCTCACCTCCTCAAACAGAGAAATGAAAACAACTGTGCACCCCTCTGTTTGTGGAGAAGAATGAGGTGAGATCATGGTTTCAAATTCATTAATGAAATGGGTAAGATGAACATGGAAGAGTTAGTCACCTAATTATCTGACCGTATAATTAGAGAACATCCATGGAGACTACCAGGAGATCCCTTAAAATAGGTGGAAGAACACATTTCTTTGCCCAGTAGGCAGAAATTTTCTGGAATCTCTTTCTAGGGGAGATTGTGGAGGTAGATGGAATCAGCTGCTTTGAAAAGGGATTGAAAAGAACCCAGGAATAGGCTTGTAAACTAGATGATGAAGAAACCAGTCAGGATCATTAATCCAATGACTGTGAAGAAGCATAAGAAAAATGAACATCAGGTATTGGTCAGATTTGTGTGCCTTCCCTAAGCATTATCTCATTGTCACTGAACTGGGTGGACCATTTGATCTGATCTAGAGAAACATTTTTTATGTTCTCATACAATTTCAACATGCTAAGATAAGGCTTATTCTTAGACGTCTTAAGGGATCAATTTCTGCTTCTGCTTAAATATTTCTCTGACATCTATCTGGAAAACAAGCATCCCCAATCAAAACTAAGGACACTAGCAATCAGCTGAGAATCAAATATGTTTCTAACTTATGCAGTGATTTGATAAGTGAAATCATGACTAGAAACAAACTTTCCAGGCTCTTGGTATTCAAGTCTTCTGATAAATACCTCAGGAAGAAATCATATGAGAAATGTAAGAAATGTAAGAAATGTAAGAAATGTGGCTGCATTTTTTCATTATTGAAACATTTACTTTTGTAATAATTCCTGCTCTTTAGGACATTTCACACTTTTTAAGAGTTTAAATAACTTTTTTGTGTGCTTTTCCTTATAGAGTAAGGGGCAAACCATAGACAGAAAGACAGACAAATCATTAGTGTAGGCACATTAAAATATCTTTCTTCATTTAAAAGCCAACAAAACCAGAAATGAAAGCAAAAAAATATGTTTTGGACTGCAGACTATAAAATATTGCAAATTGCTATGCATGTCAAGAATTAATTTTTCCTCTACTGAACATAGATATATTTACCAAATTTATTCAATATATTTACTACTTTTATAATAAATACAAATATAAACTGAAAAATAAGACCATCATTGTTTTGTTGCTTTTATGATTATTAATTAGGATTTAAAAAATCAGAAAAAAACCCCCAACCTAAGAATTCTTTCCCAGATAAATCCCTTATCCTTTACCACATCTATTCTACCATTCTTTGGAACATTTTTGCAGAGAATCAGTCTCTTTCTCTGAAGGTCTTAGGAATGCTATTTTCCCCACAGTGTATTTTCAGAAACATTGATCTCTGTAGCTCATGCTGACTTTGCTTTCCATCTAATTACTTATTCTCTCCTCTGCATTTTCTCTAGAATCTTAGTTTATCCCAAGTTTTTCCACCTCTATAGCTGTTACCTACCACATTGAGTCACTGCAAAGCTGGAGAAAGATGCAAATAAGCCTTTGTGCCAGCTGCCTCTTATCAGCTCAGCCAAAGTAAGGCTGACTGCCAGGAAAACAAGAAACAGGAGGCAGGCAGGATAAAAGACTGGAACTATGGGTAGAATACTAAATATCTGAAGCCAAGAATGTAGAGGAAAAACTACTAGTACCCACACCTTCATTTGTCTCATCCCATTTTCTCATAGCTATTTGTATTTTTTTAAATTCCAATCTAATGAAAGGTGATAAATCAAGAATTGATGCTGCTCTGTAACACTGCAGGACCCAAATGATGCATTGTTCTTTTTCTGTTATTTTTCTGCAACTCATGGGTCAGGAAAGAAAATATGATGATTTGCGAGGAAGGACAAAAAGAAACCTTGTTATATTACGCAGAAGCAAAACCAACAGGTGGAAGTTCAAGTACTTCAGGATCAAAGTACTGATAGAAGCATTCTTCCACCCTTTTACTCCCTTTCCAGTACCCATGTCCATGGAAAGAATTTACTTATTTCTGAACAAATTGAACTCAAATTCAATTAGAACTGGAATGAATCTTAGGGTTTTTCCAGCTCCTAACCGCTGAACTCTGCTAATGAGGGACAAAGAAGCCCTACAAGCCAAGACATTTTCTGCTGCCCTTAGGAGCAATGATCCATAACAGTTACACAGAAAGGATCCATGCTTGCACCTAAAAACTCAATTTCATCAGAAATCTTATTTTATGATCTTTCTCTACATTTCTTATCTTTCCCTGCATGGAACTCCTCATGCTGACAGTAGCTCACACCACTCACAGCGTTCAGCTGTTTACAAGAAACCCAATGGAAAAGACAAGTCTTTAGCTGCAGCCTGGTCTCAATATGGGCTAGATTTATGCCTAGGCCTGGTGCAGAGGATACATGGAATATGCATTGATGTCAATGGGAACAGAAATTATATAAAAGTGGTTTTGTATCTGTGAGATCATATTTCAAAGCATAACTCACCTGTTATTTTTTTTTGTACAAAGTGAAATTCAATTAAAGAAGAATATATCAACAAATTTTGTACAAAAACATGCAAGACAGCAAAATTATGTATTTGTTATGTAAGATGAAAGCATGGCAAGAGATTCTTCTGAACAGCTTCATGTCAATAAAGTTCTGATGCATGTGTCCTTCCACAGCTGTCAGAACAGCAGACTTGTCCTGTCTCACACACACAGACACACAGATTCTTTGTGGCACAGCTAGCTTTAAAGGAATGTGACCAGGTGTACAGAGTGGAAGAGTCATGGGGTCAGAGTGGTAACAATTATTCTTTGATGAATCCTTGTTAATTTAAGATGCACTGCATCCTAGTCAGCTGCATTTTAGGAGAAAATCAAAAATGTGTTGGATATTTCTCAAGGCAGGTAAAAGATTGAGTTCAGTTTTGTCTAGCTGATGTACTGAAATTCACAGCAGTGCTGACAGGGATAAATGCTCTGCCTGGAAAATGGCAGACCACAAAGAGATGTATTTGCCATTAAAATTATCCAACTGATCGCTTCTAAATGTGAAGTGTGCCCACCTACTTCTAAATATCAACAACACATTTGATGAAAAATGGAAATGTGGGTGTTTTTATGTCAGTGTTTCATTTGCCACAGAGATTAGAGTAAACAGCACCATAAACACAAGTATCCTCTGCAGGGTTCATTGTTAGTAATTTAAGGTATGGCACCTAGTGAAATATGATTAATGTTATAAAACTAGCAAAACTAGTTTCTGAAAGAGTAGTTTTCATTCACTCCCAAAATAATAAACATATTTTTATATGTCCTTACATAGTTTTTTATTAAATTAAAAACACAGTGTGTGTGAAAATTTAATGGAGTGAATAATTTTTTTCCCCCTACTTGTAATGATTCATCATCAGGATCCAATAGAACACAACTTTCATCTCTCCCGGGAGATTCCACACTCTTTACACTTGCAAATATCAGTATTCTAAATTTCTCAATAGTGGAGGAGTGCAGGCTATGGTGTATAAGAACAAAAGGATTCCTGCCAGTTGCGACATAAGGATTTACTACATCACTTTCATAAGATGTAGTAAAAAATCTTCAAGAAGAGTAAAATGAGAGTAAAGGAATTTGTGTCTTCCGTGCTTCCAGAGGCACCAATTTTCCACAAAACCTCTTTCTTCATTTTCCAAAGAATAGAATACAAAAGCATGAGATTTTTGAGATACATCACAGAATTCTTACACTGGTGGCCTTCAGTTATTTCTGAGACTTTCTGATCATGAAGTATTATGGACAGGGGCATACACAGGCTCTCTTGGTGTATATTTGCTGTTGTAGATGAAAATTCAACACCACTTTTGTACTATTTCCTTTTTCAGAGAACCCTCTCATCTTCAGCCTCAATTCTGATATTTTCTGTTTCTGGCATATACCTGACACCCATCTTGTGCACCTGAATATTTTGTCAACAGTTTCTGTAATGGGAAAATATTCATCAAAGTAGATAGTTGGGTTTTCGGGAGTTTTCAAAACTCTGCATTCCCTTTGCCCAGTGTAAGTACAATGGAATATGACCAGGTTTGCCACTCAATCCTCAGCTTCGAAAACCAGCTTAAAAGTAACACTAGACTGTGACCTTCCCATCTGCAGTCAGCCCACAATAACTTTAATATGTGAGTTGCTCTGGAGTGCTGGGAGCAAGCCTCAGTTTGGTGGCTCTAGCATCTAATCCTCTAAATGTGAGAACTGATGGAAAGATAGAAACAGAACTAAACATATTCTGCTTTTCTACATAGCTTTATAAAGTTCCAATGAAATGGAAGTTAAATCACATGGGGAATATGGTCTAATCATTAGAATGACTTTACCTTTTAAAAACACACATTCCTCCCCACAGAGTTTATTTAAACAAAGAGATAATAATTTTCAGCTTTTTTTGTAAAATAAGGAAACAGTTGCAGTGGGTCCCTCACAGGGTTACAAGTCCTGCCAGCAAACCTGTTCCAGCATGGGCTCCTCTCTCCAAGGATCTGCAGCTGCCTGCCAGGACCCTGCTCCAGCACAGGTTTCCCAGGGGTTCACAGCCTCCTCTCAGGCATCCCCCTGCTCTGGCAGGGGTCTTCTCTGTGGGCTGCACATGGATCTCAGCTCCAGTGCCTGGAGCATCTCCTCCCCTCCTTCTGCCCTGACCTTGGTGTCTGCAGAGCTGCTCCTCTCACATATTCTCACCCTGCTCTTCTCTGACTGCCCTTAGTCCTGTGCAGTAACTTTTTCTGCTTTGTCACAGAGCTGCTGTGACTGTTTCTGATTGGCTCAGCCCTGGCCAGCAGCACATCCATGCAGGAGCTGTCTGGCTTTGGCTTTGCTGGACATGGGGGAAGCTTCTGGCAGCTTCTCACAGAATCCACCTCTGTAATCAAAATCAGGCCACATAAGCCCAGCACAACAGTGAACTGCTGCAAGACAGTCATATATTCTTGGAAAATTATTTTCTGCATTTAGAATTACATCTTTTGCTTTTATCTGTTTCTCTAATGATATGAACAAATCAATGTGGCAGTACTGTAATTTTAAGGACAATGTTCAATGTAGCAATTTTTACATAAGGCTAAAAGTAAGATGACTTTGTGGCTATATAACTGAATTTATTTATTATATTCAATATATTTAAACTTAGAACTAGAGTTAATTATGATTACAATTATTAGACAATCATTCTTCCTGGTTCACATTTCTACTTTCCAAACAGAAACTACTTTTGAAATGAGCTTTTAAGGGACCTTTCAGATACTTCTCTACAAGATGAAGCTTTCATAATTACAAAAATACTTGCATTGTAGTCATTATTTAAGTATTAACAGCAAAATCTTTGACTTAGTATTCATTCATACAGCTTTTTAAAATCATTTGTTCTGAATATCAAGTGGAAATCTAAATAATTTTCTTTAATACCAATTCTACAAATTGTTTATCTTCTTAAACTAAACTGCAAAAGCCAACACACTGAGAAATCTTTACATCCTGCAATCACCCACAGGGAACTGATGTATCAGGAAAAGTTAATTTCTTATTGTTTATAGGTATACTCAACTTGTCTAGCTTTTCTCATCATGCTTTCCCTATACCACCTGCTTGGTTTTGGAGTAAAATATACTGTAATATGTCTTGCCCACAGCTGTTGCCCATCTCTCTGTCTCCTTTTCAATATTATATGGAATTTAAAATAAACTAAAATCTATCAGCGTCTTTAACAACAATGCTATGGATTCTCATGATTACAAAAAAAAAAAAAAACAAAGCCAAAACAATGGAAACCAGAAGCAAAAAGGAAAACTAAAATAAAATGCATAATTGTTGAATTTCAAACATCCATCTGTAGAATATCTGTGTAGCTATCAATCCTTTCTTTTATTTAACATGTAAATTGATCAGAAGAGATCTACAGATGCAAATGTTTCTTATACCAGTAACACAGAAGTGACACCCAGCTATCCAAGGGTTTTTTCTTTTACTGAAAATTTTGGCCGCTTAATTCTGTTCAATCTTGAAAGAAATACAAATTTAAAACAAAAGGATATATATTTTTTCTAAAATTTAAAAAATGTAGTTAGGTAAGAGGGAAAAAATTTAAAAAGTAGGATTCATAGCCAATTCTTTTACTGGAGAAATAATAAATAATCTCTGATGCTAATTACAAAAAAACCCCTCCCAATCAAAAATATATCATCAAAACAACTTGCCAAAAATTATGTCTTCATGTAAAACTCCTGATTTTCTTGAATTTTCCTTTCATTATGAAAGCATATTCTGATTTACATTAACCACTCATGCCTATGAGTTCTGCAAATGACCTGGCAAACAGAAAAGATGACCCTGAAAACTTGAAGTGAGCACATCATTACACTATTATTACATAATTTCAATCCTAAGCCAGATCTTTGAAAAATGCAGTTGTGGGATATTTTGAACATTGACCTATTATTCTGAACTCCTAATGAAAATCCTTCAGAAGGAAAAAAGCCAAGCCTATAATGTTTCTGTGTTAGACAGACACAAAAGCCATTTTTACTTCCACATAGATTAAAGCATGTTGGCTGCAGACTCTATCCTGTGACTGCTCTTGTGAAACAGCAAGCTTTGCTATCAGTTTTTTGCAAACTAATACTGATACAGTAATACAGAAATTTTTTAATAATGCATTAAACTTGAACTACTTGTCCCTCCTGGAGCTCTTTTTTCTTAAACTAATAATTGCTCTAATGATATGGTGTTAGCATGCTTAGGACTGGCAAGGCAACCTTTTTATTTCATTTAAAAAAAATTGTTGCTTCTGAAAGCTGAAAATATTGTTCATTAATGGGGAAAAAGGTGAAAATCACACAAGCCAGTAGTATTTGCAAACTATGTAGTGCTAGATGTAAATAGAGGCTTGGATAGCTGCCCTACAGTCAGAACTCTCTCTAGATAAAACATTTGCTGACTTATGTCTCTGCTGTTCATAATTCAGAAGAGAAATAAGGCTGTGGGTTTCCTATCTCAATACCTTCACCATTTTGTATCATCAGGGACTGGGTTTTTTTCTCTGTTTGGAAAAAAAATAATTCCATTCTAACGTGTATTTTTCCAATTATGTTTTGGTGCAAGATGGACATTTTAAGTTAAAAGATACAATTGTTAATGTGTCTGCTGGTGTTAACACTATCTAGAGAGGCAATAACTGTTTTTAAGTTTCATTTTATGAACAAAACCAGATGATACATGACCTAGATATGCATTGAACTTAGTAAGATGACAAATGAACAAGGAATAAAGCTGCATTCACTAACAATCATATTATTCCAACATTAGATTAAGACACTCTTAGATGGTTGTGGCCCGTATGTTTCATTTCTCCACTGCTGCGGACTATTATTTCAGTACATAGCAGAACTTATCTACAACTTCTGTCTCTACAGGTTTAGAGTTTTGTGTTTGCTTTGGTGCTCTGCTGCTCTGTTCCTTTTTTTGTTCCCTTGTTCCCTATGACAAGGAATTTACAAAAGAAAGATAGTGGATTTTTAAGCATCAGATATAATTAGAAAAATGAGGAAAATAGAACATAAACCCTGATCTTCAACTTTGCTAATTTGACAACTGAAGTTCAACTTTAATAATTTGTGGACTTCCACAATTTGGTCTAGCACATCTAAACAATGCAACATTTCATGTGGTAACTCTGTGCTTTACTCTTTGCAAGGAAGTGAGAAAGCCAAAATCTTTTAGGCACAAAGTCAATTTATGTTCATTTGGTCCAACAGTTGTAACAACATGACTGAGCAGCACCACACAAACATTCCTCACTTGCTCATCTACTCAGGAAACAGAAATAATACAACATGACATCTCCTCAATCACTGAGCTTGAAGGGTGACTGCTGAATATCAAATACATGCTAAAGCCTACTGAAAATTTTCAAAAGTAAGGAAGTTTAAAGGACTCAATACAATTTTCTGGTAACATATTCAAGTTATCTCTGTCTACTCATTCTAGAAATGATGAAATGAGATGAGAGGTCTCATTCCCTAACCTCAACAGCTCATGTTTATCCTTGTGCTTCTCTTTGGGTCCTGCTGAGGCTGAGCTAGTCTCAGAGTCTTTTAATACACTAAAATGTCTGAATGGACAAAAGATTTTAGGGAAACTCTCACAGTTTCTGTTCAGTAAGAAACTTCTTTCTTAATTATCCTTTAGCCAATAAATAATTCTATTATTTCAGTTATTTATTAATATAAAACTTCTACACCTGTAATGTAAATCTTGCAAATATTACAAATATTGCAAATCTTGTAAATATTTAAAATGGTAAAGTTTCAGTTTTCTTTGTTCAACTCAGAAGCTATAGTGGTTTTCTTTAGAAGAGAAAAAAATCAAAAATGCATAAATTTTTTTTTCTTAAACTCATATTTTCTTCTCCTAATCAACCTGGATCCTTCAAAGTATTGTGTCACTTGATCTCTTAAAATAGTTTCTGAGCCTTTTTCCACAACTGATGTTCAATATACAGCATACAGAAATAGCCTAGTGTTCACATAAGTCTTATCTTCAGTTAATTCTATACACTGGTGGTTTTTGAATCCTTAGGACACGTTCCTATCAGTGAATAGCTGGAAGAATTCCTCTTAAAACTTTTTCAATATTACTTTTCCTGTGTATTTTTGTTCAAAGTTTAGTTTTGAGAGATATAACTTTTTATTGTGTATTCATTCCATGGTCAATTATCAACATTCATAGCCCATAAAAAATAAGACAGTGACTTTGAGCCCACACTGTTTAAACCCTGGGTAATTCTCCTCCCCTTTTCAGTATGTGATGGTATTCTCTCTCTCTGTTCAGTTTTCTAATTCTTTTTCCTATCTTTATGACACAGTTGTCAATGGCACAGTTAAGAGCCTCTGGATAAGAATGAAGGGCAAATAAATAATGTGAATGACATCAGAGGAGTCTGCTGTAGACCTCTTAGCCAGGACAATGACACCGATGAATTATTGTTTGAGGAGCTAAGGGAAGCTTCCAAGCCAGTTGTCCTTGTCCTGCTGAGGACCTCAACTTGGCAGAAATTAACCAGGAGCACCACACAGCTGGTGCAAACCAGGCCAGACGATTCCTAAAAACCTGGATAACAACTTTATGGAACAGGTCCTAAGGGAGCCAACTCAGAAAGATGTCCTTCTTGACCTGCTGCTTGTCAACAGAGAGGATTTTGTGATTTCCAGACATTTTGGCCACAGTGATCTCGAAGTAGGCAAGTTAAAAATCCATGCTGACAGGAGGAAAAGTGCAAGCAAAACCTCAGCTCTGGACATGAGGAGAGCAGACTTCTGATGCTCAAGGAACTGGTAAATAAAGTCCCCAGGGAAAATGTTTTTGCTGATGCTGAGATCCATCAGTGCTGGTCACTTTTTAAACATTGCATTCTAGGGGCACAGAACCAGGTAACTCCCAAATGTCACAAGTCAAGCAGATGAGGCCGAAAGCTGCTCTGGCTGTACAGAGATCCTCTCTTGGAAATAAGGTAAAAGAGGAAGGTGTATGCCCAATGGAAGCAAGGTCAGGTGACACAGGAAGAATACAAGGATGCTGCTTGCCGCTGTAGGGAGAAAATTCATGCATCCAAAGCTCAGCCAGAGTTGAAGTTGGCCAGTATTCTGGCAGACTTAAATAAAAAGGAGTTTCTTCAAGAATATTAATGGCAACAGGCAGTGTAAAAATAACATCATCCATTACAGGATGAGAATGATCACCTCACAAACACAGATGTGGACAAGGCAGAGGTAATTAATGCATTCTTTACCCCTGCTGCAGCACAAATGATAAAACAAAGGGGTCTCAGTACCCTGAGCTGCAGGACCATGACTGTGAGAATGATCAACTCCCAGCTGAACCTGAAACTGTGTGGGATCTGCTGTTCCAGCTGGATCCCCAAAAATCTGTGAATTTCAACAAGGGAAAATGCTGAATTCTGCACCTGGGATGGTGGATCCACCTGGGTATGTAGGTACAGACTGGGGGATGAGATGCTGGACAGCAGTGACATGGGAAGGGGACCTGGGAGTCCTGGTCCATGACAAGTTGAACATGAGCCAGCAGTGCCCTGGCAGCCAGGAGGGCCAGCCCTGTCCTGGGGGGCATCAGGCCCAGCATGGCCAGCTGGGCAAGGGAGGGGATTGTCCTGCTCTGCTCTGCACTGGTACAGTCTCACCTCCAGTGCTGGGGGCAGTTTTGGGCACCAGAGTGTAAGTTCATAAAACTGTTAAAGTGGCCAAAGGAGAGCAGCAAACGTGGTGAAGGGCCTTGAGGGGAAACCATATGAGAAGTGGGTGAGGTCACTTGGTCTGTTCAGCCTGGAGGAGACAGAGGAGGCAGCACTGCAATCTACAACTTCCTTGTGAGGGGAGGAGGAGGGGCAAACACTGATCTCCCCTTTGGGGCGACCGGTGACAGGACCCAAGGGTGCAGCCTGAGGTTGTGTCAGGAGAGATTTAGATTGGGTATTAGGGAATGGTTCTCCACCCAGAGGGTGTTTGGGCACTGGAACAGGCTCCCCAGGGAAGGAGCCACAGCACTAAGCCTGAGTGTTCAAGAAGCATCTGGATAACACTCTCAGGCACATGGTGTGACCCTCGGGGATGGTGCTGTGCAGGAGCTGGACTTGATGATCCTTGTGGATCCTTTCCAATTAAGTTTATTCTGGGATTCTGTGATTCTGTGACATATCAGTATTTCACAGATATAGAGTAATACTTCACTGGCAAAAAGGAAAACATTTCCTTCCAGCTCAAGTTCAAACACTTTAAAAGCTGTTAATATATTCTTTCTTATTACAAATATTCATCCAATACAGCTTTGAAGGAGTCATTTGGATACAGAATAAAAACAAGCTACAAGAAGTTAAATAGGTTCAAATAAATATTCACATTTTGTATGCTTATCTAAATCAAACCTCCAAAGCCTTTCAAGTTTGCTCAACATAAATTTCACTCCACCTTGTAAACTGCTTCCTAAATAGGTCTTTAAATTGCTTCAGATAATTTTGGTCATTCAAGACCTTCTGCACAGTGGAATAAAATAAAAAAGCAGAAAATCTGAGACTGACACATATACAAAATTCTATTTATGTGTTCAGTAATTCTTATTCCAGTCAGTCATTCTCACAATAACTCAAATCTGTCAAAATCTATAATTTTTGGTACAGTTTATCAACATGTATTTTTCATTTGATTTCTCATCTTATACACTTGTATGTGCTATTCCTCTCTTCCAGAAAGTGAGTTCAGAATAATAGCTGTCTTTATAGAACATGCCATTTTGTAGTCCTTTTTTTATTAAGCTTTTTCTATTTAGCTTTTTTTTTCTCATCTGTGTTCAGTTCCAGTTACTTTTATTTCAGTTGTTTATATTTTAGAGTTTTAGCAAGTTGATGTCAAAGTCCTTATGATGCTTTTCCTCAGTTATCTGTCTTAACATATATACCTTCACTTTTTTCTCCCATTTAAATCAGCATTTAATCAGTGCTTACAAACTTGATTAATCACAGGCCTTAAGGTTGCTGGACCATAGATGTCTGTGGCCTAAGTAAGTATCCTTATGAAAATCTAAACAGGCTTAAAAATGCAAGAAAATAGAAAACGGAATCCAAATTTTACCTCTGCACTAGAGAGGAGTAGATTTTCTTCAACCCCTGGGTTTTAAGAGAAAGTCTCTGGGTCCATAACCCAGAAGATAGTCTGGGATCATGACCATCAAACAGCCTATCAGAGGCATGAATTCTGCTCAGAGAGGAGTGTCTAGCAATGTATCCTAGAGGTCAGCACTGGGTCAAGTCCTGTTCCACGTCTCCATTAATGATCTGAATAATGGGGTAGTGCACACTATCAGCAGATTTGGGGATGACACAAAACTGGGATGAGCGGCTGATACACCAGAGGGTCATGCTGCCTTGTCAGGTTGGAGAAATGGGCTGACAGAAACCTTTAAGTTCAACAAGGGAGGTGCACATTCCTTCACCTGTGTACAAATAGCATCATGCATGGTACACACTGGGGACCAAGGAGCTAGAAAGCAGCTTACCAAAATAGCTTGGGGGACCCTGGTAGACACAAAAAATGACACGAGCCAGCAATGTGTCCCTGCAAGTAAAGAAGGTGAAGGATATTCTGGGCTGCATGAGGAGGAATGGTGCCAGCAGCTAAAGGGAGGTTTTTCCTGCTTACAACTTAAGGCAGCTTTTGATAATGAGGGAATTGCTCCAGTGAATCCCATTCTTAAAAGTTTTGCTTGTCTTCCTGTGTAGTGTATCAAGGGTATAGATTCCACCAGGACACACATATTTGAAAGTGCCTTTTAAGATCTACTCTGTTTGATCGTATTGTTTGTTTTCATTTCTTATCCCTTACGGTTATAATATCTTTGAAGAAAACAGTACTTTGCTAGAAATAATATGAAAATGTCTTTGCAGTAAGTCTCCTTTCTACTGTGAGAGCCAGGAATTAAATTTTTTACATTTTGTGTTCAACTTGACTATTAACAAAGAGAATGAATCACATACTAATATATGAATTCTCTTATTGATCTAGAGGTCCAAATTAAAGGACTGTCTCTGACTATATAATTTGTATTTCTGACACTAAAATTTGTAGGTTTATTTTTCATGAAGAACAATTTATATGATTCAGATTCTCTCACATGATTTAGTCTTTTTCAATGGTAGTGTTTAATTAGATGTTCTAATTAATGCATCAATGTTTTCAAGCATCAGATAATTTATCCTAACACATACTGTGGTTCTCTCAAACTATCATTTTATTTTTCTGCCAGTGAACATCTTTCTCTCTTAAAAATATTCACTTTTATTTTTTTTTTAACTCTTAAAGCTGTGGGAAATTATGAAAGGCAATTTCTGCTTTCCATACTTAGAATATGAAGAAATCTTATGTTAGGGCATTAGAATTTACTAACCCTTTGTCATAGCCAGTGAATACTCTTGTATTGTCATGTCACTGAATATTTTGGAAAACTATTTCACAACATATTTCACAACGTTTTCATACCAGTGAATTATTACCAGTATGGATGCTAAAGCAAGTAATTTGATTCTTTTCTATCTTACCAAATGTTGTCAAAATAGAGAGAATATTGTGAAAGAACATTGCTGGACCCTGCTTGCACAATAAATCTTTAAAGTCACAACTGCAATGATAACATCTGGTTTTATTTATTTTAAAAAATTCATCATTGGGAATTGACTTTTTTTCAGCTGTTTTGCTGAAGCTGCAGTTGGTTTAGCATCTATGTCCTTTATTTGATTTGCAAACTCCAAAATTTATCTCAAAATGCGTTTTAATTTTGCAGCAAAACATGGAGATAAAAGGACAGCAGAAACTGCAGGAATTTCTGGGTACAGAAGGACATCTCAAATCCATTGATTCAAGCCATTAATCTGACTGAAGAGAGCTCTACCCTAACATCAATTTCTCCTGTAAGAGTCACCTTTCTTGTCACTCCTCAAGCTTCACCTTTATCCAGTTACTCAATGGAGTAACAGTGAAGTGAAAATACAATGTTAAGAGTGAGGGATAAACTCTTAACCTTGATATTTCTATAACTGCTGTAAAGGAAAACAACCCCAGGCCATTTTCCAAAAGATCAGTTATTTGCACTGACTTTAAGGTTACTTAAATATTTTGTTTCATATTGTTCAGCTGCATGCTATGAAAGTAAATAATGATTTACATGTAGAAAGAGAAATCCTGAATTTTTGTTGGAAAACTAAGCAGTAGTACAATAACAGAGAGCATTTATAAAAAAAAGCACAAATATTGGCTGTCTTGATGTGTGAATTAAGATAGGAGTCCTGTTTCTATTTGCAGAAACAAGAAAAACAATCAGAAAAAAAATAGAAAAAAATAAAATGAAATACATACTTAGGGTAGTAAGGACAGCCTAACAGGCTCCTTGCATACCCTGCTGCAAATCAGTAGCATATATATGGTACATGGTCAAAAATACAGACAGAGACATTTTGTTCACCCCCTTTTATCGGTACTGTTGTCACAGAATAACTGCTTGCCTGTTCACCTCTGCTGTAGGAATTCATGTGTATCTGAGAATGTAATACACTTGTCAAGGTGACAACAATCTTGTATTTGATGCTTCAACATCTGAACAAAAAGCTACTGGAAAATGTGAGAAATGTGTTTAAAAAAGCCATTTGGATGTTAAAATAAAATTCCCTCTGGGCTTTAAAAATAGCAGGTGGTCAGTAACTAAAAAGCTTTGGTGTTTTAAGGTTCCTGAATAATTGTTGGTAACATCAGATATGATCTATTGACCTGAATTTGATATTACAGCCTGTATTTCATCTAAATAATTTCCATTTTTAACTAAAATTAAGCGCAATACTTGCTGCAAAGTAACAGTGCACACTGCAAATAGTTTTCTTGTCAGTGATACTGATCCAAATCCTAGCCAAGTGAAAATATGTCAATCATGTCAGTATTACTTGAACCA
Source organism: Calcarius lapponicus (assembly GCA_039654755.1). Lineage (NCBI taxonomy): Eukaryota > Metazoa > Chordata > Aves > Passeriformes > Fringillidae > Calcarius > Calcarius lapponicus. The sequence continues at coordinate 18,827,626 of CM077466.1, read as the reverse complement.
CCATCTTTGCTTCATCATCCTCGCACAGTACTTAAGCAGAGGACATTTTTTCGAAATGTTTTTATTTTCTTTTAATTTTTTTTACAGGGAGATTTAGAGAAGACTTTTCTTCATATCTCTCCCAATAGCACTTCAATCTGAGAGTTGGGATATATGCCCAGGACAGCCATAAATTGCTAAAACAAATGTCAACTGCAAAAATGCTTAACTTGAAAGCAAGACATCCAAGTAAAGAAAAACCTGTAAAGTAGGGAATATGGAGCTGACACAAATACATGAGAATATCTTGTTAGAATGATCCAGTTGCTCTAGGTCTTCTGCCAGCTGTGAACTGTCATGGCAGGAAGAGTCATTATAACCTTAGCTAAAATGATGATGGCTCTTTTGGGCCAACACAATACCAGCTATCATTAGTTTTTGGCAAGTAGAACTTTGTCAGCTACTAAGCCTGAGTAGGACACTGGGAACTGGAAGAAAATTGACTTGGAATTATTTTTTGCTGCATCTTTTGACGTTTCTCAGTAAGATATGAAAACAGTAGGTGGTTACAACATCCATATTACTCACGTAATTCATTAATCACTTTCTGTCTTACAATAATAGGAAGCCTTTTTTTTAATAATGACTTCCATTTTCCTTCTGCAAAGTGCCTGTGGTTAAGTAGGACAATGTTCTCTAGTTTTGGGCCAAATGTTTTTCTTGTATAAATTCACTGAAGTGGTACAAAATCTCCTTCTTGTTGCAGGAAGAATATCACCCAAGTAATAAAATTCAGTGCTTTGAAAGGGATAGGAAAATTAAGTCTGCTACATTTTTCCCAGTATTGCATCAGGCTGTATTGCTTCAATCTACTATGTCAATGAAAGAAACTGTATTTTTATACATCTGTTTCTGTGGTAAAATTGAACCATATCATACAAGACTTATGAGTAAAGGATTTCCACCCTGCCACGAGATTAAGGTGTTCCATTTTGATTATAAACCACTACAATTACAGGAAAGGGAAGGGAATTAATTATAAAGGATGAGGTGAAATGCACTGAAGGTAAAGATATAATAGATTCCTATGTTTTGTGGGTTTTTCCCTGCCAGTTTTCCGCCTGGATGGTATGCAAAACAAGATGATGAGCATACTTTGCTGTGGACACAACCACTTGCATTACTACTACTTTCATTTTACCTACACAGAGGGGTTTTTTTGTGCTTTACTCCCAATGGAGAGAAAAGCTATTGAAATTCTTTCCTTATTTCTGATAATCATCTTAATATAAAAAAACACTTTAGGTTTTGAATCTTCTGAAAATGTAACCACCTCTCACTGCTTTTTTTGAGAGCTTTCAGTCTGCAAACATCACTACCATAAATATGCTGATAATAGAAAGAACAAGAAATAAAAGCAGGTGCTGAAGGCTGTTATTAGAAGACTGGGCATTGCTTCTTCTTCTTCTTCTTCTTCTTCTTCTTCTTCTTCTTCTTCTTCTTCTTCTTCTTCTTCTTCTTCTTCTTCTTCTTCTTTGTGGAATTTGTCAATGAAAAATAATGCATTAGCTGCAAAAATAAAAAGCTTAACCCTTTACATTCCATTCCTATAGCCTACATATTATACTGATGAATTTGAAATTGAGTGGTCTGTCTTACTGCTCCAGTGAAAACTATTCAGCCATTAGCATTGGCATACTAGCAGGTACAGAGGAATATTTTTAGATCATGAATTCAAGCTTGCCCTTTTATTCCACTACACTTGGACACAGAATTGGGATGAGAACCACATGGACCACTTAAGTCACCAGCAAGTGGCTAAACCTGGCCTCTGTACTCCTAGAACTACATGAACAAAGTCAGACAACTGAATTGAACTGCTCTGCAATCTGAATTCCTTTTCAGATCTTAGTCTGCAGATGTTTTCAATCTGATAAGCATTTTTCCTACATGTTTCCAACTTTAGACACATTTTTTATTCCTGGATGCTCCCCAGCATTCATCCATCCTATCTCCTAAGCTACTGCAGAAATACAGGACAGCTACCATGCTGTTACTTGCAGAAAACCTTTTATTTGGAATAGATATGACTCCAGTTTCTAGGGCTGGCAAAATAGAAAATTTCACAAACACATTTAATCAGGGACTTTGTTTTTAATAAATTCCACCTTCTGAAGATTTTTTTAAGCTTTGATCTACTCAGTATTAACTCACCAGGAATTAAAGAATTGTACTCATTACAGAGGACTTCAATGGACTCTGGAGATTCATAGTCTGATTCTAAATTTCTTCTAATCCCACAGAAATGTGTTTTATTAGTGTATTTCAAAAATTATAACAAGAAAAAAATATAGTTTTGTCCTTTAAAGAGAGCTATGGTTGTTTCTGTGTCCTAGAATTGAACAAAATCTGAAAAATTTAGCAAAGAAAGCTTCTGAGTTTTCAATTGATCCATATACAACAACTCAGGGATGAACGAAACAAGTGACCTCTGATGCTCCTTATATGGCTTCCCCTCAAGATCCTTCTACATTTTTGCTGACCTCCTTTGGGTGCTCTCTAATAGCTTAATGTCTTTTAATATATTGGGTTTCTGTGGCCAAGGTTTAGTAGCAGGGGACTACAGGGATGGCTTCTCTGCAAAGCTGCCTGAAGCTTCCCCCATGCCCAGCAGAGCCAGCACTGGCCAAGGGCTTGGCCAATTTGAAATTATGATAACAACTTTGTGATAACTTATTTAAGAAGAAGGGAAAAAAAGAGAGTTATTATGCAGATGTAATTGTGGTCAGAGGAGAGCAGAGTGAGAACATGTGAGAGGACATTTCTGCAGACACGTAGGTCAGTGAAGAAGGGAGCAGGTGCCTCACCATGGTCTTCACCATGGGCTGCACCCACCTGCATCCTCCAGGCACTGGATCTAAGATTCCCCTGCAGCCCATGGTAATGACCATGGTGAGGCCCCTGTGCCCCTGTAGCCCATGGAGGACAATGGGGGTGCAGTGGTTCACCTGCAGCTTGTGGGGGAGACCCACATGGGAGCAGGTGGATGCCTGAGAGGAGGCTGTGACCCTGAGGAAAACCCAGGCTGGAGCAGGCTCCCAGTAGGGACCTACAGAACCACGGAGACAGGAGCCCACACTGGAGCAGGTCTCCTGGTAGTACCTCACACTGGAGCAGGTCTCCTGGTAGTACCTGTACCTGTGACTCCATGGGGGACCCACACTGGAGCAGGCTGTGCCTGAAGGACACAGGAATAGTGACCCTGTGGAATAGTGACCCTTGCAGCAGTTCCTGGAAAGCTGTTGCCCATGGGATAGAATCACACTGGGGAAGTTAATGAGAGAACTGTCTCCTGTGGGAGGGCCCCACTGGAGCAGGGGAAGGACCCCTCTCCATAAGCAGTGGAAGAAACATGCAATGAACTGACCACAATCCCCATTCCCCGTCTCCCTGTGCTGCTGGAGGAGGAGGTAGACCTGGGAAAGAGCGAGGAGTGGAGGCAATATTGTTTTAAGTTCTTATTCTCCTTATTCTGATCTGTTTATAAGATCTTACTTCTCCTTACTCTGATCTGATTTTGCTAGTAATAAACTAAAGTCTCTAATTTGAGTCCTTTTTGCTCATAATAGTATTTGATGAGTGATCTTTCTCTGGCCTTATCTCTGCTCATGAACCCTTTGTTATATTTTCTCTCCCCTAACCATCTTTGGCGTGATAGAGAGTCATCCAGGCAAGGTCAACTCACTACACATTGTAGTGCCCAAGAATGTACACAGGAAGCTACACCAGTATAGAGAAGGGCAGGATGATCACCTGTCAAAACACTAAATTTTATACATGAGTACAAATGCTTTAAATTGAAATCTAGTTGAATGTCTCCACCTACAGACTTGTCTCTCTGAACAAAGGGTATTCTGCACAGTTGGGGTTTTTTTGTTCTTTGGAGCAAATCCACTTCTAAGTTAACATAATCATATCTGTCTCAAAATGAGAATTAAAAATTGAACATTCACACTTAGACTGGTTTGACAGCACCTTATAAATTATAGTTTTCATTATGAATAGAAGAAACAGTACAGGTCGTGATCTTTTATATTGCACCTTCACATGGAAGAGATCAAAAAGTATCACAAGAGTTGCTAACTGTCTCCTGGCAGATCTCTTAGCAAATGACTGTGTACTGTCCATGTTTCACCTATGGAAAACTGAAAAGTAATTTAAGGATGGATGACATTTTAAAAAGCAGTGAATAAGTGGAACACTGTGGTTTAGATCTTCACTGAGCAAGGATTCTTGTGCTTATGGTCACACTTGGATTACAAATGTAAACTGAATGGAAGTCCTTTTACATGAGGTTATTGTTCAAATTCTTTGGTAATTAAAAAAAGGAAAACACACTCCCATTTATTTATTAGTATTTCTTATATTGTTTTTTCATATGTTCTTGTGGTTTTGATCTCCTGATGGATAAAATGGAATCACGGTTAATGAAAGAGGTGACCTCTGTACCACATGAAAGTCAGGGCCAGAGTTATCAGTTATTAAGAAACAATTTATTTCCTTTTTAATAAGCACTCGTCATCTTCTGTGCCATGAGAAAGTCTTCCATAAGCAACATCTCAACTGAATAGCATCATAAGATGCTTTGTAACAAACAGGAATATAAACATACAGCAGTGATGACAAAAGAATTTGCAATTACAATTTAACTTGACAATTACACCTATAATACTGTTTATCCTCAAAAAGATAAACTAACATTAAACTGTGCTTAAATCTTAACTCTTTTTTGTAAGCTTATTCTTCTTGCATCAGAATTTTCCAGATAAGGCCAGATAATGACTCTTGCAAAGGCAGAGGAGTTGGGATAAGATCTGTAAGGTTCGTTCCAAACCAACCCATTCTACAATTCTGCAATTAATTCTAAAATATATAAAGTGATGAATGATGACATTATAACATACATTCTCCTACTGGTATAACATTATAGACTACTATGCTATACAATAATAAAACTTCATACTACTTAAATACACTGTCAAATCAATTTCTTGCCAAACTCATGTGATGGAATTTCTGTTTATGGAATATTCACCAGACAATTTGATAAGCAGAGATTATTTGATGTTATGTTTCTATTTCTATCTTTAAAAATGACTAGTTTTCAGGTTTTAGGAAGAGAGGTAACTATGTAGTTGGATTTATCAGCTAATTATATCAGCCATATATAAATACATAAATATATAACTATTCTTTATAATTATAAATTACAAAGAAATGAAAATTCACAGTTGATCTGAAGGAACACTTCAGCAAAGGCACCCATCTTTACCTCCATTTCTGCATAGCACTTTTAAGTCAGTTCTGAGATTTGATATAAGAAACAATATTGTGTTTGTGTTTTGCTGTATTATGTTGGAAAACATGACAAGAAACAGTAGAAATTTCACTATAAGGAGTAAATTTCTTGAAAGTGCATATAGAAGTATGCTTTTGTATATACCTGCATACACAAATAGACAAAGACACAAAATAAAATTATTTTCCATTTAGAACAGTAATCTTTATCTGTGACATATTCAGAATTTTTCTAAAGCTACAAATTTTTTAAAGTAGCTTTCGCTAGAAAAATTAATGTGACCCAATGCAACCCCCCAATTTGCCCGTAGAAATGGTGCCACTGTTTGCAATGGAAACTGAAATATTCTGGGTTAATTCGCATGGCAGCAACATAATCAGCATGAAAGTGCTCATCTTTTTTATGATAACATTTCTGGTTGGTTTAGAGCTTTGATTCCTACCTTCTGATCTGATTCAAACTCATCAGTTTGGGCTGATGAGTTCTTCACTCATTAGTTTGTTTTTATAATGAAAAATGGTATTCAAATGCTATCCTGATCTTCTTCACAGTAGTGCAAGCTTTAGCAGAGCAAGATATTATAGAAATTGTTATAATGATTCCATTCATGAAAGCTGCCAGGTGGCAGCTCCACAGCTGGTAATCCAGAAACAAGGCAACACTGCAAATGTAGAAAACATTCCACCCCCATGTCTCTCACCAGAGATCCAAGCGCCTTCAGACTTCAATGCAGTCAGTATTTGATCACTTAGCCCATAAAGAAGTCATTGTGTTGATTTTCCCCCTTTACGCTTTCCTTCCTACTCCTCAGGTGCGCGACGGCTGCTTTCTTCTCTTTCCCATAAGCTCAGAAATTTTCAAATGTTCTTGGCTTAAACTCTTCCTAAGTTCAGTGAAATCTTCAATTCACATAAAAAGCGTAACTCCAAATGATATGACTCATGGAAATAAATTGTGTGTTTTAAAGCTAATTCAGTCTTTGGTAATCTGCTATATGTTTCAGTTTTTCCATGCAGTTGAACAAAATTATGCCCTTAAAATAATTTTACCAGTTTTTTTTAAGTCACCCACTGGCACAGTTTCCAATTTTATATGAAATTTGTATGACTTCAAAATAAGAAAGATGTCAACAGGCAAAGTGAGATCTCCTTAAAGTCAATTAGATATTAAAAAAAACCAAACCAAACCAAAACAAACAAAAAAAAAATTGGGAACATTCAGTCTCTAACTAAGTGGGTAAATAAAATTTGGTTTGGTTCAAATATAAAGCCAAGAGTAAGCCAATAATTTAGGAGAGAAATTGAGAAGCTGTCATCTGGAATTTTCATTATCTTGCTACTTTTGGCCAGTATTTGAGGCATCCTTGGAAATTGTAGCTTTCTTGAAAAATTTTAGTTGGTTTCTTCCTTTTGTTGTTTGGAAACCATGAAGAATATCAGGCTTGAAAAAAAAAGAAAAATTCTTACTGAAACAAAAAATCAGATTTATTCCATAATGTCCCAAGAATTATTTAGGGTTAGCAGGAACCAGGCAAGTTATTTTATGCAAATCTCAAAAGCTTTAATTGCATCTTTTATCATTCAAAAAATCTGAATCTGGCAGAAAGGTATCAACATTAAGAGAATATACAGTTTCCATAGGAATTTTATTATTCAGCATCATGGAACACCTGCCACACAGTGGTCACTGTCACCATAAGCATCTCCAAGCAACACAATAACAAGTTTGCTTGGGGTAAAGAGTGAATTTCCCTTTTGTTATGTGAAGATTTGTTGTAGAGCACAAGTGCTGCACTAAACTTTTATGAAAGCTTGCCAGAGGAAAAGCTTTTATGAATATAAAAGTTTTAGACTATAATGAGGACTCAAATCACAGTTATTAGTTTAAGTAAGCATGCTTTTAAAGAAATATGTTGAAAGGAACCAAAGAAATAGAAAAGACCCAGTGGTATTCCACATGCACTGTAAATGAGCTGAATCTTGCTAACCCTGTGGTAGTGCTCTAAGGGTTGCAGTGTTGCTTCAGTAGTTTCTATAATCTCAATTCTAGCAAGGGGACACAGTGAGGAATGTGGGTCATACATGATTTGTAGAGGAGTTTAGGGAATTTCTAACAAAGCACAATCTCACAAACAGTTTTGGTCAGATGACTGACTTTTCTAGAATAAATGGGCTTCTACCTTTCAGATGGGTAATCATTATAGTCATGGTGAATATGGAACTCAGCAGCGTAAACCAATAGAAATCATACATAAGGAAAATTAATTGAATAAATCACAGTCATGATAAAATTCTCTCTCTTGATTACTGTCTTTCCCTTCAGTTCTTTTGGTTTTTTTTTTTTTTTTGGTTTTTTTTTATATTAAGGTGTTAAGAAAAGCATTAAGGTAATTTTTGCTTTTTAACTGATAGCAAGAGCAGCAGTGGAGTCAATAGTCATTATCTGATGCTATGGCTTCCAAGTAATTCCTTTCAATTCTTCTCTCTGTTATAAAATTTTGTTAAATGTTTGCTCACCCCACTCAGTGGTTTTTTTTTTTCCAAAACTGAAGACTCCTTGCCTACTTAATGATATGATTACACTAGTATATAGTACAGTGGGAAGAGAAGAGCAAAATGATTGATGCCAAGGGCCTGACATCCTCAATTTTATTTTGTAGAATACATGAACCTTTCAAATACAGCAAGAGAAACTTATCAATCTCCTTCAACAATTATCAACAATTTCTCTATTTAGTAACAGATATTATTATCTGCAAGGTCTTAGCTTGTTACCTCTGATACCAGATTTCTATTTTTACTTTAACAAAGAAATCTAATTTACATTTTAACACCTGTGCCATCCAGAAGTTTTGTGACTTAAGATCAGCTGTCATCAACATCAACTTCCAGAAGCAATGAGCAGAATTCTGCATCCCCAAGACCTCAGAGAATGGTAGAGTTCAAACAGTTCTGTGAAATTTGCTGCAGGACTTGAAATGTCTGGAAATATTGCTTCATTTGAAGGAAAAAAATAAGGACATCAGAGCAAAACATGAACACTGCAGCCCAGCTGCTTTGGCTTATGAAACTTACAAGAGAAAGTGATGGTCACATATTTTTTTTTTCTATTCATAGGAACAACTGTATCCTTAACATTTTGTAATACTATCAAAATCCTATCAAAATAACATTTTATGTACTGTCAGCCTTGGTAGCTGCAACAGCACAGCTGAGAAGGCATTATTACTTACCTCAGCACTGCATCTCTGCAGATGAAAAAAAAATGAAATTAAACCAAATGTCTCCAAAGATGAAAGAAAAGCTAAAAGGAGAAAGAAAACAAGCCCACAAACTTCAAGATTGTGCAAAGAAATAAATGTTCATGGCAAAGTGGTGGGATATTGTCCAGAAGCTATGCATCAGCTCTCTCAGCTTTTCATGCAATGCATGTGTCTTCCAGAAGAATATTCTCAGCAAACACTGGAAGCTCTTTCAATGAGGTGTCTGATATTCTGAGAAAATCTTCTGGTAAAGGGTGTCCACCAAGCCACTTTAGTTTACAGATAGAACAGTACACAAGATCTGATTGAGGATCTGGAGAGCTTTACATTTGCTCAGTACCTACTAATTATCTGCCTTTCAAATCATTAGAAAATTATAGAGCCAGTGGTTTTAATGCTATATAAAGCTGATACATGAGAAGACTGAGTAGGAAAAAAGAGAACAAAATCAAAACAAAAGCCTGAGTCTCAAGGTTCTTCTTCTTTTCTCTTTTTTAAAATTTATTTCATTATATTTTGCTTTTCAGAATTCTTTAACCAGCTTGCCTAGAGAGCAAGCTCAAAGAAATGGAAAACATGAATAGTGTCAAAGGAAAAGAAAGTGGTAAATGTCAAATTATTTTTTTAGATATAGAAAGATTCAAATCTAAATTAATTAATATCCATGAGGTACTTCCATTATTAAAAAATATTCTCATACATTCCCAAGGTATCTTTTCCTTAGCTTATTTTTGTCAGTATTTTCTGACAAAAATTATTTCTGAATGGTAAAACAGTCATCAAGTTTCATCATTCAGGGTTTCGAATAACATTGATAGGTGAATAAAAATCTGTAACATATGCAATACAGACATTTTGTTTGTCCAGCTAAAGAGAGCAGGAGTCTGTACTGAATGCAGTGAGGTTGAAGATTATTCTGAAGATAATGGGTTTACGGTAGAAAAAGGCAAATTGCATGTCTGGGTAAATTACTGATAGCATCATCAAAATCTTTAAAATAATTAAAAGACCATTTCTTCTAACTCAGGTAAGTATTTAGATGCATCACAATCAATCCCATCCTGAATATTCTAAGGTATAATGTTCACTAGTCTCCATGCAATCATTAATTATCCATCTTGAACATTCAGTTGTATAGGTGGATTTTTTAAGAAATTTTGTATAGTTCTCAAAAGTCTACAGCACTGAAATGTTAATTAAAAATGCTTGCAAGTTTACACTTAATAGTCCCATGGTTCTTCAAGGTATAAAATTTCAAAAATGCTGTGAGTTCCTTAAAAAAAGAAGAGGTGTTTAACCCAATTATTTCTACTGAGATTAGAGGATGTACTTTTTTCTCTTCCTTGAGATTCAGCACATAGAGAAAAGAATGCACAAAGAAGACAAAAAATGACAGCACAGTTGTTCTGAAGATTACATGATCAATCCCCTTCCTGTGCTTTTAAAAGTCACTAAGCTCAGGACTCTAAAAAGCTTTGTGCAGAAAAGAGCTAGAATAACTTTTTAAATTATCCTTAAAACTCCTTACCATGTACTTTTTTAGTTTAAGAAAATTTGAATTCATGCTGATTTAATTCTCTTTAGTTTTTAAGTTTAGGTTTTCCAGTATACAGATCTTTCTCACCAAATAAAGCATAGGCACCACCAACCGCATATAAAAGTACCAAATTTTTGAAGTAATGTTTTTTGTAAGATTTTTTTAATTGGTGAAAATGTAGCTACTTTAGGTTGCTTTTCAGTGGTTTTTATAGATACAAATCCTCAACTCTGTTTTTAAATATACAAAAAGGAAGTTTCTTACTTTTGCAAAAGAAATATAACTATTTTTGTACATATGAGCATCATTTTGTGTTCTGCTAATGGGAAAGTAGGGGGTTTTTTCTATTTTTTTTTTTTTTTGTTTTACATAACTAGTGAGTTAGTTTGCTATGTCTAAAGGAGTGGAACTGGTATGTTGAGTACTTTCCTTTAACCTTTTTATGATTTCTAAGCTACTCCCCACTCTTCATATGGATTCAAAATCATCAGGCTTTCCTAAGATAAAAAAAATGGGGAGATGATAACATTTTCCTTGGATTCAGAAAAAAATAGGACTTTTCATCCTTGCAACAGAATTAGAAAAATTGCATTGGTATATTAATACATTTCAAGATGAATCCAATCTTATATTTCTGCATCATACAGTGAGTACTCAGTGTCTGGCAGCCTGCAAAGGCTTTTCTACAGTGGATTTTATGTTTCGTTGTAAATAGTTAGAATAGCTTTGCACTGCTAGTAGAGCTCATAGGAGGAGGCATTCACAAATGGAGGTCTATAATGGGAGGTTATGTCCAGCCTCACAAAACTCAGGGGTCGCTTCCATTCAGAAGACTTTTGATATTTGGTTAGGATTTTATCTGGTCTTCTAAAAGAATGAGTACAAGTAAATAGTAAAGCTGTACTCTATTCTACAACCTTTTCCCTTCAGATAAGCAATGGGAAATGATAGTATATTTTCCAAACATATCAATACTGCATGAGTCTGATCTAGGCTTTTAGTCTGCTGGCCTCTGGCACATCTCTTTCTTTTTATAAATTTTCTCTAAGTCAGAAGTTATAATTTTTGAGGGAAAAGGAAAACTTTACTTAAAAATAAACAAAAATTTTAATATTATTCTTACATAAGAATAGAGTACCCTAGGAGTCCAAAGGCTCTGATGACCTTTGCACATAAAATTATGATTCATTAAATAAAATGACAAAAAATCATTACATAACAAGCTACAGAGAAGTTGTTTGTTAATGGACTCTGTAACCCTGTGGCTAAATCTCCTGTGTCCTTCCTGATTTATTTTTGAAGGTTATTCTTGATTAAAGCCATTATTTATCTTTCTGTTTAGAAAAATAAGTGTGTAATCACTCTAATTTTAGAGCATCTTTGATATCAAGATGTTGTTTTGCAGCAAGCAGTGGGGCTTTTTATTCATGTGCTGATTACAAAGCACACATCTTACAGGTCATTTCATTCCTAAACCACTGCCTGAAGATCATTCTAAGAGAAAATTGCATCCTTAACAAAAATCTCTTCTAGTTACAAGGACTAAGGCTGACATATCTCAGTAGTATTGTTAAACAGTCCAGAAGAAAAGCAATAAATTCTTAAATAGGGAACCAGTACTATGAAAGTATTTAGTACATTTACATTACATGTTTAATGGAAAAAAAAAGAAATAAACATAACGAAAACTCAGGATTGAGGTGTGCCAACCACAACATAGACCAATATGTTTTAAATACTTTTTTTAAAAATATATTCTATTTAATTTAAATTAAATAAATGCATATCACTCCAGTAGCTGTAGAATCTCTGGTTTTAAAGATTAAAGTATATTTTTTTCAGGAACAAAATGAGGACAAATTTAGTGACTTGGGCCTGCTGGAGCAAGTTCAGATGAGGCCCATGAAGATGATCAAAGCGCTGGAGAGCCTTTCTAATGAAGACAGGCTGAGAGAGTTGGGATTGTTCAGCATGGGGAACAAAATGTTCTGGAGAGACCTTCTAGAAGCCTTCTAGTACCTAAAGAGGACCTAAGAGAAAGTTGGAGAGGCTCTTTCCAAGGGAATGTAGTGATAGGGCAAGGGGGAACGGCCTCAAACTGAAATTCTGGTTTAAATTGGATATTAGAAAAAGGGTGGTGAGGCAGTAGAAGAGGTTGCCCATAAAAACTGGGAATTCCCCATCCCTGGGGGTGTACAAGGCTGAGTTGGATGGAGCTTTAAGAACCTGGTTTAGCAGAAAGCATTCCTGCCCCCAGCACAGCAGGTGGAACTAGGTATTCTTTGACGTCCCTTCCATCCCAAACCATTCTATGATTCTGTGAAAATACAGGCAATACTGTTTTCATTGAAGCTGGCACTGTAAAATTCTGTCTTCTGAGCTTTAAATTAGCCTTCTTGCACAATCTTTCATCTTTTATTTTATAAAATATTCTACCAATATATTTCAGTGTAAATAAAAATACATAAACAAGTGTGTGCTCAAGTGGACTCAAAAGACAGAATATATATTCCATTTTAAACACTCTTGGCAAATTATTAGAATAATTAAATCAGTCTTTTTTATTCAGTGCTCTTAATAAAATAGAAAAATTATTTCTAAGCCAGAGAAACAAATGCCAATTAGTCATCCAACACTTCTTTTTAGATTTAAAGGAAATCTCTTCTTCACAAAATATTTTTTCACCATACTTTGATAAAAACACACATCATAAGTCCCATCCCACTTTAGGCACCATGAAACAGAATATGAAATATTTGTGTGCAAACTATCGCATTTCTCTGATTCATTTTCAAGATCTGTGGTATTTACATATGACCTTTCCATTTTTATTAACAGTATATTGGATTTTTGCATTCTGGCCAGCAGAAGACAAAGGTAATTTACACAGAGATTTGACAGTTATACACACAGCTATAAACTTCAGTCCATTAACTTATTTCTCATGTAACCTTTATAGGACTACCCAGACACCCAAATAAGCACTATATCTTTTTTTCTGTAATTTAAAAAGCCCTCATCTTAAGTCCCTACTTATAGAATATCAAGTGCAAGTAAAGCTCTGCACAGTCTTTTATCACAGCTTTCTCTGCCTCTTAGTATATATAGATGTCAATTTAAATTATATTACTCAAGATCAAGTTGTTTATATACTGCTAAGGTCTTGAATTAGCAAAAGACAGCAACATTTTTATTCTTTTTTTTAAATACAGGTGGTTACTCTGATTGAACTCTTGCACAGTTAATTAAAAAATCACACAAAATTGAACAAATGTACAATTTTGCATGTAAATGTCATCAGCTATTACACAAACACAGGTAAGCACGACAGGCGCGCAGGAAGGGCAGCACAGAAATTCTATGTGGTCAGTCCACATATGCCAAGACTTTCTACACAATTTTCTGACTTTATCTCCAGGATATGGATATCTGTCAGCAAAGCGTTCCCAAAGATAAGTTGTCTTTGATTTACAATGTGATCGTGTGAAAGACAAGTCATTGCTTGCATTTTACCTGTTTGCAGGAAGTTTCCTTGCAATGTATTTAAAAATGAAAGGATGGAATCTACCACAAAAGTGCTTCTTTCAGAGATGAAAGGTTTCTTAGTATTTTACAGCTCAAAAATAAATTTATTTTAAAAAGAGAAAAATTTCTTAATAGCTCTAGCAGGGAGAATTTTCCCTTACCTTTCTTACAAAACTTTTTTTTTTCTTTAGCAATGGTAAATTTATATTTTACAAAGGTAAGTCAGATTACAAAGACAACTTTGGCTGACTTTTAGGTGTTAAATCCTGGATATACACCAAATAACTTGGGATGGCCCTAATTAGCAGTTTAAATGAAGACTGGCATTTCTTTTAAATTGAAAATCCATTTCAATTACAAAGACACCAAGATATCAGAAATACTCTATTTCCCAAACAAAATGTGAATCTCATTTTATGTTTAATGTAATTAATGCCAATATCTAACCATCACTTCAGTTCAGACTTCTGAGCCAAAAATCAAAGTGTTCTTAAAATAGTTTTAAACAAGAACTATTTTACTGTTTCATGAATAAGCTAAACAGGTCAAGTTTTTAAGCAAAACAAGAAAGAAAAATACTACATATTTCCTGCTATTTGAATTCTGGGAAGTGAATGTGAATGAATGAATGATTATTACAGAAAATTAAAATTTAACTCATTAAAAAAAAATTACTAACATAGCTGGAAAGTAAAAAAAAAGCTTGTTGTTTAAGTCTGCTTTGTATTCATCCAGTCAGGACACATACACGATAGATAGTGTTGTTATCAGGGAACTAATTTTAAATTTAAAAATATTTCTAAAACACGGTAATACGTTTCAAAGGGAAGAATATAAAGAGATATATTCTGTTGTCTTTGCAGATTCCAACAGTAAAAGATTCATCCTTTATAAAGACCAGGAGTCTTCCAAAGGCAGCTGAGATTCAAATCTTTTAATGATCAATTGGAACAGTATATGTACTTCCTTCTTGATTTAACTGATAAAGGTGACAAGTACCAGTTCTTTAATCCTCAGAGACTATGTGGGGTACAAGAGGGATACAGTGGAGGTTGAGCAAATGTCCTGATTTGATTTGAAACTTTAAAGGCAATTCACTCTTCTGCAAATGTCCATCATCCAGAGAGTGTAAAATGAAATGACAGATACCTATAGAGATTAGACATCTCCAGCATTTCAGTTCACCCTTTATGGTAATGCACATTGGGGTTCACTGTCCTCATTAAGCTAAAGTGCAAAGTCACAGAGTGTGCCACCTGGGTGGATACAAGGAATGGACATGGTTCATTAAAACAAAAAGCAGCAGTAGTGACTAATTTTAGCAGAATAATAATTTTAAGCAATGTTAAGCAAACCTTATCAGGCCTCTTTCCAAGTGACATAATCTAGCACTGTATAGAGAAGAGAATTACAGTCAGGACTATAAGGAAAAATAGAGAAATCACTTTTAGATGATGTACATTTTTTTAAATTAAAGAAAACATTTTCACACTTTGGTCTACACTCTGTTGTTGCCAGAGTTCTGTGAAGACACAATAATAAAATGGATCTTGTTATACTTTATCAAAATCTCAATAAATATGCTTTGCTTTTGGAAAAACAGTGAAATTCATCCACAATAAATAAAAAAGGAAGAATCAATAAAATCAATTTATTTCAGAGAAAAACTCCTAGAAAGGATATTTGAATTCCAGGCAGTTCTAGACTCAGGAATGAAATAAATATTCCAAGGAGTGAATCCAATTGCAGCCAAGGAGAAATCAAGATTCAGAATATTCTGTACTCTATATTAGGTGGAAGTGGATACTATCTCATCATTACAGGCATCCAAAAATTAAACTTCTGGATTTTGATGCTTAGGTTGCACTTCATCAACTGAGACAAAATACCTTATATAGCTAATTCTTTTGAATACATAACAATGCTTCTAAAACAAAGTTATTTATTTATTTTCTTTCTCTGTGAATATCAAGATAAATCCAAATATTTCTTATGTATGCTTAATTTGTAGATGGTTAAAACTCTGAGCATTCTGCTGAATGAGATAAAATTTTTGAAGAAGCAGTGATCCTTGTAAATCAAGATATAAAAATACAGCTGAAGTTAAACAACGAAAAAGAAAAAATAAACAAACAAACAATCAAAAAGGAAAATAACTAAGCAACAAGGTAATGTAAATTGTTGCTGTAGATTTACTGAAAAGTACTATTTATAGGAAAAGAGAATGATAATTGTATTAAACATTAAAGGTACATAAAACACTGCACTTTAATGTAAGTCTCCAAAAGGGTGGATACTCCTGCTAGCCTGAAAGAACCTGGTATGGCACCAGTTTGGCCAGCAGAGATACCAACCCAAGCTGAGGAACACTTTAGCCATGCCAGCTCCTGTGCTTCTCTTGATGGCTTAGGAAGAGCATTGGATGTCTCTGTAAAGCACCAAATTGCACAAGAGTGACCTACCTGGTCATACACACTCATACACACAAAATGTCCCAGTGCTGTTTTAAGTGCATTGTTGTCCAATCATGCACTCCCTGCTATATTTACTCCTGCTTGGTCACTATGCCATGCCGCTCATACAGAGAATTTTCAGATCAATATAAACTTGGCAGGATCCCTAGCATCCCATTCTTGCTCTCAAAGGACAGTGCCAATTTTATATCTTTATTTTTTTATATATACTTCTCTTTTTTCTGGAAGAAAAAAATTGAAATATATGCATCCTTGCCAGTGAAAAGAATGTGCCTGAAATCTGATTTATTCTCCCCTGTAATTCCCCAGTTCCTTGAATTTTGTATACATTATGGTCACCTATGAAAAAAATACATACCAGATACCCCACAATCAACCCGTCACTCTGTTGCAACTATTATATTGCCAGAAGAGGTAAGAGCATAAGATAAATCAGAGTGTATGTCTAATGCACTGCAGAACTAGCTTTTCTGGAGAGAAGCACGATGGATGCTAATGTATTTGCTGAAAAGCAAGCTAAAGGCAGGCCTAGTTCCTTCCTCAGCTATGAAGAAACTAATTCCTAATCTTGTAAGACAAATATGAGAGAAATAATTGAGACGCTGAGAGCCTGTACTGTTACTTCTCTACAATACTAAAAAAAAAAATCTATTTTAGTCTATTTTCTTTGTTGAATTTTGAAAATTCAAAATATTTACTTATCTATATAATTTCAAATCCATTTTTAAAGACCTTTACATACCATAGCCTAAAGATAGAGAAGGAAACAATTGTCAGGAAACCCTCTTAGCAATGATAATCTTCAAAGTTTTCATCTTCCTCTGTATCAGTTATCAGTTATATCTGTAGTGTTAAATATATGACCATTCCAAACTCAATGGAAATTGTTAGAAGAAGATATTTTGTCTATAATAAAATATGCAATCAATTTAAGACAGGCAAAGGCAAACCCAGTGGGGAGGACCAAGCTGATGATGCTGAGCTTGTACCGCCCCAGGATACTGTTGGTCATTTTGGCTGTCAGGATATTATATTTATTATATTTAGTTATAAATATCAACACTGGTGTTGATATTTATAACTAAATATTTGTTATATGTTTTGAGCTTAAAATGGACTCCACCAATATTAACTTAAGATCTTTAGGACCTTGGAAAGAGACTGAGAAAAAGCATAATTTTCAGAGGTATTTTGTTTTCCATGAAAATGTGACTGTAATAACATATGAATTCAGTAAGCTTGAGTCACATAATAAAACTCTGTTCACTAATACGGTGTCACCTGAAGTTCAGCCAACCAGTAAAGCTTGTCTCAGACAGAAGTCATCAAGTAAACGCAGAAAAGTACAAATGATCACCAGAGGGAAGTAACTATGTAGAATGAGAGTTGAAAGAAATTTCACATATATTAATGGCAAAATGTCTGTTTCACAAAGTAAATTACACACTAGCACTAGAGTGATTGACTGCCTTGGGAAAGTACAGAGTAGTATATGACAGAAAGGGGGAAAGAACATTTAGAACTTCCATCAGAATTAATGCAGGAAAGATAATTCAGAGTAAGAAACAAAGGAATGGATTGGCCCAGATTTCATATGCTAATATTCTAAAAAGAATCGAGGCAAATGCTGATTTCAAATGGCAAAGTTTTTCTAGTGTAATTTTATTAAGCTTAGGCATCCTTAAAAAAACTTGAGAATTGCAGCTAAAAGCTTAAATTATCAGCTAAATTAAAAACAATGCTACAAACTTCAAGGCAACTGCAGAGTAATATTTACCAAATCAGGTAGTTGTCTACAAGGACCAGAAAATGGAGATGATTCCACAAATGCTCTGAAAAATGGAAAATTCTTTTGAGAATTACGCTACTTCAAAGCTTCATTTCATTTTATGTGCTCAAGGAATCTTTTTTTCTGCTCTCTATGAATGAGCCAGATTGCCAAAATAAACAGTTGTCTTAATGTCACCAAACTAAATACATGCAGCTGCTTCTGTAATCCAGTATTTATTAGAAATAATATTTAAAATACAAATAACCAAATTATTAAGCTTTAAAGAAGATGGTAAAATTAATATGTACAACTTAAGCATCATATAGACTTTGGGGTTAATGATTAAGTAGAATGAGTTTAGGTATCTTATGGTGAATAACTTATGTCTAAGCTGACAACACTCAGAGTACAGAGAATTCAGGACTAATGATCAAGGAGAAAATAAAACAAAGCAGGAATGATTTAGGCTGCATGAGTTCTCCTGAGGTGCTGAAATCCGATAAAAGCTGTAGAGGTTGCCATAAAAAAGTTGAAAAAGTAAAAAGAAGCAGGTAATTTTCTATGGATTTCTCACTATAGTATAGTAACTAAAATTTTTGCCATTATTATCAAAATGCCAGAGATGTTGCATTAACGTGACAGTACAGGATCCCTGGGCTTTGCGTGGCTTGAGTCTTTTTCAGTTTCCCTGAGCAGCAGGTTGGTGGCCAAGTGACCACTGTCTCACCAGCTTCTGCTGAAGCTCTGTGAACGAAAATCATGGCCAAGTCTGACCAGCAAACGGGGTCCTGGCAAAGGCAGCAATTGATTTTGCTGTCAGCTGAGGCTGGGGACGCCCAGCGCAACTTTGAGACTTGAGATGAACACCCAAGAGAAGGAAACAAATTGTGACAGAAAATCATAAGCAATCCCAAGAAGACTCAGAACTGAGGGGGCAGAAACCTGTGCTATGAAGAACATCAGCCTCCCAGTGAGGACCTCTTGAGCTGTTGTCACAACTTATTGCAGACAGACACACAACCCTTTCTTCTTAAGGAAAATTGAATCTGTCAGCTGTGGGATCCAGAAGTACATTGAGAAGGTGAGGATAAAATCAGAGAAAAGCCTAGAAGCTAAAAAAGGAGAAGAGTGTGGCTGGGCTTTCATTTTATTATTAGTAATTCTTATAATGGATATTTTCTGCATTAATCAAACAAATTAGAGCATTAAACTGCTCCATTGGATTAATAACAAATTCTTAGCTTCATCTATAGTGCATGTTCTTTTGCCCAGTTTGACGGTAAGGTTTCTTTCAATGTCTGAAAGCTCCAGAAGGTCAGCAAGTGGAATGAGTTTGACAGAGAGATGCTGTAGAGGGTCGTGAGCAGCACAAGCATGGCTCATGCCAACAAGGATTAGACTGGCATGTCTCATGCCAACAAGGATAGTGGCTCAGAAAAAGGGAGAGTTCCACAACTCTAATGTGCTACCAAAAAAGACAGAGGTTCTAGTGTTGTCCAAAATACTAAGCAAATAAACATTACTTTTGGGGGTTTCTTAATATTCAAAGAAAAAAGAAACAGCAACATCAGAAACAAAAAGCTTCTAAATGGTTGTTTTGACCATGAAATTTGTGTTGCTTGAAGAAGCAAGTAAGAAAGAAATGTCAGAAGAGAAAGTTTGATAAAAACTACCATAAGTCATTGTTAAATATCATATAAAGCACGTAAGTAGCGGATGAACAGAAATTAAATTGGGGAAAACTTAGACTAAACTTCAGGATAGACTATTTTTGAAGTATTATAAATTAATATTTGCAAAAATAAGAATCTAATTATTTTTCCTACCACATTCTGCCATATTCTACTTTAATCTTCCTTCTTTGATCTTGTAGTCAAGTCAATATTTTCGTCAATATGCTGCTTCTTCTTGTAGATGTCTAAGATAGCTAACTAAAACTGCAGTGATAAGAAACCAAATTAAAAACAGCAGCTCTATTCTGAAACACTTTACAGTCCTTCAGAAGAGATTGCTTGTTAAAATAGCTAACCCCCTTATAAAACTAACAGCCATTTGTGCAATGTCAGCAGTCACTTTCCACTGGATTTGCTTTTCTCGGCTTCCATTTCATTTCATTAGGGACAAATGTTGGTGATTTCGTGTGATTTTAATTAGATACATGCCTGTGGATTTTGGAACTGGGTCTTTAAATTTCACTTCTCAGATGTTTGGGTTTTACACTACAAAAGAAAATTAGTTAGCAGTGAAAATAATCTTCAAAGGATTTAATTCTTTCTGCCTGTGTTTCTGATTTTTTTTCTTAATGTGTAATTGAATAGAGAACAGCTAATTACTTCATTGTGTAGCTAAGAATGAGATAGGGATTTTTTTGTTGAAATACAGAAGCCAGTTTCCCATTTCAACAGTTTAAAAGTTGGACTGTCTGTTGTGCTTTATTGTCTGTTAGACAAAAAAAGTGTCTGACAAAACTTCAAAAGTAGTGACTAAATCTTCTATTTCTTCCAGGATCATGCACAGCTCTAAACATATGCTAGTCTCCAGTCAGGGAAATTTGGCTGGAAGAAGATTGAGAGTTACTTTTTCTACCAAAAACTCTGTAATTTATTTTTTCAGCATCTTCTCTAGTCTTTTACCATTATATGACCTCCATATTGAATGAAATAAAAAAGCCCAAATAAATAAATTATTGTAAACTGATACTACCTTTAACCATAATAAATCTTCCATTTTCTAATCAAGTAATTTATAATGAGGTTTGTCTAGTTTTTTTTAAATGTTTCATATTTTAATGCATATTATCTCAAATATCAGTGTCTTTAGATATCATTCATCATAGATCTATTAATGTTTCCTCTAGCTCTGCCCTTCTGAAGGTTTAATTCTTGCTCCAAGTTTATTTTATTTAGAATATGGTTTTCTAGCTTCTGAAACATTCCAAAAATATCCTTTGGTTTTTTTCCCCAAAAAAGAGAATTAATAAAATTTTAGATTCATAGAATGGCCTGGGACTTAAAAGATCATCTGCCTTGAACCCCCTGCCATGGACAGGGACACTTTTCACTAGAGCAGGTGGCTCAAAGCTCTATGCAACCTGGCCTTGGACACTTCCAGGGATGGGGCATCCACAGCTTCTCTGGGCAATCTATTCAAGTGCCTCACCACCTTGACAATAATTTTTTTCCCTAATATCCAATCTCAACCTATGGTCTTCAGTTTGAAGCCATTCCCCCTTGTCCTGCCCCCCTTTTTAACATGCCCTAGTAAAAAGTTGCTCTGCATTTTTCCTGTGGTCACCCTTCAGTTACTGGAAGGCTGAAATTAGGTCACTTCAAAGCCTTCTCTTTTCCAGGCTGAATAACCCCAATTCTCTCAGCCTTTCCTCACAGGAGAGGTGCTCCATCCCTCTGATCAGCTTGGTGACCCTCCTCTAACAGGTCCATGTTCTTCCTGTGCTGGGTCCCCAGGGCTGGCTGCAGCCCTGCAGGTGGGGTCTCACCAGAGCAGAGCAGAGCAGAGCAGAGGGGCAGAATCCCCTCCCTCCCCTGCTGCCCACGGGGCTCTGGATGCAGCCCAGGACACCTTTGGCTCTCTGGGCTGTGAGTGCTCATGGCTGGGCCATGTCCAGCCTCTCACCCACCAGCACCCCCAGGTTCTTTTATTTTACAGAAATGAAGGCTACCACTACAAAGTGGTTTACTTGTATTTCTTTTCTATTTTTATATTTTGATTGTAATCTGAATAAAAGAGAGAGGCTATTCACTTGTTAACCTTGTACAATGTGACAGCCTTAATAAAGTTGGGAAAATTAATTTTATAATATTTTTATGTTTCTTTCGATTTGAGATCATGTAACACTGACTCTAGTGGATCATCACAGACTACTAAAATACACCCTCTAAATACTATGTTACACTGTGGATTCAAATTTCCAAAGCATAAATCTGTCATACAGATTCTTATTAGAAATATAGGAATAAAAACAGGAAATTTACCCGTTGAATATACAGTGCAACATAAAATTGAAAAAAAAAATTATTTTTACACTTTTGTAATTTCTTCTATGGAAAGAAATGTCTTGTTGTATGCAAAGCCTTTTCATACAGAGTGCCATTCATTTTACAACTTTGTGATTTTATTACCATGAAATTTTACTGAATTAGGAAATATACTATTTTTATGGGCTTTTTTCACCAGGGAGAACAGATTAAACTGCTCATGCATACAATCAATCTGTTAAGGAAAGGAAGAGATTACTGTAACCAAGAGATTTCCCCATGTCTGCTAGTAAACTGATAAAAGTGCAGAGAACAGCTTATTCTGCATGTTCCAAACCATGCTCCCTATTAAATTTATATTGAAGTCTGCTTAAATTAAATGTGACTAAATAAATATCCTTTTCTCTCTGTGAAGTTTTCAGATCTATCACAAACAAGCTAGCTCACTGGAGATATGATGAAGTGCAGACCATCAGGAAGGCATCCAGCTACATGATAGGAATAGGTCCAGAAAAACTCCAGCTGTTTATGCAAATGGAGATACTGAGTGGCTGGCACCTTATCAAGGACCAGAGGATCAGTGGCATATTGGTGTACTCTTTTAATGTCTAATGGATGTTTACTACATCAAACAGGATAAATAAACAAATATTCCCAGCAAAGTTTAAAAGATTTGCTGAACTGGGACATTCAGCAGTGCATCATCTAGTCATAATCAATTAAATTTGCCCAGAGGTTATACTTCTCTATTGCAGTTCTCTGTCTTTTCGGGCTCAAAGTATTTTCTTTTTGTCAAAGCAGTTTCTGAAATGCAGCCACTTATCAGGTGCATGCTGCCAACAGATCTCCCATTTTGTTCTGGTTTTTTATTCAATTGGCATCTGAATATTTTTCTGTGTATTTGTGTTATGGTTTTATTTTGTTACTTCTGAAGAGAATGAATTATTCTATTTAATTAACTGAAAATTAATGTAATTTATTTATGTAATATTAGCTTAGTTATAGGAATAGATCTAAAAACATGTACGTGAAACAATGAGTATCTGGATCTAAAATGTTTCTAGCTCAAAAAGTATCTTGATCATTGTCCAAGCTTTTAATGTTCTCTCAAGAACATGGAAACCAAGACAGTAAAACCTTCAGAATGAAAATGCAAGTGTTTTTCTAGGCCTCTCAGCTGTGCCTTGTCACACATATTCCCCAGCAGCAAACAATGCTGACTGACTCAAATAAGAATCTACAAAGGATGCTGCTTTCATTTAAACTCGTAGTAGGAAATGAGAAGTGTTCAGGCAGATAACATTCCCTTGCTGTAGAGATAAAGATGTATGAGGGATTTTATTTGCTGTAGAAATGAGGATCTTATTTTCCTTCCAAATGTCTTCTCCCTGTTCATGCCTGTGATGTACACCAAGATATGCATTCAGCATGAAATTTACTTACTCTTTACTTACTTACTCAGCATGAAATTTCATCACAGCCTTTGGAGAATATGCTTTCACTAAATTTACTTATCCACAGTGGATATCTAGACACTGATGAATCTGAAAAGGCTTCAGTATTTTTAAAAATCTGGACACTAAAATATTTAAATTTTCAAGTAAAGTGATAAAATAGAATTAAAGAGCAGGATTGAAACTTCACACCAGGCGTTGCTTGTTCGTCTGGTATAACTAGACCTCAGTTCCTCACCAAGATATCCAGTACAATACAACATTCTTTTCATCTGGTAGAAAAACAAGGAAGAAAACAGAAGCATTTCTTTTCATGTCAGTTTAAGACATTCTTGAGTGGCCTTGTACATGATCAAAATCAAACTTGTAACATGTTTTTCATCTTCCAGAAGAAGGTGACAACATTTGCTTTTAAAGATTCATTTTTCAAGAGAAAAATATGCTGTAAACAAAGGTCTCATGTTTCCTTCTGGGGTTGTTTGGGTTTTCTTTAGCGTTGTTTTATTTGTTGTTCTTGTTTATTTTTTTCAAACTTTGTTTGTTTCATTCACTTTATGGTGGTTTCCTGACACATTATATGGGTCTGGAAATGACCGAGGGATGTGGAAAATGTCATTATCTGCCAGCTTGTGTTCTTAGTTGCCTTATTTAGAGTTCTTACAAGTTACTGTGGAGGCTTCTGGCTTTCTTGCGATGCCCATGTCTTATAGACTTGCAGGTTGGAATTAACTAGTTGGTAATGGAAAGTACAAAGTTTTGGTCTCAACAGAGGACAGCTACCAGATTTCATGCACATTCATGTCACTTTGGTTTTTTAAGATTTGCTAAGCTTTCTGATGTTGACTTTGTTTTTTTAAGATTTTCTAAGCTTTCTGATGTTGACATTCTTGTAATGAACTTTCTCACACACTTTCTGTAAATAACTCATTGTTTTGCATTCTTTTATGGAGGAGGAGAGAGTTGATGGATTGTTGGTTTGACCAGTGGCATTGGAGAGGCGCCACTGTCATCTTCTAATCTACTGTCACTTTTAGAAAACTAAATGTTGGAGTCAGAAAATAAACTGCCTTTTTTTTTCCTTCACCTTGAGAACAGCGGTGAGCTTGTGTTCTTTTGTGTCCTATAGCAACACATTCATTCATTATTTGGATGTGATCGTGTACCACACTGCTGACTTCACTTCTCAGAAGGAAAGAACTTCTGCCTGCACTGTACTGAGCACCATGGTATTTTGGATTTTTGACTGACAAATATATAACTATTGATAAGAAGGAATAAAAATAAATTTTCCTTGTGACACTCCTGTAACATCCCAAAAATATCCATTCGCTACTATAATAACTATAATAATGTTCTCAGGAAGTGTAAAACTTTGATATGTGAAAGTAAAAATGAAAAAATTTGCACACTACTAAAAGATTTCTCTCTTTTATCCCAAGTACCTGTTACATAACCACAGTGTGGGGGAAAAATTTGCAGTGTGCAACTTTTGTTCATATAATAACTGAATAATGTTGACAGCACAAAATATTGTAAAAATATGTATATCAAAGAGTTCTAAGTTCTTCCTGACTCTCTCTCAAGAAATGAACATTTTTTACAGTCTCAGTAAATTACCTTTGCTCTTTTAAGGCCTGCAGGGAGATATTGGCTTATCTCTCTAAGTTTTTGATTTCATGGCTGACTAGTTATAAATTTAATTTTAATATGTTAAAAAAAAAAAACGAAAAAGAAAAAAAATCCCAACGTTTTCACCTCCAAATCCCTCTCTGGTCTCTCATGCTCTGATTAATGTGTAACGCAGTAATATCTCAAATCTGTAATCAGTCCATCACCTTCTGCTCAGATTTTTCATTGATATTTAACATCCAGGTTATACTATTTTCATGATATCGCTACAATATAGCTTTCCTAGCTGCCTTGTGGTAAAATCTATGCCCTTAAGTTTTTATTTTCCTGGATCTCCACATCATTTAACACATGCAATTTTTCTATTCCTAAAAGAGAGCAGTTAATGTGCAAGCATTAAATCATCAGATGAATACATTTTCTAAAATATTTTGTTTGCAGGTTTATTTTAAATAACTGCCATGACTGGCCTTTAAAAAGCTGACAGTGTTAGTGAAGAGTTTGAGCTTTACAAAAATTGCAAATTCTTACTACTGTGTTAAAAACCTGACCAAAAAATAATGCGCTTCATTAGAACACAGTGCTACTTGCACTGTGGATAAGGGTAGTAAGGATGAATATTAATGTTAGGAACCTCTTTAGTTATCACCTGATTTGAAGGTTGAAAAGTGCATAGAAATAGCTCAGGAAAGCACTAATTACTCACATACAAAGCTTAACTCTGAGTTCACTTGATTTAGGAGCCCACATGCCAGTTTTGCTAGTATATTGTGTAAGATTAATTGGTAAACAAATCTGATGAGTGCTCAAAAAGAATAAAAAATAAAGAAAAATAAAGAATAACATTAAATTATCAAGATACAATTCTTCCTACACTTATTTTTTACTAGATCGTTTCAAAGAATACCAATGAAACAGTAATGTTAATGGAAGGACATTTTTTCCTAAAGTTAATGGAGATAAATAGAACCATAGATTTACAATTCACCCACCCATGATTGTGAATAAGATATTTTGTGTGGTTTAGAATAATTTGTCTTTAAAACTATTATTTCTATTGAGGAAAAAGGGAGCTGGAATAACTTGCTCTTGTTTACAGATCTTCCTGCTCTTTCAATGTACTGATTTCATTTGAACCTTCTTGACCCAAAGGAATCCTAGTTCACTGCTTAGACTCTTGATCCAAGTAGATTACAAATTCATATGAACTATTTGTAATTATGGTTTTTGGTTGGTTTGGATATTCTGTGAGTCTGTGATTCCATGAAACCAAGATTTTAAAAAGAAATTATAATGGTATTGAGTGTTGTTTGAAGGTGAGGAAAGGACAAGACTCATTTTGTTTAGCTTCAATTCAGAATCCCTTTTTCTTTTTTATACTTGTTCAGACAAATCCAGGAATTTAACTTTGAGCAAGATTGATGCTGCATATTAAGGATTTTAGACCACTTCAATGTCTGACACAATTTCAACGTGCAAAAAGACCAAGAGCAAAGTGAGTATCTTGTGTTAATTCCCTCAGATATTTGGGACATTTCTGTCATATTTTTCCACTCTTGAAAACTTATGATTACAAGTTCAAATTACATTTTCAAAAGTTAAAACTTTGTTGCAGGTAAAATATTTTGACATTAGGAACTGAAATCCATTACTGGCTCAGAGAAATATTTAAAGGTTAACCATGGCTAGGAATTTCAAATGGTTATTAGATTAAGCCTGTTGCAATTCTGCCACACCACAGAGTGACAGAACTATTTAGTACTTGTGCTGAAGCAACAGAATGGCTTGACCTTTCAACAGGTCAGGTACCAACCTGCAACAGGGCTCCACACAAGCCTTGTGAACCACCTAAGCTGTGTTCAAGTCTTTGACCAAGAATTCTCCCCCTGTTCCACAAGATACACTTGATGCTTACTGAATATATAGTTCATTTCTCTTTAGTTCTCTGGAACTAAAGAAAGGATTCAATGAAAGAAAACTTTCTTTATGTAAATCAGCGTTCCTAACATTATTCTCTTTGTTTGTGTGAATTCTGTAGAATGGGATGCTGCTTCTTCTGTGGGTATAAGTGAGATAGCAATTAATGTAAATGGTATTTGTTTCTCTCCCTCACTGCCTTATTATATTTAAACTAATTAAAGGTGGTTTTAGACCACTTTTTAATAGACAGTCTCTATTTCTATAGTGCTTATGTGGCTCAGCCTACAAAGCTGAGGCAGGAAAATGACACTGCTTTCCTCCTCTTAGAAGCAATTATATTCTCTGACAGTGACACTTATGGACTGCTCTATGCAATTCTGTGATAAGAGTATGTATATGTGCTTTCCTCAGTTTGAAACAAAGTGCTCATTCATATGTTCATGAAATCACTATGTAAACATTAAATACTCAACAGGCTCCTTGTTTAGAAACCCAAGTTAAGAAAAGAAAAGCAACTCACTTGCTCTTTTGCTTCATCTGTCCTAGAGAGTAATTTCCAGGTTTTCATTAAGATGGGGCATCAAACTCTCCTTTAACAGTTCAAGACAAAACAGGGGTTTGATACCAACTAATGTCTAAGAAAAGAGAGATACAGACATTTTGTGTGCAAAATCCCTCTTTGTCTCTTCTCCCATTCTCTCCCTGTGAAGCAGGAAGGATTTCCCTTTCCATATAGCTCACTTTCTTATAGATACATACAATACATACAATGAAACACGGACTGCTCCTTCTCACCATTTCTTTCATTCATTTTGCATATGTTAGCCCTGTGAGTGACCAAGGACAGGAAATCAGTGAGAAAGATTACATTTTTAAATTTGTCAAGAGGGTGAATGAGCACAGCCAGTACAGGTTTACCAAGGACAATTTAATTCTGAGGAACTCTATTACTCTCTATGCTATGGTACTGCATACTCTCTCACAGTTCAGCATCAAACTAGCCTTAAAGTTTGCACACAACACCAAATTGAGTGAGACGGTCAATGTGCTGTACCTCAGGGCTGGTTTTCACAGGCACTTTGACAGAGAGGCGAAACAGACATACACCTCACAGAGTTCAATGAACGGAAATGCAGAATCCTGCATCTGGGTGAGATAACCCCTTCCAAAAGTACAACCTGTGGACTGACTGTACAGGAAGCTCATCTTCAGGCAAGAACATAGGGATCTGGCTTGACAACAAGCTGGAGCTGAGTCAACAGTGTGCTCTTGCACCAGACAAATCCAACCAAGAACATAGCCAGCCAGTGCAGAAAAAGGGATGTTTCCTCTCTATCCAGCACTTGCGACAATGCAGCTGTGTCCAATTGTGAGCTCTCCAGTAAAAGAAGGATTCTAATATGCAGGAAGGAATCAAAAGGATTGACACCAAGATGGTTAAGGGCTGTAGCAGTGTGTGCATTGGAAGACAATGAGGGAACTGATCAGCTCAACAAGGAGAATAAAAGACTTTATTGCTGAGTACAAATACTTGACCAGGATTACAGTAGAGACAATCAGACCCTCACCAGAGCATCAGACTCTTCTACAGCAACAGACCAGGAATCAAGGAACACAGTTTGATATCTGAAAATAATTTTTCTTGTAGCATAAGGATGTTCAAATATTGTAAAATATTGCCAGGAGAAGCTGTGTAATCTCTGTCTTTGGTGGTGTTCAGGATTTGATCAAACTGGACTGAGTAACCTGATCTGCTTAAACCTGAGATGGAGATTGGACTAGATGACCTCCAAACATCACATCCAAACAAAATCATTCCTATCAGGAATCAGCTCACTAAAGGCAGTGCACGCTTGGAAACCTGCAAAAATAGAAAAGCATGCAAGAACAGACTCAGTGTTTCCATGGCCACACCATTTAGAAAGCAAAAGAAAAAAAAAATACCCCAACCCTTCAGAAGCATTATTTTTATGCCCCAGTACTTTTGGTTCAAAGAAAGTCTATGTTTCAGGTCAAAGTCTGTAAGGGTGAGGTATTTTCCAAACAAATCACAACAAATGCTTTCCTACTAAATTAAAATCTCAGTTTCATGACTAATTCAGGCAAATGCCTAGAATTTTTTTTTTTTTTTTGAGGTTGTTGGTTGGGTACTTTTTTGAAGGGGAAGTGATTTTATTTTGTTTTTTTTTTTGTTTTTTTTTTTTTTAGTTGGGTTTTTAATTTTTTTTTTTCTGAGGTTTGTTGCTGTTTTAACCCATCTATTTTTCTACAGAGTTACAACTGATTTCCATATAGGCACCTATATTTTTTTGGGTTTTTTCTGTATATCTGACTTGTGTTTTTAAGGGGTTATTTTCAAGAAAATTGTTGGTTAGCAAGTGTGTGCAACTCTTAAAAGACAGTCATTCTTTTATTGCAGTCACACATCTTTAGAAATATGTTTTCATAAGCAAGAGCTGTAAGAAGGCTATTTGGTTTACCAAGTGTGCATCAGAACAGAGTGCATTCCAGGAATTAACATACTGTAGTACAGAAGGAAAGAAGGGAGCTAACTGCTTCAGTGATACCCACAGCAGCAGGCTATAACAACAATAGCAGTATCAGCAGCAAAATATCTTTTATTTTCTCTCCACTGTTTATAAATGAGATTGAGCATATGGATACGTAATTAGGGTTATTTCATTAGATCAGACTAGAGCTCTCCAAACAATCATAAAAAGGGTCCTCCATGCATAATGGTTTATACAGGGTTCTTAAAACACCTGCTAATACATTAATGAGCACATATTCATCTTGATGTAAAAATCTTACACCCGCAGATTTTGCTGAGGCCTTTTTTTTATGATCAGAGTGACTTCCATAATGTAATGTACAGCTGCATTATTTTGTGTCTATTCCTATTCTGCTGTTTTCTCCTGTTCTTTCTTCAATTTCTGAACAAGTTACTAATTAACCCCTTTTAGCTATTAATCTAATTGGGGTGATTCCCTTCCACTAGAGGTGTTTCAAGAAGACAATTTTCTTTTAGTTCACATATCAAAACAGTTTGCCCAATTTTTCTTTTTCTACCCAGCTTCCAGGTCATGTCCTCTCTCTCCTAAGCAGACCTTTTAAACTTTCCTCCTTAACTTTTCAGTCAGTCTCCCAGGCGCCCAGTTAAACCAGTCCCAGCTTGCCTCCTCTCACGATAAAGTCATTATCTTTCTGAAAAATAGCTTTTCTTCTCCCACGTTTTGATATTTGTCAGCACTATTATTTTCCCAGCTGTCCTGACAGATTCTGAAGCCTAGATGCTTCCAAGACTAAAGTGACAAAGGAACTAAAATAAAAGTTGCATTTGTTTTTGTGTGCAAAGAAAACTTTGACTTCCATAAGGTGTCCAACTTTTATTACATGTTGCCTTAAATTTTTAAAAATTAGAAACTTAGCTGTATGTCACTAGAGACAATCACGTTTCAAAATCAAAATTGCAGAGTGGGTGAAACAGGACATCCTTAAGACATTATTATAATAACTGAAGAACACACAGCAGGTTTGCTTTCTGGGAGGTTTTCTTTAGGCTGTAAAAAGCTTTTCAATAGCTTATATTTTGCTACAGAAATCTGGAGTGGAATAATATTTATCAAAGATTATGAGAAACCATGTGTGGAATTATTTTCTTTTATTAAGAAAATTTTATTTAAAAAACTATTTTACTAAGAAAATTTTATTATTTTCTTTTATTATTTCTTTTATTATTTTCTCCACATACTCCATACTGTCCAGGAAAATCTATATGATCTATGTGCCATGTTACGTGTTTCAGGAACATACTGATAGAATTTCTGTAGAAGATAATAAGAGTGCTCTTTTGTAAGTGCCTTAGTTATCAAGGGAAATTAAAAACGTGAATTTTATTTGAAGTACCCATCTTTCTAATATGCGGACATTTGGCAATCATACAAAATGAATTAATATATGGATTAACTGAAAAGACTGAATTAGCAAGGAGATAGCATTAATACACAAAATAGGGATGAAGTAGAAAACATAGTTGAAAGCATGAGAAGATAATATTGTTTTAACTGAAGTTAGTTGTAAGAAAATAGATAAAAACATATGGTTGCAACCTACCACAGCCTTCTAGGCATCCAACTCCCAGTCGAGGTGGGGTCTAAATATTCTGACTGAGGCTGCAGTTAACAGTTCTCACAAGCTCCTCATTTCAATTTCTGATTACCAATTACCAAAGCCAAGAAGCCTCAAAGCTCTGGAATCTCTGGGATTCTCTGAAAATCTAAAAATCTCTTTGTCTACACCAGAAATTTGAACAACTAGCCTCTTTTCAGAAAAATACTTTTACTTGAATACCTGTAATTTTCAATTGAACATTGTTTTATCAAAAATTCAAGCAGCTTTATAACAATGTTTCTTCCTTTACTGTTTCCTTCAAAATAAAATCAACACTATAAAGCAAAAATTGGTAGGAATTCCATTTAATTTAATAATGTGTCACCAAATTATTAAACACAGACAAGAATTTGAATTTTCTCTATTAACTTCAGTTTTGCAAAGCCTTAGGCAAATGTAACATGTCTAACATTACACATTTATGACCCATTATTGATTTCCTCATATGATTTCAGTAACTTTGAAGTGACAGAAATTGGGCTTTTTTGTAACATTACTTTCCATTGTAGTTCAGTTATAAAATTGCTCTAAAGAACCCAGTACCTCCTGTATTTATTTTCTTTTTTAAAAATTTTTTACTTCCTTGTACCATAGGGAAATGAATAAGTCCCCTTGTTGGGGACTAATGTCCTCCTTGTTGGTCTGGATTTTCATTACAGAACAGGGCAGGGTCAGATGTGGCAGAAAGAAACTGAGATTACCTATTCTTTCAGATGTATCCATGTTACCAACTTAGAGCATTCAATTTTGGATGCATCTACATTATACATTTTCCAAAGTGGAAAAACTGGCTGAAGAAAATTGTGTCTTTTCTGTAGGCTTTGGCTTTATGCATTGTTTATCAGTTGTGCCAACACATTCTGGTGTATGGTTAATTGTGTGAACCAGGTTCACTGAAGTGATTTATGCAGAAAAAAGGGACACATTATTTTAGATTAATTTCTACTTTTCAGTGTCTTCAGTAATTGAGATTATTACATGGTTTCACAAACAGTTGTCAGCTACATGGGAGGAAATACAAAATGCAATTCAGAAGCAGAACAGGGTCTGAAATATTTTAAGCTGTCTCTATCAAAAAAACCCCTAACTTGTAATGTTACACTTCAACATAGTCTGATGACTGGAAAGAAAACTGTTATGTAATTACAGAAAAGGAACAAGGAATGAGAACGTCCCAGATAACATGGCAATGCCAATAAAAATAAAATTCTTACTTCAGGATATAAATAATATTACGTCACTTTATACAATATAAACCAAAAATAAATACTACAGAAGAGAAGGGTGAGAACTTCCAAGGAAATTTTTGTAGATATTTTACCACTCCAGCCACATCTTTTTTTTATTGTCTTTGAATATGTTATGTTAAATATTTTTTTATTGTCTTTGAAAGAATGTTATGTTAAAGTACATCATTCATATGGCTTTACAGATCAGCTGATTAGATTTTATTCAATTACAGTGTTTTGATATTGTGAAAGCACCAACTGTGCCTAATTTCTTCTCATGTAGAAATAATAAACAAAAAGAAGCAATTCTGAAATGTATTTGAAGCCAAACTCAAGAAAGATTGAAGCTAAAAGAAAAAGCTCAGCATTTGCTTTAAACTTCCTTCAAAAATACATAAAGTCTTGACTTTTTGTCTCTTTTTAAGTTTTAAAAATAATCATGACATCTCTATTTTTCTCGAGACAAAGATCAAATTTAATTCTAAAGAATATAAGGTACATAGGTTTATACACTATTTTGTGAGGATTGTATTTTTTCTTCTTCTTATCAATTATTAGGAGTACAAATTAAAATCTAAACCCTAGAAACTGTTCCTTATAGAAAACTCTGTATGTGCAGATTCTCAGTGTTTTAAATTAATTCCAAGAAATTGGATGGCAATACAGATATGCATGGGGACTCTAGTTTTTCCTATTTCAAAAGTAATAAAATGTTTTTTTCATCTCCACAGTGATGTAAAAGAAATTATAATGAAAAACTTCTGCCACAGGAAATAAGCTGGCTTTGGCCTGGTTTATTCAAAGTAATCAGTCACTGACTCAGAATAATCTGTGATTCAGTAAAGGTGATAGTAGAAACTTCCTGTTTTCCCATCTCAAGGGATTATATTAACACATTTTCTTCTTTCTTATGGTTGAAAAATAGTGAAAATATGTTCATATATAAATGGGTTCTCTCCAAACACCATGATTCATACAACTAATATACCTCTTGTTGTTGCTTTACTATCGCAGTCTTCTCCAAATATAACACCTTACAATCAATAAAGTAGGAAGGTTGTTCTCTTAATTAACTGCTGAATTAATGAAAGCAGAATTTACAACTGTTACTAAAATGGGGACGTTATTTGGAGTCAGATAAATTCTTGAATTTTCCAATTCCTCCTCTATCTACAGTTTTTATTCAGTAATTTCCAAATAGACTGTTAGTCTGTAAAATATGATAATTTATTTCACCACCCAAGATTACATATATAGAGCATAGATTCTGGACAATGTGAAGCTTTTGCTTTAATAACTTTTTTTTGTTAGTAAGCCATTTCCTTTTCCTAGATAAGGGATTATGTCTAGAAAGATTCCTCACATTGACACCAGATGACATGTCAGAGTCTCACAAGAATTAGTTGGAGAACATCTCTGTCTCTGAGGTTGCAGACATTTAATCATTTCTTCACTATTCTGGGCAGCTGCTCACTGACCTCATACCCATCACCTGCTTCTGGGCTGTCAGCCACACTACTTGGTAATAGAAGGGCTACTTTGCATGCTGCTTTACCAAGAAGAAATGCCACTAACTGTGACAACAATCCTAATTAGTTGTTAAAATACCATTGTGAAGATCTGTCAGCAGTGATTACTCATCTCTTTAATGGTTCCTCCAAACAGAAGCTCTGTTTCAGCTATTTAGAAAATGGCCAATATCATTATCATTCCCTGAGGGGCTTATCTAAGCACTCTGAAGGATTACTGTCCAATTTTACTTTTAAGCAACGTTGCAAAACTCATGAAAATAGACAGTTTTCAGGGGAAAAATAAAATATTTTCACAGCAAGAATTTAAGCTGTAGGAGGTTGGGCAGAGTTACATACCTCTAGGCAAATACAGCAATTATAAGGAAAGAATACTCTGAAGGATAGAGAGGGAACAAGATTTTAAAAGAATGAGATCACTAGGGGATAAGGAAGAAAAGTATTATATTCAAAACTAGAAACCACACATTTGATTTCCAAAACTTCCTATTAGTATCATGACTTCAAATTATACCAAAAGGCAGATGTGGCCTGACTCAGTGCAGGTCAGTAAGATAAAACTCTGTTGACAGAGACAAACCAAAGACAGTTTTTTCTGTTAATAAATAATTGCCTATAAATGGATCATTAAAAATTTAGAATATATTATTATTAAATATTAGATATTAGAAAGATATTCCCATGCCAATTATTATTTTCCCAAATCTATTTATTTTGGCAGACCTTCCATTCTGGCTCTATTCTGTACTCCTCTTGATCCTTCTTTGTAATTCCCAAATTCTTACCATGCTTCCAGTTCCTGTCTTTACCTGTGTGATCTCTCATCTTCTTTTCACCTTGCCTGTCTCTCTCATTCTCTCTCCTAGTCCACACTACCTGCCTGAAGTAACCTTCCTGACATCTCTCAAGTCAGCTTCCCCTTCCTCCTACCTCCATGGTGATTCTCAGTCCTCTTCCCTAACTTCTCTTTGTCTCTAGCACAGCAAAATTCCAGCTTCCCCATCCCAAAACCCTGACTTTTTGGTCTCCATCTTCAACACTGTTCCTCAAGTTGCCTTCTTAGCCAGTCTCCAGTTATTCTTCCTAAAATCTCAACCAGAGCCTTCTTATGATCAGAGCATACAGGTACCAGCAAAGAGTCCATTGAAGACATGATGTTTCTTTTGTGATTTAAATCTGACCTGTAGCACTCAGGTGTTGGAGTCACAGGGCAAGTACTCCTGCCTTGCCAGCAGGATTCATTCCTGCAGTAGGGAATGAGCAATGCACCCAAGTTCTGCTGTCAAATAAACCCTCTATGCAAGATGTTTAAACTGAAGGTTTAAACCGGATCTGGAAAAGCACAGCCCTAATTGCTCCTTTTAAGGATATCAAGCCCTTCCTTAAAGCAAGAAAGTTATACAGATCTTGAACAATAACTTACCCATGCTTAAATTAGAAAAAGACAAAATAATGCATAGTCCTCTTTTTAGAAAGAGGAATATTATTTATATTGTAATATAAATCATGATAGCTGAGCCTGAAATAAACAAAAAAAAAAACCAATCCCAGTAAAATAAACTTCAGGTTAATACAAGATGTGTGCCTTCACCCACTTAAAGAGCTAGGAGATTTAAAGAAAATTTGTCCAGCCAGCGATATCTGAAACTAGCAAAGAGCTCTCCAGTTACAGGAATAAAGTAGAAAAATAGATATTGACATAGCAGAAAGTACCAGCTGGGGAACTGCTGAGGACTGTTATCATGTAAGCCTACTTCCAAGAGTGATTGAAGTGTTGTTTTCCAACCATCTAGTATATCACTGGTATCAACCCCTGTAAATTTATTATATCTGGTAGTATCTCACATTACATGAAAACATCCACTCCTGCAACAGTATCATTACATGAAAGAGATTAAAATATTCTTGGAGTGATATTCTGATATTTTTGGTTTGATGACTGTGGTTTGTTCCCTTCTTTTCTTTCAGAAATATGCTTTAACAAGATTGTTCAGGCTTACTCAGGGTTCTCCCATACAGTGACCTAGCAACACAGTACCTCCTACAGAATATGCAGTAAATTCTGACACATAAGAGGTCCAAGGCATTGTACGACCAAGTTTGACGAGAAAATACTTTCCTGCAGAATACTCTAACCCAAATAATACAACACCATATCAGGTCAATGAAAGGCAAAGAAAAACACTGACAAACCAAGCAATTCCCCATACTCTATATGACAAGACTCCAGACATAAAACTTGACCTGAAGTGCCACTTTATTAGTATTGTTGAAGCCAAAAAACTAACAACCCCTTACTATTTAAAAAGGCAAATAAACCCTATATTTTTTCAGAATTCTTGCTACCTATAATCTTTTTCTATTTCATTGGCTGATACATGTAACATTTGATATTAATTTGTTTATGATTCTTATACTCCAAATATGTGACTTTACACAGGGCACACAGAACGTTTTAGCTAATGGTCTTAAATACCTCTTTCTAATGTTTCCTCCTTCTCCATTAATTTCAGACAGTTCATGTATCTCTCTTGTGAAATATTACCCAGTATTAATTTATTCATTACAAAAATATCACCATTTTTAAGGAAAACAGTCCAATATAAATAATATATAAAGATGTACTTGTGAAATAACATGTATAACATATAAATTATTGATTTATTAAAGTTCTTGTTGATAATTTCTTGTGAAACATCTCCAATGGAATAGTGAAGGAAATAAAATTTGACTTTCGAAAAGAAGCTTGAAGGATAAGGTGATATAAAATAAAATGAAATATCTGTTCTTACACAGAGATCACATTCAGTAAGCAAAACCAGGAGAGATTCCTGTAGGGTTGAGATAACATATAGGAGGTTTCGATCAGATTAGCACTGAGTGAAGCACTGAAGGATCACAGCAGAGACATAAAGCCAACAAGAGCAGGCAGGTAGCAGATCCTTTTTTAATAGCTGCTTGCCTCTCATTTCAAGATACCCATATCACACAATTTGTAAATCCAGTTGTCAGGGCATGAAAATTTTGAGACTCCTGAAGCAGAAGTCACTTAGCCATCTGGCAGGCAGGAATGAATGCTACACAATAAAGCTCCCCCATTTCATTTCAGTAGCGTTACATAAAACAAGAGAGCAGGGATGCTGTGGCATACAAAGCAAGGAGTATATTAAAAAAAAAAAAAAAAGTCATATAACTTAGCAAGTGTATGAGAAGCAGCTCTCCCAATGACAGCTACAACAAAAGAATAATCCCGTAATGGCTCTTTGACAGTTTATTTTCAGCACATATGCTTAGGCACTACATACTGTTTATTCTCTAAGCAGCTTAGCAGATAGGAGGTAAGTAGGATGATGACTATAATTCAATATAAAATACATTTAAATAAAGTTGGGGGGTCTGACTTAAACCCTTAAAAGTCAAAATATATAAGATAAGTCTCCAGCAACATCCTTAGCTCAGCTGCTATCCTTATTTTCTAAATGTGGAACACTCTCTTATCACAGGCTGCCACACCACCGGACAATGTAGAATTGGTATGAGGGAAGAATTAGTTCCAGTAGCTCCTGAAGAACAAGATTCCACACCACAGGCAATTTGACATAGCTTGTAACATGCTGTTTTCCATGTATATTTTTTTGTCACAATTGAAACAAGTGTTTATACTTTTGTTTGTTTTTCTACTATCTATTCTCTCATATCTACCTGATCCAACTTATTAAAACTCAGAGGATAAGTCTCTAAGTAAAGTAGCATTATAGCTCATTTAGATAGACTTGACACAGAAGAATTATGTAATTTGTTTAATCTTACCCCATAATGTCAGTGCCTCAATATGGCATTTTACCAGTCTTATGAATTCCAAGTAAACCCTTCCAATCACTTTAAGCTTTTTGGTGTTATCAAAAATTGCTATTTTATAGAATAGATATAGGAACCTGCCTCTAGAGAATTTAAAGGAAAGAAGAAAAGAAAAAGATCCTCTTCAGAATGAAGTATTCCAGTTTATTATTCCATTTCCATTAAATTATAAGCTAACAAGGCATGACACCATCAAGGAAAGTACAGCATCATATTTCAGTTGCAGAAGCTGAAAACTGGTCTTTGGTGCCTTTGATGAATTATGATGCTTGTTTGTGCATCTGTCACTGCAAATATTAATTTAGGTATGAAATGTCTCAATCAAAAATTCAAGAATTACATCCTAAGTCTGCCACAATAAGAAAAAAGAGACAGGTTAATCAATGCAATTCATTAATATTTTTAAAATTTATTTTAACATTTAGTTAGCCTAGGGTCAGAATGCCTCTAGGTACAGACTTTAAAGACAAAAGAATGGGGGAAAGCTTAAAAGCAGAAGACAAAATAGAAAATGGGGGAAGACTGGATTTTGTCAGGCATGTGTACAATGTGTAAAATAAATTACTATTTCCAAGAACCTGAAGTACAAATCTTATTTAAAAAAAAATCAATACCACATCCTCTGCCTGTCCATAGGATGAACATTCCTCGGACCTTCATTTAGAAAAGAAACTGGAAGATTTGATAAATACATGGAAGAATAATCCATCCTAAACACAGAAAACTACCTCAGGCTCAGGAAACACTGGAACTACATATTTTTCTCTCTAAGAATGCACACCAATAAAATCTGTGTGCTTGCTTTACTCTTACACTGTGGGCCTCTCTCTACATCTATTGCTATGCAGCATATTGGTCTTCATATGCATTTGATTTCTAACATGCTTCTTTTTACACTAAGTTCAGGTGTTAGAATAAAATTGGAACAAAACATGAAGAAAAATAATGAATTTTTACTTTAATCAATAGACTCAGATCTCATACAAAGGCCCTGAGTTTAAGAAACCCATATGATAGTGAGGAAGGGAGGTGCTGTTTGTTTGTGATTGTTTTTGGTTAGTTGGGTTATTTTAGGAACACACCAATTAGGACTTTTTTAACAGCTTCCATTTCTTGTCTTGATGCAAATTTTGTGGCAATATCTTTACCTAAAGTTATCATTGCTATAAGCTCAAGATTCAGGATAGCAGATCACATCACGTGCATGACAGCATTTCTCAGGCAGGACTGCGAAATGAATTGTTTGCAAAAACACAAAATGCTACTCAGCATGAATGAATTCTCCTTAAAGAAAGGCTAGAAAATACAGTCTAATTAGTGTCAATAATACCTGACTGTTCTTGTAAGGTCCACTCAACAGTCTTGCTACAGAGTGTAATGCTCAAATTAAAAAATGAATAACATCAAAATACTGTTTTAAACCCAACCAAGGTTCTTCCACTTCTGAACAATATATTTGATCTGGCAAACTAAAATTCAAAATAAATTATTTAGACTTCTGCTTTCCAGTATTACACTAAATCTTTAAAGGTTCTCAAATTTACTTCTAGCAGCTAAATTATATTAATGCCAAATGGCTTTTCCCTGTTACAGTATTGTTGTTCATAGTCCAGATTTTTGTTTACATTTTTTAATTTGTCCTTCCAAGTTCTAGGGCTGCCTGAACTTCCTGCTGCAAGTGGGCATGGTAGCACTCTAAATGCTGCAGTTCTGTTCTCTCTGCTGGAGGCAATTTCATTTGTAAATAGAGAAATTTATTTTAAATTTCATATCCCTGAACTCAGGGTAGGCTTCAATAGTCAGCTTTCCTCAAAAGATAATATGAGGAACTTTTTCTGTGAAGGGGTAAAGATTCTCTGGGGAGAGTTCAGTCAGTCAACAGCCATATGGTTTGGAAACTTGAGATTTTTTTGCAGATGTCCTTAATATCTGCTGAATTTCACCTTTAAAATTAATTAATATGTCTCAATATTTTTGACAATTCTCTCATTTATAAGAGCATTTGCTCATGGAAAAGTAGGTCTTTAACACCACTAAGATTGTGATTAACTTTCCTAAACGTGGTCAAATACAAATGCTCAGGGTGGTATCTTCACTGATGTATTTATTTTCAGAAGCATCTCTTTCCATCAGATGCAAAATTATTACAGTGATGAGTACTTCTATAAAAAATATAGCTACAGAAAATATGTGCTACAAGGAGCAGGTATGGGGAAATTGCATGAGGGGGACGTAGTGATTTATAGTTTCCTTTCCTTCCTTCTGATTATTTAGTATCTGTTACCCAAGATATTTCACCCAAGCAGAACATAAGCTAGAGCTTTCACTTACTGAAATGTAAAGTGACACAATCTTGAAAGAGAATTGGAACACTCATAACTTAGCTCAGCAAAACCTTAAAACCTTGGCTCCTTAAGACACTTTAACTTAAATTTGGAATAGGTCAGATATGCATTCAGGGAGAAGTTCTTTGTCTCTGATAATTCAATGCAGAGAATCTTGCTAACACTCAAACATTGGACGTTTTTCCCACCTTTTCTGCCTCTCCTCCTTGCAGGACTATAGAGTTATCCAACACAGACAGACCAAAGCTGATTTCACATGTATTTCCCAGAGCCAGGGTGTAACAGAGCGCACTACAGAGTCTATCAAGCTGACTAAACTTCTGCTAACTGAGATCCTGAGTAACACCTAGCCCTCTAAGCCCAGGAACACTGATTGCTGAACTCTTCCTGATGATTAAGTTACCTGACATGATAACATGGTCTAGCTGTGCTTCATTTAGGCATCAGTATTGAAAACAAAGGGTGCTCTCTTCTGCTGATAAACCTAACAGGAGTTTCTTGTTCCAGATGTCTCTATAGTATATTTCATTAGTTGTTTTGTTTCTGAAATAAGAATCTTGGTCTACTGCAAGTCCCTTGTATAAATTTAGTTAAAACGAAAACCATTCTTCAGCTTTGATAGACTGAAATATATGTACTCTGAAGAAAACTGAGTGAAGCTCTGACCTCCACTGTGTGTTTCAGAATAGAAGTGAAAGAGGGCTGGCTGGCCATCCCATCCAGTGCCATCCTGTCCCATTCTTGCCCCTTCTGCCTCTCTCTTGTTCCACATGATGCATTGAAAGCACCCCTAATCCAGCATGGCAGCTCTGTAAACTGTGCTCCTTCGGCATATATCCCTTACTTCCCTTTCACAGAAGTGTAACAGTGTCATGGTTCCATTTTCTACATAGCATCTAGCCAGAGCACACCATGGATATAATAGCATCCCGAGAGGGAACTGGAAAGGGCATTCCACAAACAGTGAAATTGATTCCCTGTCCCTAAGCCTGAAAGCAATATGAAATGTGTTCCAGCTTTGGGAAGGTTGCAAACTATTTCTTTTAGTGTGATTTTTCAGTTAGTTCCCTGTTTTCGAATCCATGGCTCTTTCTTTATTTACTTCCTGAAATCCTTTCACATTTTCAAATCCCAGCAATCACAGGATAAAAAGAGGCATTAATTGCTTTTTTTCTCTCTCTCTAAGGATTTTTAGTAGGTACACGGTGCCTAGGAAAGCAAATGCTCTTTCAGAACTTGGTTTATTTATAATAAAAGATTACTAATTAAACAAGAAGACTCTTGGAAACGATAAAACTTTTGTTACAGTGGCTCCATATGTCCTAGTCATTGTCATCAGTTACTTTATTAATTAAATAATAAACCCTTTTAAAAGTATCACCTTAGAAACCCTGGGAGGGAAATTAATTTTCTAAGATTAAGAAGTTTTTACTAAGAAAATTGAATGTTTTACCACATTGTTCTTGTGAATGACTGAATTTTACCTTCATAGTAAAACAAGTTTTCCTCTGTGCAAGGGGAATTTATTGAACACCACTAGCTTTACTTCAAAAGCATTGCTAACTCAAATAAACCTCAATGTTAATTGAAAGTGTCTTGCTAAACTCAAACAATATTAATGCAACGTTACATTTCACTTATCAGCAAATCCTATCACCTTACTCTTTCACCTTCAGCAACTTCTGAATGATACTTCTCAAAGAATGGCAGTCTTTCTTCAAGCGCCCTATAGTAGAATGGAGAACACTTTCTGCCTACAGGCAGAGGACCCACCACAATCACTTGTATTAATTATAAGCCATAGGAAATCCAAGCAATCTGTCCAGCTAATCTGTCTGGGGGAGGGAGGTGAGGTGAAATGTTGGATTAAAAAAAACCAACTTCATTTGAACTGAATTATCTTTAATATTGTCATTTCTGTCATTACATTATTTTAGATTCACAAAAACTAAAAAGATAAAACCAGATATCTCCAAATAATTTTTGTCTTCATAGAGGATTGTGATTATTTTTTGCTTGCTCTTAATCAGGATAAAAGCATGCCTAGATGAACCAGATTTCTTTAATTTTCACTGAACTTATCTCTGACTAAACCTTAGTTGAGGAGAAAACATTTGATATGTGCTATCAAAAACATTACCCAAAACATTATTATCCAGCTATTGGAAAGATATGTAAAGCTTGCTGTAAAGCATGGAATATAAGAGGTAGAGATACCCAGATGTTTGAGGGAATGTGGCTTGACAGAACCAGAAAATATCCAGGAGCAGATCCAGCAAGACAAAGGCAGCAGTCTAGTTTTCAGTGATGAAAAAGAGTCACGGTAGCAACAAACATGGAAAGAGAAAACAAAGGATATTTCCCATAAAAAGCTATAATGGTAGAG
The DNA here is from genome assembly GCA_039654755.1 of Calcarius lapponicus. Classification (NCBI taxonomy): domain Eukaryota; kingdom Metazoa; phylum Chordata; class Aves; order Passeriformes; family Fringillidae; genus Calcarius; species Calcarius lapponicus. The sequence continues at coordinate 18,785,204 of CM077466.1, read as the reverse complement.
CCACAGCACCAGGAGAAAAACAGTGAACTGCCAATAAGTAAATGGGCATGTATATGCAAAGAGGAATTTAGTTGCAAAAGAGATCTGCTAAGAGTATTACCTTTAAATTCTTACACTAAACCACCTACATCTCCAGAAGGACTTAACTTTCTCTTTTGTCTCGGAGTCCTTTGCACATTTACTTAGAGGGGGTTCTCAGCTGCCTGTAGTTAAACTACTTGGTTAAATGCAGGGTTATGCTGAAAACAAGCCATTGAAGGAAAGCAAATCCTACGCTGGTGCTACAGTACTCTTTTTTAAAGTACATAAAATATAAAATACACAGCAGAAAGAATTGGGATTCTTCACTAACACCTCATACATGCAGCTGATCACAGGCCTTAGAATATCCTCACAAGGAACTTATCTTCTCAGTTATGTATAATTGTGGCCTCAGTATCTTGAAATACTTTATTGCATTTAATTACACACTTCTGTTTAAGAAATTAAACAGGCAGATTTTAGAGCTACTCAGAATTTTTAAATTATTTTCAAGGGAGTATAGGTAATTTTTTCAAAAAAGTTCTTCTTGAAAATAGTAATTGGAAGTTTCTGGTATTCTCTTCACTTTTTTTCTCCATCAGAAATCCCCATTTAGTTTTGTCAAACGCTTTGCTTAGTCATTTTGAAAAGTGAGGCATCACCAAAAATATTCAAAATTTATTTCCTTAGTAGATGAAATAATTACATCATATTTAAAGGCACAATAACCAGTGTCATTCACTGTCTTATTCCTCACAGGTTAAAATATCCATGAACTACTTTTGAAAAAGAATATAAACTAATTAAAAAATAAATTAAATAAGCTACATGTTGACACAGAATTGCATATATATATATGTGTGTGTGTATGTGTGTGTGTATATTTAAACACATATTTATAGAACTAGTTTATATTTCTGCATTGTGTGTTATTAAGGAAAATAGGAAAAATAGATGTTATATCCTTCTGTCAAGACATGAAAACATTTAACAGAAAAGTAAAGGGGAAAGTATCCTTAGATATCAAGGGAGTTTTTAGAAGGAGAATGACAATATTTTCAAATATCTGTTCAGGCAATATCCTGAATGCGCTGCAGTATAAGAGCTGCTTCTAATTGAGAGAAAGGATTTATTCAGATAGAATAAAAAGTACCTTCAAGTCTGACTAGATCATGGAATAACACAGCAAAGAATAAAACTTTTATTGCTAACAGTGCTGTTGTAACAAGCTTCTAGAGCACGAATAAGCTAGAATTTGTAGCACCAGGAGAGGCCTTACCCTTTGCTGCCCCTGCTCTGAGCTGCTTTTTCCTACCACTGTGAATCTCTTCCTCTGAGTGCCACTGCCTGGTGTTTGCAAAGCTGCACGATGAACTGGAATAGCATAATAACACACATTGAGAAATAACCTCTTCAAAAGAGCTTTAACCCAAATCTCTTCCCAGGGTAGTACATGGCTGAATGAAGACCTGTGTCAGCACAAGGGAGATGTTATCAGTGAAGTGCAGGGAGAGAACAAAAAGACCTGCAATAGAACAAATTTATGCCCATTTAGGCTACAGAACTATGATGTCATTAATCACTAGCCCACTTGACACTGATGGTAAGAGACTTACTTGATTGTCACTGAAATCTACAAAAACTTCTATTTATCTGTCCCTGTAATTTATTTATCTAATAGTGTGTATTCTATAAATCTGATCAAGAATTAAGATTTTTATCTATGGATATGCCTATGACAAGACTATAAAAACCCTCCAGCTTATGAAATGAGGATCATCTAAATCCCCATCACACCTTTGAGGTGCTGACATCATTTGTCTGTAGAACTATATACACGAGACAGCCTTTCGTTTCAGTGCAATTTCCTTACATTAAATTTCTATTCTCTGCTCTGTTCTGCAGGTTTACCATATTCCAGAAACTGTGCCAAGTTCAGCTGAATGAAAGGGAACACAGCCCCACTAATTCACATTTTTTGCCACAGGTGATCATGAACCTTGGTATTTCACTAAAGTGATTGCTTTGCCTTTTAAATGAATAAATAAATATACAACCAAATAAATAGATGACCAGTACAGCTTGTCTCAACATATAAAGATCAGTTATGAGGTAGGTAGAGAAATCAGTGTCTTCACAGATTAAATATTAGGAACCATTCTCTAGGGAAAGAGAGTGCATTTCAACTACTTGTAATCCATTCAAATCAGCTGTCCAGATGAAAAGATTGTACAATAAAGCTACTACCAATGGAGCACAATTTATGCACTTTCAGTAGTGCCACAATAAACAGCAGGTGTGTGGGAAAATTAAAACTATATGACTGAAAGCATCACTATTGTTTTTCTGCTGTACAAAACCTACTTTTCATACTGTTCTTGATTACTTCTGTCGGACTATATGCACTTAGCATATGGTCATTTTAAATGCAAATATTAAGGGTATGAAAGGGCACACAATGAATTTTGGATGCATCCCAGGAAAGAAAGTGGCTTGATAATAAGAAAAATCTTATTAGTTTCCAAGAAGAAATTTGCCTTTGCCACCCAAATAAGAAAACACATTTGGCAAAATAGTATGAAACATGAATGAGGACTTATGAGAAGGATTTTGGCCACTTTCCCTAGAAGAGGAAAGCAAATGAAGAATTGACAAGTTTTAAATGATGAATGGATTGACACAGCAAAACTACTAATGATATGTGCCACTGATTACTTTTGAAAGTAAAAGATAATAGAAATTTTCCAGAAAGTTTCTCTGGTCATGAATAATGTAAAATCATTTGAATAAACCAACCATTTTACATTTCAACAGATATGAAAGAAATGGAAAAAAAAAAGAAAGAAAAAATGGTAATTTTTTTTCTGTGGAATTTGATGAATCAGAGTGTAAGAGAAATAAATTGAATAAGGGAAAGTTGGGTGAAAATAAATAGGATCGAGAATAGTAACTGAACACAATTGTTGTTATTGAAATATAACTTAAAGAAAAAATCAGATAAAGATAAAAAGTGCTAAGACTTAAGATAAGGAAAAAACGAGGTGTGTGGTTTAGGTTCTTGAGAGTTTTGTAGAGCCAAAAGGGACAATAAAATAGGTGTACTTCAGACAAACTTACAGGGGAGACTGTGCCAGACCTCAAAGCGAAAACATTAGACCATGAATCTCTAAAACAGCCAAACTCCTTGTTTATCTCAGGTTGCCCCTGAGATAAATTACCTACCTTTGTCTGAGTTCCTGCTTCCAGCTCTGAGTTTCCAGGCCCTCACTTTTGTGAGCATTCCCTGCCTGTACCCAAAGTTCATGCTGAAGTAATTGGGTATGCACAAAATACCTTTCATATCCTTTCACCATTTAAATTTTAACAATTCTGCACTTCTAGAATTATAGAAAAGGAAGAATGTTAATTTATATCTTTCTTTTTGCATTGTGTTGTTCTATCTTTTCTCTACATCCTTATGTTTATTTTTTAAAACACAACCTTTTCTCACTGATTACTGTAATTATATAACACACATTTAAATGTATATTTCTGTAAATATAAAGTGATCATCAACTGTAAACAGTTGAAAGGTTGATCCAGGTTTTAAAAATCTTATTAGATTTCTTAAGTTCTGACTTACTTAATTTAGGCTTTGTGAAAAAGTAATGTTATACAATGGAACATTAAAACATAATTACATTTTCTGCTCTGCCTTCCACATTGCTTAGCTCTCATAGTCACGAACACACTATAAATCAAAGATTTTCATTTATTGCATTTCTGTTGGACCTTTTGTATGAAATTATTTAAAGTGTATTTATAGCAGATAGAAGAACATTCCTTGAATGTAGTTTCAACTCAAATATTGGAAAACCAAACACATATTTTTTTTAAAAGACGTGTATTTGCATGCACATATGCTCATATATGAACAACATATGTATAAATAAATGCAGAGGTTTAATTTGGACTTATGAGGCATTGATGTTTATAATATCCTTACTTCTATGTGCTTTCTGTGTTTTAAGCTATTAAGATATATTCAAGTAATATTTTCACAGATTTAATAAATATATACAACAATTTTCTATCTGTTATCAATCATTGAGCTTTCTGTTTCAGGAATCTGAGACTTGAGAAACACAAAATTGATCTAGGATCTCAAGAATTAGAATATATTCAGAGAGAAATAGAAGCATGAGAAGAAGATAGATCTCATTATATGAACTCATTAGGTAGCAGGATGCCCTGCCCTGGACTGTGGTCAGAGAACTCAGACAAAGCTCTTTTTGCAAGGCTATCAGTAGCATATTGACAGGGGGCATCATGTGTTGTGTTTGGTGTTGAATTGTACTAAAACCAGTCTGTTCACTAACTCCAAATTAGCTTCCTGATACTGGGGCAGTTTGACTGACTTTGAATCACTTTATAGTACAAAAGTTCAGTCCACTCTCATGTGATCAGGTTCTTCTAGCGTATTCTTCCATGGAGTGCGTGGAGATTTCTCTCCTAGGGAGGTGTCAACCCCCAGGAGTGCTACTTGAGTCTGAGTAAAAGACATCTGCCCACTGCCATTGAAACTGTGCAGATAAAAGAAACTCTCTAATACCATCTTTCAAGGGTTAGAGAATTTCTTTATCCTGGCCAGGATGTGCAATGGAAATAATTGCAAGGATGTGCAGTAGAAATCCCATATGGGTTTTTACCAGATTTTTTACATATTTATACACTAAAAAAAAATAAATCCATTCATCAGTTCCTAGTATTTGATTTCCTATTGGTTTTTATCCCTTCACCTTCAATTAATGCTAATTTGGTCCTCAATCTTTGGTTCTCTTATCAATCTTTTCACGGGCTGGGTATCTCTAACCAGACTAGGAGTGTAATGTCTATCTCCTCTGTATTTTCTGCCTACTTGCCAATGCGTAGATGTTAAGCTTCTAGAGTCTAGAAATCCTGTTTGTTGAATGAGGCCTGTGAGGCCTCACCCAGTGAAACTCAAACCCTTGGTGAACAGTCTTTTGAAGAAAAAGCTCAATTCCCCCCCAACTCGGCAAAGACAAACAAACCCATGACTACTACTACTTAAAAGCCAAAAGAAATTTTAAGTTATTTCCAACACTACGAATATTGATATGGTGAGTTATATCAATATCTACTAATTCTAATTCTGATATCTAATAATTGTTTCCTTTTTGTTATCCCCTCTCATTAATATAACTGTTTTGATACAGTGCATATCCTATACTATACACTACTAGTAGTGTTAGTTTTTTACTGTGTAGTAAATAATTCTGATTATGATTTTTTATCTAATCACTTGTCATAATAAATAATTAATTCAATTTTATATAAATATATCTGTTTTTTCATTATTAATTGTGTGGGACAAAGTTACTAAAACCAATGACAAAGTCTAGATACAGCCACAACCAGACTTCTCTCTGAAAAGGAGCTTAGAAAGCACAGGGGTTCTTTCTGCATCTTGTGGCTCATCAGCAGGGCTTCTCTAATAAACTTTGCCTAAATTTGTCTGAAGCTCCTACTCCACCCATGACAGGGTCTGGGTGATGCTCTAGCATTTCCAATTTTTCTGTTACTCTAATGTTTTTTGATGGCTCTGATTTGAGCACCCACCAATATCTGCCAGGCCAGCTTAACTTCCATAATCTTTGGCTGTCTTTGGTGTAACAACAGACATAGTATGTTGTAGACTAAGTCTACATATTTGCTGTGACCTGAAATAGTCTGGCACTAAGCGGTCTTGAATAATTTCTATTCCTTTTGCTATGCCTTTCAGAATTATAAAGTTCAGCATGACCACCATGCATGGACAGTACTACTGGTTTCAGTAGTTCTGAATTTATATTTTCATTACAACTTTTATTAGTATATAATAAATACTATATGCTGTTCAGTTGTATATCCTTATTTGCTAACAGAAATAGAATTTACAGTCATTGATGGGGTTCTCTTACCAGCATGTCATTAAAGGTATGTTTTTTCAGAAAGAGAAATTTCAGAGGGACACAGGAAGACACACAAGAGAATTTTAGGAGTGGGTCAGGAGAGAAGCGATAAAAGGCTATGCAGAGCAGAGAGAAGAATAGGTGAAAGCTAAGGTTTCAGGTGAAATAATGGTGCTGCAGGCAAGAGTGACCAAGTGTCTGAATAAGCCTAGCTGCCCCCCAGACCTCTGTGATGAAGACATCAGCTCTTACTGGATGTTACTGACTCCTCTCAAGGACAGAGATGAGCTGTAATCTCTTTCAGTCGCCCATGACTGTCCTGCCACGCTGACTGTTTAAGCAAGGTCATCTGAATGAAAGTGTAAAAGCAAACTTGAGGAATTCACCCTTCTGTGTCCGCTAGAGAAATGTCATCCTCCCTCCCATTACTTTACAAGCCCTCATGGAGGAGGGTCTCCTCTCACTTTCCCAGTTTTAAAAGGTAGAGGTATTTAAAGTATTAGCTGCCTTACCTAAAAACTGAATTAACTTGTATATTTGCGTACTTCAGATAAGAATTGAGTCCAAAATATTCAATGCTGGGAGCCAATTAAGGCTTTAATTAGGAATAAACCAGGAAAGGAATGAGAGATTCACACATTATTGGTAGTTTCAAAGCTCAAAATTACATTTGCAGGGACATCTTTGTTCTACATGAAAGCAACAGAACTATGCTGAAACATTTTTCTCACAGTAGGAGCCTTTTGTCAATTTACTCAAGAAATTATGCTAAAAACTACACAAAAGCAAGTTTTTCTTACTCTTCTACTTGTCTAAAAACCAGAACTAGACAGAATTAGATAAAACGAAAGGAAACTTTCACCTGAGAAAATCACTGACTTCCATTAAGGACCTCATCAATGCACATTATAGGAGATTAAAAAAATTCTATTAGCCAGGGGGACAAAGAGACTACATACTAATTATTCCTTTTGATCTTCACTTGCTGGAAGACATCTGACAACTGTCAGAGATAAAGCTTACAATTAGGCAGCTTTTTTTAATAATTAAGTACAGGAACTGAAGCTTTCCCTAGACTTGCCTTTTCTTCTTTTTTTTTTACTACCTCTGGCTGTATTATTGCCAAGCCAGCTGAGAAGTCACATACAGCCATTTTCTCCCTTTGCCCACATACAATCAAATTGAAAATCTGTGAATGAAACTGCAGTCTACCTCAGTAACTAAGGTGACTGGGTTTCCACCTCCATGCTAAGCAGTCATTTAGCAGAAATTAATAAGCACTGACCCTTTTAATGAGACACTAAAAAGATTCAAATTTTGTTTTCACTTCTGAAAGCTACACAGTCTGTCGATTCAACCCTCAAGATCTCTGCTAATGCTATTTACAACTGGAAATGAAAAAACAAAACAACCATCAACAGCAAAAACTGAAGGGAAAAAATACTAAAATCTAAGATGACCTCGAGAAGGTGTTTTATTGCTCAGTTAATCCCAGTACATAGTTCTTACCTGTATTTGATCTACTCTGCATACAATCCACATCTAATAAAACATTTAGCTTTAATCTAGATAATAGAAACAAGCTAACAAGCACTAGAAGTTAAGTGGTGCCTATTTCAAGGGCTGTCTTAATGACATAAAGAGGACTTACAAAGTGTGGAGAGTGCTATAGCAGTGATTTGCTGTGCTGAAGAGCACCGCTAACTACCACTTTGCTTGTGCTCTCCAGATCTACTACGTCAATAGAAATGAAGAATGATTGGATACCCTCAAAGCTAATTATCTGCCAAAATTTTTGATTTATCTGGAATATTACTCTTGTTTTAAAGATGCAGATGTAAAAAAATGTATTATTTATAGAAATATATATATCAGTATGCCTAAAAATGTATTATTTTCTAAATATTGATTACATAATATGTTTTCTTATATATAAATCTACTTAAAAGAAATATAACCCCCAGATGCTCCCATTAATCATAATATGAAAAAACCCTCAGAAATTGTGAACCTCTTGCAGGTTCCCTATTGTGCAAAAATAGTATATATTTAAAAAGAATTTACCTTCTGAATTAGTGAAGAGGATGGTCCATAATGGGAATGTGAGAAGTCATCAACAGTATGCAGCTATTTCAACTAATTAGCTGTAAAGTGTTATCACTTTTTTTCCTTGATTTCCTGAAGCAGCTTTATTCAGCCTAAGCTTGCAAACCTATGATTCTAATAAAACTGATCTTCCACAAACTCACCTATCTAATCCAATCCAATATAATCTGCTCTAATCTAATATTTTACACCAGTCTGATGAAAACTGGGCTTGATCCAATATAACATGAACTGAAGTAATTGGACATTTTTTCCCGTTTCAAAAGTTTTCAATGAGATCCCATAAATATAATCTTAGTGTGAAGATTTTGTAATATAAGAAACAATTAATTTAAAGGGCTTTAAAGTTCAGGGTTATGTTTACAGAAAAACCCAGACATACCAAATGATTCTTTCCAGATTAATATCCAGGAAAACATGATAGTAAACTGGCAATCAAGAATATTAAGAAATCTTATTATAATTCTGAGTACCCTTTATTCCTTTATTGGTTTTATGTTGGGTTTGTCTTTATTCTCTGGAGAAGCAGCTATTTAGTTGGCTGTCTACATTTTGAGAGGGATTCCAAAATCATGACTTTAATAAAAGTTAGTTTAGCTGAAGTGATTTATAAACCATTCCACTGCAAAATACTTCCTCTTTGAGTTTTATTGTTGCAACAACTAAAGGCTTGGAAACAAGAAGGTGTTGCCAAGTACAAAACTAGTTTTCTTCCAGTCGTAATGAATTCTGAATATGGTACATGCCCTCTTCTTCTGTACTGAGGAAAGAGACTTGAACATATTTGAGAAATAAGATTAAAAATGTCTAGTTAATTCCATGCTAGCAGACCAAATTGCCAGCTTCAAAGGGAACACTACTTTTCACTTGCAAAGATCAGTCCTATTTGGATACCTAGTCCATACTGTAAAAAAATTAAAATAATCGTTTTATGAGAAGGAGCCGCATCTGGTTTCTTTTCTAAAGCTCAATTTCTCATGAAATCCCCCAAAGTAGTGCTGATGTTCTATTTCTCCAAAAATAATTTTTATGATGCATTCTCTGGTCACGGGCACAAGTGATACCGATTTCCTCATGCCTCAGCTTTCCACTTCCCAAACCAGGGGATTAACAAGAAGTAGAAATAATCCCTTGCTGAGAATTAGGAATTCTCAGGAATCACCTGAGAAAATATTGACACTGAAACCTTGCTAGAAAGCAGGTCAACAATCACATACCACTTTTCAAGCCTGTGCCATAGTCTGTTGTAAGATTACTACAGACACGCGCAAATCAGCTATAATGCAAAAACTGAGTTTTATAAATTTATTACATGATTTATAATGATACATTACTTAACTAAATTCTCCAGCCCTCTGATTTTTCCTTTTTTTTTTTTTTTTTGTTTGTTTGGTTGGTGGTTTTTTGGTGGTTTTTTTTTTTTCCTTTTTTTTGTTTTGTTTTGTTTTGTTTCTTCTGGTGATTCAGAATTGTCAAGGATCTTGAAAAAATAGCAGACATCTTTTACAAGTTATTTTCTCCCAAGAAAAGCCTCTGAGGGAAAGGAATCATGTGAACTCTGGTGCTTTTCCCACTGGGCTCTGTGCACTCTCCCTTGAAGGTGATATTTCAAAGTCAAATTTTTTTATGGTACATATTGTATCTTAATATATGCAAAACAATACAAAATGTATTGTCACCACTGCTATTCTTCTTCATGTTCTTTGGCAGTGGAAAAGAAAGAAAAAAGTCAATCAGAGACTTCTGTGCTTAAGAAGCTCACAGGCTTTAGTTCAATAACTGGAATCAATTAATACCTCCGAAGAGCTTCCTTTTTTTTTTTTCCTTTTTTTTTTATGGGCTTTAGAAAGAAGACTTTGCAACTTGAACAAAAATAAAGTTTTCTTTTACAAGCTTAGCTTTATGAGTTTCATCATCATTTGAAACAGCCACACTCAATGTGGAAAAAAAAGTGATATCATTCCACAGAACAGGTAAAAAAGCTTTTGGATATTGTTTAGATGTCAGTGATTTTTCTCCCAAGTACATCCTTAATTGCTTAAGAAGGAATATTAATTGCTATCACAGACTGTTCAGCAACCCTAACGATTTATTGATGAAAGCTTACCTTCTTGAGGCTCTTGTTTTCATTTACCATGTTATCTCTATGGCTCATTCATTATAATATCAATCTTAGCTTAATTTAATCAAATAATTTTTTCCTGTTTCAAATTACACTCTTCCCCTCTACAAATAAAACAGCACACCTATCACTTATAAAACACAGCAAAAGGTTTGTGCATTTGTTCCTACCCTGAACTTAAAATTAATTGGTATACAACAGTGTTTCTTTCAAGATTTATTTCCTTTGCTTTGTACCTTGTGCTAGGGAATGTCCAGTTTGCCCACCTGCCTGCATACCTTAACAACTATATACGCTTCAGTACATGAAGAATATTGCTGTGTTCAGACATGTAAAGTACTACTGGTAGTAAAACTAGAATAGGTCAAAAAAATGCTATTCAGTTGAAGTGAAAGTAAAGCTGTATAAGTAATTGCTAAGCATAGCCACAATGCAAAAGGATCATGCTAGAAATATTTCCACTCCTTTTAGCTTTCAGCCTTTAGAATTTTCCAATTGCATCTAGGGAGTATGAAGTTCAGCTTGAGTAATGCAAAGGACCAAAAAAGAATACGACAAGAAAAGCACAGAAAATTACCAAACCTGAAATATTTTAAGCAGAGTGAAGATTTGCCATTATCCTGCATAAAGCTAGGATGCAAAGATCAGTAATGTGTAAGGAAAATTTGTGACTGATAAGTTTTCATTTCAGTGAAAAAACGTGACATGTTTGTAATTTATATAAAATATATATTTTAAAATATAAATATGAATAAATAACACATCTAATTAATGGATCGAGTAAAACTCCTTCAGATTTAAGACAAGATAAATTGAAATTTGGAGACTAAAAACTTATTCTTTTTTGTTAAATTCCACATATTAGCATTGTTGTTAATCTTGCTTAGCTCATAGATAAGCTTCCTGGAGCAGTGCAATCTAGGATGGATACCAATGAACAACACTACTGATTTGTTAAAAGACTGGCATCAAATTATCATGCAAACTGTCGGGTTTTTCAAATTAAATCTGAATCTTTAAAAGTAGAGAGTAGAGATAAAAAGGCAGGATTTAAGTTATAATGATGACTTCTAAATATCTGGCACATTGCAGTGGCACATTTGAATCTCCTAAATTGCTTAAAAGATATGATTGATAAGCCTAACATAATAGGATGATTTCCATGAAAATAATATGCCCAGTTACCAGTCCCTCACTACCACCTATCCAGTTCTTTCGAGAATGTTAAATTTAAAAGAATAATTTTATATTACTTTTACATTTAGTAAAAATAAACAAGAATCTCTTGGTATAGGCATGTTCAGGTAACAAAGTATGTGGCTAAAAACATCCAAGCCAAAATAAAAACTTGAAGAGGATATGTGGTGCTATAATGCTAACAAATAAATTGTAGGGCTTTTTACCTATCCATCCTTTTGTCTTAACCTTTTTCTGTGCTTTCAACAAAAAAATACAACAAAATACAATGAAGTATCCATGTCCTGTGTAGAAAGTTGCCAAACTCCATGGAGATTCAAAAGAAACAACATGTCTAGAAAGGATATCTGTGGTTTTTTTCTATAATGAATATTTTTGCATTTGAGAGATTCATCCCTCATGTATTAAAAAGATAAGCATTTATAATCTGGTTACTAAAAAACAAAGGCAAAAACATCAGAGGCTTTCAAAATGATTGTATGTGAATTTGATCAGCAGAATGTTATTAACACTGCAAGATGAAAAACAAAAAGGATGGAAACTTGCAGCATTTGGAGACACAATTATATTCTATTTTTGAAGAACAGAAGCAAATAAATATTTGCTTAAGATTCTGATCACGCTCAGCTCACAGATACTAAGTTAGAAAAATGTTTAATTCCCTGCAAATACATAGGATAAAAGATTTGTTATAGGAATATAAAGTTATAGAGCTCACCACACTTGAATCATATATTTCATTTGGATTTGATAAAATTTTACATGTGGGATTCTCACCTAACACAGGGAGCATTTCTAACTGTCTGACACCAGAAGCAAAAGATTTTGATACTTTTGCACACATGTTTCAGTTAGTGCTGCTACTTTCTCTCACAAAAAATACCTGCAGGAAAATTATTACTCCTTCAGGCATTCAATATTTGAAATCTTTCTAAGATTTCTTTGGTCGGAAAACTTATGCCGAGCATTTACAGTTGCTAGGTGATATCCAAGTAGTGATCAGTAATTGTGATTGAAGACATATGGCTTTAACGGCAAATTTCCATTTCGTGATTGGTGTTCAAGAAAAATAAAAGGCAAATTTTGGTAGATGCACGGCAAGATTTAGTCACCATCAACAGATGACAAAGAGATAATGAATGTTCATGTTGTTATAATTCAGTATCGATCAGTTAAATCAAGCATGAAAAACAAGAAAGGCGTGCTGCTGAAATAGATGAGTGAAATATTACATTTCAGTAAATATTTTCCAATAACTCTCCTGACATATTTTTCAGTTTTATACATTAATAATGTTCTATCTGTATGACCTCATTGTTAGAAGGAGAATAATGTTCTAAAGCTAGTCTATGCTCTATAAATTTTGTAAAGACAAATGTATTCTTGCAATCCTCCTTAAGCATGTGTATGTATTTATGTTTGCAATTAGGCTACATAGTTTTAGACTAAGATTCCTATCAAAGGTAGAAAAAACAATATGTTCTTGTTGAAATTTCCTGACACTAATTTTTTGTGCAGAGAAAATGAAATATGCTTGATTTCCTTTAATCTCCCTCTCCTCTTTAACAAACCACTACCCTTTTCAAGGTTTCTTTTAGGCAGAATGCATCCATGCAAAAAGGTGTTAAGATTGACCTGTAGTTAGGGCTACATCTAACCACATGAAAAGTTTCTGCAATTCTGAAGAAAACTACATTACAGGACACAGCATCAAGGTTTTGAGAAAATGAGAAATGCAAATAAATTGAAACCTTGATTCCAGATTCATCAACTGATTTGGAAGAGCATTTTTCTGTATCCAATGATTGATCAGTAGATGGGAATAACTCAATCAACTGAAACAAACCATTTCAGGAGTGACACCCTGAAATTACACCAAGTGCTTGAAATAGGCAGAAAAAAAGTAAAAACTTTCAGCGTTTTGCTGGTCAACTTTTTAAAAGGAAGAGTAATAGTCTGTGATTTACAATGAAAGGGAATAAGGTGTGATTAGAAAAGAGGGGAGATGTAAACACAGAGACAGAAACCTTGCAGACAAATGATAAGGCAGCTGATAAGGAGAACCAAACCTGGTCAAGTCAAACTAATTGATGAAGGTACAGAGAAATCATTATTATTTCTCTACTACTTGATCTAGGACATTGCCAGATGGGATACTATGGAATAGAAAAAAGCCCTAAACAAAATATGTGGTGACACAAACCTGACAGACAAACATAAATGAGACAACGATCCAAAACAAATGTGGCCAAGTCACAGTAATTGATGAGCTGCCAAGGAACTGCAGGAAAATGAGAAGCTTGCTGATGATAAGCATGCAAACCTGAGAGTCCAGGATCTTGCCAGGGGTCTTGGAGCTATGCAAATGGATGATGGAATGTGCACTGGAAGGGGAACACGGAGGAAGAAAGTTGGAATAGGCACACAGGTGTGAAAGAGGTTAGTCTCTTGTAAAAAACAGATGGTCAGTGAGTGCACTTATCTCACTGAGCCCAGCACCTCCTCATCCCAGTCTCTTCTGTCTTCATGTAAAATCTCTTCTTGACTATCTCCGTGCAATCCCCTATGCTCTGTGTGTGTGTGAGTGTATGTGAGTGTGTGAGTGCTGCAGGCACCGGGTGCTGCCAAGACCAGTGGGAATGGATGTGGGATCAGCAGCTGGAGACAGGTCAGAGGTGCAGGCTGTGATCTGCTCGGGGGTGGGCTGGACAGAAGGGGCCATGTCAGTATTCCAGGGACCCACTGATGTGCAGGTCCGTGTAAATCAGTGTGTTGAGATTGTGCTGTCAGAACTGAGATTCAGCCTCTACCAGAGGGGAGGAGTTGTCTGTCTGTGCAAGTGTTCACGTCAGTCCTGCAAGCAGGTGATGTTGAAGGCAGCTCCTTCTCTGTGGCTGCCCATGTCACCATTCTGTGTGTGTCTGTGCACATCCCTTTAAGTTTCAAGCACAGAACAGGTTTCTTGTTATTTTCTCTGTTCATTGATTTCTTTTTATGGCTAATTTAGTGTTAGGTTGTCTGACACCTCAAATATAATTAAGAAACAACAAAAAAAAATATTAATAAATTTTTCAAATTATCAGAGTTTTCTCAGTCACCTCACTGGAATAGGCCATCTCTGCTCATACAATTGTTAACTTAAATCAGAGAGAGAACTGACAAAATCATTAAATACTTCCACCATACTGAATATCCAACTTGATTTCCCCAGGCTTAAAAAGTCAGAAATTTAGAGCTAACTGATTAATCATTAGTAAGATGGCCAGAAAGGTTAGCAATTATTCAATTCACAATTTATCAATAGTTTATTTGTCTTCTCATTACCTCTGTCTGCTTCCAATTTGGATGTCAAATATGCTTTAATTTATGGTACTAACAAACAGCATCCCATTAAAATGGAGTGTCATGTATATACTCACTGTTGGATGTTATAACAGCCTATTGGAAGCCATATAGTTCTAGCTACAGTTTCACAGAACTTGACCTAAATTCCTCACCATACTGTCACATTAGGAACCAAGGTGACCCTGTTAGGGCTGTAAATATTTAATGCCAGTCGTATTCTTCAGCTGCCTTACCTTGCAATCTACAGAAACTAACTGAAAACAAAAATATCAAAAGCAATACCTCTTCCTAGTCTGAAACTTGGCAATTCAGTCATCTGATTGCAAAACTGGAATATCCTCTCTTTTTTTTAACGTGAAACTTGAAAAGGAGGAAGGGTGTAATAAAGGACTAGTTTTTCCCTAAGCTTAAAGGCAAGTAAAAATGCAACTCGTTAGGTTTGGGTTTGGTCTTTCAGTCACTCAAAGAAAAAAAGTTATAAAAGCAATGCCAAAACTGAATAAAAACTCTTAAAATGTGAGTGGCACCATTAAGGAGCTGTAGCACAGTTACTGCTCATTATGGGTAAGAAGACTGAAGTGTACTTCAAGGAAAAGAAGGAACGAAAAGTGAGCTTAGAATATTGATTGCACTACCTTTTCATTTCCTACTGGGTAGAGAAATCCAAGTGAGAATTTGCAGGATTGACAACCTTTTACAAATTAACAAACATGTACAGAAAAATGAAGTTCAACTCTTTCTGTTAAGCAGAAATATAAAGAATGAACTTCCATAATCTTTTATCAGTGTATTAATACATGAATGAAAAGGCACTGCAACTGTTCAGGGATGAGCTGTTTAGTTCTCAAGGTCACCACATGATTTGGATATTAAATTTTCTTTTTCAAATGTAGCCGAGGAGCCCAATTGGACATATTTATGGGGAATTTATTTTTAAGTCCCTCTTCTATTATCTTTCAAATGGGACTTAGAATATTTTGGAAACATCTGGTGACTTAAGAATGTAGAAATTAAAATACTGATCCTCTCAAAAACACAGATACCTAAACAAAACTACATCCTTAATAGGGAAGGAAAGGTAATCAAATTTATCAAATATGTATATGTATTAAAAAATATTTCCTGGAAGTCTTAAGAGGACCAGAGATCCTGATGATGCTATTCTCTTCCTCTCACCTAGCCCTTTATAAACTATGCTGGAATAGATTTTGCTGATGCACATTTTAAAGATTAAAACAGTGGACAACATCTATAATTTTCACCACACAGGAAAGTTCATGGTCTCCAGCAGTAAAACAATTCAGATGAACTGTAATAATAACCTTGCAAATCAATGCATCTTTTAGACAGAGTATTTTGCAACGTTGACCTATACTATCTGATGCTCTGAATATATTTTTTATTTCCTGTAACAAATGAATCATTCTAGAATTCCATTAAGGTTGTTACTGTACAGAAAGTAACTATGGCACTAAGTTATTAGTCATCAGAATTTAAACAAATGTGATGAATTGCAACATAGATTTTGGCTTGGGTATGATTTCACTTTATACAAAATCCCTGAAAGCAATATGTACTTGATTGATGGAATATGTTTGTTCTGTTCTAATAAAACAAGCTTGCTCTGTCCTTATGCTGAAAAACAGTTGATGAGCAACAGAGTAATACTGTAATATTGCGGCCAAGAAAGTCATAATAGGCACATATTACCTGAAAGACCACTACAGTCCCTGAGATTACCTTGCTGGAGCATGATGCTGAAAACACCAACGTTTGTGTTTTCCTCATATGGGCTATTCACTTAAGAGTTGGATTCCATGTGGGTCCCTTCCAACTCAGATTATTCTGTAATCTTGTAAAAATTTAGGACCTTGACACCTGTTGCATATACATAGAAAGGAAATATTGCCCTCGAATTCTTGTCTTTTGACTTTTTTTGTCCTTTTTCTCTTTCCAGAATTTTATGTCTGTAAATTATAATCATTAATTCCCATTTAAAGTATATCAAGGCACAGAAATCGATGGCATAGAAAAATCCACCCTTCTGAAAAGCTTCAAGTTGTTTTGGTAGAGAATGACTTTTTAGAGAGTGTCTAATTGTTGGTTATGTATTGCTAGCAAACAAGTACCAGACAGAATGAAAGATATACAGACCTGAATTTTCCCTATTGTATTATTCAGTGTGCTTTCCATGGGGACATATTTTGTTATAGATCTTATTGATTCATGTATTATGAAGTAGTACAAGTTCAGCCTCTAACAGCTCACCCCATCTGTGAAGCTCTAAGTACAGGCTTGTTGAATGATACATTCAGGACTAAAGACACCAATGCCAGTGACCCAGGGAACATGTTAGAAGGTGAATCAGAAAACCTGCAGTGTCTCTTCACACACACACACACACACACACACACATACACACACACACAAAAAAAGAATTTAAAACTTCCTCGTGGCAAGAGATGTTGGAAACGGCACCATCTTTTCACCCTAAACTATAAACAAAGCCTGAATTATTTGGAGGATTTTCATCCTGATTAAATATAACTTATGGATTTACATTGCATTGCTGTTAAAAATAATGTCAGAAACTCAGGGCTTCAGTTAAACACCCACCTTCAGACGAATAGATGAATACTGAAATAAGTAAACCCCAGTATTACACAAACTTTTCCTTTTTTTTTTTTTTTCTAATCTCCCTATCACTTTTCTTCTACTTTACACAGAAGCAGAACCTGAATAAGAAGGGAGCAGGAAGTCTCTGTTCACGAAGGACACTAGAATTGGTGGGAAAAATACTCAGTCATGGCTTCTGATGTGAATCATCTATTAACTACAGTTAGGGTCACTCATGTGGATTTTCTGGATTACCATTATTTAGAGTGAAATGCTTATCTAACCCCACATAATTTTTAAAAACATTACACATTTGTGAACTGGAATTTGTAACACATATATCCATCTGTTGAATTTAGGCTCTCTTTTTGTCCTTCCAAAGCAACTGTACACATAGCACATGGAACTCTGTAATTATTTTATATTTAAAATGGTTTTCTAAGGTGCAGGGTTTTTTTCTTTTCCTTTACTTTAAAGGTTATGAGAATTTCTGAACAATGCAAGTAGAAGTTTGCCATATGATATTAAATCTGTTCCCTAAAGGAGGGATAACAAAACTCAGGTGTTTCACCTGACTATTATTTCTCAGTGATTTACACAGAACAGCAGTACAGCAGTACTCCATCAAATGACTCGTGATACATAGACATGGGATAGGATTAGAGATAACACAAGTTATTTTCAATCAGAGTACACATTGTGAGTGATTTACTTGCACAGCTCTATATCTAAAGTATACTTTTATGCTTTAATAATTAAACAGTGTTGTCTTTATGGCCTTTTAATACCAGCATAGAAACATAGCATGCAGTTTACATATTATACTTTCTTTCCAAGGTTATCAATGTATGTAGTGGCATAGTTATCTGAATTCATTATCACAGAAGTAAAAATTGATTTTACTACCCTAGAAAGATTTAATTTATTTTAAAAGCATGTTAAGGAATAAAATTTGTCAAGAAAGTGCATCACTGTGACACAAATAACTTGGTTTGAAATTCGTAATAAAATACTGAGCATCTTTTAAATCACTGATATGCAGTTTAACAAGCAGATTTTGCATTCACTCTTTTAAAGTTTGGGATCAATTCTCATTTCTACCAAATCTCTGGATTGAATAAGAGGTAGCCTAACAAATATTCCTTTTTTCAATTTACATAAAAAGATAGTTGAATTAACAGTGAAAGACTGACACATTACTTCAGCATAATAACGGTGCATTAGCTTAAATGAAAAGCAAAACCTTTTATTTTCCTTAATAGAACTAAAATATCAAGTAAGAAAATGTTAAAATTCAATCCACCTGAATGCCCCATTTGACACTTAATGAAGTACAAAGCTTGAGAAAGCGAATATGTGAAGATAGTGAATTTAACAATGTGCTTCAGCAACAGTTTCCATAACAGAAGATATTTTTCTTTTTTTTTTTTTTTGAGACTTACTGAACCAATAAGAAATTTTCATCAATTCAGCCGCATAAGACAAATAAAAAAAAAAATTTCCGTACTTATTGTATTTTCCTGTTCTCTACCTATGGCAGCTATCATATCATCTCAGATATGTATAACTAGAACAAGTTTCCAGAATAACAGAATCCATGGTCCATCAATTTCTTATAAGTGAATATTTATGGGAGATATTTGAAAATTATCCTTGATTTTCTAATATTGATCAAGAGTTCAAAAATACATATTGAGTTTCTGTAACACTGCCACTTTCGGACTGACCCCTCCTCTAAGCAAGATTTTCATGAATACTGAAGTGCAGCTTTTTCTAAAAAACAAGCAAATATCTTAACTAAAGGGGAAGAGATGCATGAGAATGCCTGCAGTCAGCTGGAGACAAAAAAATAAGACCCTGAGAACTGTTAATTTTAGTGATAATTTTCTTGTTCTATAAGATCTTACAAAATTCTTTATTATACTGATTTCCTAGAACTCAAAATGAATGTTTGACATTTAGATACATTTTAGAAGGCTGAGAAAGATGCTTGCTTTCTATCTTCTTTTAATCTGGAATTGGCATGAAAAAATGCAGAATAAAACTCATCAACAAAACTTTCCAGTTGAGCAAGCTCTCTGGAAAAATATAGGTCACATACCCTCATACCCTTACAGAGAAAAAAAAAAAAAAAGCTTTTAGTTACTTTCAGCTAAAACTTGGTAGACTAACCAAATAATTACTCACAAGATTATACACTTTATAAAATATAATGCATATAAACTTTTACACAGAAACAATATTAAATTATTAGAGGGGAACAGAATTCTAATTATCATATTAGAAAAAAAATTGAATCTAACCTAGGAATGTAGCAGCATGATTAAAAGCAAAATAAGCCTACCCTGTGAAAGCAATATTGCACTATTTCATCTTCCTGTGTGCATACTGGTCTAACAAATGTCTCCATTCATACTTCCACTTCTTAATAGGATCACCCTAACTACAGTGTGTTTGGTGGTGCAGTGTAATCCTTCTAATTCAAACTCACTCTGCAAAACAATCTTTTCTTACTGGCATTATATCATTTATTGTATCAGCCAGAGAGGACAGAGGTGTTTTATTAATTTTCAGCACTGCAGGTTCAAAAGTTCATTTCAAATTTTGATGGAATTTTCATGTCTGCTCATCAGAGACTGAGAGTTCTGAAGAGGACAGGAAAAACATTATTGGAATAAATGTTCTTTTTGATAGACAGATGCATACTTTTTCATGGTTTTTTTTCCCCCTCTGTAATCCAAAAGATGATTTTTTACTTAGAAAAAGATTTAAAGTTTCTTTTAAATATAATCTGCTTTGGAAGAAAAGTGCAAACAAAAAAAGCTTCAGACTAAGGGGAAAGAATCCCTACTCTTTTCTGACAACTGAAAATATAGTGTAAGTGATTTACAAAATCACTTTTTTTTCTTAATCCTAGGTTTAATAAAAAAAAATTACTCATCAGATAGTATCTGATTTAACTTTTCCATAAAGAACAAATTTTGAACTGCACAGGAGAGCTGATGCACAGGCTGTCTCCATCTGGTGATGAAACAAAGTGTGATTTATTTCAGATCCAGTAATGAGGGATTAGGAGGGGATGAGGCAGAGAATTTTCTGCCTCAGTATATCATAAGGCTTCTATATGCACAGGCAGAACAAAGAATGGAACAGAGGGGGGAGAAAGACAGAAGAGCTCCAAACACAGCAAACTGTGAATACTCAGTGCAGCATTCCTCCAAACTATTTAAGTATGTGGTGATGTGTGTACACACAAATCAGTTAGGAAAACCAAAAACAATACAATGGCCAGGAATATTTACCTTTATGTAAATTATATTATTATTATAAATTATGATATTATTATATTGTTATATTTTTTACTGTAAGAAAGTATAGTAAAACTGTTTATTTACTACTGTCATGCAGAACTGTTCCTTCATGGTCTCACCCTGATGGTATCCTGCTATCAGGTGGGAACTTGTGCAGGTGCAAAAAGACTGGTCACCATGTGGGGCACCTGATACCTCTACTATCATTGTAGCAGCTGCTTATTTGGTTTTCTCTGTCCCTTTGACCTCCTATGCCCCAGACCCATGAATATTTCTGTTACATCACCTATGTTAAATTAGCTCAGGCCACCCTTTGAGTGGGTGGAGATTCCTGTCATGTGAACAGAAATGATTAATCCAGAAAAATTAGGTTGTCAAATGTGTGGTAAAAATACATCTAGTATGTAGCCGTAGGCTGTGGTCTCAATTGTAGTCGTATCCAGAGTAGTCATATCCATTGTAGTCTCATACTCTCTCAGGGGTTCCTCGTGGCCCGGTCTTCATCATCTCTCTCTCCCTCCCTCCCTCCCTCCTTCCTTCCTTCCTTCCTTGTGCCACTTCCTTCCGCCACTTCCTTCCTTCCGCCACTTCCTTCCTTCCTTCCTTCCTTCCGCCACTTCCTTCCTTCCGCCACTTCCTTCCTTCCTTCCCCCGTCCTTCCTTCCTTCCGCCACTTCCTTCCACCCCTTCCGCCACTTCCTTCCGCCATTTCCTTCCTTCCGCCACTTCCTTCCTTCCGCCACTTCCGCCACTTCCTTCCGCCACTTCCTTCCGCCACTTCCTTCCGCCACTTCCACCACTTCCTTCCTTCCTTCCGCCACTTCCTTCCTTCCTTCCGCCCCTTCCTTCCTTCCTTCCGCCCCTTCCTTCCTTCCTTCCGCCCCTTCCTTCCTTCCTTCCGCCACTTCCTTCCGCCACTTCCTTCCTTCCGCCACTTCCTTCCTTCCTTCCGCCACTTCCTTCCTTCCGCCACTTCCTTCCTTCCTTCCACCACTTCCTTCCTTCCGCCACTTCCTTCCGCCACTTCCGCCACTTCCTTCCTTCCTTCCTTCTGCCACTTCCTTCCTTCTGCCACTTCCTTCCTTCTGCCACTTCCTTCCGCCACTTCCTTCCTTCCGCCACTTCCTTCCTTCCTTCCACCCCTTCCTTCCTTCCACCCCTTCCTTCCTTCCTTCCTTCCTTCCTTCCTTCCTTCCTTCCTTCCTTCCTTCCTTCCTTCCTTCCTTCTTCCACTTCCTTCCTTCCGCCCCTTCCTTCCTTCCTTCCGCCACTTCCTTCCTTCCGCCACTTCCTTCCACCACTTCCTTCCGCCACTTCCTTCCTTCCTTCCTTCCGCCCCTTCCTTCCTTCCTTCCGCCCCTTCCTTCCTTCCTTCCTTCCGCCACTTCCTTCTTTCCGCCACTTCCTTCCTTACGCCACTTCCGCCACTTCCTTCCTTCCTTCCTTCCTTCCGCCACTTCCTTCTTTCCGCCACTTCCTTCCTTACGCCACTTCCGCCACTTCCTTCCGCCACTTCCTTCCTTCCTTCCGCCCCTTCCTTCCTTCCGCCCCTTCCTTCCTTCCGCCACTTCCTTCCTTCCGCCACTTCCTTCCGCCACTTCCGCCACTTCCTTCCTTCCGCCACTTCCTTCCGCCACTTCCTTCCGCCACTTCCTTCCTTCACAGGCTGTTCCTGCTTCTTCAAGGCTGCCTCAGGGCTCTGTCTCATTGGGAAGCCCAGCCCCCTTTTATCCCAGCGATCCCTGCTGGCCACAGCTGCGCCCAATTAAGGACATTGCAGCTGCAAGCCATTCAGGATCAACTGGGACTCCTTGGGGCAAGGCCCATATACAGATATTCAGATAGAATACATATTTTACTCAAAGGCCATCTCTACTACACTAGTAACTTTCACTATACCACCATGCTTGGATATTATCACATTGGTAGTATAACAGAGACTTTAGAGGTCAGCAGGAAAGAAAATAGACTTGCTCAATCCCCTTGTTTTGAGAAGTTTTAAATCCTTTTCAAACTTGAGGGGAAAAAAAGGTCAGAGTAAAGAGAAACAAGACAGGTAAATTCTGCCCCATTTTTCTCAAAATCTGTGTTCAGAGGATTCCTTGCAAAGACCTTTCTCCAATTTTCTGTTCTCTGTGCAGGTACTTTTTTCTAAACGCAGACAAACCATGCAACTTCTTTAAGCATCACCTGCCACTCATGACAGGCACAACATGTTTTGCTGCTCATTCAGACTCGTGATTATTTTCTAATTTGTTTCTCCCTTGCTGCTCCGCTGTCAAAATATTCTAACATCTCTTTAACTGCTGTTTAATAACTAACAGTATCTTCATATATTTTAAAGAACAGAGGAAGACTATTTATTTTATTACTTCCTCAAAGATTAGCACAGTGAATAATCATGACTAAAGGTAATTAATATTATCAGGAATAGTGAGCTTCATTTCTTCAGTCATCTCCAACTCCTGGGATTCTCATAAAAAATCTGTAATTTTACTGTGCAAATAGGAGCAGTAATCTGTTGTTTCATTTAAAAGACAAATGCACATTCTTGCTATGAAAAGTCACACCACAAGTGTAAGCCTATCAACATAGTCTCCAATCTATTTCAAAGAAAATAATAAATCATCATAAGAGTCCTGGCAACTTCACGTTCACTTTAACAGCACCTAACACCTTTTTAATTTGATTATCTTAAAATGCAGTCATAGAATGTCATAACTGAAGTTTTCTTGCAGGATTAAATCAACAACCCCATCCTGGTAAGGAAAAAAAAAGAAACCATTTAAGAATGGGGAAAAAAAAATCTTTGTCTCGCACATCAAAAATAACAGCAGCATAGAGCATTCTTTTTGCAGCATTGTCTCCAGACACCTTCCCTCAGCTGCAATTTTCCAATTATGAGTCCTAGTCTATATTCTTCTAGTAATAGAAATTACTTTACATTTTAATTAGAAGCCTGGAAAAAACTGTTAAGAATTGACTTTCTCTTTAAGAAAGGTGACAAGAATCATAGACTATGAGCTAGTGAGACATTATGCAACTCTGCAGTCCCTCTCATGTAAAATTACATTATCAAAGTAAATTTGAGATATAGAGTAAGATTACTGCTTTGTCCTTTTAATAACTTTTAATAAGAGAACACATTAACAGTGTCATAGTTCATATTGAATCTACTAAAAAAAAAATATATATAATGTTACAGGATGCCTAAAGAAATTTCACATATGTTGCACACTGTAAGAAATGTCGCCTCATGTAATTGCTGTGCAATAATAGATAATTATTTCTGATGTTCTCTCCACACTTCATTTGCAGTGCCACTGAAGAAATCATGAAATGTTAAATTAAATACACCTTTGAAAATCAGGGAACAGTCACAGTAGGCATCTAAGGCACAATTTTGGGATGGTAAAACTGTGGCCTTATTTGTCATAGCATTGCCAACAGAACTAGAAAAAAAATTAGATCCTATTGAGTCATGAGCTTTACAGACACTGTTGAAACATCAGGTCACTTAATTCTTTGTGTGACAAGCCACTACCTGTTGTCCCATTGCACAGGCCTTACTAAAAAGTGACTCTCATCTTTCTTTTAATACTTAGAATCTAGGTGATACAGTAGTGGTTTGTGAGCATTTCATTATTGAATACTACTGTTCACACCATAGTATTCATGCTGTACATGCACACATTTTTGTGACTGTAAGAATGTTGACATGAAGAAATATTCCTCAGAAAAATCAAGTTAATAAATCGCTGGTTTATTTTCCTTCTTTAAAAACTAACTTGTATGTCTTCTTCATCCTAGAGAGTATTTTGTAAAGTAACAATGCTTGTTCACTTTTGGGATGCAACTTTAAGCATTCTTTAAAACAACAGAACAGAGAAGTGCTGAACAAATGGAATATAAAGTAATTATTTTACCATCTTGTAAAGAGCATTTCTCTTTTCCTCTTTTGCCCATGAGAAGATTTGAGTGTACCGGGGTCCTTTCCAGCCAGGAATCCCATGACTTAGCCATCTCCACCTAACAGTTTCATGTCTCACTTAAAACACAGGCATTCAGGAGGCATAAAGCATATTTGCATTGGAGGGTAGAGGAAACAGACACAGACACAGTTCTGCATGAATCTCCCTATTTTCTTAAACCAAAGTCCATTCAGATGGCGAATGAGGAATGTCTTTGCCAGCTCCAGTTTCTTCAAGCAGTTGACTCCTTACAACACCAATACAGGACACGCTACCTACACCAAGAATAAATCAGAGAACTAAGAATAGTGCTTTCATACCCATGTAAATATCCACATGTAGCAATAAAGGGAAGGCATGTAAAAGTAGGCAACATGTAAGAGCAAAAAAGGTACAGCAGAGATAATACTATTTTTGTGACTGATAACAATACATATGACTAATTTCATCATTATTAGAACAAATTAATTTCTCTTCACTTAGTATACAGATATGGGGAGAATAAGGTTGTCCTTTTCATTTTGGTATATTTTTAGTTTATTTTTTCTTGATATATATGTTCATCTATGTATAAAGGTCTTTCCCAACTCATATTAAGTGGATTATATTTTCTTCTCAGAACCTTCTAAGTCTACTTGCTTGTCTGAAAGCTGCTTAATGGTTTTCTGCTTTCTTTAAGTTTTACTTGCTTGCTTGAAATAATAGGATTTTTCCTTACCATTCAATATATTGAACCAAAACAAACGAGATAAGGAAGATCTCGGAAATTGGTAAACAGGTTAATACTAATTTTATTCATGACATTTCAAGCACAATTATTCAGTTACTGTCAGAAATGTCAAAACAGCTGTCAAATGTTAGTTGGAAACTATTAGTTGATTCAGTAGTTACTCACCAAAATACAGTACTCGGACTGTGAAATAACCAATAATAATCACTAAATAAGCTTATTAACTCATGAGTTTTATGAGCTCCATTGGTGCTCAAAACCAGTTTTACGAGCTTTATTGATGCTACTGAAAATACTCTTGAACAAGTATCTTGATAAAAATACTGTGTTTGAGGCAATAAATATCTGGACTGTTTGGAAATGAACAGTTTTTTTATAAGAATATTCCTCCAGATACCATAGAAAATATGGTGTTCAGCACAACTGAAAGAGTTAATAGAAAATAAATTGACACTCAGAAGTCACTCAAGACATAGACTATTTGAGAACAAAAAAAAACCCCTGTAATGACTCAACTCTAAAAGGGACTATATTGAAGTAGCTATATTCTGTAGAAAACCCTTTAAACAACACTTCAAGCAACCAACTTGAAGAATCACAGTATGCAGACACTAAAAGTTAACTTTGAATAATAAAATGAACACTATATATTGCTCCCACTATGTCCTTGGATATATTGAGTGAATATGTGATCTTTAGTGTGTTCTAAAACTTCCCTAGATGTCTTTTACTGAAAACTAAAAGGTGGAAAAGCTATGAAAATAGCAGATGCCATAGTATCAGTGGCACAACAAACTATGGCACAGAATCTTCTCATAAGTACAAATAAATCCCTTGTGCAACTTCACAGGCTGTTGCACTTGTAGTTGAGTATTTCCAGTTTGGTTGGTATTTCCCATGTGAATAGGCAGTGAAAAAGCAGCATCATTTCAGCTAATAAAAATGTTCAAACTTAAATTTGCTTTAGTACCACAAAATAAGACAAAACTAGTTTACCTATTGCTTGAAAATTGCGAAGTGTTCTACAATGAAGTTCAGAGACGGTGGGTGTATTTACAACAGTTTAAAAGATCATATTTTACATAATACACAATAAACAATCTAAGAAAATGCAGCAGACCAATAGAAGTTCCAACTTCATTAAAAAAAATTCTGTAAGAATTCAGCTGAAAAAGTCAGAGATAAATATACCATGTTAAATGTAGGCTACTAAAAACTACGAAATACAAAATGGTCATTGGTACCTCCAAATGGAAAGGGCAGTATAAATGCACAAATGTAAGGCTTTGGAAACAGTTATTACAGTCTTGTTAACCTGTGTCCAATAGCATGACAACTTTCTGATCTGTAATGTCAATGCCATCAAGGAATTCACATGGACTCAGCCAATTTAAAAACAGCTGAACTTGATTCAGTTGCATGGCACATGTGTTACCAGGAAGGTAGTGCTCAGTGCCATACCAAGAACTTTAGAAAGAGTCAAACTTTTGTGCAATCAAAAATATTAACCAAAGCTGATCAGACTTCAAATTTGATTTAAGAGAAATTTAATACTACCACTTTTCAAAATGTAGTCAACATACTAGATTTTATCTCTACCAGAAATATAGGATTCTCTTTCAAATTAGCAATCTGCCAGCCATACATAAGAAAACAAATATGTTTACAACAAATATTCTTGAGCAGGTGTCGTGTCCTCCTGTAAAAGGGGAATCAGGGAAGATTGTTTTCGATAGATTTCTCGGACAAAAGTAAAGCGCAAATGCAGCAATGTTTTATCTCAGAACTCTTTATTGATAAAGGAAGATAAGTGTTTCCACCAAAGGGGAGGGTAGAAAAGGGAGCAAAGAAGAGAGAAAGAGAGAGAGAAACAGACCGTCAGGACCCCGCGGTGCCGCGGGCGCGCTGTCCTCAGCAGCTCGGTGGTTGGAGCGTGCGCGCCGGGAGCTGCGCGGAGTCTGCGCGGAGTCTGCGCGGTGCCGGGGTGCGCTGGGCGCCATTTCCGAGCAGGGCACAGCCCCTGCAGCCATTTTTCTCCTCGTGTTACAAATGTTGAGGCGTAAAGAAAAATCAGATTGGTCCCTCTCAGCAAGTCTCTTTCAATATCCATAATTAGAACTGTTTCACACTGGAACAAAGTCTGAAGACAAATTCAGGTAGTAGAGGTAAAATGTCACATGCATTTCTCCCAAACACATCCACAGAACATCAGACCCATCCAGTTTTCTTATTCTGTTGAAAATATCTCCAGGGCAAAGGGCAAACATAATTATCCAGAAACAAATTTGTTCAGTCTTGATTTGTTTTCTCTATGCCAACACATGCCAACACATGGATACTGCACTAACTAATGGAAACTTTTGCCATGTATCATAAGTTATCCCATTGAAGTTGATTCCAGAATTGTATTTGGGGAGTTAGGTTACAGCTTTTTCTCATATAATGTAATTCCAAACTCCTATGTTCTGTAGCCCAGATGGGTCCTAATTTCACAGATTCACAGAATATTCTGGGTTGGAAGGGACCCACAAGGATCACTGAGTCCAGCTCTGAAGTAAATGGCCCATACAGGGTTTGAACCCACAGCATCCTTATGAGAAGCATGCTCTAAACAACTGAGCTCATCTTAGGATGATGTAGTGTTATTTTTGATGTCAGGTCCATGTGCTTTGATTCTCCAAGCAACAAAACAGATGAGAAAAATCTGTATTTTAATTTAGAATTCCTGAAAGAATAAAGAGTCTGGAGAAATCAAGCCTTTGTAGCCCTGAGGATATTTATGTCAAAGCATCAAAACTTCTATCACATTAAGTGAACAAGAAAATAGAAAAAGGACAGTTATTTCACCTGCTCTTTCTCTTGATGGAGAGGAATCATGATATAGGGATACATTCAAAGAGAATGAGTAGTACTGATGAGTAGTGCTTATGAAGTCTGATATCATATCTAAACACCAGAAACTAATTACAGCTCTACAAAAATTAAGATTCCCTTGGATTATGAACCATGAGTTACCTAAGAGCAGAACCAAAACTCTTTTTATATTAAAAGCATTTAAAAAAACCTGAAAACATTTGCACTTTCTGTAAGGTCTCAAGACTGTTTTTCATTCACTAACTAGTAGAAGACAACACTGATAGTAATGATGTCTGAACAGACAGTAATTCTATTTTTTCAAATGTATTTTCCAATATGTGCAAGCAGTATTGACCTGTTAGTCCTGGAAAAAAAGATTTTTGCTTCTTTCCTTACTATTCACCATCAAAGTAATGCAGAAACAGGCCTGTTACAGGAGTAAATCCTTCAGAGCAAATGTCTATGGAGCCAAGAATTCCCCATGGTGGAAAATTCAAAGCACTTTCTGTCATTTGTTTTAGTCAAACTTAGTGTTGAATAAGGAGCTGCAGGGGCAGGCAGAACACAAAATTATTTCGGTGAGACTGAAAGCAAAATTAACATTGAAGCATGCCACGGACCAGACAATATAGTTCTTTTTATATAGAAAAAGCTGATAATCCACAAAACTCCTAAATTTATCATCTGATGAGAACTGCAGAAATTACAAAATTAAATTGGTTTTGATCCTTTTTTGGAAGAGAATAAAAAGGCGGAAAATTGTCTCCTCTGAATTTTTATGTTTTACTTTTCTTTTGCTTCCCCCTTTGCCCACACCCAAATTTGGAAATAAACCATTAAAGTGTGATTCTGTGAAAAGAATGGGGTGAGACCATAAGCAAACTGTCAGAAGAGGCTTCCTCTGTGTGGCAAATATTTTATATTAGTCAAACATACAGTACATGCATGAGAATGCCACATGAGTTTAAAAAATGCATGTATTACGAGCATACTTGTACTATGGGAAGGTAGGATAAAGGAAGATAGAAGCTGCAATTTATCATACAGCTCTTCCATTTTATCTTCTTCGTAAAGCTAATGGGACTGCTCAGTAGAATAAAGGCAATACATTGAGAAATGAAAAAAATTACCTTTTTTTTTCCATACAGGTATGGGGAGGGAAGACTTCTACCAATATTGTAATTGCACAAAGAATGGGGAAAAAAGTTTATCAGTGAAGGACAAGAAATATTTTATGTAGCTGAACTGAGCTAAGCTCTATATTTTTCTCTTATATTTACAGCACAAAGCTGCTGTGAGACCCCTTTTTAGTGAATAGGATGAATTCATGTGAGATCTCTAATGCTGGATTGTAAGAGCTGGAGAGAACTGTTGTAAGAAGGGAATGGGGGAGTTCCAAGAAAGATTCAGATCATTGTATCAACCATTAGCAAATTATTAACCAGCCATCTAATAAAATGCACGCATCAGCTTACTTTGCTCTCTCTATAATGATACATATGCTGTATCTACTAAGTTAAAAATATTAGAGACAAAGATACATGCTGAAGACCAAACAGAGTCTTTTCTGTCATGCTCTTAACCGAATGGATTAACAGCTGTCATTTAATTTCTTTCTTTTTCTACCATATGGTACAACACACTTCTGGAATTGTTACTGTAAAGCACTGAATTAACAAAGCTCTCTACATTTTTTAATTTTCATGATCCATTAGGTAGGCATTATAGTTCTAGCCACAACTTCTAAAATCCTGTTTGGGAAATGATAACAAACTTCAATGGAAATTTCAGTACGGATTTTCAGAAATGCAGTTTCAGTTTTGATTCCTACCCAAAGTGTATCAGCTAAGAAAAGTTTGCTAACACGCTAGTTAGCAAAATAACATAGTTTCACTCTAAAATATGTGGACAATTACTAGGGAAAATAAACCTATTGTGCCTAAAACTGATTTTAATGTAATAATTAGTATTATTTTAGTGCAATATTTTTATTATAAATCAATGAAATTTGGAATGAGGGAACTAAAACCATATGACCTAATATAAAGAAGTAGGAGCTTGGATGACAATAATCATGTTGGAGGTCCAGACTAAGCAGATATTCAGTATTTAAAATGCAAGAGAGGCAAAATGCCCTCAAGCAGTTAGAAATAAACTTCGAATTCAAACATGGACAATTTAGTGCAAACTGCACTTTTTCTGTTTATCAGATGTGTGTACATATGCACACACAGGTTATGTACGTTTGTCATTTTTTTAATCTAAAGTTATTGCCCAAGAAACCCATAAATTCATGTACAAAAATAAGTAAATGTTGGGTAAGGGGCATCATTTAACTTTAATCTCCTGTCAAGGGCCTACTTATCTATCACAGATAGGTGGAATGCAAATTTAATTAAAAAGAATGCAGCTCTGGGAAATATTATCACTTCTTCTTATCTCATAAGTGTGCTTCAGATCAGAATAAAATCTCACTGTAGAAAGAATATGTATGTAAAAAAATGTTCAAAAAAAATCATGTAAAAGGCCTTTCCTATATGGAATGTATTCCTATATCCATTCTCAGATTTATTATCAAGTTATTTTTTCTTCAAAGAGCTCTGTAAACATATAGCCTGGTTCAATAAATTTTGGGTCAAGCTAAATTTTAGCTCAACTAAATAAGTTTTAAGCTCAGAGGCATATTTTGATATAATTTTATCTCCAGAAACTTTCACTATAATTATTATTTTAGTAACTAGGACAATGTTTTCACTGAAGAGTTCCTAAGGGGGATGTTTTTTTTATTTAGTCAGTGTGTCTAGGCTCCATGCATTAATCACTTTGAAAGATAGACAAATCAGTTTAAAATAAATGGCTGAAAATGTAAATGGGATATTAAAATCTTCAAAGTGTCTTTAGGACTCTATTAGTGCGGCCATATCAAATATTTAAAAAAAATAACAACCATTTTCTTAATCTAAATTTTCTTGATTTTTCTTTAATCCCGACCTCAAATTAAATTAGGCTAATGGCATAGCTCTTTCCTCAAATCTGGCTGTTGTCTTCTGTTAAACTTGGTACCCATTAATTAATTTGAACATGAAGAATTTTTTGGCAACAATCGAGAACTCTCGGGGGCACTATATGCTAAAATAACCTTGTACAACCCATAGCTAAGGGTAGATTTCGGTTTGCCATTATTTATTATAATAGATGTTCTAATTTCTATCCAAAGAAACATGAGCATGGCTACTTTTCACTATCCGTGAATTTATAAAAAATATACATACTCTTACTGTATTCTGACTGCATAAACATAAGATAGTACAAAGATTAAATTAATTTCATTTCTGCTGAAGTTATCCCTGTATTATTTTACAGAAAAAAATTAACTAATCTTTAGTTCAGCAGTTTCTGACTTTAAAAAAAATGACCAAAAATCTGTTTCGCCTTTCTTGAAAAAAAGTAGATTTTTGTAAAATTATTGTAGTGTTCAGCAGTTTAACTACCATAAATTTGAATTATCAACATAATAGGCAGAAATAATTCCATAAAAACATTACAAACCTACATATATACAGGCTCCCATTCTGCTTCACTAGGTCTTACTGTTTGTGTAACTTCTATCTAGATGTTGAAATTGTCACTGAATATTGAATATAGCAGGAATTTTTATATCCAATTTTAAAGGTCTCATAGCAATGCTTTAATATCATTCTTCTCTTGAAACATTTGGTTAATTCTTTTTAAATCTCTCTTTTTCATTGATGTTGCAATTTTAACGTGATATAGAGAGCTGATGACTCCTCTCTCTTCTTTATACTGCTACATGTTTGCAGTATATAAACAAGAAAATTAGATGTGAGCATCTTACCTTCTTCCTTGACTAGAGAGAGGACATAAGCACATCTGTCTGTTGATGATGATTCCATTCTATCCAGGACATATTAGTGTAAGTTTTCTCTAGACTGAGATATGGTTAGATATTGAAAAATTTAAAAACAAAACTACCTTACCTTGAATCAAGTATTTCTGGAAATATCTTCTCTTTGTCTAATACTGACTTTGTTGTTCTGGAGGGCATTTGCAGTTGCACAAGTGTAAATAACATTGTTGAATATATTTTTAAACTTAAAAATATTAATAAACTAACATGATAGATTTTTACCTTTTTTTTTTATCTTCCAGTGATTAGTTGACCTTTTCTAGAATTAACTTCAGATACATATAGGCAGAAGAGTCCTTCTGTCACTTTTTTCTGTGACTGTTTCTTAAATAGGTACATAAAATGGAAGCCTGTGGTATGAGTAGGGCAGGCATATATGCAGATATGCTCAAATTTATGTCATCTGACAAGGATTTGGGTATTAAGTTTCTTAAGAGAACTAATCCTCAGAATACTTTTTAGATTAAAGTATTGTGGAGCTGATTTTTTTGAAGAAAAGAGGGAAAACAAAACATAACCTTTATAATGGTATTTTCTACTGCCCCATGAAAATAGTAAAAAAGAAACCATTTACAGTACAATTTCTGTAAGAGTTCATACTAAATGTAATAATAAAACAAAAAAGAAGCTTACAGTGGGTGTAAAAAAAAAAGGAAAGGTAGCCTGGAAGGGAAGCAAAGAAATTGTCCAAGTAGCCAGGGATCAGGTTAGGAAAGCTAAAGCCCTGACAGAATTAAATCTGGCCAAGGACATCAAGGAAAACAACAAAAGCTTCTATAGGTACATCAGTGATACAAGGAAGATCAGAAAAAATGTGGGTGCTCTCTGCTAGGAAATGTGAGACCTGGTAACAGAGGACATAGAGAAAGCTGAAATAATCAATGGGGGTTTTTTTGTCTCAGCCTCCACTAGCAAATGTTTCAGCCACAGTGCCTGTGTTGTAGGAGGTAAATGCAGGGACTGGGAGATTGAAGAGGCCCCCACTGTAGGAGCAGTACAGGTTTGAGACAATTTAAGGAATCTGAAGGTTTATGCAGCAGCTATATGGGACCTAATGAGACACATCTGCATGTCCTGACAGAACTGGTGAAGGAAGTAGATAAGCCAATATCCATCATATTTGAGAAGTCATGGCAGTCCAGTGAAGTTCCCATAGATTGGAAAAGAGGACGCATAATTTTAAAAACCATTTTAAAAGGAAAGGTAAAAAGGAAAGACACAGGGAA
Organism: Calcarius lapponicus; assembly: GCA_039654755.1. NCBI lineage: Eukaryota > Metazoa > Chordata > Aves > Passeriformes > Fringillidae > Calcarius > Calcarius lapponicus. Next base: position 18,751,824 of record CM077466.1, on the reverse strand, counting down.
CTACAGGCTGGTCAGTCTTATCTCAGAACATGAAAATATCATGAAGCAGATTGTCCTGGAAACTATGCTAGGGCACATGGAGAATAAGCAGGTGATTTTTGATAGCCAGCAGGGCTTCACTAAGGGCAAATCATGCCTGAAAATTTCAGTGGCCCTCTGTGATGGGGTTACAGCTTTGGTGGATAATGGAAGAGCAACTGATGTCATCTACTTGGACTTGTGCAAAGCATTTGACACTGTCCCATACTAAAACTTAGTCTCTAAACTGGAGAGATGTGGATCTAACAGATGGACTACTTGATGGGAAAGGAATTACTTGGATCATTGCATCAAAGGACTATGGTCAATGGCTTGATGCCCAAGTATACACCAGTGAACATCTGGGTTTGTTATTGGGTCTGGCAGTCTTTAACATCTGCCAATGCCATAGACAGTAGGAGAGAATGCACCCTCAGAAGTATGCCAAACACATCAAAATATGTGGTGAAGTCCATATTCTGGAAGGAGGTGATGATATCCAGATGGACACTGACAGGCTTGGGAGGTGTGCCTGTGCAATGCTCATGAATTTCAACTAGTTGTAAGAAACTGCACCTGAGTCAGAATAATTCTAACCACAGATACAGGCTGGATGGAAAATGGATTAAAAGCAGCCCTGATGAGAAGTACTTGGGGGTGCTTACGGATGAAAGGCTGGAAATGAGCAAGCAATGTGCACTTGCAGCCCAGAAAGCCAGTCATATTCTGGGCTGCATCAAAAGTGACCAGCAGATTGAGAGAGGTGATTCTGCCCCTCTGCTTTGCTCTCATCAGACTCCACCTGGAGTGCTGTGCCCAGTTCTGGGACACTCAACATAAGAAGGACGTGGACTCACTGAAGCAAGTCTGGAGGAGGACCACGAAGATGAGAAGAGGTCTGGAGCACCTCTCCCATGAAGAAAGTTTGGGAGAGTTGAGATTGATCAGCCTGGAGAAGAGAAGGCTTAAAGAAAGACAGAGACGGGCCTTTACAAGAGTATTATAGTGATAGGATTAGGGGGAGTGGCTTTAAACTGGAAGAAGGTAGGTTTTGATAAGATATTAGAAAGAAATTATTTACTCTGAGGGTAGTGAGGCACTAGAAGAGGTTGCAAAAAAAAGTTATGGACGCCCCATCCCAGGAAGTTCAAGGCCACTTTGGATGGCTCTCTGAGCAACCTAGTTGTCCTGGGTTGACTATATGATGCTTTTATCCCCAATCGTCTCATTCTGAATGGTGAGTTTTGCACCTTTAAGAGTGCCTCGGAGAGTGAAGCGGGGGAGAGAAGAAGCGGCAGGTTTTTTTTTTCAGACACTGAATTCATTCCCCCACATTCCTGCTCCTGGACTGTTGTCTGCAGCCGGACAGACGGTGGGACAGAGCTCTCCTTTGCTTTGAGTTAGTTTAGCTAGCCGAGGCAAAGAAGTTCCCTGGATTTTTGGTTTTTTTTTCCTTTTTCTTTGGACCTCTTGAAACCTGCTCTGGACTGAACATCAAGGGGGGCACCAGCAGCTCACACCTGTGGCCCACCGGGCCAGGCCTGGCCTGCGACATTCCAGCACCGGCAGAACCCATCAGAGACTGAGTGAGCTGAGCCACAAGCCGGGGAGGGACTTTTCTCAGTTTGTCATCTCTTTTAGAGTGGCAAGGGATTTTATTGTTTGATATTGTTTAGATTTCATTGTTTAATAAACAGTTTTTTTCCACCTTTCTCCAAGGAGATATTTTCTCCCGGACCAGTTGAGGGGAGGGGCTTTGCTCTAAACCTGGACACTAGTCTAGTGAAAGATGTCCCTGTCCATGGTGGGGTGAGGGAGGGGGACAAAACAGGACAAGACTAGATGACCTTAAAATCCCTTCCAACCCAAACCATTCTATGCTTCTATGTACAATACTTGAAAAGAAAGAAGAGGAGGTAATTTTAAAATCTTTGAGAAGGGCTGATACACACTGCCTGGAAGACAGAACTTAAAGTTATACTAAAGTTATGCAAAAAAAAAAAAAGACAAAAACCAAAAAACCCAAAGCAAAGAACTTAATGCAGATTATCTAGTGAATAATGCTAAAACATACCACATAGACAATAAAGAAATAAATAAAAATTGATTGAAGTAAAAGGAAAAATTACATTAGAGCTAAAAATGTGATAGAAGCCATTTGAAAAAGAAGGCCTCTTTTTAACACTCTTTTCTTGCTTTATTTTAGTTCAATATTTTCTCCACTCAATAATCTTCTTTCTTCAAAATATAAGTGGATATATAAAAATTAAGAATATAGGAACTTTATAGTAAGAACTGTCATTTAGTATAAAAAATGGTAACCTTCTCTTCTGTTTTGCTGCTTTAAAGTCAGTGTTGCTTTAAAGTACTTCTTAATATGCTTGATTTACATTGATGTGTATTGGATGTAACCACATATGATCAGGGCATTCAAAATACTTTAAGATGAGTAGAGAGAGGGAAATCTAGTCTGCCAATTGAAAGATGAAAGTCAAGGACACTTTCACATTACTGCAATGATACTACAATGCTATCTATGTCATTTTTCTTGACATATGATTAACTTTCATTATTTAACTGAAATATCCATTTTATTTGAGTATTTAAGAAAAGAACATATCCAGCCCTGGACACACAATCTGAGAGACCCCCGAGAATGTTCTCTCCAAAATTTCTGACAGGGCCTGATGACCTTTCCAAACAGACTGTTAGTCCCAGTTCATCTTGTAAGAACTATTCATAGCGTTGAAATCCAAAAAAGAAAACCTCAAACAGCTTGGAGTTGGATTTAATTGTTTTTAGAAGAAGCATGCAGGCTCAAATGATCTCTGCCTTCAAAGACTGCTTTTCTGGATGTCAAGAGTTAGTGGAGAAAATACCTCTTTTACAGGAAGAACCTGAAGCTTTAGAGGTCAGGGCTCTTCACAGACTCAAAAGCAGTGTATTCAAAGAAATACTGCTTTCATTCACAACTACAATTATGATTTTTTTCAGTTGTTGAGATCCTGCTTTTGAGAATGACCCTTACTGGTCAGAAGCTTCACTCAAAGGTGTCAAATGATGAGTGTGTCTCTTTCAAACAACACCTTGGCAAAGTTTTATTTTCTGAACAAGATATTAAACAAAAACATACAAGACTAATGTTTCTTTGTTCACCTTATTTTCCTGAAGAGAATTTTTTTTAAAATTACATTTGGTGGAAATTATAGCAAGTGTTGGTATGAAAATTATGTACACAAATATGATATTTAGTTTTAACTTTTAGTTATTAAACTGAAGCACAAATTTACGCTGGTATTTATTGCTATTTATTTTGATTATTTAGAGAAGGCTTTTAATTCAAAGACTCTCAATATAAATTTTTCAATTTCAATTTTTCCCAAATAGATGTAAAAATATTCAAAGAACTATCAATATGTAAACATCAAGCATGAAGTAGTTTCATCTCTTGATAAGGCATTCATTTAAATTAGTTCAAAAAAGCACATGAAATCACTGTTGATTCTAATGGGCCCCAGTTTGGCAAGATACTAAATTTAAGCACTATTAGACTACACGAAATGATCCGAGACAGACGAATTTCATGATTATTCAGTGGAGCAATTCAGTAGTTGTTAATTGCTATCAGGGGACATGGAGACCATGCCTCTCAAATGGGCAAGCTCTCCTGGGGAGAAATACTGCTAGCATAAGGTCTTTTCTGCTCGCACACTGATTAAATGAGCCAATTAATTAAGTACTCACATGTGAATTACCATGTGCCCAGAGTTTGGGGGAGCATTCAGCTAGAGTAGCAAATTGCGGAGGCAATTGCAAGTCAGGAAAAGAGCCATGGCAGGTGTCAGAGCCTTTCACCACCAGGAAAGCTAATTTCCTCCATCATATCCTTTTGCTCTGCTGACCAAAGTCAAAGTTAATGAGCCTGCTACTCTCTGTATTACATACAAATAAGTAACAAGTAAGTACTCCTCTTAGAGTGGATTCATGGAAATAATCATCTTGTCATTGATAATTACCAAGTCAGAAATAAACTCCTGCATCTGTCTTTGAACATCTATGTTTCTCTGAAAAACTATTCTTCAACCCTAACTCAGTACATTTAGCTCCAGAACAGCTTTTTTTCTCCCCATTTTTCCTTCACTCACCAGAACATCTGAAAAGATTAATCTTTAATTTGTCCAAAGTCTATTTATATGCCAAAACTGTTCTCTGAAACATTCCTCTTTAAATGTATCTTTCAGCTTCTCCTTTCTTCTGTGAAGTTTTTTAATCCATCATAGACACATACTGTCTGTGTATGAATACAAAAATATTGATTGTCCATATTCTTGGCCAGTGAAGATCATAGAGAGGTTGGGGCCAAATCCTTGGTTAATGGAGTTTTCCATACAGAAATTAGGAATACAAAAGCCCAAACCCACAGACCTAGCTAAAAAATTTCACTTCCATCACAGCACTATATCTTACAAATAGCTGGATCCCAAAAAATCTAAAATTCATAAATATTCACTTTATCTAGGTTATTTATTTTTGTGACTTCTTTGCTTTGCAGGCCAAACCAGAGCATCACAGCTCTGATTGCTTTTGGCCTTTAAATTGACACACAGTCTGACCCAGAGATAGTTAATATGCATTTGTTCACATCCCAGCAAAACACATTGACTTAATGGCTAGTACTGATATTCACCTTCCTACATATATTATAAATATATGTATTATACCTTCCATATAATCACCTTCCTAAAGTGATTACATGGAACAAAACATGTCTCCTCTCAGAATTTATATTTAGGGTTAAAAGATGAGACATTTCAGTAATACCTTTCTGCACCTGTTAACAAATAAATATGTGTATTTTTAAAACAAGATGATCAAAGCAATTTTTAATAATACAATAAGGTTTCTATACTGGTTTGTGGATTTCTTTTTCTCTTCTAGAAATATATTAGCTAACATATCCTTGGATTGCATTGCATTGGAGACCTAGAGCCATCCTGTGATTGACTACTTCACCTCAGCTGATCAGCTCCTACCTTATTGCAAAAATGCTTGTTATTAGCCCCTAGTGCATGACCTTTCATGGTGGGCTATTGAATTTCATCCCATTTCTATTACCTGAGTCTTCGGGGTCATCCACTATACCCCTTGGCTATTTCAGTCAACTAATGATCCCAGACAAATACCTCTTTCATATTTTTCTCTTAGTCCCATTTTGTGACTTCTTCCTTCTGTCCAGCTCTTTCTGACTCAAAAACTTACCTTTTAGCAAGGCCCAAAATTTCTAATTCATATTTGTTTTCATGCTAGAAAATTTCCACAATATATACTGATACCTAACCTATTTTTAGGGATTGGGAGGCGGAATAATGAGAAAAATACACATGTTACATGGAGACTAAGTTTTTTATTGTTCTCAAAGAAGCAGAATTTAAAAAACAGATGACAAGCTATTAAAGTGTGGCAATCCATTTGTCATTTTAAATGTACTCACTGATTATAGCTAATATTAGCTTTCAATGCAACATTTTTTATTTAAGAGCAAAAATATGTTAAAGTGTTTTACACTGGGAAGTCAAAGTCATATATACAAGACATGTACAGATCGACAGTTTTATTATCTGTCAGGAAACTAAGACAGTAAGACAGGTAACTAAGACAGTAAGAAGTTATGATTATTATTTTTCTTTGCCCAACAAGAACTTAGGTAGGTAAATATTTGTGCATTGAATTTTCCTAATTCCAAATACAGCATATTCTTAGTTTGCCAGTGCTCAAATGTTCCTAATTAGAGAATACTTATACAATTAAAAAATTCAAAATAATCTGTTGTACTACTCAAAAACTCCACGGTCTCTGATTGTCAACTAGGTCCTCCTGTCAACTAAAAGGACATTCCCCTTTTTTCTTTCTCATTCTGAAGAGAGTCTTGTTAAATTTTAATAACTTCACAAACCATGTGATATTCTCTACAAGACATAGAATCTGAAAACTGTTCCAAAAACTGTGCCTAACCCATGATGAATCAATGAATTTATAACACCCTTCTATATTACTTCCTTTCTTTACCTATTATTTACAGTCATTATGCAGGTATTCCAGCTAATGTAAAACCGTGAGAAATATGTGGAATCATAGGACAGAATAATTTAGATTGGGAAATACCTTTAAGATCACTAAGTCCAAACATTAAAATAAACTGCCAGGTCTACCATTAAACCATGTACCAAAGTGCCACATCTACAGGTATTTTAAATGCCTCCAGGGTGGTGGCTCAACCACTTCCCTAGGCAGCATGGTCCAATGCTTGATAACACTTCTGGTGAAGAAATTTTCCCTAATATCCAGTCTAACCTCCCCTAGTACAACCTGAGGTAATTTCCTCTTGTCCCATTGCTTGTTATTTGGGAGAAGAGACCAACCCACAATTCACTATAATCTCCTTTCAGGCAGTTTTAGGGAACAATAAGATCTGCCCTGAGCCTCCTTTTCTCCAGCCTAAACATCCACAGCTTCCTCAGCCATCAGACTTGTGTTCCAGATCTGTCACCAGCTCTGTTAACCTTCTCTAGACTTGTTCCAGCACTTCAATGACTTTTTTTGTCAGGCAGTGCCCAAAATTGCAGCATGGCCTCAACCACATGTGGGCATGATCACTGCCCTGATCCTGCTGACCACAAAGAGCATTCAAATATTATTTTTTTAAGTGCTTAGCACACCATTGAAATAGTTAATGGGTAATCAGCTTAAGTGAAGTTAATGGCATAAATTGCAACAAAAAGTAATGATTAAAGCCCAGTTAAAGATTAACACCGAGGCATCAATTCAGCTCTGTGTCAAAACACTCCCTATTTAAGATGAATTCCTTCACTTTATTAAATAAATTAGAATAGCAATAGTGCCTAGAGGTCCTGATCTCCTGTCAAAACTTACTGTTCTATGAATAAATATAATGAGAAAACAGTTGCTTTTACTTAAAGTTGCTACTATTTTCTCTTGGGAGTAGAGATGGCTTCATGTTTTTGACACTATGCTCATAATTCATCCTAAATTTAATGTTTTTCAAGCATAGAAAGAAGGAAATAGAAAAAATCTCTTTTCTAACATCATGCAGGTCATAACAGTTTTTTCTTTGTGTCAGACTAAGTATCTTTTGCAAAGCTGAACAATTTTGCCTCACCTAAACCTAGCTTCATGCATATATTTTAAATTCATATGCATATCTTAACCCAGGAAACACATCCTAAATTTTAAAGCATGACACCAGTCAGTTTATATAAGCTTCCCATAAATCTAGAAGAGGCTATTTTAGCTAGCACTTGTTTCTATATTTTACAGGTTATCCAAACTAGATGATTTACCTACCAAAATTCCATTTTCCGAACAAATGTGGGCATACCAATCTGGTTAAGTGGGATGTATTTTATAGACTTGCATTTTTTTCCTCTTTGTCTCTCTATCGCACTTTACCTTTTTTCTTTCTATTTCCTTCTGTCTCAAAAAATCTCAGTGAATTTTTATTCTTCTCATTCAAGAAATTACCCATTTCCAGAAGGGTTACTTCTTTAGTATGTAGTGCAACTGCCACTTATTACAATGTACCTATATAAAATCTCACCAAGGAAAACATAATCTCCTTTGTATTTGTGAAAAAGACATGCAAATTGTCTAGTTAGTCCAAGATTACATGTCCCAAGTGCCTAAAAGAAGTATAATTTAGCCTAGTTCCTAGTTAGGAATCTGGTATTTTTAAGATTAATAACTAACAAGACAAAATTTGAGTATGCTACGAATCACAAAGAGAAAAAATGCATTTTATTAGAACAGCCATTCTCTTTATTATAAGCTCTTCTACAGTTTTCCTATATACATTTTATTTCAAAAGACTTGGTGAATCCTCATTTTCTCATCTTCTCTGCACTTGCTTTTAATCCTAGCTGGTTTGGAGTTTGTTTTTGGGTTTTATTTGAAATCGCTAAAATTATTAACGTACTACTACAAAGTAGTAAAGATCACTATAACCTTAATTGCAACTACTTAAGCAGTCAGACTAGTTGACCTCCAGTGGTTCCTTCCAACCTTAGCCACTCTGTGAAGCATAAAAAGACTAGACACAGCTGGGTGACACTGCTGTCCCAGAGAAAAGCTTACTCAATGAACTGGAAGGTAATGCTTCCCCCAGGTGCTTTGGAAAATGTCATGATCTCTTCAACATGATGAAGCTAACAGGATTACAGAGATCAGGGTAAAAGCCAGTTATGGAGTTAAAAGGTACAGCCATCACAGTTTGAACTTTTAATCTTGAAGAAGTTACAATTTTCTCTCCTCATGGCTGCCGTAGACACGTTTGAATTCAGGCTTCATATTATTCAATTTAAACTAGTGAAGAAAACCTTAAGGTCACTTGATAACAAGCAGAACCATTTTTCAAGCTGAGAAATCCAGCATTCAATGACTTCTGATGCAAGGGTCTGGGACTGTAAGTATTAGCGTTCTAAATATGCCAGGAGAAATCTTACCACTACAGAGAGGAGGGCGACTCTTGCTCAGTCTTCTGTATCACTATCAAGTGACAAATATTACAATGCTACCACACCCAGCCTCAGGTACATTCAAGGTATTTATCTACGATATCAGGGTAAAGTTCCACCTTTTTTCATGGCACAGATGAAACCACACCAGGATAACACTGATGATTTTGTTGTTGCTAAGCAGTGTTTACACCGAGTCAAGGACTTCCCAGTTTCTCACACGTTCCCACCAGCATGCAGGCTGAGGGGACAAGAAGTTGAGAGGTCACACAAACAGAAAGTGGCCAAAGGGATATTCCATACCATAGGGATCATGCCCAGAATGTAATCTAGGGGGAAAGCTAGGTGGGAGCCACTGCTTGGGAACTGCCTGGACATTGGTTACCAGCTGGTGAGCAATTGCATTGTTAATCACTTGTATACTCTCTGTTCTTAAGGTTATTATAATGTGGGAGTGGGGAGGGGGGTATCTTCCCCATCATCTCCAAAGAGAAAAGGTAAAAGTTAACACTAAATCACGTTCATAGCTAAGGACTTTTCTAGATTGCTCTGTTCCTAATCAATTCTCTGTTGTTACTAGGTCTTGCAATTATGCCCCAAGTCATAATTATCAGAGCTGCCAAGTAGCCATAGATACATTTTCTTTAAAATGCTTACACCTAGACCTCCAGTGGACCGTGACCAGTGCACAGACAAGATCTTCACAGACAAGGTAAGAAAATATGTCTCCTTTCTTCCTCTTCCAATCTGAATTTTAAGAAAAAGGTACCTATATCCGTTTACTTCTTATGTTCACATTGACACAGTTGATGTCTGTGGCATTGTGTGTCCTGTACGGGTTTTATTGTAAAGTTGGTTATTTTTAATAAGTTAAGATTTTGGTTTGACCCTTGGTTCCCCCCATGTTCTCCCTCCTAATGGTTTGTTCCTCCCGCCAGTTACCGGCCCATCATTGCAACCAACCCCCTTTCATTTCGGGAAATTTCTATGTCAATCTTCCCTTACTTAACATGTGATTTGTCCCCTGAGCCTTCTCCCCCCTGTGCCATTCCTATTGGTTCAGTGTGTCCCTCGCTCCTCCCCTGGGCTTCGCTCATTGGTCCCTCGTGTCTCCTCCCGTTACGCCCTTCCCCTTTATCAGTGCCTCCCTAGCGGTTTTTCCGCGGCACCGTTACTGGCCCCGTCTAGGTCAGTAGGTCGTGTTGGTGTCCACACGTGTGTTCCTTCCTTCCTTCCTTCCTTCCTTCCTTCCTTCCTTCCTTCCTTCCTTCCTTCCTTCCTTCCTTCCTTCCTTCCTTCCTTCCTTCCGCCACTTCCTTCCTTCCGCCACTTCCTTCCTTCCGCCACTTCCTTCCTTCCGCCACTTCCTTCCTTCCTTCCTTCCTTCCTTCCTTCCTTCCTTCCTTCCTTCCTTCCTTCCTTCCGCCACTTCCGCCACTTCCGCCACTTCCGCCACTTCCGCCACTTCCTTCCTTCCGCCACTTCCTTCCTTCCTTCCTTCCGCCACTTCCTTCCTTCCGCCACTTCCTTCCTTCCTTCCTTCCTTCCTTCCTTCCTTCCTTCCTTCCTTCCTTCCTTCCTTCCTTCCGCCACTTCCGCCACTTCCGCCACTTCCGCCACTTCCGCCACTTCCTTCCTTCCGCCACTTCCTTCCTTCCTTCCTTCCGCCACTTCCTTCCTTCCGCCACTTCCTTCCTTCCGCCACTTCCTTCCTTCCGCCACTTCCTTCCGCCACTTCCTTCCGCCACTTCCTTCCTTCCGCCACTTCCTTCCTTCCTTCCGCCACTTCCTTCCGCCACTTCCTTCCTTCCGCCACTTCCTTCCTTCCTCCACTTCCTTCCTTCCGCCACTTCCTTCCTTCCGCCACTTCCTTCCTTCCTTCCTTCCGCCACTTCCGCCACTTCCGCCACTTCCGCCACTTCCGCCACTTCCTTCCGCCACTTCCTTCCGCCACTTCCTTCCGCCACTTCCTTCCGCCACTTCCTTCCGCCACTTCCTTCCTTCCGCCACTTCCTTCCTTCTTCCTTCACCTCAGTGCTTCGTAGGTCCTGCTCTCGCCTGCGTCTCCACATCGCAGACGGGGCCACCACTCGGGGATTCTCGCAGAGGACCTGGGAGTGGCGGGATTTGTGGTCTGCACAGGTCACTCCGGGAGCGGCTAGCCGGCCCGTCAGCTGCAGTGGCTGCGGGACGAGACTGCAGATGTCTCACAGAAACAATAGTGTAGAAAGTCAGGCTTTCTCTACAAAGAAATGCATCAAACCGACGACCGTTCTGGGGAGTCAAGTCTCAATCTTTTCTACTTGCTTTAAATATTACTTGAAATATCGGAAAGCATCAGTACTTTACACTTAGTATCAGGTACCGCTAACATCGTTCTACAATTGAATTATACTAACCATGATCAATTTCTTATGAAGGAGCATATTTCCCAGGTCAATTGTTTTGATAACATCTTGCAATATTCCATGAAGCAAGTCAGTACTGAAAATTAGCAAAAGATAAAATCCTATTTGATAGGTAATGTGTTCTGATGCTGCACTATTAACTTATAATCTAAAGCTAAAAGGCAGCTAGTAATTATCTTTAGACAAGGTATCTGTAATGGCCTGCATTATTAAAGTTTCACTGAAAAGTTTAGATTTATGCAATATATAGTGCTGTAAAGAAGTTTATATAAAATAGTAAAGTAATAGAGTAAAATATAGCAGAAGCCTGGATTTGTTGTGTCTTGGAAAAGATAAATATACCTGGTATAAATTAAGAGTCTCACACTGGTGCTAAATCAAGTGTTAGAAATACAAAGTTAGTTACAAGGAAATGAAAGGTTAGCAGAGAGTGAATTCAGCCGCTGCAAGAGTAAGAAAGTAGAAAATAGTCGAATTAAAACTAAATACATGAAGTCTGACAACTGTGCAGCCATTTATATTTATACTTGAAAGCTAAGAAAGGTTTAAAAATTGATACTCTGAGGTTGACACTAATTTACCAGTATATAGCCTTGTGAAAATCAGTTAAGTGCTGTTAGTTCTCTAAAGAGAGGACAACATGTTAGACAACTACCTGGAACAGCACATCTCGTTGAGCAGGATTCCAATTTTCAAATCAAGCTGAGTAAGAGGCCCACCCACCACCAACACTGGTCTGAGTCAGCTTTTCACTCTTCAAAAATATTACACCTATTATGGACACAGATCTGCCCACAGAGATATATGTATGCTGATCATTTCCAGACTGCATACTTTTTGTACAACAAACCTGCAATACACGCATAAATATTTCCATTTTTTGAAATTAATATAACACGCACTCATATCTATCTATCTGTCTATCTAGATATATACACAAACACACACACATTAGTATATAAATATATTTTTAGGTAGCATGTAAAAAAAATTGAAATTAAACAAGAGCATTTAACAAAAAGCAAGTTACTTGCCTCTGAAAAGTTTTTTGAAACTTATTTTCTTCCCAGCCTACATGAGGTCAAATCACCACAGATCATTTGTGAAGTATGCATTCAGTACAGGTAACTGTCCTGGAATAAAAAGCACAAACAATGCCTATTTATAAAACATTTATATAAATGTATAATTAAATAATGGCCTTTTAAAAGTGAATTTTTTTTTCTTCCTTCTCAGCACAAATCTCCCACCATGTATAGCTGTTTCTGATTAATACTTCCTCTAATATTTGGTACTTTCTGTCTCAAAGCCTTTTCTGATCTCCAGCTCAATGAACACATATCTCAAATTCCCAGATGAAACATGGTGCTGACTCCAGGGCTCAGAAGTATTTTTACTTCTGAAATCTACTGATTTCAAGAAAAGTTTTATGTGAATTATTAATTGTAAGTGTTGAATCACAAATCACACACTGTAAAAAAGTAAATCAGCGAGTAGGTAGCAGCCCTATGTGCTAAATATAATTTTAACTAAATACAAATTCTTTTAAGTCTTTCAGGGTTGAGGATTAAATACATACCCACTGAATTAAATAACCATGAACACAGATTAGAACTGGAGAAGGGAAAATAAAAACATTAAATTGGATTTATTTTACTTTTGTACTTCCCCAATAATATTTGTATATTAATTATTAGGTAGTTCCATTTGTTTGAAAGTAGTTTTGTGTCATTTTAAAGTAGATGGCTCATAAAAATTACACGAGTCAATTAATTAAAGGGTAATTTTTAATGATGTGAGATCAGTTTGTCCAGTTTTTCTTAAAATTTGAAGAAACATTTATTTAGTAGCTTCATGGAATATCTGTCAATTGGGAAACCAGGATAAATTAGGTTCTCCTGAAAAAATGAGCAAGAAATTAAAAAAAGAGTATAGAATGGAATTTAATTTTGTCTACCTAATTTAATGACTACAAAGATCCCAAATAAAATAGAAATGAAAGATCACATATGGAATAGTTTATTATTATTTATGTTTTCTGTACATACACACTAGAAATCATACATTTGTAAAAAAGTACTTGGTAAGTATTTTTATTTTTAAAAATTACCTAAAATTATGCATATTCTTTCCCTACCTGATCCAAACCAAACAAGAAATAATGTTAACAATAAAGCCTATGTAAAAAGACATAAAAAGAATATACTGTATGTATTAGGTCTGTCTGAGATGGCCTTTTGCTTATGTGTGCATAAGTTTGGGTGTTGTTTGGGGTGGGTTTTTTTTTTTTTTTTTGTTCTTCAATAAAGTTCCTTCTCTCAATCTACTATTTGTTGATCATCTTATTTTCTCTCCTCTATGCTGCTGGGTTGGGAAGAGATAGAGAGTGATGGGTGATGGGTCTCTGGTGTCCAGCCAAGGTCAAACCACTACACTATAGTTTGTGTATTTAATTAATAAAATAGAGTATTCTGAGGGTACCTCACCAGAAATACCCTCAGAGGGTCTGTGTGGGAAGTAAGGAAATTACTTCCTGACAGGGAATAAAGTCTGCTGTTGCTTCTTATTTGAAGATAGTGTTACAGAAATTAACAGATTATTAGAGTAAGAGAGAATAGAAAATTTTCCATGAGGCTAAATACTTCTCTAAGACCCTTCCAGGATGCTGAGACAATTTTTTGTGGAAGCAAAGACAAGGAAACTGTATTCTTCTGCCAGAACATCAGCACTTCCCACTGGATATACTTCACATCCTTCCCACATATTATACTGGAGTTAAAAACAGAGTTTTCTCAGACATAGCTTCTTAAGCCATAACTTTTAAGTTCTGATCAGTATGGTCAAAATACATGCAAGCATTGTTCAGGCTGAAGTTTAACTAACCAAACCAAAAGTACAATTACCTTGCTGACTTTGGAGAGTATGTACACAACCAGCCAAAATCATCAACTGGGTAAAAAGCCTGCTTATCTAAAAAGTGCCAACTCTAAATAAGTCAGAAAAATGGAAATACTATGCTGTTGACATCAGTTTTTGTTAATTTTATTTCATTTTAGTTGCTATTCTACTGAAGTGCTTATGGTATTTCTTCAGGGCCTTTTGAGAACTATCCTGGTAATTTAGTGTGTCAGATTATACTAGGTCTGCTCCTGAAATGATCTCTAAGTTTTGTAATTGGTTGTAAAATACTGCAATAATTTTACTTTCTCTATAGCCATTTTTTTCTTCATAAAATATTTCCAGTATCATAACAATGAATTCATTTTATGAAAGACTATCCTTTTCTATGTGTGGAGGAAATAAAAATAAAATGAAGTGAAGTTACTGTAAAGGAAATATTTTTTATTCTATTCTATAAATTCTATAAGTTACCTGAGGTAGTTGCCTTTTAAGTAACTCTTAATGCTTTAATCACACTGAACCTAAGATTATGAATGGCTAATCATCAATACAACTTTGCACAACGAGTTCTTCCTTGCTCCTTCCATTCATATTTAATTATTTTAGTCATTTATTTCAGGGTTGATTTCTCTCAAGAAAAAATTGAAAATTTCTCAAAAGGCTAAAAATCTAAGAGTCCAGAGATAAAGCTTCCTCTCCTCCATAGATGTTAAAACAATTCCCATGGAAAGAAATGAATCTTGTGAAACCAGCCAATTGCTTCCATTAGCTTTCATTACAACCAGATATTTGTGATATTAACTCACTCACTTTGTGATTAGATAAGGCAATAGAAAATTGAGCAAAAATGAATCTGCTAGAGGTAATGACAGCATGAGGGGAGCGGTAACAAAGAGGGGAAAGACTAGTTAAATAGGACTAGGTGAAATGTCTCTGTTTTAGAAAGAAGAATTTATTAAATGACTGATTAATGGAAGATGGAAATATAAGTACAGCTTAAAAGAATCTCACTTCTTTCTTTATGTTACCTTTCAAAGCAATGCAATAGCACAACGTAAGCTAAAGACTAGGTTGGCACTATCCTAAAAGTTATTAAAAACAACCTAATGCTTCTACTTTTTGTGTAATTCTATAGCCAGTGGAACATTTTATATAAAAAGTACATTTAAGAAAATGGAATATTGTTCACAGTTATCTGCAGAAGTGGATTCTTTATATCAAATGAAAAGAAATATCTGCCTGGAGTCGTAAGTCAGATGAAAGACTTCAGAGTGCACTTCAGAACCAAGCAAGTATTGACTAGATGTATGTAGTTCATATTGACAGTGAAGGGTTTTTCTAATATTACTTGAAGGTACTTAACTCTCCTGATTTTATGAGATGGGAGATCTTTAGTACTTGTGTTAGAGCTCTATTTAGAAAACTAGAGAGAGAAAGCCAAATTCAGCAGCACTCCTTTTTTATTCAAGTACAATTTCTAATCTCAGTAACATGGACATGTCACAGAACCACAGCATAGTTAGAGCTGTCTTTTAAATGCATTGTCCCTCCATTTTCACTCCAACATCTAGAAGGCTGGATTATTTATTTGCTTTTTGAACAAAGGTCAGGGTTGTATATAAGGCTTGCATAGTATCCACTATTCAGAACGAGAGAAAAAGCATAAATAAACAGGGAGGAAAAACACTTTAACAATTTGACAAGAAAAAACCAAGTGTTGTACCAGGCAAGAGTATGGGGTTTTTTGGAGACTTTGTTTTTCCATCTGAGTGAAAGAAAAATACAAGCCCACCTTTTCACCCTGTCAAAGTGAATTATTTTTTCTTCCTGGACAAAGACAGCAAAGACTAACTAAAAGAGTAACTGATCTGTTCCACCAGTCTTTAATGTTCAAGCACAGTTTGTTTGAAGTGCTGCACAAATGAATTCCTAAGAGTAAATGAACCATTAACACAGAGGTGTAGTTTAGATCTTTCAGTTGATTGCTCTAAATAAAAAAACCACCCAGCTATTCAGTCTTTCCTCCCTTGTATATCACATTGTTCCTGAGAATACAGATAATAGTGAGTGTAGGTTGTAACTGCTCCTACATACTGACAAATACATTGACAGGCTGTTGTTGAAGTACACAAAGCTGTGATTCCTGCTGTAAGAACAGAAATGTGGTTTCTGAATACTTGCAGTGATAACGTTACTCTCTGTCTTTTTGAGACTTTTCATTCTCCTGTATAAAGAAGAAATATTACCAATCTTTCACTGACATGTCTGAGCACTGCATTTAAATAAACCATACTATAGGCTGTACTCTGTCAGTTACGATTTTAACAGCCAAGCTTTGCCCCTTTCTGGGGAACATTTTTAATAACTCAGTTCTGAGGATCTTGTGTGTGAAGGATTGTTTATATCCAGTATAGCCTTCTTTAATTAATACATGCCATCTACAAATTATTCTTCCAATTTGTTATTACGTTGCTTTTCTCTAATCTTGAACACATGGGGTTTACATTTGCCTTGAGGAAAAGATCTATCAGACAAGTGTTCTAAAAAGAAAAGTTGACAAATACTACATGAATGAGTCAGAAATGATTTCTTGCATTTTGCAAACTGTGAGACTGTTCTAAACGAAGGATGGCAGTGAGCTGGAAATGGACTGATTATTGCAAACTCGATGCATTTTTCCAAATGGAGACAAATTTAAGAGGAGACAATGAGAACAGATGCCTAGGAAGGAGTCAAAATGCAAAGAGAAAGACTAGAAGAATGGCAAAGAATGATGGACACTAAGTGATTGACAAAATCTCAAGAATGATGTTTTCAGGAGAAGCCTGAGGCAGCATGTGTCAGAAAAAATATGTCTCTGAAATAACTCACTGAAGTTATTAGGATGTTATTCAGCCGTGGTTGAGCAGATGAAAGACAGAAAATGTTTATGAAAGGTCTGTAAGAGGGTCAACTTAAATGAA
The DNA here is from genome assembly GCA_039654755.1 of Calcarius lapponicus. NCBI lineage: Eukaryota > Metazoa > Chordata > Aves > Passeriformes > Fringillidae > Calcarius > Calcarius lapponicus. Next base: position 18,735,006 of record CM077466.1, on the reverse strand, counting down.
GTAATTTCTAGAGAACATACTGACTTTCAGGGGTTTTTTTGCTTACTCTTTGGTATTTTAATCTTCCCCCATGAAGTATGGGAATATAAACAAGGTAAAAGGTATATATAAAGGTATTTTGATATGTATTTTTACCACTTTTTTCTTTATGGCAAAAGAGGAAAAAAAGAAAAACAGTCTGAGAAGAAAAAAAAGCAGATCAGTATAGTAATGAAATAATTCATCCCATGTTGTTATTTTACCCCTCATAAATTAATCCATAAAAACCACTTCTCAATAATGTCTCCCTACAGAAATTTTCAAGAAGACCAATTACATACCTAGCACTGTGTTTTCAAAGGTTCATTCCAACAGTGCACTTCTGAAAGAATTAATCATTTAATATACCTACATGACTGAACCTTTTGAAATAAGAAATGTTAAGAAAATACAAAGTTTTAACTGAGAAAAACCTGTATGTATACAAGAAATCTCACTTAAGTAGCTTCTAGTAAAATGAACTTAATTGATTTCGTCCCTATTCCCTGACCCAATTTTTTTCTTTTCTTTTTGGTTGGCTATATTTTTAGGCACCACATTCTACAAACTGAGTGCCAAAAACACTTCCTATTTTCCATGCTATAAATACCTAACCATGCCATTTGTCTCTTTTACCTATCCTACATTTATTTCTCTATTGCAATTGTAACTACTGTTATTGTTTGTGTGTGTATGTATGTTTATAAATACAGTCCAGTTCTCAGTCAGTCTAAATCAGTACAGCTAAATTCATCCTAGCAAAGGATCAGTGCCCTAACAGCCTGCAGAACACACCCCACATACTCTGTTAAATCTGTATATCCAATGCAGAACCAGGTCTTTGCCTTGAGGAGAGGCCTGTTCAGTCCTTTGCTGGACATTTGACTTCTCCATGTATTTTTAAGCTGTTCTGTGGTCCCCTATTGAACATCATTGCATATAGTCTGCATTATGGAAAATCCTCACTTGGTAAGTCACTTGATGACATATTTGGGTGGCTGTGTATTTCTGACTGCTCTGGTTTTCTGGATAGGAGTTCAAAAAGATTTGAAAAGGGCAGAGTTGTGTTTGGCATGAGCTTTTATAGGTACAGCAAGGCTACTGCTGTCCTGGAAAAAATAGAATAAACATAAAGTGATAAGCCCTGGAAAACAAACTTTTTCCTGCTCCTCACCATTTCTTTTATTTCCTTTTTAGCTCTTTATTAGCAGAACTAATAAGTAATAAAGTAATAAAGAGCTGCAAATACCCATCTAGTGACTTAATAATAAATCCACCTTACCTCTTTCTTGGACAGATGTTTAAATCTGGAATTTGCTGCAGAATGCTTCAGGCAGATGCTCAGTCAGACTGCATGCTGTCATCCCAGAATTTCTTTTTCTGTGATATGTCTGGCTAATATTCAGCATATGTCAAAATAAAGTTATAATCTCCACTTCAAATTAATACCCTTATACCATATCAGTCTTCATGAGTGTTCTTTTTATTAACTGAAGTAATCCTAATTGCTTCAGACTGTGTCCAAAGCAAATTTGACATACGATATGTTACTGGTTTGGATTTTTTCTTTTTTATTTTTATTTCTTCACAGCTCTTTAAATGTAAATCACGAGTAGCCTCTGGTTATCAGGAACAGTTTGGAAATTTGACTGTCTTTTTATATAGAGTGTGTCATTCCAGTAATAGTGGCACTGTCTAGTGATTCAAAATACAGTGATATAATTTGTATCTCCACTAGAAATAGTCCAACAGTGAAGGCATTTTAGGAGCTAGCTACAGTTTCAGACAGAAATACTAGTAATTCTTAATAGTAAGAGACATAAAAAATACATTTATTTCCTAATTTGAATTTTTTTATTTACGATCAAAATTCTAAATAAGTATCTATAAATAAATCCACAATGTTTGTCAGGTTTTTCTCCGTGTAGACAAATATATCATTTCAGATGTCTCTTAGACAGTTGGAAACCTTAAAATATACAAAATCCTTTCAAGAGATTCACATTAATTTTACCCCACTTAAGTCTGAGTATTGTTATCAATGTATAATGGAACCAGAACTTCCCATTTACCAAATGCTTCAGCTGTTGTGAACATCCATTCTGAGATATCAAACTTAAAATGATGATTTATTAAACCTAGGATTCAAATATAGTATAATAGACATTTTTGCATGCATATTTGGAAAGTAACAGTAGAATGTAACCCTTGGTAAGAAATCTAAGTGTCTGTCTTTGTGACAGAGGAAAGAGAGTAAACTAAAGAGGAAAAAAGTATGTCCTGAGTTTAATTAATAATATTTTTGTATAATATAAAAAACCAAACCAGGAACAAGCAGTTCATACAACACATCTGAAAGGAATAATTCCCGCCAAAAGAAACTACAATTGTGTAATTGTGTAATCTGCCTGTGTAAAAAGTCCCTCTCCAGCTTTTTTGTAAGGCCCCTTTTAGGTACTGGAAGGCCTCAGTAAGTCTCCCTGCAGGCTTCTCTTCTCCAGGCTGAACAATCCCAGCTTTCTTAGCCTGACTTTGCAGGAGAGCTGCTCAAGCCCTGAGCTGCTCCAGCCTCTGATCATTTTTGTGGTCCTCCTCTGGACTTGCCTTGATGGGTCCATGTCCTTCTTATGGGGACCCAGAGCTGGACACAGTATTTATTGTCCAGGTGGGGTCTCATGATGGCAGAGTAGAAGGGCAGAATCATCTCCCTCCACCTGCTGGCCATGCCACTCTGGATGTAGCCCTGGATGAGGTTGGCTGTCTGGGCTGCTAGCCCACATTCTTAGCTCATGTCCAGCAGCAGGGCTGCTCTCAATGACTTCTTTTCCCGCTATGTACTCATGTCTGGGATTGCCCCTAGCCAGGTGTAGCGCCTCACACTTGCTGAACTTGTTTAGACTCACAAGCTTACTTCTCAAGTTCGTCAAGGTCCCCCCAGATGCATCCATCCTTCTGTCTTGTCAACTGTGCTGCTCAGCTTTGTGTCATTTGCAAACTTGCTGAGGGTGTGCTTGGTCTCACTGTCTGTGTCATTGATAAAGATATTAGTCTCAAGACACAACCCTGAGGGCAGCCTAGACATAGAGCCATGGACCACAAGCCTCTGGCTCATTGACTCTCAGTATGTTACTGGTTTTGGGTTTAGGAATTGGCTGAAGAACTCTTTGACCAATTCCTTATCCACTGAATAGCTCACCCTTCAAAACCATTTCTTTCCAGTGTGGAGCTGCTGTGTGAGAACATGTCAAAAGCCTTACAGAAGTCTAGATCGCATAGTTCAGTCTTCCCTTGCCTCCCCTTGCAGTTACTCAAATCCTCAAATTCTGAGTAAAAACTTCTGCAGGAAAGTAGTCAAGTGGAATAATTGTAATATTTTAGCTCCAGAAGATAGACATGGTGGAGGCAATTTAATGATCCAAATCTTCCCAAGGTATAGGGCTCACGTAACTCCAGGCTCTATTTGAAAACCTGCCCAAAATTATAATGCGGAATTTTAAGTCCCATTTATGTTTGTTTTTTTATTAATTCCAACCTCATTTACTATGTTCACTATTGCTTATGTCTCATTATTTGCAAATGCTGACACAACACTGATGGTAGCTGTGAAAGATAGTCTTTGTATTTAAAGCAGGAGCTTAAAGCAGATCACTACATCAAAAGAATACCATCTTCCCAGGATCCATTTCCCAGATTTCCAGGGCATAATTGCAACTTAGTTACTTCCCTCATTAAATATCAGACTAACTTCTGAAGCAAATAGCATCAGGCAGCCTTCACTGGAGTAATATGGCATGTTATAGACTTTATTCAAATATATTTCTCTTTGCAAGGAGAAATCTACACCTACGTTCCAGCCTGGTTACTTAAAGATCTTCAGTTGAATAACTGTCTCATGTTTTGTGAGTGTAAGCAAAGGGATTTTAAAATGTCTATATAGAACGCACATCAAGTTTGCAAATACACCAGAGTTTGCAAAGACAAGATTTGGGTTTATTAAGGATGCAATATGATTTTCTCTAATTCAGGTAGTCAGCATTTGGGTAAAAACCTCATAATTGTTACCTGTATTAATTCATTTAAGTCCAGATATTTTTAAATCTTGCTATTAGAAATCTATTGATATTTTATCACCTTTAAAAACTTTAAATGAACCGTCTTGTCTTTCAAGTTACAATTGTGCATAGCAATATGTTAGACATAGATAAAAACTGAAAAGGATTCTGTGAAACCTACTGTGTCCATATGGCCTCAGCAATTTCTACATGAACAACATTAGACTAAAAGCTCTCAGGACACATAAGAGCCTTCAGAGGTTTTTTGAGTTTTCAGATAAAAAAATATGTATTTTATTTTTCCAACTCAAAACATAAGGACTTATTAGTCAACTAGTTTTAAAGCAATAAAAACAAAACAACACAATCAATAATATAAAAGATTTGCTATTTTTGGAAGGCAAGAAAAATTATTTTCCAGTGTTTTTCATAAAAGTTGTCGCTATGGATAAAAAAGAATGACAAAATTATGGAGCCTGTTCCCATCCCATGTTTTCCCTTAATAGTTCTCTCAATCATAATTCTTTTCCATATAAGATTTCTCCTATTATTCACACCAGAAGGAACACTGAACACACAAAAAACCCAAACAAATAAAATTTACTTACATGAACTGCTTCAAGAGCCTTAGTGATACACAATTTTGTTATCAATCAGTCAGAACTAAACATTTAAGCATTGGTCAAAACTAGGTCAAAATATAAAATAAGGGAAAGAATCTTAAAATCATTGTAAGTAACTGAATTTTCATATGTGCTCATTTTCACTTTGAAATCTTTCTTTAAAACACATCCAGAATACTAAAGTGAAGGGAGGGAAAAAAAGCCCCATTGTCATTTGCAAAGCTTCTTATAAGTAATTTTCAGCACTTCAGAAGCAGCTAAAACTACCATTCTAAAACAGAAAAAGTATAGGGGAAATGGAAACTGGAAATAAACCTTTACAATATTTAAATACTTACTTTAAAGAAGCTTTTTAAGATGGTTTTAAAGTTGCACTTTGGGACCCCTGTTGACTTCTTTTGTGAAAGCATTCACATAATTGAGAAAGCAGCAAACTCCCTGCTCTTTTTTTAGAAAAAGCCCATCTCTTTCTTTATGCTTTTGTTCAGATGAACACCTGGCCTATAAAATTCAGTGACAGAACTTTCCCTAGGGTGCCATTTTTGTAGAAAGCTAACAAAACTTTAAAAAGTATATTTTTTTGCCTCACTGGAGCTTACACAGCTTTATTTTACACTTTTTCCATCTGTTTCTCTGGCTCATCTGTGGGAACTAGTGTGTTTAATGGAAGCTGTATCACTTGTCCAAGAGAAGCCAGAAGTCAGCAGGTTCCTGCCTACTTCTGGCTGGCAATCCAGCCAAAATATTCCAGGGAGAGGAAGACAGTAGGGAAGGAAGAGATGGGAGGAGAAGAAAAGAAAGTTTCTCATTTCTTCTGCAAAAGACTGCATTTGTAAATATGTTCGGGGATTAATGGAAGGGAGTCTCTTATTGCTTGGTGGGGGGCCCGAATTAATTAATATGAAAATAACACCCAGGAATTCTTATAATGTCTTTTTAGTTGGACTGACAGCTGGCCTAAGATCTTGTTCTGCCTTCCATCTAGACCAAGTTCTGCTCTTTTCTCTTGCAAACCTTATGCCTTGGTTATAGAAGACTTTAAAAAAGCGAAGGAGGAAGAACACATGCAAAACAAGCAATGGACTCCCTCAAAACTTTAGGGAGTGATAAATTCTTTAAAATTATTTCCATCAGCACTGCTTAAATTTAATTGTATTTCTTAATATTATATTATTGAAAATAAAGTGGAATTCAAATATTACCAAAGATTCAAGATATTTATGTTTTAAATTCAATAGCTTGCATGTTGTAAAGTGCTGCAGGAGTAGATGTGAAGAATATAGACTAATTTTCCTTTGGATTTTCTCCTAGCCATTATATGCCATATAAGCAAGATATATACAGCATTTTGTGTCAATTAAAAAAGAAAATGGCAGGTCTTAGATGCTAACTTCTATCACAGCAATGTGCATTTCCACACAACTTCCTGATAGCTCAGTGATAGGTTTCATTTTGTTTGGGATTTTGATGCCACCCTTTCCAGTGTCTGCCTGCACTGCATTAGATAAAACCAAACCCTAACAGCTGTCATGTGCAATTCCTTCTCCCTCTCAGCCTGTCCCTGAGGGAAGAATTGTGTGCACTGGAGTGTTTTCTTTTTGATAGGCTTCTGCATCTTTTTTGAATGTACATGTTTTTCTCCATTTATATTACAGAAAAGAAAGCCAAGAGAATGTGCCTCCCACATGAAGAGAAGTAATGAATGTGGAAAGATTTCGGAAAGGTAAACGGGGCTGGCCATGCACAGACTTGATAGGCTGTAGTAACCTATTGCTTTTAGTAAATCTGCTTCCTAGATCAGCACAGAAATATCCATAGCACCACATATGGGATTCATTCTATTTCATGGAAGTCTTTTTTAGAAACTAATTAATGAAAACAGTTATCTTTCCAGCTGAGTTGAAAGGACTGAGAATATCTGAGTTCTCCTCTAGGTAACATAACAGCACTTAGTTCACCTAACGCCTGTTACAGTTTCACAGGCACGTCAAGAATAGGCTTCTACACTGGCCATCAACTAAACAAAAAAAGATCATGATTTTAGGAGGTTTTATCATTAATGTGTGTTCAGTGAAGAGAAAAATAAAGAAGGCAGTCCAGTATTTTCCCCTTGGCCTGCTCCATGGAGTATCAATGATTGTACAGTGAGGTCAAGGTGTCATCATTACACTAATTTCTCAGAACCATGTAACAAACGTACAGGGAAATTCAAATGCAGAAGGATTTTCAGAATTCTGAAACATTTTAAGCTGGGATATTTATATCCTGAGCACATACTTTGAAAAGCTGATTTTAAGAAATAAGAATACACTACTCCTACCTAGTCAGACTAAGCTGAAGATAATTTCTACCTTAAAATTAAATTGTTTCATTACAAAACAATTAGTTCAAATGCTTTGAGAATTGGTTTCAGCAATTCCCTCTATTCCCCAATTCACTGTCTGCACAATAGAAATGTTTCCATTTGTTTCCTACAGTATTTGCACTTCATGGGAATAGCTATTGTATATATCAGCTAAGTTGTAAGCTTTTTAAGAAAATTCCACAGCTGTGTGATCTTCCTTTCTGCATCAGTATCATGAAGCACATCAGATATATTGATTTGGTATATCAATTTTGTTTCTAGAGGTTCTAATCTTTTCTGCTTTTTTTAGTACTTTGTTTGTCTGATCGAGGTTCAAAGCTGGTATTTTATCATACTTCTTGCCAGACTGCAGAAGCTTCTTAACAAGAATGTATTCAGCACTAAATATATTGAAAATAGTAGTTTAGGTAGCAAAACAATATTGAGGAAAAACTTAAATGAAAAAGCTTATTTCAGACTGTACTAAGTGGTATAAACCATAAATAGGAGTGTATGCTCCACAGAGCTCCATTTTTGAGCCACTCTGCTTCAAGATCTTCATAAACTATTTGAATGCAGGACAAGAAGGTATACTAAATAAACTTGCTGACAACATCAAATTGGGAGGAGCTGTTGACCTACTTGAAAGCAGTGAGGCCCTGTAGAGAGAACTTGTCAAGTTGGAGGGCTAGACTATCACCAACCAAACAAAGTTTAACAAGGGGAAGTGCCAGATCCTACAGATGGAACAGGACAACCATGAGTGTATATCCAGACTGGGGAACAAGGGGCTGGGGAGCAGAACTGCAGACAGAGATCTGTGTCCTGGTCAGTGCAAAGTTGAACATGAGCCAGCAGTGCCCTGGCAGCCAGGAGGGCCGGCCCTGTCCTGGGGGGCATCAGGCACAGCATGGCCAGCTGGGCAAGGGAGGGGATTGTCCTGCTCTGCTCTGCGATGCGCTGGGGTGGCCTCACCGTGAATATTGTGAGCAGGTTTGGGTGCCACAGTATAAGGACAATATAGAGCTATTAGAGAGCATCCAAAGGAGGGCTGTAAAGGTGGCTAATGGTCCAGAGGAGAAGCAATCCAAGAACTGCCTGAGATGACTCAGTCTCTTTAGCTTGGACAAGAGGAGACTAAGGGAGAACAGCGCTGCAGTCTACAACTTCCTCATGAGGGGAAGAGGGTGGGGGGACACTGATCTCTTCTCTGTGTTGACCAGTGACAGGACCTGAGGGAGTGGCCTGCAGTTATGTCCGGGAAGTTTAGGTTGGGTATTAGAGAAAGGTTCTTCACCCAGAGTTTGGGCACTGGAACAGGCTTCCCAGGGAAGTGGTCACAGCTCCAACCCTGACAGAGTTCAAGAAGCATTTGGACAATGCTCTCAGGCACATGGTGTGGCTCTTGAGGTCATCCTGTGCTGGTCCAGGAGCTGGACTCAGTGACTCTTGTGGGTATCTTCAAACTCAGGATATTCTATGATTGTGCTACCACTGCTGCTATTAGCTAAGTCCAGTTTTGGTTTTCATTGCTGTTACATTCATGCTTCTAGTAAGATTGTAAATAATTCTATGTTAGGTAATTAAATAGAACAAAACATATTCTACATGAAATGCAAGATTTCCACTACTTTTCTCAGAAGTAGACCTAAAAAAACTGAAAACTTTTTACAACACAAAATCTAAAGTACAAAAATGAAAGTATCTTGATTTTATGGGTTGAACTACTTGTCAAAACAGAAAGAAAGCACAACAGGGAAAAACATAAGCTTTAAATGCACGGTAAGATTACCCATATGGAATATAAGGTATTCAATCCCTGTTTCAATCCCTTGCTTTGAAAAGTTTTATAACTCCATGCTACTACTTGGTTTATTTTACTGCTTTAAATTAATAAGTAAATGTTTCTTCTAGCTAATCTGAAGACTTCTCAGTTTCATCCTAGTGAAAAATAGAATTAAATTATTCTTGAATCTGTCAGAGTAACACTGCTGCTTTCGAGCTCTGACTAATAGGTACAGGTCATTGCCTTGGAATCTGTTTTCCTAATAAAAAACAACTGCTTTAGCAATGCTGCTTCTACAATGTGTCACAGAGTATTTACCTCATTCTCTTAAGCATGGCTTAAATAACAAGGTATTGCTGACTTCTAGGGGAAGGAGTTCACTTCTCTCATCTTCATTTCTTTATATATCATTCTTCATTCTACTTTTGAAAAAGCAGGAACAATACAGTTAAAAGCACATTTTTATCTTTACTTGTATCTCATCATCTGCACTATGGATTCACAGCTTTTATGAAAGGCCAGCATCTCCCACACATAATGCTTCTATCTCCTGCAAGGCTAATATTTACCACATCTCTCCAAGACTCTCAGAATATGATTCATTTCAGTCACTCAAAGAGCAGTAGGTCAAATGCATACAGGAGCGTTAATATTACTTCCTAAACCCAAGTCACAGATCTCAACAAGATGATATGTGGAAGTGACAAATATAAAATGATCCCTAAAATGACTGCCTTATATGTTTTTTGCGTTTTATTGTCCTTTCCTAATAATTGTCAGTCCAGAGAAAAAAAAAGAACAGTGAAACAAGGCTTTCCATGAACTCCCTTAAAGTACTTCAGTACTCTTACCACTGTAAGACATTATGCTTGAAGATCTGCTTTTCTTCTATTCTGTCCCCAACTCTGCCCAGATGAGTTTCTATACTTCAGTTCTATGCTTTAAATATCAATTTTTACTCCATAAAATGAGGGTAAAATTTTAATTTTTACAGCAGTCTGAAAAATGCACATTATTTAACTTTTTAATTAAAATAGCAAATTTTACATACTACATTTTTAGTCCTTTAAATTGTAAAATGCTTTACAGAGAAAGCCATAGTCTTCATTTTTCAATATAGGAACATAAAAAGAGAACATCTTTCATTTTTATGATCAAAACCAGATACAGGAAAATTCACAACTTAAAGAGACTGATCAGAGATGAATTGTCTGTATTTGGCTCTTTGTTAACAATAGTGATGCTTGTTGACAACATATTTATTGTAATAATATAACTTTTTCTGGGTTTAAGTATTTATACAGATCATTTACTTCCATTTTCCACAAAGCTAGTCAGTATTATTGGGGGAAGGAGGGAGATAGAACTCATTCAAACCAGAATCAAGAAACACTCAGTTGGCTGAGGCTGTAATAGTGCATCTTAGATAAATACACTGTCATAACTTTATGTCCATGCATGTTAGAGGTCTATATACAAGTGATGTTAAAACTTTGGTCCACACTCAGTTGTTAGAATTTTTTATATTATTGAAGGGGGGAAAAAATAGAAAATTAAGAAGAGAAGTTTTTTGTCTTTCATGAGTCTCAACTTGCTGCATCACTTCACAGACAATCTATATTTACATTGACTCAGAAGGGGTTTGCAAAATATCAGCTGTTCTATTAAAGGCATGTAAGAATTATCAACATGCTTAATCAAATAAAATATAACACAGCAACAAAGTAAAACATCTTTGTCAGATTTATGGTAATGGTACACTTGAGGAAATTACAGCAGTTGCTCTATGTCATTTTTAACATTCTGAAACGTGCAATGTAAAGTCTCATATGAATTTAACTACACATTACTATTTCACTATAAACACTTTCTGTAAGCACAAGGGATTATAGAAGAATATTTTTCCTCTTAGACTGACTTCAAATCAAGTAGTCCTACATCACAGAAGAAATGTGAATGAATAACAATACAAAAGAAAAAATCTAACTAAACAAAACACACAAACAGTATAACCCTAAGCTGCTCATCTAACCAGAATAATATGGCTGAGCCATGCAAGTACAAAACTGCTAAACCATGGCCATCATCTTCAAATTCTTTTTAGAGAGGCAGGTCTGTTTTAGGTGACAATTTAGGCGACAGAATCTGGATACGTGCTAGGATTTTAAGTAACATGTAACATACTCTGCTACTTTGCAAGCAATATAATGGGATATTACCAAACATGAATGAAGTTTAGCCATGAGGAAAAAAACCAGATTAAACAGAAAATTGCAAGTATTTATCCAAGCTAGCTCTGTCGTTGGGGAACATCTAATTGAGGAGGACCTCACAACACAACAATTCCTGCAATATCTGTATGAAATTTTCTATAATTGCAGAGGACTATCCAGATGGCTAATATAACAGGGTCTATAGATGTCACCCAGCAGATGCTTCAAAGGAGGATGGAAAAAAACTTTCAATGGCAGCTAAGTACTGTCTAAGAATAAACTTGCTGAAGCAGATGAGAAGTAAATAACTGTATTGATTTTTATACTTCAACAATATCTACCTCACACATTTTATGGTCTATTTATTACAGTTAGATTAGTTTGATGCATTTCATCAAATGCTGTTTTATTAAAATCTTGTTAACATTCATTTAGGATGATCACATTATAAATTATAGAAGAATTAATAGAGCTGGAGAGCTCTATTCCCTATGCTGTTTAAGGTGTCAGTGCAAATAAGACTGGAGGGGCCAGAGCTGGATGTTGGACTGAATCACTGCTGAGAAAGCCAACCTAAGGAAAGGCACGCACACTTTAGAGGTCACTGGGTCCACCACCCTGCTCAAGTACAGTCACCTACATCTGGCTACACAGGACCATCTACAGATGTCTTTTGAATATATTCAAGGTTGCAAAATCCAAAAATTCCCTGGACAACCTGTGGCAGTGCTCAGTCACCTTCACAGTGATTCCTGACGTTCATAGAGCCTCTCCTGTGTATGAGCTTGTGCCATTTGCCTCTGGTCCTGTGGCTGTGTATGACTGAAAAGATCCTGGTATCCATACACATGGATGTCCCTGAGCTTTTTCTTCTCCAAGCAGAACAGCCCCAGCTCTTTCAGCATGCCCTCATATGGAGGATGCTCCAATCCCCTCATCATCTTAGTGGGCTGTTGCTGGACTCTCAGCAGTAGTTCTGAGTCTCTCTTTTACAAGGTAGCCCAGAAGTGGACACAATATTCCAGATATTTAGGATAAGTAACTGCAGATAGGCCTGTGTATCTATTTACAGATACATAGGATGTGCTGGATTATTAAAACTCAAGAAACTCAGAACTGGAAAGTTCCAAAATGTGTATTTGCTCAAGCCAATAAGGCCTTTTTTGAGGTAGGACTTACCAATCAAAGAACATGATTGTTCTGATGTGACCATGACCATCTTTTGCATTTTAGAAATCTTCTGCCCATCCCTCTGAAGAGCAGACTGAATCACATAGGCTTAAATGAGACCTGTGATGCCCATCTGTTTCCAATTATGTCTATATATGGCTTTTTTTATGCATTACTTAACAGACTAATTTTATATCCATTTATATTATGAAGCCTACAAATTTCTCTAGCAGAACTTTCCTCAGTACTTGTTATATTTAAGACAATTTTTCTACCTAATTTCTATGAAAATTTTTAGAATAGATGCTTTAATAATCCAAGACAAAAATATAAGCAGTTTATAACTGTTTTTTATAGCCAGTGCAATCAATGTTTAGTTCCCAATAGAACACATACAGATTTCATTAGAATTCGTAGTTTTGGCACACAGAGTATGTGACCAATGTTATCTTCCCACAGGAGAAGTGTGCTCAGCATTTCTGTTTACATATGAGATTCCATACTCCACATCATAACTTAAAAATTAATTAAAAATACCTCCCAAACAAATAAAAAGTAATTAGGAAAACAAAACAAAAGAAACACACCTAGGGAATCAGTAGAGAGCTTAAAGTGACCACAAAAAGAATTAGCCATATGCTCTTCCCACGCTGTATAACACTGGGAAAATCTTTCAAGGAATTTTTTTGCCTTTGTAACATCATTTTTTGCCTTTGTTTTTTTCTCTGCGTGGGAGAATGCCAGTGAAACTTCAGAAACAAGCAAGAAGGTTTTCCACATGTTTCTATGTTTCCTCCACTTTTCCACCCTCCAAATATCAAGGTACAGTTAAGAAATACAGATAAGAAGTTGGGGTAGAAATAGTCTAATGATGTCATGGAAATCTATCAAAAATATTGGACAATGTCTGATTTAACTGTAATCAGACTAAATGTAATCTACATTGTCAAATTTGCCTGAGAATAGATTGGGTGGAAAAAGTTTTTATACTTTCAGCTTTGAAATTTTTGTGCATTTCAAACTGTATGAAAAAAAAAGGTCTTTTTCAGAAGCTAATAATCTAAAAGTATGTAAACATCTCTGAGTTAGAATAGCATCATATTCTACCTCATATAATGTTTCATTTGCCATTTGGACGCAGAAACCTTAATTTTTCTTCTAGAGTTTCTCACATTTTTGATTGCTTATTATAATCTTTTTTCTGTAGAAGACTTTTTTTTTATACTCCACAGAGGATTCTATATACAAAAGAAAACTGATCTTTGTAAACTATCATTTACTCATTACCATTAAAGAATCTGAGAAAATAATTAGGATAAATTCAAAAGCAGCATTTTAAAATATACTTGTTTTATTAAACTTTCCAAAGATTTTAGCCTTCAGTGTAAAACTGCAGTTTTAAACATATGCATCTTCTACTTATCTTTTGCTTTGACAGGCATTGAGAATTCAAAGATCCACATTTTAATATGTGAACATAAATATTTGCTTATTAAAACCAACCAATTGAAGCTGAAACTGTATAAATTCTACATTATTTTATCCCTGTTTTGGTTTTTTTCCACAAATTACTGTTAACTGACTTGCTGAAAGTTTAATAAACCCATATGTAGATCTGTGGTGAGATGACCTTGGCTGAGTGCCAGTTGCTCACCAAGCCACTCTATCACTCCCTTCTTCAGCAGGACTAGGGTGAAGAACAGATGATGAAAAAAAGCCCTCATCGGTCAAGATAAAGATATTTTACTAAAGCAACAGAGAAGGTCGAGTTCAGACAAGCATATGAAACAAAGATTTATTCTCTACTTTCCATCAGCAAGATATTTCCAGCTACTTCCCAGGAAGCAGAGCTTTAGCATTATAGTGGTTTCTCTGGAAGGCAAATGTTGTAAATAACAAATGCCCATTTATTTCCTTCTCCTTTGTTTTGTTTTTATATCTGATCTGACAACATCTGTTATGTAACACCTGTCTGGTCATTTTGGGCCAGGAGTCCTGGTTGTGCCCCTCATGAAACTTTGCCCAAGCCCAGTTTACTGGTTCAGGGGTGGAATTTTGGGGAGAGGGCACTGCTGCTGTGCTAGAGCTGCTCAGCTGTAGCCAAAACCCTGGCATGGTATGACACCAGACCTTTCCAGCTACCAATGCAGAGCACAGTGCTATGGGGCCTTCCCTGGGGGACAATTAACTCCATCTCAGCCAGACCTAATACAAAATCATAATACAAGACTACAAAGAATAATGCATGAATCAGCTAAAATTACCTAACTCAGCCCTTCATATTATAAGGAAAAAAAAGAAGAAAAAAACTACAGAAGAACATGAACCCTAACCTTCATTATGCAAAATTATGTAAGTAAAGCAAAGATGTAAAGAAAAATCATTCCACAAATATAGATCACAAGTTGTTATGAAGCAATTAAATTGCTACATAACTCTCAGTAAAAATGGGACATAAGATAATTAGAAATGCTAATGTTAAGAAAGTTTGGACTTTGTTCACATTTTAACTGTTAATTGCTGCAATTAAAAATGAGGATTTTGCTTTAATTTTTGTTATGAAGAGTTCAGAACTGAAATGTATTTTGAAGCTGTCACTGCTGAAAATGAATGCTGAACCATAAATTTGGATATGCAAAATACTCTTTTAGGTTCATTACTATTAGTTTGTTTTTCAAGGAGAAATCATACCACTGGACAAAAAATCCCACTTCTTTTCTTTTATTTGAAGAAATAAAATTTTAAATTACTAAGTCATTAATTAAAGTTTGCTATTACAGTACTATATGATTCATATACTGTTATTGCATGACCAACTAAAATACAAAATCAGAGTTAAGCTCTACTGAATGGCAAATGGGACAGAGAAAGGCACACATTACAAAAAACCAACACAAAAACCCAGATCAAGACTAATGCTATCACTGCATACAGTTAGACTTCCCACCAATTTTATGAGGCTTTGGGTATCTGATTAGTAGGAGTAAAGGGAGGGCAGAACATGGGCATGTCTAGAAGAGCCTCCATCATCCTACCAATAAATTGTTGAAAATATGTTAAGAAAATAACCCAGTTATCTACATCTTCTATTACAAGGTTTAAAATTTGTTATTTAGAGAGTATTGTTTTAAAAAGTATACACAGCAATTATTTCCTTCCTTTTAATGGGGCTAGACACAGGGTTTATGTCACTGTATAATTATTATCTGGCACTATTTCAAGGAAAAAAAATAAATCAACCTATAATATTGAAATGAAAGTAAAATGACATATTATTCTGTGGGCTAGCTGAATTATTTGAAAAATAATTTTGAGATGTTACTTTGGTTTGTGGTATAATGGAGAAGGAAACAGGAAAAACAGGCTGAGTCAGCCCTAATTATTTTATTCACTCAGAAATGAAAGTTTGCTTTAATTTTGCAGTAATTAGTCATCTAAAAAAAAAAGTTCAAACCCAGTAATGGAAAATTAAAATGTTCAAAATTAATATACATGTTTTCAAAGCCACTAAGTTCTTTTAGGATAAACATCCTAATAAGAGCAAAAATAAAAAGCGGCTTTTAAAATAAAATGAAAGTGATGGAAAAAAGTTTTTAATTATTTCCTGTAGGTTTCTACTTTATCAACTTTATTAATGAAGTATCATAGTACCCAAATGTAATTCTGGAACCTGGACTGGCTGTTATTAGCTACACACTTTGACAGTTCAAGTGAAATTATCTGCAAGGCTAACTTTGTGACGGAAAAAAATAGAATACTTTCAAAAAACATAATTATAACAATAAATTAACAATAAATGTACTATTTACAGTATTTCAGAGCAGATTTATTGAAATTAAAGGTGCAATTTTAATCAAATAAATATCTGGATTTCAAACTATCTAGGAAGACAGTTATCTATTAACAGAGCAATATTATAACTATGTTGAAATACTGTTTTTATTTACATCACAGATCGTTAGAAAAGCTGGCAATGTGCCCCAGTCTCCACTTACTTTTAAACCTGAATTTACCTTCACTCTCCTTTCCCTTAGAAAAGTCAAGCTTTTCTATCCAAGAGAAACAATTGACATCAAAGGATTGTTTTTCCACTCACTAGCTCTAAGCTGCTTTTCATTGTTTGAAGGAATTATTGAAGAGACTCAACACAGAATTTCAATCAGATGCACAGTTTCTGGTTCATTGATTGGCCAATTCTTTTGGTGAAGAAAGGTAACAAAAGTCCTTTTTAAATCTAGTGTTCTCAGAGAGGTCGCATTTGTGCTTTCTTTAAGCTACTCTTCGTGATGCTGTGGTGTCAATGAATTTCTACCCACCCACACAATCTGCTGTCCTGGACTGCAAAGCAGTTTCTCTCAGCTGTTCTTCAGGCAAAGTCTGAAATGTTCAACCTTCCTGGAAGCGAAGTTTAGCAGAAAGGGAGTCTTGCAAATGTCTCAGGATCCCTAACTATGAGACTGTCTCCAAATCTGATTGACTCTGTGAAAATGATCATTTAGACAATCTGACTTTGCAAGTGTTAGCTCAGTAAATTTTGATCCTTCAGTTCTTACATGTCTCTTACTTCTGATCTTGTTTTTTTGGTTCCTGCTAAGATACTTATGCTGATGGATAAAGATTCAATCAATGGTCTTCTTTTAGCTTGCAGGGATTCTAAAAGAAATACTGAGATAAAGGACTTCTAAAATTATGTGGAGTTGACTCATATATACAGCTGCTGCAGTGAACAGAGTGGGAGGTAAGCTTGGATGTCTGCTAATTCCTTAAATTTACATGACATGTATATATATATATATATATGTATATATATATCTAAAATAAATGTTTCAGCTTCCTAATTTTTATCCCGAGTACTTTGTATCTAATGTAAATCTGAAATAACTACTTAATTGAGTAATTTCTTCTCCCTGAACACATTACCAGAGTGAAAACAGGACCAAAGTTCTGTCAGCTGCATAATGCTAAATCTCTCTCACATATTGTAGGGACTATTGCTAGATGACTGCCAGGCATTTAAAATAGGCAGCCCTGTTCCTAGTCTGTTATTATTGCTTCTTTCCCTTTCTGGAGTTTCTAGAGCAAAACCACAAGAATACTTCATTTTGGCATTACTGTCACAGTGTAAGTAAGCACTCATTACATTTATGACTCCACAAACAAAAGAGACATTTGATACTGAGCACCATTACAGTGGTGAGTTGGAAAATATAACACTTTTAGTAAAAAGAAAAAAATTGCTTGAGTTAAAGTATAGTCAGCTGAATAAAAACTACAATCTGTGTAGCCAGCCATGTTAGAAAATATTCAAATTATGCTAGAATACATTTTAAGCAAGTTTAATGAATGCTGACATAATTAACTCAAATTTTGATACAATGTTAAAAGTATTTCCAGGATCTTTAGCCTGAAGCATAAACCTTGTCATTTAACAGACACTTTTGGGACTCTACTGTGTCAGCTCAAAACAGAGCAGTCTCCAGGGAATCTCTGCATGGACTCCAGCTTGTGATGGGACTGCAGAGCTGGGAATCTGACTGTGCTGAATTGGACCTCATCTCACATACTTTCAGGAGATATGGAGAAGTCACACATCACCGTGTTGGTGTGATCTAAATCTGCTGGAGTTAAACAGTTCTGTTTTGGCACTGTTTACTGAGCTTAGCTCTGTTGTATTGTGTCTGGGTTTCAGCTGGAATAAAGTTGATTTTCTTCCTAATAGCTGCTACAGTGATATACTTGGATTTAGGATGAGAATAATGCTGGTAACACACTAATGTTTCAGTTTTTGCTAAGCACTGTTTACACTAAGTCAAAGACTTCCCAGTGTCTCACACCATCCTACCAGTAAGTTGGCTGGAGGGCACAAGAAGCAGGGAGCAGACAGAGTTGGGACAGCTGCACCAAACTGGCCAAGGGGGTATTCTTTACCATATGGTGTCACACTCAGTATTTAAACTAGGAGGAAAACTGGCTGGGAGCTGCTGCTCCAGAACTGGCTGGGCATCTGTTGGTGGGTGGGGAGAAATTCCATTGTGCATAATCTTTTTTGTGTACTTGAATTCTATCATTATCATTATTATTATTGTTATTATTGTTATTATTGTTATTATTGTTATTGTTATTATTATTATTGTCAGGTTTTGTCTTATTAATTTGTCTGCATGTCAACCTATAAATTTTCCTTTCTTTCCCACAACTCTCTCCCCTATCTATATGAGGCAGAGAGTAGTGAGCAAGCCTCTGTGTGGTGTTAACTGCCTGTCACATTAAACTATGTTCTTTTTGCAACCCAGCATCGGGTTTGAAGGTTTGAGATAACAACAGAGCTGACTAGAGTGTATTAAAACAAAGTTCTTATATGCATTCATTATATTAGTTTCATAGTCACTGGTAACAATGTTGATTTATTTGCTCTCAGAGCTTTTGCACGTGGTCTTAGTTGTGTCATGTAACACATTTGTAGTACGTGTTCCCTGTTCTATTGTTTATCATCTCTGGGGGGAGCTGGGTTTAGGTTATCATGTTGTTGTACTTTGTAACGCTGACTTATGATATGATAAAACTGCTGGTCGTGACACTAATCTGGTATTTGTACTCCGTATTGCCATCAACTCTGTACTTCAGGAGCCATCTATTGGGAACTATTAATAATTACACCTTTTACTTTTCTCCTCAGAGAGCTGATCTACAGGGGAGATAACTTATCCATCTTTGCCTTCTCCAAAATTAAAATAGTTCTTGAGAATTTTGAATATTGATGGGATTTTCAAACTATGGTGTTCCTATTTCTATGGCTCTTGAATGTGCTGCTGGTCTTATTTAAGCTGCAAACAATTATATAAGAATAACATCCAGAGATCTACCCTGAGCCTGCATAGCTATGAGTGGCAGGGTGTGTGAGGTAGCAGAGCAAGAGCAGTGGTCAGCTCCAGCCTTTTGGAATTTTCCTTGAATAAGTGCAGAATCTGAAAAACTACTTAAATATATATATTGGAAAAATATATACTGTCTGCTTGCAAATCCAGAGACACAAAATCACTGCAGTGTGCTGAGGCCTGGCCAAGGCCTACTGAGTCATGTTCTGTTAAGTAACCTCAAAGGGAAGGGAAGGTCTCTGAACACAGTGACAAAACAACATGTGGCTATTGCAGCCCTGGTGACAGGAAGCAGGTTATTCCAACCCCAGTGATGGGCATTGTGGCTATGCAAACCCCAGTGAGAGGCACTGCAGCTGAACCACAGGACCAATCCATGCCAGTATCAGCCCTCCCAAAGGACCCTTCTGTTGTGGGGTCCTGGAGGTTGAAGAATGATTGCCAATCACTACCACAATGGTGCTCTGACAGCAATAGCACACCAAGATTCCCTGATTCTCATCCATATGATGACTCCTGAACTGGAGGTCTAAGGAGTGATCAGCAAGACTTGCTCACCTTTTAACAATCCCATATGAGCAGTGCAAAAGCCCAACAGAGAGTGGAGACTAATTGTAGACTGCTGTGGCCTGGATGAAGTCACACCACCCCCAAGCACTGCTGTTTTGGACATGCTTGAACTTAAATACAAGCTGCAGTCACAGAAAGCCAAACAGCAAGCCACAAATGATATAATTAATGCAGTTTTCTCTATTCCTTGGGCAGCAGCAGGACACTGTTTTCTTCCATTTGGAAGGAAATCCAGAAGACCTGGAACTGACTGCCCAGGGGTGGAAAGACAGCCCTACCAGCAACCATGGACTGATCCAGACTGCACTGGAACAGTGTGAAGCTATATGGATGATATCATTGTGTGTGACAATACAGCAGAAGTTTTTGAGAAAGGGGAGAAAATAGACCACATCCTTCTGAAAGCCAGTTTTGCCATAAAATAAAGTAAGGTCAAGGGGCCTGAACAAGAAATTAAGTTTTTAGGAATAAAACAGCAAGATAGAAATTGTCAGATCCCAATGGTTGTGATCAACAAAATAACAGCAACTTCTGAACCAATTAGCAAAAAATTATACATTGTGTTATTTTTTTATCTTTCTTGAACATTGTGGGATTTTGTAGAATGCAAGTTCCAAATTACAGCCTGATTGTCAGCCCTCTCCATCAAGTCACACAGAAAAATATATATCCAGCATAGAACAAGAGACACTGAATAGTTACTGATATGGAGAAAATATTTAACAGACAATACCAATATTCTTCTCTCCAGTTTTACTACCATAGTGTTTTTGCTAGAAAGGGAAATCCACTGCTATTTGAAAAATAGCATGCCATGTAGAAATTTTAAATAGAAATTAAAGCAGCTTTTCAGGCAGAGTCTGAAATGTTTTCCTAATTTCCCATTTTTTTGCATTTTCCATCTTCTGCAAGGTTGTGCAAATAATTGTGCAACTACAAACTCTGATCTCCAACAGTTTAATCTCTAAAATCCATTCAGAAGGACTGTGTTCTCATGCATAAAAGGTTGGAAGTAAGGGGCAGAAACTCTAATTTTCAAATGAAATATTTATGCTTTATAAGAATTTTTTGGCTTCATAAATTTCCAAATAACAATGTGACCAACCATATGCTTCAGTAACAAAGGAAGCTTAACTCTTTATGGCCTCCAGTGTCATGAGCTAGATTGAGTCTGTAACTGATGGAGGTGTCAATAAATATATAATCCTCTTAGCACAGGTAGGCTTGGAGCACTCTGCTGTACCCAGGAAGAAAAGGGAAATGATCTCAAAACTTAGTTTTCCTTTAGTTCCAGTTCATTTAATGGCACCTTTAAAATTAGGCACTTCCTGCTTGACAAAATCCATGCTAGATATCTAAAGGAATCACCAAAATTCTGTACTAAATAGAAAACACACAGTCATTAGTATTGGTTGTTTCTTTCTTTGAAACAAAGGCACAGATAATCCACACCCATTTTTTTGAAGATTCTACTCTTTTATACATGCAAAGTTTTCTTTCATGTTATCATTCTGATGTAAATTAATTAATCTGATACAGTGATTTTTCTCTGACCTATGAGAAATGAGAAATTCCAGATGTGCCTGTAAGAAAAACTATTTTGTAGAATTTACCAGTCTGTGCTTCTTAGTGATGGAGTAAAATGACTTTATTAGTTTTCTTGCCAATATGCCAAGTCTCAGTCTAAGTATTTAGGTTTTTCAAGATATTTTTTCTTTCAGTTATAATATACATCTAAATCTTTTCAACTGCTACCTTCATTGTTCTTCTGGCATACTGCTCTGGGAATTTTAGAAAAAAGTCAACAAATGTGTAAGCCCATTAGGTCAGAATTTCCAAGAATGCCAGGTAAATGGAAACCTAACAGCAGACAGAGCAAGAATCAGGTAATTTGTTAGCTTAAAATAGCGAATAATTTTCAGTAAGCTGCAAGTTTGTCATAACTACAGAATATGATCCAGATACTGAGATGGAAACCCTGTAGGCAGATTTTGTAAATACATGTGGATTTAGTTTTTAATGACTGGTTTGTCACTACTACATTCACTCACTCATAATAAACTAAATCCAAATAATTACTTTAAGCATAAATTGTAGAATTAATGGGAATATTTTCGCTTCAAAATTTTTATTCACTAGTAATACTCTCTGTAAACATAAAAGATCAAAGTAAAACTTGTTATAAATTATGTAGGACAATAGCTTCCATTGAGAATTTAAAATAACATAATCTTCTTATTTAACTTTTCATCTCATTCAGGTCTTTTACTTTAAGTCAAAGTAATTTTCTAGGAGTTTGAAATGAAATCTAAACCTGGGTCTCCTGCCAACACGTTTTTATTACAGAGATATTTTACTAGGATAGGAACTATGACCACAAACCTTGATTTGTTTCCTTTCTTGTACCATATGTAAATTTCATTTTCTTGGACAAGTTCTCATTCAATGGCAAATATACTTCAAATGTCCCATCATGAACATTTTCTGGGCTTGATTCAGCCTTCTACTCTTTCATTTAAGTGTAATTGTATCCTTCTTTCTTCCAACAGGAAAATTCAAATCCTCAATAATCCAGACTAATTAAAAACAGTTTCAGAAAGTGGTTACACCAAGGCTAGAAGAATAATTAATGTCTTTCTGAGTCTTCCAGATGTAAATAATCAAATGCTTTCAAAGTAATATGTACAAATGTCTAGGGTACTTTAGGGAGCCCTGGGTAGACCTAGATACCTAAAACCAACATTCTACTACTACCTTCACATACACTACATAGGTCAGGACATCTAGCTGACAATGCTTCTCTCATTTATTCCCCATTTCCATTCATTACAGGAGCTAGCTTTACATTGACATCATCCTTTTAGAAGAAATGAAAGGTATTAAATATTAAAGACTACAGAATATGCTAATGGCATCTTTTTTTTTTCTTTTCCTTTCATTTTCTTTTCCCCTTTCTTTTCTGCATTCCCTTCCTGCTTCAGTGTTCAAAACTGACAGATATACTCCAGGCATCCATTGCTGACATGCGCATTTTGGTCCTGACAGATTACTCAGAAGCCTAGGAAAGTATTCCTGAAGCAGATACTTGTGAAGAGACCTAGAATATTTTTCTTTCTCCATTGATTCTAAACTTGGACTGCTTTAGCAAACCTCTTTCAAGAAACTTACTGAATACTCAGGTCTCAGACCCTGGATGACATCATTGGGAATTACGACAGAAGAATTTCCAGATCCTTTAGATTGGAAAGAGGCTACTTTGAGCCTGTGGGAAAGGGCTTTGTTTATAGGGCAGAGACAGCAGGAGTAGTGGGAGGTTATGAAAAGTCAGGAAAGGGCAGAGAGAAAAAAGAACCATGGCGTGAGAAGGGAGTGAGTCTGAAACCTTTGTCAGGTGTTCACCAGCTCTGCTGCTGAAGACATCACAGAAGCAGCCTGAGAGACTACTACAGGCTGAGTATATCCATGAGCCACCAGTTCCCTAGCAAAACTTAAAGTACTGGGGAAGATTCTAGGAGACAGAAAAAGTAATCATATTTTTCCAATACTTGGAGGAAATAAGAGAAAATCTTCAGGTTAGTGCAGCCTGCATTTTAGATATTCTATTCATTTAATTCTATCATAGAATGACTTGGTTGAGAACAACAAGATAAGCATTTAATTAATGCCTCTGAAAAGGAGAACAAGAACGGTAAAGGTTCTCCAAAGAAACCTAATTTTAGACTGGATATAGAGACATAAGAAAAGTGAAAGAAATTTCATATATTCATCAGTCATCAAAATGTAGATATGAAACAGTTGTGAAATTGTTGTTGATTTACAGCAAATTTAGAGAGGCACAGAATCTGAAGAGCTATTTGGCTGGCAGATGGGAAGTTTTGCCAAGGGCATTTGAAACAAAAATGTATTTTATTGCCAAATCTGAAGTACAGGTGCAGAAATAATGAACAGAAAGGTTTTGGGTTGTATCTCAATATTACAAAGCAGTAGGGAGATTTGGTTTAGTTTAGTCTTTGTGCAGGACAAATATCCTTTCAAATAGCTGTTTACAGACTTCATAAGAAGCTAATCAAGACAAGGCAATGTATCAGATTCTGCATCCCTCTTCAGAATGCACAGAGGGACATGCCTACATATTATTACCTGGTTCTGGCCCTGTGTTCTCAAAAGTCTACGGTCAAACAGTAGCTGTACACAAAATGAATGAGAAATCACTTTAAATCATTCACTTTTCCAACGGCATTTTATTATTTCTCTATATCATTTATGGTTTATAAAGTCTATCCACAATAGTATCCCTTTAGTTTAAACAAACTGATCACCTGAAGCCTTGGGAAAGTTCAAGTGCAGTCAATTAGCATCACTGACACTAAAGGCAGCATTACTTTTCTGCCAAGAAAATTGTCCTACTTTTTCTTTTAAGTCTCATGTGCTTTCATACTTTCAAATAACCAAAGTTTACGATCATATGTCAGTTTTTTGCTGCTAAAGGAATACACAAAAACAGACTTCAAAGCCATCTTTGTTCTGCACATGCATATCAAAGAAAACATCTATTTTATTTTGCTGCATCAAAGGCTATTAAGTACTATCTTAACATTTGGGAAATAACACAATTTGACATTCAATGAACTTAATGTTCATCAGTGTGCCTTCATTAATTCCTTTGCTAGATTTTAACTTTTTGAAGTCACATCAAAAGTTCAGAAATTATATATACTAAAAAGCACATATACACATACACACACGTATGTATGTATTTATATAGTTACATATAAACATATTTTTATAATGGACCATTTTTATTTAAAAAAGTTCTAAAGTTTATGATTGTAATTTTGTCAGAATTTTGTAACAGACAATAATTCGATTAATTATTGGTTTGTAGTTAATTTATACAATCACCTCATAGCTGCTATGGTTTCCTGATTCTTTTCTCCTTTGATTCATTTATGGAAATCTTACATCTTCTTGAAAAGTTCCAACTCTGAAATATTTTAAGCTCTTGTTGAGGTTAATCAAAGTCACTTAAAAGCAAACCATAACGCTGCTTCACTATGTAACAAATGAAATTTTCTTCACAAATGCATTTTAGAATAGTGGCATGGATTTAGAATCTCAAATAAAGTATGACTCTGATGCTCATCAGTGGAGAGTGAATTTATACTTGTGAAACTGCCTGTGGTTTTCAGGATAGAAACTTTTATGTTTTAAAATAAACTTTTCTGCTATACTGGTCTCTTCTAGTACCATGTAGCATTAAGAATTCTCATTTCTTTCTTGCTATTTTTTTTTTTTTTGTGCCATAGAATAGCTAAAGTTTGTTTCATTTTGATGTTTGTTTTTGTTTGGTTTTTTCAACAACTTTGCTTACCAGGGTCTGTGATAATGTAAGATACACGGTTCAATGTTTCCACTTGGATATCCAAAGTACAGCTAGAACTAATTATTGTTTAAGGCAATCTCACCAGATGAAAGAAGATCAATTAGCCTGGAACTTATGACCCATTATTGAGTAATTTTATTCTTTGCTAAATAAAGTACAGCCTTAACCATAGATAATCAATGGCATTTTAACCATTCTTGATTTTTTCCTGCAGATGTTCTAAAACTTTTATGTATTAAAATAACAAGGATTTTTAAAGAAAGAACAAACAAAGGCAAGAAAACAGAACTGGAGGACACTAAGATTATTCATTCAAGTAGAGCTAAGAAAAAACAAAGAAATTTGCAAAAGTTGAAAAATTTGTCCAATTTACCCCAGATAAGACCTTCAGATTTTTGTTTCAAAAATTTCTGCAATAAGTATTTTGAAAAATTTGCAGCTGAAAGAAAAATAATTCATCATGCTATGCCTTCATCTAGTGTTTCTTTCTTTATTTCTTTGTATTGCCATTCCTAAGTCTTCCCTCTCCCACCCAGTCTACAGGTTTCAGAGAATGATAGAACAATTTAGACTTACATCTGATCCAGAAGTTAACTATGCCAATTCTCTGATCAAAGCAAGTCTACAGCAGACCAGGTTACTCACAGCCATGGCCAGTCAAATCTGGACACATCATACAAATTTTACAGCATCTGATCATCACTATAATAAAAAAGATAAATATCACAGAATATTCTGAGTTGGAAGGCACCCACAGGGATCACAATTTCAGCACTGCAGTGACTGGCCCATATGGGTATCAAACCTGTGACCTTGGTGTTATTCACACCATGCTCCCACCAACTCTAGCCTAGTATTTATTTAGAATTCCCTACATTCCCACTTAAATCCTTTGCTTTTGTCCTATCACTGTACACCTCTGGGAAGAGTCGCTCCAGCTCCTCTGGATCCTCCAGGGAGATAGCAATAGGCAGCAACAAAGTCTGCTATGAGCCTTCTTTCATCAATACTGAACAAATCCAGTTCCCCAGCTCACACCATACACCCTGTGCTCCAGCCCTCAGCCATCTTGGTGACTGTTCCTGGATTTAGTCCTAAACATAAATATCCTTCTTGCAGCAGGGAGCCCAAAAACAATGCAGTGCTCCAGGTAAGGTCTTGCAAGTGCCAAATAGAGCGAGCATGTCCTTGGTCCAGCTGACTCTTGCCAACACAGCCCAGGATGTATTTGGTCTCCTTGGCTGCAAGAGCATGCTCCCAACACACATCCAACTTGTCTGAGCAGCCAGGGTCAGGAAAGCTAAAGCCCTGGTAGAATTAAATTTGACTGGGTATGTCAAAGGCAACAAGAAAAGCTTCTATAGGTACCACAGTGATAAAAAGGAAGACTAGGGAAAATGTGGGCCCTCTCCAAAAGAAAATGGGAGACCTGGTTGCCAGGACATGGAAAAGGCTGACGTACTCAGGAACATTTTCATGTCAATCTTCATCAGCATGGTGTTCCAGCCACACTTCCCAAGTCTCAGAAGACAAAGGCAGGGATAGGGAAAATGAAGAACCTCCCACCACAGGAGCAGTACAGGTTTGAGACAATTTAAGGAACCTGAAGGTGAACAAGTACCTGGGACCCGATGAGCTGTGCAGCCATGGGTCCTGATGGAACTGGCAGATGAAGTGGCTAAGCCACTGCTCATCATACTTGAAGAGTCCTGGCAGTCCAGTGAGGTACCCACTGAGTGGAAAAGGGGCAATATAATGCCCATTTTTAAAAATAGAAGCAAAGAAGACCTGGGGATCTACAGGCCAGTCAGTCTCACCTCCGGGCCCAGAAAGATCATGGAATCATAGGTTGGAAAAGGCCTCCAGGATGATCAAATCCAGCTGAGCTTTGACCTTAATTATTTCTTTCTACATGAGTTGCCAATGTCTGTGTGTCCATTCCATGAAGACTGTGTTTCTGCTGCCACTATCTGTATATCTCCTTTTTATGTCTGAGCTCAATCAGGAACTCCATGTTCTTCCACACTTGCTTTCAGCCTTGCCTCTTTGTGAGGAAAGGACAATTCTCATGCCCTGGAGAGTATGCTTAAAGATGAGCCAGTTCCTCTGGACCCCTTTGAACTCCAGGACAGTTTCCCATGGGATATGCCACATAGCTCCCAGAACAGGTTGAAATGTGCTCTTCTGAATTCCAGAGATCTAATTCTGGAATTGTCTTGCTCACTTCTCTCAGGACCTTAAATTCCACAGCCTCTGCCATGAAAACTGCATACTTGTTTGTTTGCAGGCACTGTCTGCAGTGCTAAAGAGCAATGAAACTGCTAATAGCAATTGTATTCAGGGGCCTGCCACTGTGGGGTGAGGCATACTCCACCAGATCTCATGAAACTAAAACCTTACCAGAGCCTCCCCCAACAAAAGTCACCTGCCTTGTGGCCGCCATCACCACCACATACTCCTGACACCCACTCTGCCTTTGTAGCAAGTGGAATTGTACACAGGTATCTGCACAAGCACACAAAAAAGCACAGATTGCCACCTGTTACAGGAAAAGATGCTTAACCCTGTGGTTTAATCAAACCAGCTCTGAAAAAGTTTATTTTAGGTTTCATGACAAGCAATCAGTTAACGAGACATTCAGGAACAGGTCAGGAAAGACAAGGGGGGAGTGTGCAGGTACCTCAACTATTAAATTAAAGAAAACCACTCTAAGACACAAAATGTAATAAAAATGCCTAGTTTTCAGAAATTTTCTCCATTGAAATTCTCATACTTCCTTTTCCTTTCAAACCTTCCCACAATGTCTAAGCTACGTGCAAAATGAGAGGAATAAGTAAACTGCCAGTGGGTTAACTTGATAGGTAAAATAAATTCAAAGCCATGAGCCTTCTCTAACTGCTTTGCAGTCCAACTCCTTCAGACTACATGAACTGTGAAGACCATTACCAACATATAAGACTCTGTAATTCTAAACATATATTTAGATAGGACAGAAATATATAGTTTACAGACACAATCATATGGCAATTTGAATATTTCTTGTTGTTTGCAGGTTTAATAAAACAATTTTTAACAAATTAGACATCCCTTGTGCTGTCAGTTACATTATTATTAAATTTATTTTCATAGCACTTATATTCTCCATATACCTTATTTACAGCTATTATATGTGGTTTCATTATCACTGCCTGTCACTACGAAATGCAGCTGAATTAATGTCTCTAGCATTAAGGTCCAAAGGATGCATTTGTATTGACTAACGAAATAAAGATGTGGTGCAAAACCACTGGAGTAAGAAAGTTGGCAGGCCTTAGCTAAACAGCACTCTAGAACAATTTAGGGAGAAAAAAAAATCTTGTTATCTTTACTTAGATATGAATTCACAGGAAAACAAAGCACTAGTAGAAGACTTAGAAGTGATGTATTTCTGTGAATCTCTTTGTCATCTTTCAGCGCTATGGACTGGTTCACACTTCTGAATAGACTATCAGATCTGGTCAGCAGTGTGCATGGGATTAAGTTAACTCCTGCCTGAAATGTACAATAAATTCAAGTTTTATTGCAGCATGAGCTGCTAATAAACTGCATTGACTGAAAACTCTGGAACTCTGTATGATTCTGAACCTGTATCATGCTTTAAATCAGCATTTTCAAGTACATCTAACCCACTTGACAGCACTCTTCTTTCTTTCTTTCTCTTTCTTTCTTTCTTTCTTTCTTTCTTTCTTTCTTTCTTTCTTTCTTTCTTTCTTTCTTTCTTTCTTTTTCTTTCTTTCTTTCTTTCTTTCTTTCTTTCTTTCTTTCTTTCTTTCTTTCTTTCTTTCTTTCTTTCTTTCTTTCTTTTCTTTCTTTCTTTCTTTCTTTCTTTCTTTCTTTTCTTTCTTTCTTTCTTTCTTTCTTTTCTTTCTTTCTTCCGCCACTTCCTTCCTTCCTTTCTTTTCTTTCCTTCCTTCCTTCCTTCCTTCCTTCCTTCCTTCCTTCCTTCCTTCCTTCCTTCCTTCCTTCCTTCCTTCCTTCCTTCCTTCCTTCCTTCCTTCCTTCCTTCCTTCCTTCCTTCCTTCCTTCCTTCCTTCCTTCCTTCCTTCCTTCCGCCACTTCCTTCCTTCCTTCCGCCACTTCCTTCCTTCCTTCCTTCCTTCCGCCACTTCCTTCCTTCCTTCCTTCCTTCCTTCTTTCCTTCTTTCTTTTTCTCTCTTTCTTTTTCTTTCTTTCTTTTCTCTTTCTTTCTCTTTTACTATCAAATTAAATATAACAAATTTTTGGACACCAACATTGAACTTTGTTTGGTTTTAATCACCTTTTTGGGTGTATTTTGAATCTTTCTGGTTTCTGATCCATTTTATTCACAGAGGTATAGCTTCCTTTGGGCTTCTATGTCAAACAATAGAAAAGCTGAAATAAAGTACATGAAATCTGAGAAAAACAATAGAAAAGCTGAAATAAAGTACATGAAATCTGAGAAAAACAACTGTGATGCGACTGTCTTTGCATAATACAGCTGTATTTCTATTTATAAACATGTCACCCATAAATAAAATTAAAAAAATAATACCAAGCAGTAAGAATAGGCAAGAAGAAGAAAGCAGTAGTTTAGGAGGCAGTTAAGTAGGTAAGGTACTCAGTCTTACAGCTAGTATAAAGTGGGAGCCTTTAGCATTTGGAGAAATTTTAATGATATTTGAAATTTCAGAAAACAAATGTGGAAACATACTTCTCTTCTTTAAAAGGTAAGAACCAAGTGTTTATATTTGTAGACTTCTTGACTGCAATAATAAAACTAGAATAAACTCCTCTAACTACACGGAGAAACAGAAAGAGATGAGAAGTCATCATGGATTTATCATGAATACATACTGTCAACCATTTTAATCACCCTGTCTGACATGTTAGGAGACCCTAAAAAAAGAGGAAAAGCAGCAGATGTCATAACTTTCCTTTCCTAGGTCTTTTGATGTGACATTCTGATAAACAAGCTAGAAAAGCACGATGCAGATAAAAGGGGTGTAAACCAGCAGAAAAATTGTACTTGGAAAGTTGTTATAAGTGGTTCCCTGTCAGAATGAAGGGCTCTATCAGGAGTTGTCTTGCAAGAGAATGATTTCTTTTTACTATTACTTTTGTGAATGGTAGGAAAAAGGGAACATTTACGAAAGCGGCACATGAAATGAAGCCCTGGGGACCAGTAGGAAAAAGGACTACAACAAAGAGTCCAAGCCAGATCAGACAGTGGAGTGGCAAGTAAGAAGGAAACACTGCAGAACTCCTGTACGACACACCACGCCTCAGAAAATAAATGTGACTTACAGTGGGGAGTAACCAGCCAGGCAGCAAGAGTTCAGAGGCAACCTGGGAATTCCATACATACAAATTGAGCAGAAGTTTAAATGTCATATTGCACAGGAGGGGACATCTCATGCTGCTTGCAACATAAGAAGTAATTTTTTTCTCTCACATTAATAAACCTTGTTTAGAGAGCTGCATTGAATTTTGTGTATAAACTGGAGGTAATCAGGGGACAGAAACATCAGTGATCAGAGGCTCAGAAAGACATCAGAACTGATAAAAGATTGATGCCTGCTAAGCTTAGGGTGAAGAATGAGGAAATAACATGATGAACTTTCAAGAATAAGTGAATAAATTGCTTCCAAGCCCATGGAGAGTCAAATAGGTTTAACAAAAGGAAAATAAAAACACATAATCTCAGAGAAGCTATGATTTTCCAGACTACGTAAATCAATCCTAAAAAAAACTTATAATTTTTTTTCTAATCTGGACTGATGAAGATATATTTGATCCTGCCTTAGGTAAGCAAATAGTTTGAATAAGCTCTATTTTCCCTTCATTTTCTATGCCTGGACACCAGAACAGACATCTAATAACTTCATACATGCATAATGGAGAAGGTAAAAAAATATGTGCAAGTACTGCTTCCAAGGAGTCTATGAATTCATTCCTTGCTAGTCAGTTGAAACATTCAGTTTATACTGATTAATTGCTTTCATTATGTGGAAAAAACTTGTGGAACTAATGATAATGCTAATTTTTGCATTTCAATGCTTTGAAATGACAATAGCATGGTAATTATGAGCCTCATTACTTTGTGCATTTTATACAAGCCATAGAACATGTACAAAACATTTTTCTGATACAAGTCAGCCAGAAAATAAAGTTACTCCCTGTGCAAACTACATGTTTTGGTCCATTTATGTCTGTCAGCCTGTTTTCACATTATTTGCGTCAAATACAGAGTGAGATAACTTGATATAGTTAAAAATGTAAAACCATGTTTAACTCAGCACAAACTAATGAAGAACAACCAGATAACAGCCACACAAACTCTATTGATTGAGTTTTCTCTATTGATCATGAGAGTATCTGAATATGCATTCAAATATGTACTCACGGATGGAATGAATTTTCTTTTTTAGTGACAGGTGTAGTTTCCAAATATTGAATTCTAGTACTACTAGATATGTGTCCAGACAGGAAAAAAAGAAAAAAAAAAACAAGTATCTAAACTGAGTCTAAAAAATGGTATCAGATTATCAGATCAGGACCACTATGTTGTTCATTGAAAAGAGAAAAAAACAAATCAATAGTGTTTCTTAACACTTAAAAGAACTAGTGTCATCTATTGTCACAATTTTTACAGCCCTCTGGTTCCCCTGGAGATCATGCATGTTTGCTTACTGTGCCAAGTCCTGCTTCACTAGGCAGACATGGTAACAACCTGAGGAGTTGCATGAAAAGATCTATTAACTTTTTTATTCAGTCTCTGGGTATTCAGGATACAAACATCATTTTAAGCATAACATGAAGAATGAAATTTATCCCTCTATTTTCTCTTTCACTCCAGCCTGAAACATTTAACCTCTTCTTATTTCACAGAATAAAGTTTCAAATTTACCTACTGACAAATCAGTACATAATCCTGGATCCTATCGGAGGTTTTATTTTTGATAAAAATGCCCAAATTACTTTGAATGCCCTGATCTCCTATACAAGAATCTATCTCATAATTTTGAAGCAGTTATTGTATATGGCTTTTTTAATGCTTTAAAATACCGCTTTTATTATTCCATTAATAGCAAAGGAACATAGTAAAATAAAAAATTTCTCATGATGCCAATTGGGATTATATTTGTGTATTTATGTATTGATTAAAGAAAAGCCATGAAGTACAGGCTTGTACTGTCAAGAACATTTGTGAATGGGTTGTACACGACAGTTGGCATATATGTGTGTACAAATGCTGTATGTGCTACTCTTTTATTGACAGTGTAAGAATTACGCTTTTCCCGGCTGCTAATAACAAATGCGAAGGATATATATCCTTCAGCAGACTGCTAATGACTTCATTCTTTAAATAGTGTGCCTGCCAGATGACATAATGCTGACTCTATCAATCAATAGCATTTTACTAGCAGATCTGCAAGCTATGTTCTTAAAAGCCATTGGAGAGTAGCCTTTGCCCCTGCCATGCTGCAGCACTGGTTTTTTATCAGGTCATGCTGATCAAAAGCAAGCATCTGATATACTGCAGCAATCATATCCCAACAGTACCTATTTTTGAAGTCATTCGAAGAGTTGTGCATGCTTGTAACCTAATTTCAGACCTGGACAGTATGTCCTGGGTTGGATTTTCCTTTTCCACAAATGCAATTTGATATGCTTTAAAAACGAACACATTCTCCAATATACTTGTCAAGTTAGTGCTTGATTGGAAAAGTTTGATTTTTATTGTAGAGCAAAAAGTACGGAAACATCAGAAAATAAGGAAATGTGGAGCCATGAAAGCAGCTGGAATGAATCTCAGGTTCTGGTTCTCTGGTTCTGCTGCAATCACACTCTGAAATTATTGAAAATCAATATTTAAAATGAGATAGCATTTTGAGGATTTTTCCTTTTTCTTCCTTGCCTTCCCCTAGTAAGACAGAATGACTTGAAAGATTCCGTTTGAGGGAAAATCTTAAATTATGACTTTATTCACCCTATTTCTCTGGAAGATTCCCCCTCACATTCACTTGTATAAATGGAAAGTGGTTGAGCAGGATTGTGGAGAAGAATTGAGATAATTGCTGCTGAAAAGTCATATCACCTTCTGTAAAACCGGAGGTCTTTCAACCTTACAGACTAATCCCATCATGACAAGCACTTTAAAAGTAGATCTTGCTCTTCTCCAAAGGCTGTCACCCTAATCAGCTATTTATTTTGGAAGTGCTCTGAGCTTGATCTGTGTGCAGAAAAGTTTATTGAGATTATTATGACTGTCATTACCATTTTGATGACAGCCATCTCCCTTTCAGTACTTAAAGGGGACTTATAATAATAGTGCTTTTTAAACTGACAGATAGTGTTGGGATAAAGCAGGAACAGATTTTAACTAAAAGAGGAGAGCTTTAGGTTAGATGTGAGGAAGAAATTCCCTAGTCAGAGGGTAGTGAAGCACTTGAATAGGTTGCCCAGAGAATTTCAGTCATAACAATGGTGAGCATGGGAATCTCTACAATTAGTATCACTGTTAAATCAAGTCAGTAAGAACTATCTTTTGCTTTTGTTAGAAGGATAAGCACCTGTGAATAATGAAACAACATAAATATTAAGTTATAAATAATTAAGATGAAGTAAAAAATTAATATCATTTCATGGCATATATGATAGACCAGAATAATTTCTTTCTGATTCAGTATGGGAAAGCACATCCAGAAACTCATGCCACTGTAAAAAAAAAAAACCTAAGAGTTGTTAAATCTTTAAGATACAGCATAAAATATTTTCTCTTCTATTGGTAAGTCCCCAAAATTCTTCAACTCTTATACTACGCCAATAAAATTGTCTTATTGGATATCCAATGTTGAATACAAATCCTTCTTAATGGGAATAATGCAATCATCTATACTATAAAGAAATAGATTTTACAAGATGCTAAGATATTATTCAGTACTTAATAACACTATTCAGTACTTAATAATACTATTCATAATCTACATGTCATCATTTACACCACTTCTCAAAATCCAGTACATTTCAAAACAACAAAGTTCTATATTCTCATGAATTAATATTATGAATAATAGTTTGCTTTGGTGAGGGAGCTGGTTAAAAGAGGAAGAAATAAATGTAATTTTAAATTTCACTCCAAGTGTCTCTTAAATGTTCTTAATTATCTTTGCCTAGCAGCTGGGAAACCAGGGTTACCAGTTATTGCAAAAATAGTGAAGCAGTTCTCAGGGAGCTGATTAACCTTAGAATAGTAGTAAAATTTAAAGTACAATTACTAGCTACCTCCCTACTAAACATATATTCTTGAAACCAAGCCTCGCTTCTTATCACTATTCTTAAATTTTGTATTGGCTGTAATTAATTTCTAAGGCAGGCAGGGCACCTATGCTTTGTTCTAGTACCTTAGTAATTGCGAGACATCAATCATTGCTTTCAAAATCCATTGAGATACTTGGGTGAAAGGCAGTGTTGCTACAGAAATTTGTATTGCTCATTCTTATTCTCGCATAATGGAGACAGAAGAATAAAGGAATCCACCAATGAAATAAAAAAGTACCTGATTATGTTCTTACAGTAAAATTTTGTAGTGTTTTGGTGGCTTGGTTCCTTCTTCAGATTTTTTCCACAGTAATTGGAATCCCAGTGTAGAGTGAACTAATTCTCCTGAGTTTACTTAGCAGGATTTGTGTTCACAGCCACATACTGTAGTTTTCATTAAAAGGATAATGACAAAAGTCATATGTAATCTTGAGTTTTGAATTTTGAATGTAATAGGGTGGCACAAATCCCATTACTCAGGCAATATCTACCCTTGGTCCCTTAATCAAAATCTCCCATATCATTCTCTTCCTGCAAATCTTCAAAGCACAGCAGCTTGTGACTGTTCTGGGGGAATACAGTATTCCCTTAGGCAACCAGGTAATTTAAGACCCCTTCATAATCAATTAATGGCTAAATATCTTCTGTTTTGTTGTATGTGTCTCTCTTGAGTCAAGAAGCTACATCAGGCTCTCAAGCACTATAAGGTCACCAAAAAAGAAAGACAGAAAAGATAGAAAATACCAAACAAAACAACATAGGTGATGTAAATGTCCTTTGCTTGCCAAATGATGAACCAAAGAACAGTCCAGGGGAATTAGCTAGTGCTGACTAAAAAATATTCAAAATATTAGCTAGCAGCAGGCAAGTACCCAGAGGAAGGGGAGTTTGTAGGACTCCATTGGTTGGCAGATTTATACTAGTGGTGGTTAGAACCACAAAACATAACCAGAAATTAAAATAAACGGATAATGAAAGAAAACTCCATCTTATGTCTAGAATACCTATGAGAAAATGAGGCAGTCTTTTACAGGGGATAGATGATGCTCCAGTTATGAAACATAAATACTGTCACAATTGTTTGGTTTCAGTAAAATGCCAACATTGACCTCTGTTAAAGAATTTAAAAGAACAATGGGGAAATATTTTTAGTTAAGCAATATATTTAGCATTCTAATACAATAGTAATTTTCATCTGGAATAGGATGTCAATCTAAACATTTACTCATCATAAAATATCTTTGCTGCCTTATCATGCAGCAGATATATACATGTAATTTAATACATATGTTTTCTCAAATAGATGTGCAACCTAACCTAAGTAATATGAGTAGCAATAAAAATGAATGTGTGACTTTCAAATGTGCTAACCATCAGGGTAAAATAATTCCAGAGACATACAGTATATATACAACCGGCTAATATACATTAATGATGATAACACTCTATCCACACCATTTAACTTAAAATAATTGCATATTTACTGAAAAAAAACTTTTAAGCCCTAGTAAAATTGAGGAACTGGCCAATGTTATAGTCTAGTTCTGGCACAGTTTCTAGGGTTGCACAGTCAAAAAGCTTCACTCTGACGGCATTTAAATGTGATACTGTAATCCAGCCAGGCACAAAAGCATGTATGTAGCACACGTAAGTATGAACTGTGTTACAGCCGTATATTGGGCCTCACTGAGAGAGAGTTCATTCTTCCCCAGTGGCGCTGTGCTTTGCACTGGCAGCTGCACGGGTGATGACTGTCCCGTCCTCCTGTAAAGGGGAGTGCGAGAGGACGGTTCCCGATAGATTTCTCGGACAAAAATAAAGAGCAATATTTTATCTAAGAACTGTTTACTGAAAAGGAAGATAAGTGCTCCTACGAAGGGGGGATAGAAAGGGGAGCAGAGGAGAAAAGAGAGAGAGAGAGACAAACAGAAAGCCAGGACCCCGCGGTGCGGCGGGCGCGCTGTCGGCGACAGCTGCGCGGAGCCTGCGCGGTCCCGGGGCGGGCCGGGCGCCATTTCCGAGCGGCTGCGGCCGCGTGTCCCTGCTGCCGGCCCAGAACAGGCTGCCCTGGCCACGGGGGCGATGTCCGAGCCCTGCTGCCGGCCCAGAACAGGCTGCCCTGGCCCCGGGTGCGATGTCCGAGCCCTGCTGCCGGCCCAGAACAGGCTGCCCTGGCCCCGGGTGCGATGTCCGAGCCCTGCTGCCGGCCCAGAACAGGCTGCCCTGGCCACGGGGGCGATGTCCGAGCCCTGCTGCCGGCCCAGAACAGGCTGCCCTGGCCACGGGTGCGATGTCCGAGCCCTGCTGCCGGCCCAGAACAGGCTGCTCCGGCCACGGACGCGCTCGTGGAGCAGCTGCGGCTCCCAGGGCCGGGGCGGCGGCTCCGTGGGGAAGCAGCGGAGCGCTGCGGGGCCGAGCTGCCCCGGAGAAGCGGCCAACAAGGCCGGACAGGGAGGGCAGCCAGGGAAGAAGCAGGACCGCAGGGAGAAAAAGGCCAGGGGGAAGGAGGGGACCGAGCTGAGCCTTTTTTTCCCTTTTTTTTTTTTTTCTGCTATGGAGAATAAAAAAGTTTTTGCAGTGAGTGAAACAGTGGAACAGGTTGCACAGAGTTGTCAATCTCCATTCTTGGAGATATTCAAGAGTTCAAAAGCCATCTGTTCTACTGTAGGATCCCTACCTGCAGTCCCTATACCTGTAGGATACTACCAGGGATCTTGCCTTCCACCCTCTTCCATATAACCTAGTTTCAAGCAGTTTGAAAATTATGCCGTGAGCCATTGATTCTGAGTGCCACTTTCTAAAGTCAAATTATTCTTTATGATGGAATGCCAGATTAAATCATGTTGGACTCTGCATTTCTTAGCATCAGCTTTCAATTTTCAATCTGCTCCCTGCTAATTCCTTGAAAATAATGTGTTACTTATATCTGGATGAGTATGTGGATGTTCATGCAAATGTATGTGTAGCTTTTCTATCTTAAATTGGTTTATCTTTATCATTTATCTGCAATAGTTTGGATTTCTACTTTGAATCTGAAGTGCTCTGTATGCACTGTTTCTTATAAAAGTGCCCCTCAGTTAAGCTCTGTGTTCTCATATTCAGCACTGTCTTAATTGTTTTCAGGTGTACTCAATCATCATAGAGCAATGTGATCCAAAAGCTCAAATACTAATCTGCTTCTCTATTCTCCATTACAAGACACAGTCCAACAGTTTGAGCTGAGAATTTCCAAAGGCATTTTATAATCCCAGGTGTTCAAACATAATTATGTGTAATACCATAGTATTTTAGTAACATAGCATATGTATGTTAGGGTTTTTTTAAATATAAAAGGTATAAAATATTTTGAAATAAGAAAGATTTGGAAAAATAGATATGTTAAACATATGCTGGACTATATTTAATACAGTGCAATAAACCAGATTGATATAATGCTATAAGATATTATAGTAGAGCTGTGAATTTCTGGCAATTCCTCGGTAATGCCAAAACAAATTCTAAAAATATTTTTTAAAATTATATTTGAGAAATAAAAACTTAAAAAAATCAACCATTCCAATGTTTTATTGTATTTACAATATTTGGTTTAACATACTTGCTATTTATTTACATACAACTCTGTGGCTATTAATATTTTTTTTTAGTTTAACTTGATTTAATTATTCCATACCACTGTCTCCAGAATTCCATAGAATGAGTTTCCTCTTCCAAAAAGAAACAGAACCACTAATTAGAAGAGTTAGAAGCCAAAGAGTCAGTTCTATAGTAGGTCTTTATTCTAAAAATGGTGCAGGTTTACACAGATAGGCATGTAGAGCCTAAAAGTAAAATTCTGTTGTTGATTTTGTTGTATCAAAACAATTCTGTTTCAGAGCAAATCTGAAATACCCTCACCACCACTGAGTTTAACTCATCTAGAACTGAACCATCAATGAAGCAATTTGTTAAAATACAAAATATGATCCTCCACATCGGAAGACAGTTTTTTCCTGAACAAAATAATTCCACAGCAGCAAGCTGTCTACCAAATAGCTGCACCTCAGGGTCTCTTTCTTCATGCTTTTTCTCTTTTTCAGGCTAAAGATTACCCAAAGCCATGATGTGATTTCTTTGACAGATGTACAGCTCTGGGTGGCAGTTGCACAAAACCTCAACACTTTAGCTTTATTCCTGCTGAAAACCACACAGAAAAACCACATGGCATTTTAGTTTATATTACAATTTGTACTTATTTTCATAAATAATATTTAAAGATCTTTGGAAATAAACTTTTCTTCAGTTAATGTTCATTGGCTATGAATAACGGGATTCCTAAGTGTGACTCAAATGAGCACATAAGCCTAAAGTAAAAGAGCATTCATAATCGTTGTTTCCATCTCTATTTTAACTACTTATATCTACAGGAAAATTCAATGTACTGCTACCATAGATGGAGCACCTAGACTTCAAAGGTATTGTGCAATAACACTTCAGTATGATATATAGATTAAAAAGAGCAATTCGGTCTTTAATGTGTGAATAAAGTATTGTAACAACGAATCCATGGTGACCATTCAAAATGAATTTCAAGAAAAAGAACAGTTTATTTGCTTCATAAAAACCTGTGAAGCATTCAGACTGAATAACGTAAGCAGAATCCCGAAATATAAATCTTCTTAATTTACATCCAGGGTTTCATTATGCATATTTTATAGCACTCCACAGAACTTTAATTTACAGATTTTTGGAACTTTACCAACCCC
Source organism: Calcarius lapponicus (assembly GCA_039654755.1). Lineage (NCBI taxonomy): Eukaryota > Metazoa > Chordata > Aves > Passeriformes > Fringillidae > Calcarius > Calcarius lapponicus. The sequence goes on along the minus strand of CM077466.1, from coordinate 18,695,909 downwards.
AAAGAAGTGCTAAACATGCCTGTTGGAGCATTTAACCAAAGTAAGTCACAGGAGATTTCCTTAATGAGTGCAGAATTATCATTTATTTGCATTCTTAGTAGATTTAGAGCAGTAAGGCCTATTAACAAGATAATGGTAAATGCTATTTGAATGTTAGTCTTCAGCAAACTATTCACTAAAATGAATAACTCAAAGTACAAATTTCATAGTATGTAACTAAATTGAGCCAGCATTTGCTCAGCTCATTTAGGTAGGTAATTTGACTCAAAATGGCCAGTTACTGAACAATGTGCAGCTGAACAGACTCAGGCAAATAACTCAAATAAAAATTCTAGAATGCATCTCTAGTCTTTGTTGACCTTTACTGCTAATTTTCCTAAATATCTAGCAATATATACAGAAAGAAATAATAACTTGTCATTACAATCTCTATATAACTAGGAATATTTTTGCTCCTTAAGATGTATCAGTGAATGTAATAATTCTTTTACAAAACTGCCCACTGAAAAGAATTGTAATCTAATTGTGCATTGCAATTCTACGGATTGGAAATACTCAATTTTCATTTCAGGACTAGAAGCTACAATGTTTTTCAAGGGCTTGGGATAAAGAAAAAAATTAAGAACATAAAAACTGATATCTGTTGATGAGACTATAGTTATTTCTATGACAATATTTAATACTAGCATATGTCTTAGTGAAACAAGCAACTTCTCTGAGCACATGGGCACTGGACTGACTAGTAGTATCTCTTATGCCACACAAAGCTGTGTAGTTTTCATTAGGAGCTGAAGAGATTTATCATAGCAAAACAGCAGTTGCTTAGAAAACCGTTAAAATTAGAATTACTTGGACAGCATTATCACAGAATACTAGATGTTTGGGTTGGAAGTGACCTTAAACCTTACCTAGTTCTAATGCCCTGCCATGTGCAGGAACATCTTCCCTAGAAAGGGTTGCTCAAAGCCCCATCCAGCCTGGCCTTGAACACTTCCAGGGGTGGGCCATCCATAGCTTCTCTGGGCAATTGATCCAGTGCCTTAACACTTTTATAGTATAGAATTTCTTCCTTATATACAATAATTAATTAATTAATGTTTGTTCCTTCTCAGAAGAGTGAGCTTTATATTATTATGAGAGTGGGAAGAACATCTAGCAGTCAGGTCTCAGTGTACTCCACAATACCATTGAAATGAAAACGTAGATAGTATGGTTTGGATTTCATTTGTTATTATGGTTTTTGCCTTTTTTTTTCAGACTTCAGCTTTTGCTAAGAAGGGAAGACAAGGTTTGAATAATCTATCTAGTAAGATTTTTGCAAGTACATTTGTGTTAGTTTAATATTATTTCCTGCCAGTACTTCAAGACTGAAACAAATGGTTTAGCACAGAAAGACTTCTGTGTTCTCATTCCTAAATTATTGCAGTCACTAATGTACTGAAACAATTGGCTTTCAGTCTCTCTACAGTTCAAATCCGGATGGCAAATTCAAGGAACCAGGGAAATAGGGATTTAGCTCTTACTTTTCTATATGGCTTCAAAGCAGGCAATAAAGACGCTACAGACCCCCTCATTAACAGAGTGATCATCTAATTTAGGAAGGATTTCTTTGTGTTGATTTATCCCATTACACTACAACTTTGGATCTGAGGTGGCACGAGTTAAATTTGTACTCAACAGCAGCTGTAGTCTTGGTGTTTTAGTACAGCTTGATTATGAAACAACACAATTCTTTTTATATTTATGCAACAAAAGATATCTTTAAATTAAGGGGGAGAATTGTGGACATCAGTGTTCTACTCTTATATGCAGGCCAGCATCTGGATATGAGGTTGCAAAAGGTCCCAGAAAATGTGTGAGCTATTCAGTATATATCCAGTTACTGTACCAAATACTCAGGCCTCATGCCAATATCGAAAATGCTAAATTCCAAAACATACATTCTTTTTGAAAATTATATAACTCTAAATCCATCATATAACTAAACATGCATACCTAAAACCCAGAAAAAATAATGCAAGATGATTTTCTTATTGATTTAAGGATATTTAGGATGTGGCATGTTTTAACTTATTTTAAAAACAACTCATTTTGACAGTGTAGATGAACTTGCATGCAATAATCCTTGGAAATTTTATCATGACGTATTTTGCTGGACCAGGCTATGAAGCTATGCACATAGAGGTTAGAATTTACATGAACATATAGATAGCTTAAAAAAAAAAAAAAAAGCCAGCAAGCATTAACAACTAGATCAGCTGCATTATATACTGAACATTTGCAATTTATTTTTAAACTCTTGCTATCTGTAAACAGTGGGGAATTTATGAAATATTTATACAGTTTATAATGAGCGACCTTTAAAACTCTTGATTATCATTTTGTTGCTCAATAACCCTATTACTGTCTTCAAAGACAAATGCTGAAACATGGTCACATGCTTAAAGCTTTATGATACATTTAGTTACAAGGATCACGTACTAATATGAAGGTTAAGTTGATGCAGCAAATATAAAAGTTAGTGAAATACACCTAACTTTCACTATTATAGGCTGAACCAAATATGTGCAATTTAAAAGAAAGCAAGGGCATGGAATGAAAAAAAAAAGTATGCAAACACAAAAATGTACCTCTAATAAAACACCAGAAATATATGGAATTCCTTGTTCAGGTCTGTAATAATAATAGTTATGAATGAAATTTTAAAAATGTGACCAATAAAAATGAGAAAAAAGATGGAGGTAACCTGTGAAGCCTAAATTAATTTCAGCAATGCTCTAACGCCAAACTTTTATACACATGTATATGATTTTCATCTTAAAAAATAGATAGATATGCCAAAACGTTAACTGGCAAGCAGTTATTCTGAGATAAAAATTAGGTTGCTCTTTTATTTTTTAAGATTTTGCCCCAAAAATGTTAGTGTGCAATCCATATAATCTTACATCTAACTCAGAAGATCAGAAAATAAAAGTATGTCTAGAAAAACAGCAGAAAGAGGAGGAATTATTTAAAAGAATATAGTGTTGGGAGAATACCTGGCAAAAGTAATGGGGAATGTTATTCCCATTACTTCTTTTATCTGTGTTTTGGGTATGTGACTATATATGCATGAGTATATATATTGCCTGTCTACCTCATGACATTTCTAGAGCTTTTTCATCTAGGATTGTAACAAGTTAACAAACATTTCTGCCCTGTATCAATCGATAGGACATTTCTCAGTTTCAAAACAAAATTCACAGTGTTTTATGCTCCTCTACAAAGCAACTACTGATTTTCCTTCTTGCTGCTTTTGGAAGCCTAGGAATTCCAATACAATCAAGTCTCTAAATGACAAGCACCTTTGTATAAGGTGTTCAATTCTTTTGTAACACGTACCATTGAACTTACTTTGTCAGAGGCAGCAGCAAGCAATAAGTTTTACTCACCATTAAAAAGAATATATAAGATATTCTTATATAAACATGTAATGATAAGAATGCTTCTCTCTTTTTATTTAACATTGTATTACCAGGAGAAATTATGTCAATATATGACTCCCAGGCCCAGAATAGCTGTAAGATGAATAAAACCATTCTATCAATAACTCTTGCACTACTGCCGCTGCAGGCAGATTCAGACACATACACTGGTAGGTCCCTGAATCAGTATCAATAAATAGTACAGCTTACCACACTTGGTTTCCAGACAGATAAGGTTTTAATTATCTAGCATCAACCACATACTGTACAGCACTGCTGTACTTAGGAGATCCACTAAGTTTACAGAGGAGAAGGCAATACAAGAACCCCAGAAACAGTGACAGTTGTTTAGACTTTTGAAGACTATTTTTAGTCAAATTAAAGATTTTGTCACAACTCTCAGAAGGATTCATTGACATAGCGTATTTACTGACATAATGTCATATATGTCATAGTGTCATATGTCCTTAAGGTGTCATCAGGACTATCTGGGAGACAAGTAGAAAACATGAATTCTTACCTTCTTATTTTGAAATTTTAAGCACAACATAGGGTGTCATCCTTTGAATAAGGATGCATTACACAACAGAGAGTTTCTTGGGCTCATTGTTTTGCTGAAGAACTGCATGTCGTCTAATTCTCCTGAAAGAGATTTTCTTTAATTTTAGAAGTCATCGTTTAACATAAAATTAACTTCCAGGGAAGGTTGTGTTTATGTAATTCTCCATTTCAAGCCAAGACTGGCGGCACCCTGAAGTGTGGCTTTTAGATTCTACCTGTAGTTGCATTCTAGATCTCCAAAAGGGTTTGTCTCTCATGCACAAGATGTTAGAGAATATGTTAAGATTCAGGAAATTTCTAGGAAGACAATGGATCCATTATAATGTTTTGAGAATATTATTTTTAATGTCCCATGGACTTGGTGGCAAATTACAATTCTAATTTCTTTTTTTAACCCCACAATCCTTTTTGCCTATAGGACAGCAGTTAAACACAGAATAAGAGTTACATAAACATATGTATTTTCCTTATTTCTGACACACAGTGCTGCAGCATTATTACAGAGTTCATTAGCTTGTTAGAAAAATATCAACAGAAGGGAAAGACATGGGAGAAAAAAGTGCACTACAAAGCTGAAACGGATAGAAGGTCCATCAGCAGTGGAATACAATCTATTTGGATCATATTTCCCCCAAAGTTTATTTAGTGATAAGTATGGAGGGAAAAAAAATAGGACATAACATTAAAAGCGTAGTAAAGAATTCTTGATTTAGTAGTTTAATCCTGAATTTGATGGGAAATAGAGTGCATAATATTCTTATAAAGCTGCCTGTAGTCTTACAGAATCAGACCCTGACAGATCAATTTTCTAGATACAGTATGAATTTAAGAATCAAGCCAGACCTTTGGTTCACCACATGTTCACCTATGGCCTTTGCTACACAATATCTGTTAAAAATTACTATATGCACATCCTTAGATGTAGATATTTTGGTGAGAGAAAAAGGCTTAGTGCATTCTTAAGTCATTATCTGAGATAACTATAAAGGCCTACAGCATTATGGACTATATAACCATGGGATTTTTTGTAATAGTGAAATGCAAAACAGCTACATAATTTTCTTTCACTGCCACTCTTGTTAGCATTTTTGTGGGTAAATTTGTTTTATTTCAGTAGAGGTTTGTGTTTTGTTGAAAATCCCAAGACTTTAGTTCTAATTGAGACATAATACTAAACCCCATTCATGTTTTTTCTACTTTTTGAGAGTTCTAACTTTAAAGAAAAATTCCCGCTGCTTCTTCTTGATGGCGATAAAAAAAATAATTTCCTTCTAATAGGATTTGATTTGTTAGAATAATGCTAAGTTACTATTGAGGGTTTTCAGATAAATTTTTTGCAAAAAATAAAGGGATAAAATATATCTAGTTTCTGAAGTTACTAGAAAGTTGCCACTCATGCACTCTTCTGCTATGACAAAAATATATTTTCTAATTTTTCCCTCTTGTGTTTTAATATGTAAGCTTGTGAGTGATAATGGAGAATTATTAAGATAAGAATTGAAGAATCTTTTAGTATTCAGAGAATGCAGACTTTTCTTTTTTCAGTGTTGTTTCTCTTTACCAAAGTATCCTCATTCAGCTTTCCACACCTGAAAATATTCCTGTCTTACTGTTAAAAATTATCATTACCTTAAGTATTTTAAAGACACTAATATTACAACATGAATATATTGCAACTGATAACCTGAATTCTGAGTTGCTCTTTTCAAATTCCTCATTACAATAGCCCGAGGCGCTCAAGGTTACTAGAATAGCTCTTAAAAAATAACAGGATATTTGACACAGCACCATCAACAGCAAAGTTCTGGACAGTTCTGCTACAGGAGATTATAGAGACAGAGAATATCAGCAAGTTCAGATGGAAGGAAATTTCTGCACAAAAATCCATAAATGTATACTAAATGGACAAGACATGAATAGGCAAGTAGGCTACAGAAATTACCTAGGCTCTCATGCTCATCCAAAACAGTATGTCTTCTAGGAACTCTTTGAGTCAGAATAACAAGCTACATGGATGACTGGTCTGACCTAGTAGGGCTTTTTATACTGTTTTTTATATTCTTACAAACAACAGCTTCTCATCTCTCACTACTGTAAACACCTTTCCCTCTATATCTGTATATTTTGCCTTTTCCATGTTTCATGCATAGTTTTTGTGTTTCCTTCCAAATACTGAATTCACTCTCAAAAGCAGCCCTAATTTATGGTGACTCAGGGAGCCTGCTTTTGTGATAGGTGACATTAAGAAAGACATTCCCACTGCTTTAGATTACTTGATCCAATGCAGTTTTCAATGCTAAAAGCAATTTCCCAAAATTTTTTAGCATGAAAAAGAGGTCACTACAGAGTTCAGAAGCTGAGTTTCTCTGCACTGTGCCATGAATGGCTAACTTCCAAAGAGCCTGCTTTTTGCATATAAGAGGGAAACTACTTCAGTTCCAGGTGAAAACAATGGATGAATGACCAAAAGTTTTTTGCCAGAATATAGGGAATGATGCTTATGCTGGATAAAACCATCACAAAATAATCCAGATAGAAGGGGCCCCAGGACTTTTAAAGACAAGCCTCCTGCTCAGAGCAGGAGCATGAAATCAGACCAGATTTCTCATGGTTTGATAGAGTCCAATCTTTAAAACCTCCCAGAATACAGACTGTATCCAATCCCTGGGTCTGTCTGAATGACAGTTTTGCTCTCAAGCATGTCAGCAGCTCAACCAGCTCCTGTCCCCGCCCTCAGCCACACACACGCACTTTGATGTAATCTGCAATCTTGAGCATAGCACACACCATTCACCTCCTCCAGGAGGTGTTACTTGTGAAGATGGCAACCAGGACAAGTCCCAGGATAGCCCCTGCAGTACTCATCTTTTTACATGCCTCCAGATTGATTATAACCTATTAGCCACTGCCCTCTGAGGATGAGTGTCCAAACAAATTTTTAATGCTGTTTACCCGCTTGTAACATAATGTGTGGCTTTTATAAAAATATACTGTGGGACATGCTGTTGAAAGCCTTGTTAGAGTTGATACAAATGATATCCACTGCTCTCCTGTCATCCACAAATCTATCATTTAATTACAGAAAGCAATCATGCTGGTCAGGCATGATTTGCCCTTAGTAAATCCATGCTGACTCTTCTAAATCATTTTCTTCTCCTTCATGTGCCCAAAAAAGTGTTCCAGGAGGACTCACTCCCTGATTTTCCCAGCTGTGTCAGCTAAACCAGGACATCTGGTCATTTCAACCTAATTCCACTTTCAAATTAAACTCATAGTACGGGTCATACAAGCCAAATATTCACCTTCAGACAACAGCATCTGTCCCACTAATCAAAGCAGGAGTGTGGATATGCATGCATGTATGTGATAATAAAATTATCTTTAATAACAAATAGCTACTCTTTGTAAGCAATTTCATGACTAGCAAAGGAGCAGGGACACTGATGAGAAGGTATAGACATCAGAAGGAGTGTATTGCATTTCAAGTTTTATTGAGGAAAATGGCATAAGTAGCTCTTTTAGATGTATGGCATTTCTTAAACTTCATTACTCTCTATCTATAATCACTTGCTGAAAGTGTACAGTTGTCATAAATGTCATATAATTAATTATCACTTCTTGGTCATAAATTAGACAGACAGATATATACATTACCAGGATACAACTGGAGGCAGTGCCAGTCCCGAGCGTATGACACTTCCCTGGGGGTGGGCCAAAGCTGTGCCAGAGCACCAGCCTGCAGATTGGGAAAGTTGACAGGAACCAGGCTCAACACAGCCTTGGGGACAGTTGAGCAAGGCTGCCATGCATGGAGCCAGGCTGAGGCCAGGCCAGGCCATCAGCCCCTGCAGGTCTGGGCTTAGACCAGGAGCAGTGGCTGTGCAGAGGGACCATGGCTTCACCAAGGACCAGGTGCCTGTGCCGTGGCTGAAAACAGCCCCCGTGAGCAGGGGTCAGCCCTGGCCTTGCCTCTCCCTATAGCCACCATGTCTGTGGGACTGCTTAAGGCCACACTGGTCCCCAGCCCCACTGGCCAAACCTCCTAAGGGATCTGCTCAGGGTTCTTACACATGCGAGCCACAGTGAAAGCTGATGCTTCACTCTATTAAAAAAATTTATATGAAAAGTCAGCTGTTGTCTTCCTCTCAGGTGCTATTTATCACAGAATAACAGCATCCTTAGGGTTGGGATGGACCTCTGGAGATCATCCAGTTCAACTCCCTGCCAAGGAAGGGTCACCCAGAGCCAGTTATGCAGGAATGCACCCAGGTGGGTTTTGAGTGTCACCAGAGAGGGAAACCTCATGACCTCCCTGAGTAGCCCATTTCCAGTGCTCTGCTACCCTTTATGTAAAGATGTTCACCAGGAAATAAGTATCTTCGCCATTCTTCAATAGCAGTCTCAAGCACCCCTGCCTGAATTTTGCAAACACAGTAAAAAACTTATGCATAATTATATGCGTATATGTTTCACATTTACACGATTTGAAAACAGAAGTTGAAGTGGGGTTTTAGCCTAAAAAATCAAGTATCACAACAGTATTGTACAATCATGCACTCTTTGTAATGTTTGAAAACTTACCTAGAGAAACTGTACCAACTTCTGGTGAAGCACAGAAAGATGACTTTTCAACTAATTAAAGTTCAAAAGAAGGGTATTTATTGGAGCACTGGACATATGCAGAATCATTTCCAAATACAAGTGCAAGGACTCGCAGACTCCTGCTCTCTATTTATGCAGAAAAGGTTTTACATATCCAAGCAGTTTCTAAGGACACATAATACATAATCATTACCTGCCCGCTTTGTATTATAATCAGCTGAATATCCATCACAGCTGCGCAACCGTACTCCCTTCATTGGGTCAGTGGGATTTTGAAATAAGGGAGTGGGCATATGGGAGGAAGAAAGCCATCTTCCTCATGGTGAATTCTTCACCCATGGCCAGTTGGCAGGACTTCTGACCTGCTGGTCATGGTCCAAACCTCTCCTAACTGTTTGATTATTCTTAAGGCAAGGTATTTCTGTGGTCTCTGCTCCTTCGCACTTGCTACATCTATCCCTTTCACTCCTAGCAGTACATTTCCTAATGTCTTTATTACTCTTTAACTAAGGTATGTGATTCCTGCTAGCTGTATCACTAACTAAGCTTAGCTTCTAACTAATTTTAAAATCTTAACTAAAATATGCAATCTTCTACTTTCCCAATTATATTCCCTGCTGGCCCCTCGACTCATTAGTGTTTTCTTGTTCCCCATATTTTCATGCTTCTGCTATGAAGATCCTAAGAAGGACAGACACAGTTGGAATAATCTATCCAGTAAGATTTTTTGCAAGTTCATTTGTGTTAGTTTAATATTATTTCCTGACAGTACTTCAAGACTGAAACAAATTGTTTAGCTTATTATGAAAGACTTCTGTGTTCTCATTCCTAAATTATTGCAGTCACTAAATCATTGGCAAGCCACGAGTACAATGACAAACAGTCTCCTCTGTGGTTCCCTTGGAACAGAAGGATAATGAGTTGACAGTTCAGGTTTATAAGTTTATCTGTGATTATCACACTCATTTCTGTTTTTGAGGAACTTTGACTGTAATTTATATCAAGCAAATTTCCAATGTATTTTTCTATTTTCTACTCATTAAAATCAACATAAAGGAACCTTCAGGAAAAGCCAAAAGCCACTGAAACATTTAAACACTCTGATATTAAGAGAGAAACTAATAGTTGTGTGTTTGTGCTGCTTTGAATCACTCTGGGTTTTTCAGTAGCAAGGTACTAGTTTACACACCAAAATACTTACCTGTTCTATAAGATTTCATCTGCTGAATCAGAAACGTATTTAAATGGGGAATATGTTGCACATCTGTTTACCTCTTTTTATTACAATCCATAAATGAAGTCAATAACTATGATAGTCTATCAAACTGTTAGTAGCTGGTGTATATAAGAGGAGATAGTGGAGTACAGTTCTCATTGGTTCATAATGGATGAGAAGGGCCATAATTCCCTAATATGAGAAATATATTGTGGTTTTTTTGCTCCCAAGGACTTCTAGGGGATCAGTAAAAGACTTGCTCTGATTTAAATCAAAATTATTATGTCAGTATAATTTTTTCTCAGAATTACAATCAGATAGTCTTGTTGCTGTTGACTGCACATGCACAAACCTCTGGTGCTCTTTTTTTGTAGTTATAACTGAAAACAATTTGTTCCATTAGAGGAAATCTAAATATTTGAAACTCTGATCAACTTTTAAACCTTAATCCTTACTTGTTTAACAGTTAAGCAGGGCTTTAGTGACCTGGTCTAAATAACATGGTCATTGTGAACTGTAATCTTCTGGGTTCTGTAGCAGTTATGTTTTTCTGAGAAGCAGAAACAGATTTTAATCTCTCTCTCCTTTACAATGCATGTAAACCTGAAGAGGTGAAGCTTTAAGGCTGCAGTTCTCTACTTCTACTTACCATGCTTACATGCAGGAAATGATGAGCTGAAAGAGACTTTAATTTCACCTTCTTAGCAATTATCTTTTCCCTGTATGAAATACTTTCTTAGTTTATTTTTCAGGCAAGGTTTACAAACAGTTTTTATGTGAAGTAACAAGGTAGTATGATCCTCATTGGATTAGGGGAAGCAGTATTTAAAATACGTCCTCAGTGAAGAGTTCTCATAATCACAGCTTCATTCAGGAGAATTTATTCGTGGAGCTGAGAACTGAAATAAATAAAGGTTTATCACCTACCTGGTGAAAAAAAAATAATCCTTTTTAAAGGTGTTCACATGTCATTAAGCTTTCCTTCCACAGTGCTCTGATGAAGTTCAGTGAATTTCAGTATGGATTATAGAACTACAGAGGGTTTGGTGAGACACCTTTAATCAGTTTTCCTAAAATTACAATAACTGTATCTACTATAGGAGGATACAGGGTTGATTTCAAATCAGAACAGTTCATAGAGTCCACAGTTCTAAATAGTGGTCTGAAATCTCAGATTTGGCAGTGATTTGGAAAAGGCTGAGATAACTACATGTAGCAAATTATGTTTCTTCTCTGTATGCATAGCCAGACAAGGAGATGAGGATAACTGAAATGAGATGTTTGATGTCTCAGTAACTTTAGAGAGATTTTAATAATGCAGTCCCTTTCATCCAAAGGAATGACTTTAAATTACTTCAAAGCACTTCATAAACTCTGCAAATAAGCAGAGATTGAGGACTTGAGAATGTAACAGATTAGATAAAAAGAATAATTAAAGTGAAATTGTTGTTTGTGGCTTAACAAATCTATGAATAACAGCCATGGATTGCAAATATGACTAATGAATTTGGATATCTCTATTCTATATGGCTAACATTAAACATGTTATTGAATCTGCTTTTAGAGCAAGTACAATCCATGTTTTGGAAAAACATCACTTTTTCTGACACCTAAACTTAAATACTTAGTCACATTTTAAAAAATAATCAGTTACCTGAACTTCTACCATATCACTTTTAGCTGTGTTTCATTAATGAAAGGACGTGATCCAACCTTTACTTACAGTAATTTCACAGAGAGATATTGTAATTCTTCATATAAAAACATGGACATTTTTTACGTCTGTAAAAACTTAAAAATCTTTTAAAACTGCATAGAAGTTTATATTCACATAAATTAACAACACTTCTGCTTGTATTTACAATTTAAACATTTAAGGTGTCCATATTGAGGTTTTTATTATTTAGGTCAATGAAAAACAATGATTTACTGTATATCTGTATATTTGCAAGTCTGTGTCTGAGTGAATTGGATCTGGTTATCCTCAAGGAAAGGAGTCTCAAGAGAGGACCTCATCCCTCTCTGTAAACACTGTACTGTCACTGGTAAGATGTGAAAGCATGAGGGTGTTTGATGCCTACAGCTGCCTGAAAGGAGGTGGTAGTGAGGGGGGGGCTCAGCCTCTTCTCCCAAATAATAAGCAAGAGAACAAGAGGAAATGGCATCAAGTTGCACCAGAGGAAGTTTAAATTGGACATTAGGAAAAATTTCTTTAACACAAGGGTTCTTAGGCATTAGAACAGGCTGCCTTGGAGAAGGGGATGAGTCACAATTCTCGAGATATTTAAAGACATCTAGATATGGTGCTTAGGGACATTGTTTAGTGGTGGGCTAGGTAATGCTGTGTTGGAGTTGATTATCTAAAAGATATTTTTCAACCTGAATGTTTCTATGACAGCTCATGTTTTCAAATGTAACAGTATTTTTATTGTAGCACCCAGCTATCAGAAGCAAAGTTTTAACATGAAGATACTTTGAAAATAAATGTTACAGTAAGTGCTTAAAAAGGGACACATCAGGATAACAAAATGCTGCAGCTATTTTTATAACTGAGATATGAGAAAGAGATTGTCCTAACCCAAAAGTGTTTAGTACATGGAGATATCTGAATTTGCATAGCATGACTTGGATTAATAAAGAAACTGAAGATAATTATCTAAATTCAGTCTTTTTCAGTTGCACATTAAACCTAAGTAGTTGAATGGACCTTGCTGGCTCTGGAACTAACTCTACAGTATGTATAGTCTTTTCTCTGATGTACATGCCAATGGAAACAATTAGGTTTTCTAAAAGTTAAAATTTCTCTTGAATGCACAGAGAAGGCTTGAGCTGGATTTAAGAGGACTGAGAACGTACACAACCCTAAATTTAGATTGCTAGAAGATTGCACTGGACAGTCAATTAGCTGTTAAACAGTTAGATGTCCATAAAACTGCACCTGCAATCTGGTAATTGCTACAAGGTTTCCTAATTAAAATTAGAGCATGTTTACAAAAAGGATAATGTAAATATCTTTTCACACTCTCCTGGACTATTGTAGAAATTTGTGGCAGTTTCAATTTTCTAGTTACCCACTTTCCCTGGCTTTTAATAAATTCCCTTATCAAAGCTGAAAGTATTTGCATGTCTTGCAGAATTCTTCAACACCAAATTTATCCCAGAGGTATTTTGGAATTAATTTTAATAGATTTTTTTTTTTTTTTGTGCTGGAGAAATGATTCTACATTTCAGCGCTCTCCACGATATGACAGTGCTGCATACAGACATTTTTAATATTCTCTCCAGGTATACCCCTGTGGCTACTGCTAACACTCCTTGCTCTACAACTGTTCCTGCTGGGGGAAAGGTGTTGCTGTAGCTGCAGGCTAATAGTAACTGCCACTGCTGATTTGATGCCATTTAGTCTGTGTCTGCAGAGTCAAGGAAAAAACTGTCTCATTGTCTACCCTTTGCATCTTTGGAGCTAATTACTTTTGTTCATCAGTATCAAAATATTTACATGGTTTTGCCTAATGGAGTAGGAGCACAAAAATGCTGCTCCTACTGCTCGAATTCAGACGCTCACAACCATGCATTATGTTAATGGTGACATTCAGACATACTTAAGGAAAAGCACAACAATATGCTGAATTTCAAACTATTTAATTAACCTCTGAGTGAAGTGAAATTATGAATACTTTGTTTAAAATGAAGTTTTTAAAGCTAAGAGAGGGAAAAGGTCAAGTTAATGCACTTTACAATAAATAGTGAGCCTTTATTTCTAATTCATTCTCAAGTTTATAATAATGTGACTGATAAATAGGATCAAATTCTCCATTAATAAGCCACATGCAGGCCTAAGGCTTATGTATCATATTGTGCATGTATTTTATTTTCTCTTGATCACTGCCCAAACTCCACTCCTTGTGCTGACACTCAGAAATACTGCTATACACTGTCTTTTTGTGTCAGGACTCTATAATAGTGCCCAGAGAAGTTATGGATGCCATACCCCTGGAAGTGTTCAAGGACAAATTGTACTGGGCCCTGAGCAACCTGATCTAGTGAAAAATGTCATTCACATGGTGGAAGGGCTGGAACTAGGTAATATTTAAGGTCCCTTCCCATCCAGATCATTCCATGATTCTATGAATAGGTCAATGCAAATTACAGTTATTTTCAATGTCTGACTGTTGTACGAGCTGCTCTTAAGCCCTTCCTTAATAATATTCATTTTTTCAGGCATAGCAATGTTTCCTGCACTTTCACCCTTCTCTTTCCTTCTGTTAGGAAAGCTCTTCTTACCTCAGGATAACTACTACCAGCTATCATGAACTGTAATTTAATCAAGAAATATTTCAGTTTACTGGGAGGCAAGATCACTAAGGTCAATTCCATGCTACCACCTGGAGTTCAGCTCAAAAGGTTCACTTCACCTTAAGAGCTACACATATTTTCTTCAGTGTGGGCCTGTTTCAGATGGTTTGTGGTTTTTTTCTCCTCCGTGTATTTTGTTTCTTTGTGGTTTTACACTACTATTACTGATTTATGCTTAGATTGAAATGATAGCTTTTTTAGGAATGAGATCCTGAAAAGTCATAAAACTGACTCAGATCACCTGCAGCTTGGCTCACTGCCCCAGCACTGCAGTTGATAGCATTAGTGATATATGACAACAGTGAGAAGAAAGTTTGTAGATAATCCTGTATAATTTTGTGTTCGTATTTAATTTGCATTATGCAACTTCAAAGGATTGCCTTTATTTTGAAGACCTAGTGAAAATATCAGTACATCCACTAAATGAATATTTCTAGGCTCAGTACAGATGAGAATTAATTTGTTATTGAAGTTTTAGTGAAATTTTCATTTCTCGCCTGTCTTTCATATATAGTGTGTATATATAGCCAGAATTCTATCAGCACTTCCATTTTATAACTCTGTCTGACCAAATGCATCAAAGGAACTGTGTTTCTCTGGGACAGTGAGGTTAAACACAATTTTTACATGTAAGGAACTTCACTTACAATGAACATATCTGAATTAGCATATGGACTATGCTGCAATGTTCTCTAAATTGTTATTTCTGCACATATACAGAAATATTTTTCAAGCTTATAAGCTGTCATGATGCAGCTATCTGTTTCTTAGTGTAAGCCCTAGCTTGTAAAGAGGCAGTTTAATTTTTTTGCAATTTATTCAGTTCTCACTTCAGACCCAGATCTATCTTACACAGAAATTGTTTAGGATTTTAAATAGTGCTATTTGAATTCTAGGATTACAAACTGTAAATTTAACTCCCAGATTTCAAAGAACATTCTTCTAAATACTTCAAATGAACTGAATGTTTTATGCAGGGATTTCTTGTTTGTTTTTTTCTTATGTTTTTATTACAGAAGATGAAAATGTGACCTTTAACTGCTCAGCTGAGAAACTGCATGGTATTTATGAAAAAAAGAGAGAAGAAAATAAAATGGTTTTTCTCAAAAAATTCTGTATCAGGGCTGTAGCAAAAGACACTCGATTGAAAGAAATATAGAAAAATATACAAACGTTCAACAGCTTATCACAGGTGTATGAAGGAGACTCTATGCCCTCTAAGTAGCTGGAGTTTCAACACAGCACTACAAAAACATTTCTTAATTGGCATTAAATCCCTTCTTGTTATTTACTGTTATGTGACACATTTTTAGTGCTTAAAGAAATAAATCTTTACTTAAATATTGCTAGTGAAATAAATATTGCTAGTGAAATAAATATTGCTAGTGAATTAAATCAAAATATTCCCTATAGGAGATCCTATTCCAGAGAAGCTAGAATTTTAACCTGAAGAAGCAAGAAACAAAGGAGAAACGAGCATACAAAGAATTTCAGATACTAAAATATTACAAAGGGCCTCCTTGTAGAAGTGACTTGGGTAAAACTACAGTCAATATTATCCCTAGATACAAGTCTGAGAGGTAATGTCAAAGGCAATAGGTTTCTGAAGGCAGAGTGTTTTTCACAGAGGTTCTAAAGCAGAGGTACTGACAATATCCTAAGCTGGAGTCCACGGGATTGACCCTCTTGTGTCTATTTGTGGCTGTTGACTCTTACCCTCCCTCCATGGACCTCCATGAGAGGCATGACTCTGCCTTCTGCTGGTAGGTACAGAAGCCTGTTTTATCTTCTAAAATCCTTCTCTTCTTCAAGCCTAACAAGCCCAGTCCCCTCAGCCCCTCTCACAGCATTGTCCCTGATCAGCTTTGGGGTCGTGTTAAATTTACTCTGGATAATATGTGTCTTCCCTCCTTTATTGGAGAGCCCAGACTGGATCAGGATACTAAACCAAATGGGTGCAGGATACTAAATGTGGTCTCACAGAGCTGACAACAAGAGTATGAGTTAGTACACACCCGGCTTTTCTCAGCCTGCCCTGTTGCCAGGACACACTGCCGCCTCCTGTTTGGCTTCCCAGCTGCTGCCCTCCCCAAGTTACAGCAGAGCTACTCTTCCCTGCCAGTCACTGCCAGTCAGACTCCATCTGATGTTGTTGTTGCAGGGGAACATATGAAAAACTTTGCATGTGTTTTGGCTGAATTTCAGAAGATTAATGGTGATCCACTCCTAAATACCATCTAGGTCACTAAGTGACAGTCCTGTCCTCAAGAGTATACGCTGGTGCAACTCTGCCCTACTTTAGTGTCACATGAAAAATATTAAATGCTATTAAAACGTATGAAGATTATTATAATCTAGATTTTTTTCCCCCTGTAAAGTTTTAAAACTAATTCCACCACCCTGGAATTAGTAGTGATTGCAAGGTCATGAAGTCCTTGCAGTTAAAAAAACACTGTCTAAAGGATAACATTTTGTAAAATATCACCAGAGCTTAACATCACATTTTCTTCAATAGTTCAGCTAAAACCCTCTGCACGAAAAAAGACAGAACAGATCACAAACTGTACCATTTAAATGACACTAAACTATTACATAGATTGTCCTGACATCCTCACACATTACACTAATTCGCCTGAATACTTCAAGCAATAAAGCTAAAAGGTTCAGCATTGCTTAACAATACCCTGACATTCAGTCTTCAAAATATATTGTTAGAATGCAAATTTGGGACCAGAATAAAGAAGTCCTCTGACAATATTACCAAGCTGCAACCAGAACAACATTTTCAATTAAATGATTTTAGAAGAAACAACTGAGAGGATAACATAACATCTCATCAGAGAATGAAAAGGTTCTTCAGCCTGTTAAAGTTCATCCTTTCTTAGTACTTCCATCCCCTGTGGAAGGCATCTCATTTTTCTCATGTGACCCCTGTGTTTTTTGCCTGAGCAACTGTGTCTGACAGCCTGTTTCACACATTTATCATTCTCTGCATGAAAAAAAGTATTCTCGACACCTATGTTGAATGGGATTATTTTTCTTAAATCAGCATTGTTTTGGGTTTTTTTTGTTCTTTTTGAAAATAAGTCACATTGTTTCAGTTCTTTGTATTTTCCACATTTTACATTTAAACTTTTCTTATCAATTCTTTTTTCCTCATGTGGCAATTCCTAATTTTAGGTGGTCCATGTTTAGCTGCATTTTATTGTTGGCTTTAATCATCGGAGTCAATATGTTTGGTAATATATTTTCCTATTCCTACAGTATTAGTGTCCTGCAAGACAATTCATATTATTTTTTTATCTTAATATTGTGGTAAACCATGCACAGCTGCTGATACTCTCCCTGAGTTTGATGAAACACATTCATCAAACAAATTCGCAACTGATGTGAGATTCAAATTCTCCTAAATTTCAGTTATGATGATTTCGTTTATATGTGCCTCAAAAATACATGGTAATTCAAGAAGCCTTTTTCTGATTTGTATGCTTGCTCACTTTTATTACATTTAACACATTTTAAATATCTCTGAAATAAATTGTACTGATTCCGTAGATTTCTTTCATTTTGGCTTCAATTCTGTAGTTGTTATCCTCATACACTTCCCTTGTCCAGGATATTTTTCAGTTTTTTAAAATTTTGTCTTGGTTGATCATTGGAGATGCCTACCTATTTCAGGTGAGAGTTTCTTTATGTGTGACACAATGTCTTTTACAAAAGTTTAATCAGCACATAAAGTAATTTCCTGCAGACTGGGAAGTGTGGTAAACGTTTTCCTTGTTATAACAAAGATCAAAAAGAGAACTAAACTTCTCTGAGACCTGATTTCCTACCAGTACTGCTTTTAAGATAGAATGAATGAGAGCAGAATCATAATTTTACCGCTGGTAAAACAGATCTGTAATTTTTGGATTCAGTTAATAAACATTTTCAGACAAATGAACACATTGATCACTGCCTGGTAAAACTGTTCCTTAACAATGTAAAATAAAGTACTCATGCTCTGTTTTATATTTCTCATGCATAAAGTAGAATATATCCTGTGATGTCTCTTTCACAAATTTTATGACAGCTGACACTTGTCAAATTTGCTTTACCCTAACAGTTTAATTTCTATTTGCTCACTGCTGTGTTATATGTATGAACTATGTATTTAAAAGTGAGTTACGAATTTTAATATGCATATTAGGACTTCAAACACAGAATCTCACCTTTGATTAAAAGCCAGTGGAATTTCTGGAGTAACAGACTAATCAATAAGTTGATTAGTTAACTCTTGAGCTGTTGGGATCTATTTATACCAAAGAAGTGAGTTACAGTGCCTTTAGTCAGTTGGGTTAAATTCCAAATTCTAGAACAAGGGGCAGATGCTCAGGCTTTCCAGCTTTAAAATTTCACTCAAGCCTCAGAAGAAGCACTTTTAAGTGTTAACTTGGGAAAACATTACAAAACCTTTTGAAGCAGAGAAAATACTCTTCCTTTTCTTTTGCAAGGAATTCTTCTTGTTGAAAAAGAACTTCAAATTTACCCCATGGACTTACAGGGAAAAGAATAAAACTTAAAAAAAAAGCCTCCACTGTTTACTGTTTTTCATCCTCTGCTTCAGTAATTCCCGTGGTTGCTCATATACATGCTTTAATACTTCAGAAACATTTTCAAGGGCAACAATCCACTGTTAAAAGATTCTGCACTGCAGCCACTTTTCTGACAAGTTGACTAGTTAGGTTAAGGGTCCTCTTATTTACATTTGCTCTTGAGCTTTAGCACCTCAGATATTCTGCTTCCACAATTGAGTCACTAAATCTAATGTACAAGGCTTTTTAGCAATCTTTTAATTCAAACACTCATTTAATACACAAAAATCCCATTTTGAAAATCAGCTTTTGTATAGTAGAAACAGAATAATAGAAACATAATAACCACAAAATACCATTCGAATTTTAACCATAAAATCTAGGAAGAAAGCTCAGTCTACTACAATGAACTGAATTTAACTCCCTCACGTTGTCCTTATTCTCTTATTTCCTTATGTATTCAAGTTAAAGCAACTATAATATGATTTTAAGGGAAAAAATAATATTTGAAGGAAAAATAAAAACAGACTTGGAAAAGCATATGTAGTTTCTGTCCAGTATCACTAGGAGAATGTAATCCTCAAAGATCTGTCATTCCTAAATTCAAAATACTAATATTCTTCCAAGATTATCAACTCTTAGTTATCTATTAAAGATTTAATCTGTTACACTATGTAACTTGTTGATAGACAAAGCAGGTTGACTGATAAATTAAAAAATGAATCCAGAAAAAAAGGAGACCTCTCTTCTCTCTACCATCAGTCTGAATCAAGTCTGTTTTTGCAGCTTGAGACAGAATTTAAAAAGTATTGTCAATCACTTTAGGAAGCAGTAATATATTAATTAATGTGGCTCATTCACTCTAGGGAAAGATAATATGCATGTGTAAGCAAAAAAGGCAGAATAATCTTATTATTTCTGAATGTTTCTATGGCTGTAAAAGGTCCCCTTCCCTTCCAGTGCTTCTACAGACTTGTTCACTAATGGCAACAGCACCGAGATATTACAGCACTGAGTTCGCTAAGTTTGGCACAGTTTCCAATCTTTTAACAGATATTTCCTTTGAGGATAATTTGAAAATATTAATGCCTAGCATTAGTTTGTGCTAGTGATATTTTACTATCAGTCATAATTCAAATTCTTGATGTAGTAACTTGAAATGGAGGTTCCAGACAGCACATCATTAACATGAACAATCACCCAGTCAGCAACAAATTAAAGATAACCTCTTGCCTGAAAATGTGGAAAGAACATCTGGTATAGAAGATGGCTCTTTTTAAATTCCTGCTGTCTCTCAGAGAACCACATCAATTGACCAGATTTGCTGTTAGGGGGGACACAATCTTTCAAATAACTTCAACTGCCTTTAAAACAAAGATGACCTTATGATTTTCTAGCCTGGTGGGACTTTGCTCTGATTCAGTAGACTTTTTCTCATTTTGATCTGTAGGATTTGTTTCATTACCACCTTACCACCCTTTCCTATATCCTTAAGTATATAAGGAAATCCAAAGACCTTTCTCTAAATAAAAATAAGATTTAGAACCGTAGAAATATGTGGCTTTTCTATCATTCCTTCAGTTCTCTTTTCTGTGTTCTTAGAACAAGCCATTATCAAACACAAAATATTATATTTTGTTCCAGTCCAGGAAAAAAAATAAAATATATAATTCAAGTGTCCCAGCACCTCAAAAGTAGTTTATTTGACCTCTTAGCCGAGTCTCTTCAGCCAAAATACATCTTACAGAGGTGCCCTCATTCTCTTCATTGCCATGATGGTGGTATGGTATGATTGGCACTTGATGGCTTTTTCTGTGAGTTAGCATTCAGTTCAAGGTTTCACAGCTCCTTGGGTGAGATAGACTGAACTGTGGGCTGTTGCTGACTTTTGTCAGTTTACACACCTGTAAGAGGCACAATCCATCTAATATGAAACATGACAAAGAACAGAGAACATCAGCCCATACTGCTGCCCCTCTAAGTTCAGTAAGTCTCTTACAGAGTGTGAAAGTTCAAATCATACTCTTGAGACTACATGAATTATGGATGTCTCCAATTTAACTCATGTCAACACATGGCTTGTATCCTGTCTTAAAGTTATCTTTGTTTTTTTGATCTTTATATATGGAACTATAACACAGACTATTATTTTTTCCATGCTTTGCTATTGTATTTTATATTTTTGTAAAATCGTATAACTAAATGTGTAGACAAGGAGACTTACACTCTAGAAGACATCTTTCCAGAAATGAAAAAAAAAAATAAAAAAAAGACAACAAAACAAGACTGATGAGTTCTAGAAAAAAATAAGCAATGCAGAAGGGAACAGCAGAAAAGTCTTGGAGCAACATAACAGAGATTCAGAATAATAAAGCACACTTACACAAGTAATTTCATCTTCAGTTTTAAGCAATGGCCTTATTGATTCTCTGCTTCTAAAGTGCAGTGAAGCCAACCTTAACTGTGTTCCCTGCTCCCAGGCTAGCTTCTTCATCCCTAATTTTAATTTTCTTTTCCTGCTTCTTTTCTGTTCTTTATTGATCAGATTCTTTATATTGCTCACACACACTTCTTCACAGATCCATTTAAAAAGCTTTTGCTGGTTTTCAGATGTGTAACATTTTTACTCTGTTCCTTTATATACATGAAAATATAATTCCTTAATTAACCCAACAAAGCAAAGAACAACATATCTGACACAAGTATTGTGTATTTCACAAACATTCAGTAAACTTGAGGATTTTATTGCTGTTGTAATAGTTAGGGGGCAAATATAAATTCATAGAATCATATAAATCTTGATTTATTTAAAAATGCATCCCTTTCAGCTCTTTCTTATCCATAAGTTAATTGAAACACTTTGTGATGTGATAACTAGCTCATTTCAACATAGAATTGCTGTTAAACTACATATTAAATTTAAATGTTGACATTTAGGGAAACTCTGCATGGAGATTTTCCTCACTGACACTGTAGTTCTTTTAAACAATACATTATGGGTCTGGAAGGCTAATCTGCTGTCATGCTGCATTTATCAAGGTCATGTGGCAAACAAACTGTCATTTAAAGTCTGTTGTGGTGGGTCCACCCTGGCTGGATGCCAGGTGCCCACCAAAGCCATTCTATCACTGCCCTCCTCAGCTGGGAGAGGAAATATTACAAAAGGCTCATGGGTTAAGATAAGGAAAAGGGAGAGGCAATCACCAGTTACCACCACAGGCAAAGCAGACTTGGCTTGGGGAAAATTAATTTAATTTATAACCAATCATATCAGATTAGGATAATGAAAAATAAAAACTCATTCTTAAAATTCCCCTTGCTCCTCCCTTTCTGTTGGGTTTAACTTCACTCCTGATTTTCTCTACCTTCTCCCATCAGTGGTGCAGGGGAACAAGTAGTTGCATTCAGTTCATCACCTGCTGTTTCTTCTGCTCCTTGTTCTTCAGAGGGAGGACTCCTCACCCTCTTCGTGTGCTGCATCATGGAGTAGCTTCTACAGGAGACCATGAACTTCTCTAACATGAGTCCTTCCCACAGGCTGCAGTTGCTCATGAGCTGCTCCAATGTGGGTCCCTTCCAGGAGATGCAGTCCTTCAGTAACAGGCTGCTCTGGTGTGGGGCCACCATGGGGACACAGCTCCTGCCAGGAGCCTGTTCCAGTGAGGGCTTTCCACAGGGTCACAGCCTCCTTTGGACAGCTACCTGTTCCACCATGGGGTCCTTCCCAGAGGCTACAGGTGGATCTCTGCTACAGATTAAAAAAAAAGAAATCCCCTAATTTTATATACTTTACAAAAACTCTATTTTTTTTTTTCTGATTGAGACTGCATATATATGGATTAGTTAAAGTACATCACCATTACCATATAATTCCTTTCACTGTCTAGAACTGTAGTCTTCTTGGAGTCTGTGTAATTGTAATGAGGCGAGTATTATCTCAATTTAAGAGTAAAGTTATGCACAGAAGTTTGAAATTCTAAGAATTGTAATGAAAATAAATATTCTTGTAACATGAAAACATTTGCATTTGTGAACACTATATTCCTTTGTTTTAAAGTTTAGCCTGCTTTAAAAAGAAAAAAAAATGTCATTTTTAAAAGAAAGAAAAAGCTGCTTGTAGCAATAAGCTTGTATGCAAAATACCTTTTTTCCTGCTTTATGGAATAACTTATTTTAATAGGAAATGTACAAATGGTTTGATTGATATCTATACACATATGCAAACACAAGTGTAGGCTATAGAGCTTTCTGTTAGCAAGCACCAGAATGTAGAAAAAGACTGCTCATTTGAACAGCGCAGCTTTTCTGTTACAGGAGACCATTTTCCAACAGCCAGCTGTCTTCTGTTCATGACATTTCACTGTGAATTTGGAAAAGAGATTCCAAGGCTACCACATAAAAATCGAAGTGTTTATGTGAATGTCTCTCCAATAGAGACACCTATCCAAGAAGAGCCTTCTGCTGTTGCTAAGAGCATTTTCACATTATTTGTGACAGTTCAAGGAACAGGAACATCAGGTAAGGCATATTTCCATCAGATGACATTGGATTTTTTTCTCTTCTTCCTTTTCAAAACCTTATTACTTTATACTCTGAATAAGTTTGGATTTGCTTCAGTGCAAAAGCAAAAATAAAATTTGAAATCTTCAAAGTTTAAATAGGTCAAGAAAATATTTTTGCCTAGGGCTCTGTCAGAGACTGACTTTCAGAAGAGATATGAACTGCTGAAGTTCTTGTCATAGAAACATGGTTTTTAATAAAAGCACTAGAAGTTCCTTCTGTCTAAAGCTGGTCTAATGTCCAGCTTGTCAGCCAACAGCATAGTTTATAGAATATGACAGAATCACAGAATCAATTAGGTTGGAAAACACCTCTGAGATCATTGAGCCCAACCTGTGACCTTTGTTGGGCTTATTAAGGAACACAACCTTGTCAACCAGACCATGGCCCTGAGTGCCACATCCACCTGGCTACACCCTCTCTGCAGGCAGCTGTAGAGAGTGATAAGGTCACCCCCCAAGCCTCCTTTCCTCCAGGCTGAACACCCCCAGCTCCCTCAGCTGCTTCTGACAGGACTTGTGATCCACCTGTTCTCTTGCCCTTCTCTCAACTCCCTCCATCCCCTCTTCCGAGGTGTGACCTCACCCGTGCCACATTACACAGGAAGAACTGCTTTTCCACCAGCGTGGTCTTGCTGGTCACACTGTTTTTCATATACAAGAATTAATTTCTAATTGTAACTGCAACAAAAATTTTTAAAAGTCAATAATTTGTCTTTTTTTTGTTTAAAAAAAATATTTTTACTTTAAATACATATTCTTAAATATTTAAATAAAGTAATAAATATTTAAATTAAACCAGGCTAGATTTAGAGATATTATTCAAATTTATTGCTAACAAAATCAGAGCAGGATGATGAGAAGTAAAATAAGACCTTAAAAACACATTCCCTTAACCCTCCCTCCTTCCCAGCTCTGCCTCCTTCCTCTCAGCAACACAGGGAGACAGAATGGAGATTATGGTCAGTTCATTCCATGTTTCTCCCTCTACTCAGGGAGAAGAGTCCTTCACTTGCTCCCTCTCTCAAGTGACAGTTCTCCAGGGACTTCTCCAGTGTGAGACCATCCCATGGGTGGCAGTTCTCCACTAACTGCTGCAATGTTGGTCACTTTGCTGTGGGTGCAGTCTTTCAAGAACAGGCTTTTGTTCTGTGGGTCCCCAAGGGCTCACAAGTCCTACCAGCAAACCTGATCTGGCATGGGCTCCTCTCCCCATGGATCTGCAGATCCCAAACAGGACCCTGCTCCAGACAGGCCTCCCACAGGTCACAGCGTCCTCTCAGGCATCCATCCCCCTGGCTCCAGTGTGGGGCTCCTCCAAGGGCTGCAGGTGGATCTCAGCATTCCTGTGTTCCCCCACTGTTTGCAGGGGCAGAACTTTCTCGCCGTGGTCAGCACCAGGGGCTGCAGGGGAATCCCAGCTCCAGTGCCTGGAGCACCTCCTGCCCCTCCTTCTGCACTGACCTGGGAGCTCGCACAGTTGTTCCCCTCACATGATCTAACTCCTCTCTTCTCTGGCCACAATAATATCTGCACAATACCCTTTTACTTCTTCCTAAGTATGTTATCGCAGTCATTACCACAATTTCTAATTGGCTCATCCTTGGCCAGTGGCACATCCCTCTTTGGAGCCGTCAGGGATTGGCTCTAACAGATATGGAGGAAGCTTCTGGCAGCTTCTCACAGAAGCCATCCCTGCTAAGAAAATATGGCCACATAAACCCAAAAAAATAGTGGATCTATGTGGAGGGATAGAATGTAAGAGAATAGAGCAGAAGGCAGTCTCACACCTGAGGAGTTGCAGCGGTACTAATCCCCAAAGATTAGAACAGGCCTGCCCTTAACAGGCCACAGCTGTGTCCAATAAGACGAGTGCTACAAAAGAGTGGGTTAGCTGGGTGAGGAGAGAGCTGGAGTCTGTTGGTTACGCTCTGAAGTCAATTTATATTAAAAAACATGTGAGGAGCTGCACATGAGAAATCACCGAGAAGGTATGGGAGCTTCACAATAAGATGGCAACAGATCTAGACTAAAACAATAATTCTCATTCTTAAAATGTTCACGTCATTTACTTTTAAAGATCCACCTTGATGGAGACATACTAATTTGACTACATTAATTTAAAATTTAAAAAAAAATTAAAAATTTAAATGTCTATACAAATAACACAAATTTGGCAATTATGGATGAACATAAAGGACATTTTAAATTCAGTCAATTATTATAAATCCCAGGATCTCAAAGAATCTCACCTTAAGTTTTTCCTAACAAGAATTCTTTCCTTCTGCTGTCAGGTTCTGATAGATGAAATTTCACTTATTGCACAAGAATGTAAACAATAATAGGAGCTCATTAGAATGACACTTTCTTCCTTCACAAGGTTTTCTCTCAATGTGAATTTAATTGGCTGACTGACAGATGCAACAAACACTAGATTCCTGAGATATGTGAAAAGCAAAGGCAGAAAAGCTCAACTGGTGTGACAGTCAAACAACTGAACTAAAATTCTGTTTAATCATATCATACTATAGTAGCCTCATCAGCTTACTTTTCTTTAGATAAAATGGTATTTTTTTTTTCATTTCTAGCAAAGTTTTCTGATTAAATACTATGGCAGTTTACTTAACCAGAGTTAAATACATCTCCAGGAAAGAATCCCCACCAAATTTATGGAAAATATGCAGGAATATGTAAATTCCTCAGCAAGCAAGAAAATTCTGGTTTTCAAAAAAGGTATCATTTATTCACTAGAATGATCTTTTTCTTCTATTTTTATGGACTCTGTACTCTGTAGAATATGAATGCACATGCCTGTGAGAAGTGATGAGGTTCACAAAAATGCATGATAGATAATGAATGCACATGCCTGTGAGCAGTGATGAGGTTCACAGAAATGCATGATAAATAAGAGCACAGTGCTCTCAGTGGAGGACAGAAGCATCATTTTAGCCTCCCACATGTGTAGTCGTGTCTTTGCCCTTCGATAATGAGACTCTTAACATTTGCATCACAAACTTGAAATAGCAGATGATATTCAAAACCCATAAGACTACTTCCATTCATGTCACTAAATCTCTGCCCCAGAGATGGTTTTCCCAGAGCAGCTGGCATATAAGTAGCTCACATGCATGAGCTAGAATCCATATAGAATGGTACAACAGGAAAACCCTTCAGATTTTTATTTGTCATTATCAGGTAGCACAGTTGCATACTACAAAGTAAAGCCCCAGCCAGGTACGTGTGACCTCCATTACATTTGACCAGTTCCGACTCATTAAACTAATCCAGTACAAGCTAGAAAATAAATAGAAAGAGCAGATTAATTTTGCTATGTAACTTTTGCTAACAACTCACTTGTGCATCACATTTGGAATGGGAAAACAGAAGATCTTAGAGATCATTAAAAAAAAAATCATTCGCTGACCTCCAATACAAAGAATGCCAGTGACTCTAGCCTGGTGTTACACAAGCAGCCAAGACATTGCTAGCTTCTGCCAGCTGTCAACTTTAGACAATAATACATGGTTAAAAAACTGCCCTCTGGCTGTGTCCAAGATGCTGCAGAAAGCTGAGCCGGGGGTGCAAGAACTCTGTGTAGCAGTCCAGGACACCAGCCAGGACTTAGGCATACAGAGCAGTTGGAGTAAATGTCCTGTTTAGGAGTCCATGGCGCTGGTCAACACTGGACCAGAAGGGCTGGGAACATGATCAGCATGAGACTGCTGTGGAAGTGCCATGGGAGTCTTGTGAAAAGAATTCACAATCCACTACTATATCTTTATAGTCCTCTATAGCTAATCAGTTTCAAATTATATATCACTGATTTCTTCTATTCTAGCCTCTACCCTACTTAGGGGTCCTCCTGGGACACAATCATTCTTATTTTCTTTGAGCTTTTAGATCTGCAAATTGATAGAGCAATAGGATATGGTGGAAACAACCATGGTGAGAGATTATAAGAGGTCAAGTTTTCACTAATGAGGTAGAAGGTAGGAACACCAAAGAAGAGGCAACACTTCTAAGGCAGGAAGCTTCAGGAATTAGCGCTCAGTTGGCCACAGAAGGATGTTAAGTATTCTTACCTCTTTCCTGCCACTAAGCCAGGGCTCATTATCATTAGAATGTGCAATGGGTTTATTTTATCATTTTAGAAAATTGGTTTTAACAAGGTGGTGAAGCTACAAGTTAAATTATAAGCTACACATTTAAACAGTTTGACAAAAGTCAATATAAATTTCAATAATCCAATTGTCAAATTCAGATAAGAAGTCAATCCTTTAAAATCAAAGAATATCCTTAGGCTGAGCTTAGATTGATTACCTTTTCTCTCTAATTAACTGAACTTTAATATTATGAGCTGGTTTTTAGGAAATCATAGCCAGCTGAATATAACCGTGTGATTAAACATATAAAGAAGATACCACATAAAAAAGCTGAGTGGTAATTATTCTAGTCAATTAATTGGTAAAAAAAATGCTGCTATCTATTTAAATTCTCTTTATTCTGTCAGCCATTAAATACATTAAACCAGAAGACAATTGGCACTATCTTCTATGTCTTCCTTTTCAGGGAAGTCAAGCATATCATGACTCTAAGGTCACTTTTCATTTAAGTATTTAAAAAGCTGTTATTCTGGTTTACAAATTATCTCTTGTACTAAAGTCCTTTGGTCAATACTAGAAGATAAAAGCATATTGTAAAAAGAGAAAAGTATTTTCCATTTTTCTTTTTTACAGAATTGATTGATGAACTATGAAGTTGATTCTTACAAAGGTAAGTAATCAGTTTAGGAAGACTTTTTTTTTCCTCAGGTATTCTTTCTATTTTTTATCTTTTATTTAATTTCCATTCTCTCCCCACCTCAATAGTTCTAACCATTATAAGCTATAATGTCAAAAATCACAAATTTTAAAATTAAAAAAAATTAAAAATTTTCCTAGCTTTGACAAAAATAAGTGCAACATAGGTATAATTTGTTTTTATTAGTCATAGAGCTGAAGATAAGGTGAGGACCGAATCCTATTTTTTGAGCACCTCTAAGGATATATACTTATAATAATATATAATTCCATATTTTAAATGGTTTTTTCAAACTAAATTAGTATCTAGCTTCTTAAAATCTCTGCAATACTTTCTGGTTTTGGTGTATTTTCAAAAGTTGAATTAACTTTTCTCCCTTTTTCTTTGTTATAGCCTTGTGTATAATAAATAGCAGTATTCAAACACCACTTGGTTTTTTAAGTTATATTCTTATAGCCAATAGTTTTTCACTGTGCTCTATAATACTAATATTTGTTCACTCTTTTATTTATTTTTACTTTCATCGTATTTCAGAGTAGATGCATAATATTTATGCTATAAAATATTTACTAAATCTAGATTATATTTATGCATACTAAATACACTATACTGTAAACACCCACATATACATAAAAAACTACTTTAAACATTGATTACATTTCTATCTATAATTTATTCAAAACTATTTTACAACATGTAAACAGCTTCTGTAGCATTTGCAAATATTTTGTCATTGTTCCTTAATTCCAATGTGCATGTTTCCTTTTTTTCCCCTCTGTATGCACTTTGACTTCTTAAAATTAGCTTCTTTTAAATCTAAAAAAAAAAAAGTTGTCTTAAACACATTTTCATTACTAAAAGATTATTCCATATAGCTACAGTTTTAGGTTATTCTTGTATATTTATGAAAACTTGAATTTTAATAAAATCAACCTTTATCACTACTGATAGTAAATGTTACCAGATTTTGGTCTTTTTGCTTGACTTTCTCAAATTCTCCTTCTAAGTGTTTCATCTTCCTTTTGAACATTTTAGCAATAATTGTCACTACTAAAATTCCAGCAAAGAATTTGAGAGTCGTACATCTAGGATATCAGATGAAAACTAGTTCTTATTCTCACTATACAGGTGAATGTGAAGTGAGCATTAAATCAAATGAGCTCAACTACTGAAAAGCCAAGGCTGTTAAAATGCTTACAGAAATAAAATTGTTGATATGTGGCAAATTGTAGTTGTTATGGTTACTAGGGCTTTTTTTTTTAAGTGCTGTAATATTAAAGTTAAAACAAAAATAAAGATTAATTTGGAATAAGGCCCTCATGCTTCAAAGTGTCACTGAATGACCTCAGTACCTATTAACTTCAATGAACAATAAATTTTTATGACACTTATGCAGGATGAGGTCCTAAACCATTTACATGATAGTTGTGCTTCATTTCTGGATGCTCACTAACCCTCATTTTATTACATAGAGTCAGAGTTGATTATTCTAAATAGAAGCATCAGTAAAAATTGACCTTGTATGGTAGATAGCTTCCATAATTATTGTTGTTTCCTTTTTGCTGAGGTATGTAGATGCAACTAAAACTCCGCTTCATTGCAGTAGCTGATAGAAAATTGTCTCTGTGGAAAAATATACCACAGATATATATATTATATATATACATACCTACCAGATATAGGGTGCAGTAAGATAACCCTGATGATTAAGGAGATGAAAAAAATATCAGATGGAGACTAGGACCTTTTCCTTTTTTTTAATCTTGGAAAAGAATAAGAGGACACACAACAGCTTTTAGCTCCTATAGCTCAGAAGAGGGTCTTAATAGGGCTATTTTACCCTAGATATTTGCATTGCTAAATATTTCAGATATTATTACATGCAACCACCAAGCTTTTCACATCAGTCAGTTCATAGCTGGAATATTGGACTTTAGGGACTACTTGGCTTCTTCACACCATGGTATCTAAATCAGCTTAGAATGGTTTAGAAAAAAGAATTTTAATATTGATTTTTGCCAAATCTTCTCTCTCCATGACAATAGTTACATTGTGTAAGCAGGTTTTGATCAGAGGTGTACCTGCTAAAATTTATAACACAGTGGCCACTATGAAGGTAATGGCTATCAAGCTTAAGAAGTTACCAAATTTAAGATTTACAAATCACAGAATAACAGAATAGTTAGGGTTGGAAGGAACCTCTGGAGATCATGCAGTCCAAAGCCCCTGCCAAGGTAGAGTCACCCAGAGCAAGTGACAGAGGATGGACACGATCCTGAACAACCAGCTCTGCGTGGCCCAGATTCAGCAGAGGATCCAGATATCCTTTCCAACATCAGCCATTCTGAGATTCACTTATTCAAGGCTTAGAAGAACAGTGATATCCACAGTAAATACCTGACTACACAATCACATAAAGTAGTAAATGCACCAAAGAAAAGCAATTCTGTGATTTTTATTATGCGAAAGGAACACTACAGGTAATTATGAAAGCTGGTGAAAATAAATATTATAAATTCTGTAAATTTTCTTTTATCTTTCATAGTAGCTTCCTAAAATAATGACTAATAACTAATATAATGTGAATTATCTTCTTTTACCAAAGAATTTTGCTTTTTATTTGGCACAGAGCCAAGTAGACTGAATAGAAAAATAAGCATTTAATCTATGCATCATAAATAAAAAAATATTTGAAAATTATTACTGATTATTTACTTAAATAGATTCCCATGATATAATTTCTTTGCCTATGATATAATTTTCTTTTCCCAAGAAGGAAATATAGAATACCTGCAGTCTTCCAATCTTCAGTGGAAGATGATGTGAACCCTGAGCATTGCATAGCTAGTACTCCAGTTGTGCAATTTTACACTTGGATAAAGCACCCCCATCTTTTTACTGTACATATAGAGTAGGAACTGGCCATTATTTAGTAGATTATGATGCCTTTATAAGGGAAAAGCATCACAAGATTATTTCAGCTATTGAACAAGCGGCTTTTATGCCAAATGAAACACAGAGAGGAAGCCTAGACAGTATGGAAGCAAGGACAGGTAGCCTTGGAGGAGTCACAGAAAAACAATGGTTTGGTTTGGAAGGGATCTCAAATCATCTAATTCCACCCCCCCCCCCCCCCCCCCCCATGGAATATAGAGAAATTGTCTAAGCAGGCAGAGATTGTGTTAGGAAAGCTAAAGCTCTGATAGATAGAATTAAATTTTATCTTTAACTAATGGTAATTCTGATTGCTTCAGATAAACTTGACCTTGATTTTTATTCACAATGATATTAAGTTTCCTGGGATTCTTCTGGTGTGTTCTGTAGTGACTATTTTTCTTTTTGTCAAAACCACTTCCTTTTTAACAGCTCTTTAGGGATTATATTTATGGCTGTATGATAATATAAAAATATAATGATTAACATCTTTAGGGATTAATGTGCTTTTTCATCAATTTAATTGCTTTTTGCAAAGGAAAAAAAAGTTTGAGGGACACTTGGGAGCTGGTTATAAGTATTCTGATTACATTTTGTTAAGGGATTTGAGAAATGGCCATTGCCTCCAGCAGCTTTGAGTTGTTATTTATATAAGACACTTTTCCCACCAGCCTCTGGAGTCCAGCCCAGAAAGCCACAGATGTCCATCCCTGGTCAACAGATGCAGCTGCTCCTTTCTCCTTTGCAAGTCCAGCAGTAGTGATGCTGAGTGTGTATCCAAAGCTCAGACACAGAGAGGTCACCAGCACAGCCACACGCGCTGCCACAGACAAGGGGCTGCCTTGAGCATCACCTTCAAGCAGGACACGAGCACACACACAAGCACCACGTGCCCTCCCCTCCTCACCAGCAGAGTCTGAAGCTCAGAACTGGCAGCACACACTCAGCACTCTCAGCTCACACTCACATGCACTTTAATGGATCCCTCAAATACCAGCATGACCCTGCTCTCTGTCCAACACTCCTGAACACTTCCCAGGCCCTTTTGTCCTCACTGGCTGCCTAGCCTGGGGCTCACCAGCAAAGAGATGGATGCTGTAGTGTGCTCATCTCACAGTACTGCACCCTCTGGCTTCCCCACCCAAATACCAGCCTGATAAGCCTGCCCAAACTCACAGCCTCTTACTTGCTGGCTGATAACATGATAAGCTTTGGTTGGATTGTTGATTTTTATTTTTGTTTGTGACAAGTATTGTGTATCATTATCTACTATTCCAATTTAAATTTAAAAGTACCCTACTGTATTATTCATGCTCACTGCCACCATAAATCAATCAGTCAGTGTAAGAATGCAGTTGCTCAGTTTTGTGCATCCTAATATCTTTGACTAAATCTCAAGCTTTTACTTTTAAACTTATGCTCCTCCCTACCTTGGAACATATAGCTCTAAGAATATGTTGGACTTGGTTTGAAACATGCTGTTTTAACTTTAATATTTAAAAACAACCACTAATAGCTGCTCTTTTCCAGGTAATATAGGTTTCAGATGCAATGATGTCTGGTTAAATAGTTCAATTTAATTTGTCATCTAGCTACATTCTGAAGGGGCAGAAAAGTTACTCAACTAAAATTGTGAAGGGAAAAAGCAAAATATGCTCTAAAGCTGTGCTCTTAAGAGACTGTTCTAAATAGGCAGCTGTTTCTAGGGTGGCATACTGCGTTATGGCAGTGTCTGAATGGTTCTGAACACCTAGGAAAACAAATGATGATGGGGCAAGGATTGATTCCTGTTTAATAATAATGGCTTCGTTTCACTTGTGTCCAAATTTTAACATTTTTTTAAAGTAGCATAAATCCATAGCAGCACCATCATAATTTATGAAGATATATTCTTGAGCTGAAAGAATGGGGTTTGAGGCACTTCAGCAAAACAGGAATAAAAACATTTTGAAGCAGCAGTACTTACATTATCTACAATACCTATACATAAAGCAATGTAGTATAATTGACTGGTGATTCTCATATGCTTAAAGTTTTTTCAAGATATCTTTGTATTTTTCTCTTTATACTTTCAAAAACACTTGCCCACCTAATCCTCAAACTAGAAGTTCTATAGTTGGAGAAAGTAAGCCTGAGGGTAAAACAACTTCACGACTAGTGATTTGAAGACTTAGTACAAATAAAAATTATTTGGTTTTTTTAATAGCTTCTAATGTCATGCATCAAACAGCCCTTGAGTCCTATGCCAACCAATGGTATGAGCATCAGGACAACTATTTGGTTTGTTCAGTCTTGATTTCCCATAATCTTTGCACCAAATATTTCAGCTATAAGCATTACATTTGCATACTACAGACTTCATTTCTGAAGACAGTCTCTTAAGTGAATCCCTTTACAAGCTCACATATATTTTGCTCACAGATGTTATAATATTAAGACAGGCATAAGACCTATATTATGAGATTTATTATAGAGCGCATCCTTTAAGATATACTTATGGCTGTATGAAAGATTACCAAGGGAGTTTAAAATTGCTCCCAATTCAGTTTCATAATAGTTTGAAACTCATGAGACCTCTCCTATCCTTTCTCATATCAGGTTATCACTGTTTTAAGAAGCAAATTGAAAACACCTTAATAATTCTAAATTGCACACTGAAATTTTATATGGAGAGTAAACAAATCCAACTTCCCTCAGCTTTCCACAGGTAATAGATTCGTTCTTGATATTCTACTCATACTAAGCCTACAGTGTCCAAAATATTTGCTTTTCCATTTCTATGACAGAAACAAAAACAAATGAACCAAAAAAACTCTTACTCTTTGTCAAACATTAAGTTGAGTGTTGTCACCTTATTGTAAAAGTCCCATACCTTCTCGGTGATTTCTCACGCGCAGCTTCCCACAGCACTGATGCCTTCTTCACAGCACAACCAACAGACTCCAGCTCCTTTCTCACCCAGCTAACCCACTCTTTTTAAGCACTCATCTTCTCATTGGACATAGAAGTGGCCTGTTAAGGGCAGGCCTGTTCCTAATCTTTGGTTAGTACCGCTGCAACTCCTCAGGTGTGAGACTGCCTTCTGCACTATCTTTATTTTCTTACATTCTATCCCACCACAGTTGAGCAATGCACAGCCTCTAAAAAATTAGCATTTCTCATGTTCACTGCCATCTTAATACATGCAATCACTCTGTAGCCTAAGTCTGCAATTACAGGCTTAAACAGAAAAATAAAGTTAAGGCAACAAATCTGAATTATGAAATTATGTAGAAGACTGTCATCAGAACCCAAATTTCTGTAATGACCTATACTGTCATACTGTCCTGTTCTCCAACACATGGCTTCTCTCAGTCCTTGGAACTTCTAGCAAACAATGAAAATTTATTTTCCACAAACCTAAGCAACAGATTAGAGATTTTTTACAAAGCAAATATAAATATTAGAGAATTTGAAAAAGAGGTTGTTACTAGCATGTTGCAAAAAAACCCTGAAAACTTAAAATGCCACTGCTAACATTCCTCCATCAGTGAATATATGACAGCACCTTATGAGTTAATTAGACTGTTAAATTGTGTGTACTTTGCGTATCTAGGAAGCTAGGATACAAAGAAAACATTCTGCTGTTTACCATGCAGGGCATATTGCAGCCTATTTTAAGAAACCATCACAGCATACAATAATATTGTTTCAATTGTAATGTCTTACTTATAAAAAAATCCACCAGAAATATTATCCCAGAAGGCATATGTTTCATATAAAGTTGATAAATGTGAGCAAATTAAAATATCGTACAGGCAAATTACTGAGAAAATTAAACTGTTTTCCAACATGCCTGAAGGGAGCAACAGATTTTTGATTCCTATAAATCAAGTCTGGATTGCTTCCTAGAAGGCATTTTTTGTGCAGACTAGAGGGTCAATGATGAAATCCTATGGCCTGTGCTATCTCAGGAGTAAGATTAGATGGCCATTTTCTAGTCATCTATGGACCTGTCAGCTATATTTAAATGAGCACTTTCTTCATATCATACATCCATAAGTGGATGTGGTTGAGGCTTGCCTTAGACTACCCAAGAGCAAGATCAGGTTATATTTAGATGAATACTTCCTTTATATGATCTGTCTATAATTGGATGTCATTGAAGGCTGCTTTAGACTCCCCCAAGAGAAAGCCTAGGCTATATAAAAACAAATTTTAAAACCTTTATGGCAATAAGAAAGATGCCTCAAAGTCTGGTACAGAATGAAACCACAGAGCTAAGCAGATACAGCTCCTGCTATATGGAAGAAGCTACTGCTCTTCATGGCGGATGCCTGAGCTGGCATGAGTAACTGACAGTTTATTATATTTGTAATAAAGTATTGATTGTTGACCTTTCTATTACTTAGGAAAAAACTATTGCATGGTGGTTTTTTCATTAAAGAAAGGAAGACATGGCTGTGCAAACAAAACTAATTGGGTAAAAATGGCAAGAGAATTGGATCTTCCGAAATATCACAATTTAAACTCATAAGTCAAGCAGACCTTCAAAACATTTTGGAATCTCACAAGAATTACTTTGCTCAATCAGAAAATGAACAAAAATGTAAAAATGTTGACTATTGGAATACATGACTCTTACACATATTAAACAATATGCTTTTCATTAAGCAATCCCACTGAGGCCATCACCTACCCCTAAAGAGGTGTATAATACATTTTACAACTCCAAAATAAACACAGGGTTTTTTTTTTTAATTTGAAAGGAAACATGCATTTCTTCTTCTTGAAGAAAGTTCAACTGACTATGTGTCTCAGGAAGAAGTTTCCAATTCCATTTGTCAGTCATCAAGTTCTCATCTATATAAATATCCAATGAAATTAAGATCATAAAAAATGTTCTGTTAGTGACAATATTCATCTGTCTCTAAAATGTTCTTAGTCATAAAGAAACATTTTGCTGAAAGACTGTTTCTTTCTTCTTTGCCTTTCAAATATTTTAATTTAACAAAACTCAGTGACAGCTTTTGCTGTTAAAATCACAACATAGATCTATCAACTGGAAATAACATATGGGATTCTACAAAAATAGCTTCTCTGGGATAGTAATAAACTGATTATTCTAAAAACCATTTGACAATTTTATCTCCAAATTTAACTTTACAAATTATTTGCATATAACCTGGACCCTGGAAATAATCTACTTTCACAACAATGCAATTACATGCTTTTAGCTTCACAAAATACAGTGCAATATATCTCCTGCCAAAATAATATTTATCATCAATAATGATTTTGTATAAGATTAGCAAAATGTCCAAGATATGTGGAAGACCAAAAATTCATCAGCAATCTGAAAGCAAAAGTCATTAATCGCTATTGATGTCAGAAGTCAGTATGATACATCATATGGTGGTACTGTGTGGTACTTTACCTTCTATGGTGCATTGTACTATACTGCTGTAGAAAAGAGAAAACACTGGTATTTTGGGTTTTTTTTTTTAAATATCTAGTCAGTGAATTATGTGGAATAGCAACAGCAACATTTAACATATGCACTCTTGACTATGGCATGCCTTTGCTGAAGCATGATTCAAAAAATTATGCAGCCCACAGTGTCAATTTTCTCGGTCTCTTTCAATGTCTCCAGTTTCCTACACAAAAATTTAATCTATCCACAGGGTCTATAAATTTTCATATCTGAATGTTCTACCTTTTGATCTCTATGAATGTGGAAGAAACTGACCTTAATATTAAGGAACTAACCCTGTTAATTAGTGAATTTTGGTTTGCACCTGAAATAGATTCATCTTAATTAATTTTAAAAGCAAGTCTCTGGTCTAATGTAGTCATCTAGCCTTACTCTGCAGTAGGAACACAGCTAAGTATCTATAGCAGCCTGTACACACCCACACATTGTAAAAATGTATTTAAAATAAACGGGGAAAATCATCCATTCTTATAATTTCTTAGTTATAAGGAGAGCTCAGACCAATATCTTAAACTCAGGCCTGGTATTTATGTTATTGAAGTTAGGTGAGGTAAATTCATGTGGAATTCATTTCTCATGCGGAACATCCAAATACTGTCACACACAAAATATTAGCTACACAAAAAAAAAAAAGCAAAATTTTATCTTAATGCTAAGCTATAGAAGTTACAAGTTTATTAACAAAAGGGAGCTGTAGAAAAATCCCTACACACCTAAATTCACACCTCTTCACAATTCGCACTGTTTACACAATTCACACCTATACAACATTCATATTTGCTTCTAGCATGCCACAGAAGAGGGTGCCTCACCCTTGCACCAAAAAGGCTGACTTACAATGAAAAAAGAAATGTTTGACAAGAAAAAATAAAATAGCGCAGTATTTCAGACAGCAAAGTCAAATGCAGATCTATCACAGAGATTTTCAGTAGATCCCCAAGCCAAAGTGTCTCTGATCTATACTGTGTACAAAGCACAGAAAGACCAAAGGAGAAAACTGAAATCTTCCTTCCTGTTCAACACTTCTCCAACCACACATTAAGCCAAGTATGGATGATCTGTGTAGGGAAGGGAATTTTTAAGACCATACCTTCCACTGAAACTTCTACCCTCTCTGTACAAGAGTGTTTATCTGCATAAAAAGTCTTACAATTTTTGGTAGGACTAATTTTCAAAATCCCTGGTGGACCTTGCAGAATACATAAGTTGAAGCTACCTTTAGAATTTCCCCACACTTTGTGAAAGCCCTTCTGTTTTACTTTGCAATTTCATTTAATTTTTGCGTGTTTATAAGGACATGGGGCAGTTCTTAAAGAGAATTAATATAAAATTGAAACCACACAGTAGTGCTAGACAGTGCACATTTGCAGATATATTCAATATTTATGGATTGTGTGGGTTATGCTCATAGCTCTAAAGTTCTTCTTAAAGTTCATTTAATCTAATCCACCCTGATGTCTCAAGAGATAAAGTTCCTCATTTAGTGTAATGTCAAAGCTTAGTCCAGCTTTTGCAGTGTCACTCCTTTTGACATATTGCTGAGTTAGAACCTTTGAATTCAGAGGTTGCCAAGTAGAAACATGTAACTTAAATGATTAATCAAATTATTGGGAGGGGGAGAGTAAGGAAAGAAAAAAACAAGATAAAAGAAAATCATTAATGGTCTTCCTTGAATGAGAATTAGAGCGAAAACACCAAGGACTTGCTCATTTCTTCAGCTGAATGGCTTAAGTCACAACATCATTTCTTGTCAAAGTATGCAAAAGCAGTATTGGCAATGTATTTTTAATATTTTATTAGACATAATAACTGGTTTATTTATATATGAAATAATTTATAAACTTACATATTATCAGAAACAAATGTGATTTTCTGCAGTCATTTGAAATTTGTAGTTCAAAGATAGAGGATTCCTGTTATTTATTTATGCAGATCCTAACACAACAAATCTATAAGCATGCTTTAAAATTGATGCCCATCTTTGTTGTGTTCAGATTAATGTATCATAAGGAAAATATTTCAAACAAGAAAAATAGGGCCTCCTTTCATGTTCTACTAAAAGAGAGGGAAGGGCTTATTCTCTGAAAACTGTATACCAAAATTTTATGTATGTGTTTAACATGCATAGAATATGAAATTAACAGAAAAATTTTGTCACTGATCTCAAAAATAATCATATTAACATTTTTACACCTTACTCTCCTTTCATAACTAGTAGTAAAGATTAATGGATCTTCAGCTCCTCTACTTAAATGGCCGGTCTACAATGTCTGGTTCTTGGGCATGGATTTGCACAGTACCATGCCAGTACCATCCCACTATTTCAGATGTGCATTTCCTCTGGGAGTTGATCTGTGTTTTCACAGAGACACTAAAAGATAATGCATTTTCCTGCCATGTAGCTTCATGGTTTCAGATCAAGCTTGTCACCTTCAGACTGAGTCACCAATACAAAAAAAGAGTTGGTGCAGGATGTTTTAACAATTATTAAAATTCTCTCACTCGGGAAGCACTCACAAAACTTCAGTCTTCATCAACCCATTGGCACTTCTTGATCCAGCAAAAAAACTTAATCTCTTTGGAACAACTGTGCCAAAAAACACTGATGGATTCATTTCTCACAACTAAAAATTATTAATTACATTTATAGAAATATGTGGAATATTTAAAAAAGGTTTAGAGATCCTTTGTCCTGAGACATTAATACTTAAGAAGTGCTTGGACCTGCCTAGAGTTTAGGTTACTTCAATCATTAGTTTTTATATATGTCTAATTTTAGTTGACTTAGCTCTCTGCAAACTAATAGCAAAGGGATATCTACCCTTTTGGTTTTGATATATCTTCTACTGAAAGCTGAGCCAGCTTACCTCCTAATAACCCCGAAAATGCTGTAAGAATGTCTGTGAATGGACTTCTTTCTTTGTGAAACAACAAATACCAACAATACTCTGAACTTCTAAAGGTGAAGACATATAACAACAAGCCAGTGCCCACCATCTTAGGCTCAATCTCTCAGAGTTTTTTCCCACTAGTACTCTCATACCAAGTAAACCCATAGTTCATGACAAAACTGGGCAATCTTTTACAGTGCATGCTGCCAAGCCTATTCTAACAAGGTCCAGAAGGTCCTTCACATACTGAAGGGTCAACAATCTTTCTGAAATTCAGGTGTATGTATTTGTTCTGACTTTTTTCAAACAAAATGAGCATTACCTTTTGATGATTGTGACTCTGGGAGTTATCCTCTCTCTCAAATTGAAAGTACAAAAAACACACCTGCTTTGCCTTTATCCATTCCCAATACGCATTCCCGAAATACAATACTGAATCATGAAAAAATAAAGCAGAAAAGCCCATATGAACCCCAGGGCTCATTGGACATTTGCCATCTGCTTTTTAATCGTGTGGGCCACAAACTGATAGTCATATATGCATAAATTAATTCAGCTGTAAGCTGATTTCTGATATATCATCGCTGACATGAGAAAAGGAAGAGTTATGGTCCTCATAATTCATGCTTGCACACACCTCTGAGCCCAAATGTCCCCCAAAGGGAACTGATGAATCCAAGTGTGCCTTTGATTCCTGCTTCCTATTGATCTCCAGCTGTCATGAGGAAATCATGTTCTATGGTGTGAGGAGGGAATGTCAAACCCTTACATATTCCCCAGATCATAGATAGTCTACTTTAAGGTTCACATAGTGCTGCTCCAGCATCTTACACAGCACCCCCAGCATGTACCCCAGAATCTCCATTGTCATTTACTTGTGCACAGACTGGTCTGTGACTGTCTCTCAGGCTGCTGGAAAGAATCACACTTTAGCTCCCACAAAAAGTTTTTCTTTCTCTCTTTTTGCAATACCCACATTGCCACCTTGACTGTGTAGTTAAAAGATTAATGCTTTCCTCCATTCAAATTCTTTCTGAAACAACAGAGGATAAGCCACCCAAGGAATTCTGATTTCTCACGTAACATTCCAATTTCAGCAGTGAGCTGATTTTTTCTTTTATGCTTTGGTCTCTAAAACTGTAGAAGTGTTGAGTAAACAGAAGTCCAGCATAATAAATGCACTGCCTAGCACAAAGAAATACTGCTTCCAGAACTTAAAACCATAGAGAACTGCAGCATGAGCCTGAATGACAAAATAGAGTTTAGCAAGCCACACATTAAAGCCAGAAATTCTAATTGCTTTCAGGCTAAGTATTGCACTGAATGTGGCTATAATTTTAACAGATGTTCCTGGAGAAAGAACAGGCAGTAAATTACCTGAAAGCCACCTGCCATCTTTTAGATTCTGAATAAAATAGAATAATTCCTATTTTTTAATTTATTGGAAAAATGAGCAACTTTCTGCATGGTCACTTTGTACATTATTTTTTGTTTATAATTCAACCAGTTTCAGATTTCTACCAGTAAAATGGCTCATAGCTGCATCACATCACACTTCAAAACAAGGATAGAATGCTATATAGCTCTTCAATCACTGAATCATTAGTGTACTTCACTGAATGAAGCAGGCTGGGTTCTCTATAACAATCTGCTTTATGTTAGGTCCTCCAGCAAGGGAAAGAATATCATCTGAGGACTGCTTCCAGTCCTCAGAGCAGCTGAAAGGCTGGCTTGTTAAATGCAATGTAGATGAGTCACTGTGCTCTGGACACTCTTCTGCCACAGGTGTAACACAAGCCATCCTGCTTACCCCTGTCAGAAATGTCCAGTCTCCAAAGAGCAGGAATATGGACTGCAGCCTGACACTCAGGATCGCCTCTGGTGTGTGCTACCCATGGTCTTGCTGATGGATTACCTCCAAAGAGGCAATGAGCATTTCTGCCAGTGATTTGTTAGAGTGAGATTCTTTAAGAAATGCAAATACAGTTTTCACTTGCCTCTTCATATTTAGTTGCATCCTTTCGCCAAGTATATGGCAAACTGGAGTGGCCAAATGTATGGCAATCTGTGGCTATACTCCAGTGAAGTCATCCTGTCTTAGCTGTATTTGGTCAACCAATCTTTGTTTACATTAAAAGCAACAGAGAGGTGGAACAAGAACTGTTTGAGGGACAATGTTATAGATTTTCGTATTAATTAGTAAGAAACCTGTGAATTTGTGGAAAAAATATTCATAATGGCAAGTGAAAAGGGAGTGTTTTAAAAAACAAATGCTTTATTAATTAAAAATTTCTCATCTATAAAGACAGTTTAAACCACAAACCTGGTAAATTCAGTTTCTCTCTTTAAAAAACTTGTGATTTGGCTGCAGTTTTTATTAAAAGCCATATACATTTTTTTGAAATGCAACCCCCTCTGCCCATGCAATTCTACATTAAATTAAAAAGGGGAAAACAATCAGGAGAAATGGGTTGATCAACATAAGATTGCTTGCAGAAAAACAGCACATAATATTTTTCTCATTTTCTGTCTCAAAAGTAAAAACAGCAATAGCTTTGCTAAAATTCCATTGACAAAATATCACATTCAAGAAGTCACATTCGATTTTGTAATTGCTAACCCTTCTCCACCCAGCAAAGAAATTGTAAAAAGGCTATTCAATCCCATGCAACCCCCAGCTGAAGGATATTCTTTTAAATGAAAATGAACATTCAGAGAGGCCTCATAGTCCATGTGCTGGGTCCTATCTGCTCGAAGCAGAAACTCCCAGCTGGAATTGTGCAGCACTCTCCTGGACAGCAAACTGGCTGGCCATCTGCCTGCATCTGTCTTTTCTATGCTATTTCCCAGTTCCCAAAAGTATGCGCTGCAGCTTCAATTCACTTCTCCTTGCACTTGGTTGTACCGTGTTTATAAGTTATTTGGCTGGTATGGAGGCATCATGTTAAAGAAATATAAATCATTGAAAGTAGGTGAAGAAAATTACTTGATTACAAGCAAATAATAATTAAAAAACCAAAACCAAAACCAAACAACAAAACAAAAACCCACCAAAACCAAACAATCAAACAAAAACCAAACCAGAAAATAGCTAAGAATGAGAACACACCTCATTTGGCTGACCTAGAAGATTCAGCCACTGGCCCTGCAAGCTGCCTATTCTGCTGGCTGTTGAGGATTCAAATGAGAAACAGGAAGCAGACAGAGACAACAAACTGTTAAACTCAATGTTATATTGCAAAAGAGTGAGATTTTCCTATGTTGTTAACATTCAGGGCAGGGAAAATGTTATTTTCCCTCTGCAAATAGGTCGTTCTACCTCTATTTGAGGCACCAAATGAACTATTGGAAGATATTTCCCACCTTCTGCCCACCCCTTCACCCTGCAGACTAGTGCAGCTAATGTATATAGGGAAATGTATATAATTACTGTGCCATTACTGATTGAAATAAATTCTAGAAGATCTGTCTCCAAATATGCATTTCATGTGGAAAAATCCACAGCTCTCTGCTCTTAGAAACTATGATGACCCTGACCTAGATGAGAAGAAAACTAGAGCTAATAGGTTTGCAGATATTTAATTAACCAGAATTTGCTTAGGTTGCCCAAGTTAACTTTGACTTTCTTATAAGTGCCTCGGTTTATTGTAATTCAAATTCAAACTGTTGTTGAAACACTGCATCTTAACACTCAAACCCACAGTCTAAACATAAGCCACATGAAAATTAGCAGAAATCCAAACAAATCCCATCAGAAGACATATTTTGCAGTATGCATGTATATGAGAAATATGAAGATAATATTTCTTCTGAATGCAACACTGGAAAGATTATTAAACTGCCTAACCCTCCAAAAAGTTTTCAAAAGAATTGGAAAATGTTCAGACAAACCTCATAAGGCTGTTTCAAAGTCTGCAGTTTGAGATTCAAAAAGCTCTATTTACTTAACTTTTCAAAGGCAAGGGTTTTTAATCTACTAAACAAAGGCATAACAATATCCAGTGACTGCAGCTGAAATTGGATAAATTTTCAGCATAAATAAGGCATCATTTTTTATAGTAAAGATAATTATCCATGAGAAACCTTCTAGTAAGTGATATGCTCTATTTTCCATCACTCAAGAGCCTTCAAATAAAGTCCAAATATATTTCTGAAAGACATATAAAGCTCAAACAGAAGTTTGAAACTTGCTACCCAAGATTATGGACAAAATCCTGTTCTGTTTTGTTGTTATTGGGTTTTTTGGTTTGGTTTGGTTTGGTTTTTTCCCCAGAAATTCAGGCCATTAAATATATTACCTTCTTGCATTAAAATCTATACATTTTTAACAAAATAAGTATTTTTATTTCATATTGATAGCATCATTTGCATTGAGGAGTAAAATGTTACAGAAAATCAATCCTATTCTAAATATCTGACCAACCACCAACAAAGCAAAGAAAATAAAAAAATAGGGCCATGCTACCTGTCCCAAGACATACATGACTTATATGTATGACCACCAGTGTCTATCAAATGAAAGATAAATCTTGTAAAATCAATTTTCTTCCTCATACTTTCCATTCAGTTCAGCTACGCTGAAAGAAATCCTAAATACAAGAGAAGAATTCCAGCATCCCTTTATTTGTAAGTGCTTGGTTATTGGTACAGATATCCTAAGAATAAATAATTTCTTCACAGGAGATAAAATAATTTGAGGCACTTTTTCTATCAGCAGTCTAAGGTTTGTGGGCAAATACTGAGCTCCTGACTCCCAAACCTCTGATCTCAATGGAGCCAGGAGCTGTCTCTCAGAGTTAAGCTTTTGTTTTTAAATGAGACAAAGACATTCATTTCCCACTGAGGTGTCAGGAGTACAGAAATGCAGAAAAACAAAATTTTGCACATTTCCTTCCCCCACCTACAAACTGCTAGCAACTCATTCAATTC
This sequence comes from Calcarius lapponicus, assembly GCA_039654755.1. Lineage (NCBI taxonomy): Eukaryota > Metazoa > Chordata > Aves > Passeriformes > Fringillidae > Calcarius > Calcarius lapponicus. The sequence continues at coordinate 18,651,550 of CM077466.1, read as the reverse complement.
TCATGAAGTTAACACAAGTGTAAACTCTCTTCACCAAACTGTGAAATTTATTTCAAAATAAACTTTGTTCTTACATTTGGCATTTTTATTTTACTGTGGTCGACAGCCACCTGGCTCAAAACTATTGCTTAAAAGAACTTTTGACAGAGGCTGTTTAAACACCTTTTAGCCTGATTTAATGCAAACAATTAAAATACTGACTTGAAAACAAAACCACTCATTTTATTTCTGCTAATAGGAAATTCTATTTAGTACATAACTGACTTATCAGAAAAAGATCCTGAAGTGTACCTTCTTTCCAAAAATACACTGAATTTTACAGTGTATTGATATTTCTTTTTGACTGAGCTTACACAGTTATATATCATTCTCTACTGGGATAGCCAAAGACCAGTGGAAGCCAAAGACCACCTCAGTATTTCCACTGAGGCGCTACTTTCAAGAGGTGCTAATGCCAGGACAGACTGGATAATTTTGTTTGGTTGGTTGGTTGATTTGGATTTTTTGTGGTGTTTTATTGGGTTTTGTTTTGGTTTTGGCAAAATGAAGTAAGTCTTTCTGTTAGAACTGGAATTCTCCTCTGGAAGTTGGAACATGCATTGTAAAGATCCCCAGCCTGTATTACTTTAATATTGTTTGGTAAAGCTGCTGGACCAGACCAAGAAAAATCTTCAGAAGAGTAGCTTGTGTTTATTAAGGCTTATTTTTCAGACTTCACATTTGTTGACAGCAGCAGCTGATTTAAAACACCAAAATCATAAGGGATTTGGCTGGGCACCACGTCATAGCTGTCCAAAAGGTGTTGTATTTTGGATTTGTGGTTAACCCACAGCTGATAACACTCTGGCTGAACAGTGGCTGCACCAGCATCATGCTTTCTCTTTTCCCCACCCTCCCTGACTTGCAGTGAGAATACTGAGTGAGAACAGGAAACTGGGAGGCAACATAGCTGGCACAGCTGACTCCAGCTAGTTAAAAGGATGCTCCTTGCCAGGTAACATCATGCTCAACATTGAAAACTGGGGGCAGAGGAAGAAGGTGAGGACTTTTTGACTTTCAAGGTCACTGCTGGAGATAAATTGAGCATTGGTTGATTGCAGGAGGTGGCATGTGACTGTCTTTGCATTACTTGTGTTTTTCCTCTCTCCTCCGCCTATTAAGCTGTCTTTACCTGAACCCACAGATTTCACACTTTTGTTTTTCCTGTTCTCTGTACTTGTAGTGGGAATAAAGTGGGGAGCGAGCAAGTGACAGAGTGTTTAACTGCTGCTCAGGGTCAATTCACAGCATTCACACTCTCCCACCATACAAGCCCAAAACAGGATTAAAGCTAGGTGATTTTCTTTTTTGTTTTTTCTTTTTTTTTTTTTTTTAATCAGATAGGAACACAAACATATCACATTTCTAGGCCACAAACATGAGTAACTATAAATGATATAAGTTGCTGTCATAGTAATATCTCAGGCTTAATATAGTGGTTTGCCCTATATATGCTAATACTCCAAGAAATGGCAGTGGCAAGTGTTTTTCTCTTTTAAATTTTTTCTTTCCCAAGAAAATGTGAGATTTGTATTTACTTCATTTTACAATTAGTATAAACTTGCTAGTCATTTGTACTTAGATTGCAGAAACTCAGAATATGCCTATTAAAAGCAACATTAACTGTTCCCTTGGGTAGGAAGATGTACTTAACCTTATACATCTGTATTGGCAACAGATTTTGAATATCACCTTTTTGCATTCTAGCTCTCTTAAAAATCACAAAATTGTGTAGAACAGAGAACTTCTTGTATTGTCCCACAGACAGAAGAGGACTATGGTAATATTTTTAACAGTTAAAAACTACTTCTTAGCACTTTGGATAGAATTAGGTCTGTGAAAATAGTAATTGTAGAATTTCACTGAGCTTTGCTTAGGTATTTGTGTTCCCTCATGTGAGGGAACCACTTGCTTATTTTCCTGTATCATTCTCAGATTGCCATCTTCAAGACTGTTCTCATGAGAATAAAGAATCAGGAAACAGAATTAAGCTTAGACCTTCCTTTGTCATAATATTCTGTTTCATGTGCCAGTGCACTAATTGTAAATTTCACTGATGTTTGAACCCTTCAGGTTTAATTAGAGCCCATGTAACATTTTTATGCCTATCTTAAGACTACACATTTTAAGGAAGCAAGGACCTATAAAATATAGACCCATTTATTCTGGTGATTTCTTTGATTTCCAGTGAGCACTCCACTCCTGGAAAGATCAACTTTTTGAAAATTCCATTTTATTACACAATCCCATTTACTCCTGTTAGTGATAAACAAATTAAATAACAGCCATAGGCATTTTGACAGTGCTGAAGAATTTGCAGGTAATTTTAATGATGGAAACATACTTCATCACACTTCTCAGAGTTCCAAATTGATCTTTGGCAGTGAGGCTGATAATTTGATTGTTCTGTAATGTACAAATGCATAATTTCAAAAGCAGAAATAATTTTACAGAGAAACTAATTAAATGTAAATGAAGACCTTGACCAGGATGTTAATATGTAGTGATATATACAGATATAATTGAATAAGAATAATAAAGAATAGCTCATCTAAATATCCCATTAAAATTATTTTCACATCAAAACAAGTATCATGGTATGACATAGTCCTCTGCATCATTAATTGGAAATATAAGATATTAAATATGTTCTTTGCTTCCTCCTTCCCATCTCTCTATTCCCTTCTAATTTTAGGATAAAACATCTTTCAAATTTGCTGTGCTCAGCGGCACCTCTATTAAAACAGAATTAAGGCACTGCCTATCACATAGGTAACTACACAAAGAAATAAGGTTCTTGACAGTAGGTTATAAAACTTATTTTACTTTTTTCCTTCAAATTACCCGTGGATAAACGTAACGTTAATTTTACATTGTCTCTCATGGAACATAGATTCCATATTTCCCCTGCAGGGGATGCATTCTTTGAAGAGAGCTGTGCCTCAGGCCACCCTGGCAAGCAGGACTGTGGGGAGACAGGGGCAGGACCAGCCCTGCTCCAGAGGTGCTGCAGGAATGTGGGGTGAACAAGCAGCTGGCACTGTCAAGGCCTTGGGTGGATTAAGCCTAGCCCAAAAGACAGCACAGAACCCAAAATCTGTTCTACACCTCTGCTGGCTCTGCAGTAATCTTGCACGGAGACTCCTGAATAGTCACTGGAGTTTGGAGAGTAAATGGTGGAATATTCTGGGTTGGAAGAGATCCAAAAGGATCATCAGATCCAGCTCCTAGTGAACAGCCATATGGAGATCAAACCTAAAACGTTGGTGTTATGAGCACTACGCTCTAACAGACTTAGTCACCATTTTTGTATCTGTGCCTGGCAATACATGTAATTTTATTTGCTATTTTTTGTTATCTCAGCATACTGAGACTGTTACTAAGTTTTTTTCTCCTGGTTTTGTTCTCTCAGTGATCCAACATCCCACTTAAGGCGTTAACTATGTGTAATTAATTTCCTGATTTTTTACTTTTGCTTACCATGAGGGGTGACAAAAATTCATTCTGATGGGAAAGATTTGTAGCTATCTTAGTACTCAAATAACCAAATCAGGGAAATGTTTAATAAAGGCAGCATGATTACACTTAAGTGTAATCTGTAATCAAGTGTAATCCTCATTTAACTGATCAGGGAAAAAGAATAAAAAAAAACTGAATCAAGAAACAGTCAATGTTACACACCAAAGAGAAGATTGAGCAATTTCCTGGCATATTTCTTTCACTGTTTCAAAGTGCAAAATATAGCTGAGGTTCTTCTGGATGAATTTAGACAGGATCAATCAACAAATGTTGTCTTCTCTTTTTTTCTGATTAATTGCAGTAAGCGTCACATGCTTATTTAAGCAGAATCATCTGTATGGAGTTAGTCTGTTTATTGATTAGCACAAAGCAACCATTCAGCTGAATCTCATTTGATACAACATGGTGGTCCAGTATCCAGAAATACACTGCAAGGAGAAGAACCTCCCTTTATATTTTCTACATATTTTTAAAATGGTAATTCACATATTTGATAAGGATTTCTATACAAAGCTAATTTTTATAGCTCTGCAAAAACTTTTCATTTATGACAAACTGGCCTTAATAGCTGCTGTAAAGAGTAGTTTTTATATGGCTTAGAATTATACTTATTACAAAAGTAAATTCTAGCCAACCACTTACACTAATCTGACAAAGATACGGTATCTATCTTAATGACAAGTATTCAACAGCTAATTTTACTTCAAAGACATACATGTATTTCGAACTATTTCCCTTTATTGTGTGAATCAAGAGTACTTATCCTAAATTTTCTTTGTGTGGAATTGTATAGAACTTCAAAAATATACTAATAGATTGGCCAAATACAAGAAAATATTCATTGACTATTCCAGTAGAGATAACATAGGAAATAGGAGTAACTGGAAATTTTTGTGGGCTGTTGGATAAATATGCAATAATAACACCACATCTTAATTGTTTCTGTTCTGAAAAGTTGCTTAGGTAGATAATTAATCCTGCTGAATATATTGAGAAGGGCTTTGAAAAGACATGATTACTTAAAATAAGGCAGGGAATTTGCTAAGGAATGCCAAGAATTCACCAGTGGATTCTGACTCCTGGATAACAACATGTAGATTACAAACCACAGAAAATGAACTCATATTTATCAAGTAATGCTAACTGTATTAAGGTATAGAAATTGTTCCTATACCAATGCAGTAGAAGAAAAGATAAACTTTGAAACTGCAATGTGAAATCAAAGTCAGAGTAAATGAGAGTCATCATGACATCTCACAGGTATCTTAAAAACAGGAGATGGTTACTGTGACATTTTTAAAACAAATAAGCCTTAAAAATCAAAGGTGTGGCAGACACAAGGAAAATACTGACATTCAAAAGCAAGACATCATTTTTTGTGACTGATTCATTCATGTCATAACCCTTCCTTCAGTCAAATAGTGAATGACATTGGGAAAAATTGCTCTAAGATAGTAAAATTTCACTTTATATCCTGGAATTATGCATATCACAGAACAGTTTAATGTGTTTTTAACTTGTTAGCATCTCTATTAATTTGCACATGCCTCCTCTTCTTAATATTCTAACTTTTTAGATATCATTGTATTTAGATTTGCTTATTTAGCTAACTGCCTCTGTGCATGTCTTCAATGGGGAATTCTACTGGTAATTTAACAGTCTGGACTCTTCCCTAATCCTGTTGATGTATTCCCAATAATTAACACTGTGAACAGCTGTATTGTTAGATGTCCAAATAGATTGCACCAAAAATGATCATTTGTATGTTGTGGGCTTAGTGGACAAAATGAAAAAGGATTCTTTATTGATAACTAGAGGTTTTTGTACAATTTTATGAGTTAATAGGGTTCAATTAAAATTGCCAAGTCGTGAGCTTCTTGCACATGTCTCTGGAGCTTTGAAAGAAGAAAGTTTAATGAACGGTTGAACAGTTATCCCGATACCCTAGTAATTAGAGAACGGGTAATTAATGTGCATCTGTGGAAGACTCTGGGGTACTGTCAATGACCCTGCAGTGTGGCAGAAAAAGGAAATTATGGGCTTGGCATGGGAATACAGCTTTTCCTATTTTCTTAAATTTTAGATCTACATCTGTGTTTAATTAAAAGAAGAAATGAATTACCATTAACACCACAAGGCAATGAGCTCTGATTGGTTACAGTCCACATGGACTTTGAAACTTGGGAGATCAGAAAAGATTTTTTGGGGATCCTTTCAAGTGTCTGAAGGACTTTTCACAGAAGACAGCAAACATTTAGGATAAAAGAAGCTTAAAGGCCGGAAAGCATCAGGGCGAAAGACATTTGTATTTAAGTACAGCTTCTACTGTTGTCAATTTTATTTTTAAATTAGAGTACAGGTGCCCCAGTCCTTGCAGTGGGGGCTGTGGGGCAGCCTCTGTGGGGAGAAGCCAGGGCTGCCCCATGCTGCTCATGGCCAGTTCCAGCCAGATACTGGGGGGACAACAGGTCATGGCTGAGCCCCTCAACCAAGGTGGTGCTGCCTCTAGGAAAGTGTGTTTAAGAAAGGGCAGAAACAGAGGGGAAACCAGCATTACAAGGAGGAGGAGGAGGAGGAGGTCCATGGCACCAGAGAAAGTGTCCCCTGAAGCCTCTGAAGCATTCATGTTGGATCAAGGGAAATGTGTGAGGAAAAAGTAGTGCTGGAGATGAGCTAATAGAGACTGGCTGCAGTTCCCTCTCCCAGTGATCTGCAGGGACAGGATGAGGATGGGGCATGCAGGCATAGGGGCTGGGAGTGAGGTTAAGCCTGGAAAAAAGGGTACTAATGGTGTTGCTTTAATGTCTCCTCTTTTATTTCCCTCTACCCAAACTAATAATTACATTTTTATTTTGACTGGCAATCAGTTAATTTTTCCCTAGTAAAGGCTGTCCTGCTGATAATGGTAATTGATAAGCAATTTCCCTGTCTTACTTTGACCCATGAGCTTGTTTCCTGTTCTTCCTATTTCTCCCCTGTATTTTTGCCCAGGGCTAACCCGCCACAAGATTTTATAATGGTAAATACAGTGTGGTAAGATCTGCTCATAAAAACTAAAATTTAGTCTTATTTAACTTTAGAAGAAATACAAAATCACCTTTTTTATTAAATATTTCATTTTTACAGTCTTGTACAAATTAATAACACTGAAGATCACTTGTTGAAAGACAGTTCTCACAGATGTTAGATAACTAGGTAAGCTGATGCAGTAGTTTCTAGAGGGATTCAGAGGAAAATTGCTTTTATGTCCTGAAGCAAAATAGCATTCCATATTTCACATGATAATAAAACATATCCTCAGGGTAAGTAAGTTGTCTCTACTTTAAAAACAAAACACAATTCAATTTGTATGCAAAAGTAAAGTATTTTTATTTTATGAGAACAAGTAACTCTCTTGAGCTTACTGTTTTAGCAGATTCTAATACCTTTTGTAACAGTACACTAGTTACAAATTAATGCTGGCTGGCCATAACCAACTAGATTTATAGGATTCATTGGAATGTTAGGCATCAACTCACAGTTAAATCACTAGAAGTAATTTAAGAAGTTCCAAGACGTGGCTTTAAGATAGAAATGCCCTTCAATACATCTAAACTTTTGAGTTAACAGTCAAAACCAGGATATTTATGTAAATAGGATAAGTTTACTATATAAATAGGATATATAAATAGCAAGAGCAGAATAACTCTACATTTTAACCAAAACCTGGTATACCTCTAGATCTGGTAAAACACTGAAAAGGACAAGTTGTGCAAGTGAGTGATATAGCAGGCCAGGGACAGAGGAAGATCTCCAGCAATGTCAACAGTGATTTCCACAAGGCAGTGTGGAACTTTATGAAGTATATTGATTCTTTTCTTCCCCCCACCCCCCCAATCTTTCAGAAGCTTTACAGTTTCCATTTTTTTCAATCTTATGAGTCACAGACGAGAGAAAAGAGATTCTTAGTTATTTAATCTGTGCCCATAGTACCACATAGAATTTCAGTATTTTCAACAGCATTGGAGTAGAATGTTTCCAAAACACTTATAAACATCCTTGTAAACTTACAAAGCAGTCATAAGTGGACAGAAGTGTGTCTTTGTGTGCTTACATTGAACATCCTGTTAAAAGGAACGGCAGCTATCCAATTCAGTTCTAACGCTTCAGATTAACTAAAGACTTTCAAAGAGTAAACAAAGAAAGATAAAAGGTCATGAAAAAAAAATTAGTTTAGAGGGAGATAGTGGAACACAACCTGTCTTCAATAAGTTCGTTCAGATTTAAGTAGCCATTAGGGAAAAAAGAAAGGAATTATTAATGTCATAAGGAAAATGAAGACATACTGAACTACAAGTCCAAAAAGGCCAGCACTGGTCTCTGGCCTCACATACAAGTAGCTATATCCAGTAATGGCATTGAGAGCCTTCAAAGCATTATTTTGTGGATGCTGAAATCAGCATCCAGGCATGATGTTGCAGTCACAAACCTGTAGCTGTCTAAGGCTTTCTGGAAGCCACAGGCAAATTCAGCTATGTTGCAAAACTGATGCACAACACATACACTAGGAGCAGGAAAACCCACACTGTAACAGGATGCTGAGAATAAACGTGATCGTGGAATTTAGAAGCCTTAGCTACACAAGTGGTAATGCTTACTTTGAGATTCTTCTGAAAATCTGTTCTTTACTGTTAAAGCTTAAAAATTTAGTTTTATACTTTTGTATAATTCAGTCACAGGTGATGGTGCTGCTCCCTTGAGGTAGCTGAAATAGAACTCTTGTTTACCTAGCAAAGAAGATTGTATACAAAAAACTATTTTCTAACAGTATCTCATTAACAGCCTATTCACAAAAACAGCTCCTGAAGAATTTCTGCCTTACATAGAAGACTTCCTCTGAATGCTTCTGCAGAACAGAGTGACCGTTTTCTAAATCCCTTTCCAGTACCACAAAGAGAAAGCAACCCACAAAGATGAGATGCACTGGAATAGGCCCAGATTATCACTGCTGATAAGCCACTCAGCCAATATCACATGCTAACGTGTTGTCTCGTCAGACAGAGAAGTACTAGACTGTATGATCCACCAGACCTAAGTGATGATGGGGGTAAGTAACAATGGAGGCATTGAAGTCTTAGGTCAAGAGCATTTTCTTTTTAATTGAGCTATCTTAAATTTGTGCTTATTATGAAGATTGAAATAAGGGTTCTCAAAAGATGTTCAAACAATACCTTGGTCATTTGTCTTCTGGCCACTTACAAAATGCCTGCCTAGGAGAGTCAGTATTTAAGTGAATTCATGAGTTCAAACACAGTATTTGAGCAGAACAGGAGCAGTGTTCACTCAGAATGCTACTTGTACTGTCCTCTTAATTTTTTTCTAGTATTTCTCTCCATCAATCTTCAGGGTTCTCTACCAGTTCAGAAGATTGAGATGATAACTTTACAGCAGTATTCAAGGTAAAACACATTTCGTGTTGATGCCATGTTAATGGCTATTCTTAGGTGAGAAACAAGTAATTTCTTGCTGAAATTTATAAGATTAATGACACTTCTATATTATCCTGCCAAGAGAATTTGGTTTAAATATGTATGAACTTACACTTCCATACAAATTCAATAGCATGCTGTTCATAAAAAGAATGGAAATAAAGTATGCAAATAATGCTGTGTAAAAGCCTGGTCTTATATCCACTGAGCATTAAAATTCTTTGTCCAGCAGAGCATTTCACATTGAAATGGCTTATAAATAAATAAACAAATCAGCAAACAGGATTGTTGTCTTTAAATATGCAAGTTTCCTGACAAAATCTCTGACACAATGAATTTTTCTCAATACATAAATTTTGTAATAGGTTATTTATAGTAACCTAAGTTATATTTTCATCCTCACATATTCTGTATATATTGTGTGTAGCATTTTGTTATACCTTTTCCCTATAATTTTATTTTCTTCAAAAAAAATTTAAGAAACTGTCAATATGTTTACCAACATAGTTGTTTTTTTTTTCTTTTGTCTATTGGCCTTTCTCATAAGAGAGATACTGTCTATTAAAAAAATGAAAATATAGTTTCAGAGTAATTTCAGGGAAACTTCACTGCTACAGTAAATTTGTTCTTATTGCCTGCAAACTTATTTCATCTGTGCAAAGGTATTGTGCACATTTGAAGCAATAAGTGTCATCTTTGGAAATCTTTGAGTCTGGTGAAAGAGCTAAACAATAAGAATTAGCAGGTTCTCTGGAGTCAATTTTCAGCACCATGAGAAAAAAAGGACGGATAATGCAAAAAAAGTCCACCACTTTATTTTCAACCTGAAATGCAAATATCTCTCTAAAGGTATTACATAATGATTTCAAAACAACAAAACTAGCTTTCTTTGGTTAAATTAAATGAAAATAAATTCAGTTTCTCAAAGTATCTTTTTAACACCAAGTTAATGCTTATACATAAGAAGAAAGAACAAAAAATGTGAAGAAAAATTGGAGGGAAGGAATTAGAAAAAGAATAAGAGACAATGAAATTAATGAAATAATCCCTTTGTTGATTAAAAGTTTTAATGGATTGCTTCACTCCCTGAAGTATCAGTTTTCAAACTATGTATTTAACCAGCATACTCAGTGTCATCTATACTTATTTACACACACCTTTTTGTCTCATAATGGTTTTCCTCAGATCAGCATATTACAGGCTCCCTGCATATGTGGCATTTAATATATAGAGCTGTATATACAGCTCTATACATGAATTACATGATACTATTAGATCAAAAGAGCTACACAAAATTCAGACGTTTGCAGTTGCTGCTGTTGCAGTTGCTGCTGTTGCACTACCATTGTTTAGTATACCTGTTTACAAATGTTGCTTTTCCACAAAATAGTGTTGTTGTGAGCTTTAAGAGCAGTAGTTGCCCTTAACTGAAGACAAACAACAGAAGATTTAGCATAAACACACAAGTTTAATATGTGAACCTTTCAAGCCTTATTGATCCAATTAGTACAATCCAATTAGATCAGTTACAGAAAACTGCAGCTTCTTCAAGTTTTGGACATAAAAAAGGATAGAATATTTTTTAAATTGTCATCTTTGGGGAAGGCACATGCCCATGTCACATTCTGCAATGAAGACCATGGTCTAAAAATAAATAATTAGATGCCTGAGATGAAATGCCAGCAAAATTGATTTTGACAATAAAGCAGATACAAACATATGAAGTATTATGAGACGTTGTCTAGATGCAAATTAATTCTAATTATTCTCATATTCTGTGTAAAAGTTTGGTTTACAAAGTAATTCCACTGATTTCAACATTATTTTCACAGAATTCTACCACAATAAATGAGGGGAATTTGACCTTTGCTTATGGAGAACTTGCTACACGAGAATGTGGAAAGTAATGGAAATCTTAAGGTTAAGATCATGTGCAGCACAGAGTACTACGAGTAAATCAAGCAGAATTCAGAATGACTTTTGAAGAAATAGAATAACCTTTAACATAACCTTTTATAAAAGAAAAATCGGCTTTCTAATCCTTTGTTACTTACATGAAATAAGATTTCATTTAATCACTTGTAGATGTTGTGTTTTCATTGCATCCATCAAGTTGCTTAGTCAGATCTCTTATTTCCTTCCCTACCAGAAGAAAACCAGATATCAGGAAAAATAATTGTCCCTAAGCAACCAATGCATCCAATGGCAGATTTTGTTGGAGTTGTTTGGGTTTTTCTTAATTAAAAGTAAGAATGCTAAGAGGGATTACATTTTTAAAGCCAACTTTATTTTTTTTTACATGTCAAGTCACAAAAGAAAGGTAGTCATTAGAGTATTTCACTAAGATGCTTTAGCATCTTATCTCCAACAATGAACAGTGTGCATTTTTAAAAATTATAAAATCGATGAAATGGAAAATTTGCATAGTAAGTTAAGAAGAATATTATTCCTATTACCAGACAGGTCATATTTGGGTAATACCTTCATAGAATATTCTAGACTATTAAAAAAATCAGCCATACTTATGCATAAAAGATTATTTTAGTATTCTCAAACTGGACCAAAAAATGGATTTTAAATAGTGAAAAGCTCTGTTAGCCATGTCCAAAAGAAAAGGTCACAAAAGTCTTCCATGTTATCAATACTTGTAGATTTTAAATAAACTTGACTCCATAAAATTGGATATTTGCCCCAGTGACTAAGGTAAAATAAATATGTCTATTATTCTAGAACATGCTCTGGTGCACAATATTAACATCAAATATTTCATAGAATCAACAGCACAATCTGTTTTGTTTTCATTCAGTTCCTTGTTTTCCTTCCTTCTTCATGTGGAGTTTTATTCTTGCACCTAGTTCAGGGCAATGGAATTTATGCATGTGTTTTAATTTAATGTGTTTTTTAAATTTAATTGTTGATATTGCAGAGTTGCCATAGACCAAGAGTTTGTTTGGTTTTTTAATTGAAGATTTGATATTTGCCCAAGTGGTAGATTATTTCTTTCAGTTTTTTTCATCCTGTAGGCTCAGATGTTTTAATATTTTCTTTCTATAGTTGATTTTTGATGAACACTCAAAAAGTGTTCTTTGCATAAATATCGTTTCATATTTTTTGAATTCCTAAATTAGTTGATTTTTCATTTTTTTAATTTTAGTGTTGGATAGATCGTTTTTCATACACATTTTTACATTTTCCTTTTCCATACCTCTTTGTCAGTCAATTTTTTTATATCAGATCACACAATCTAAAGTAATTCCTACTGATAAACAAATTGAAATTCTTCTTGTCTACTGCATTATTTCAGAAATGTTACTTCAAGTTTGTTCAGTTCTTATATCTACATATTTTTATTCAATGTAAAGTCTAGTTGTATATATGGACTTTGATTCTATCTAAAGAAAAGCCTCATCTTACACAAAGCAAAATGAGGTCCTCATTTCTATTTGTATAGTCATTCTTGAACTTGGGCAAATGTTGCATATGTTCTGCATTTTCTATCGTTTTTAGAAAGAATGAAAATGCCCCTAAATTTGGCATCATTATTTTCTAGTGAAGTAGACTAAGTATCACAGAATTTCCATTTGACTGAATGCTACATTTCATGGCATCAAAAGAGCAAGCTCAAGGACTAAGGAATTTTTCAGAGAAATCTAGTTATGATTTCAGATTTTCTAAAACCAGTATCAAATAAGGAAATCCAATATCAAATACAGAAAATATCACTGCTATGTCACAGTTTGCATTGAACAAAATTTACATTTGCACAAAATTGCAAAAAGGAATCACAAACAGCACCTCCACAAAACTTTCTTACTGCTGCTATAACTGAAAAGAAATACAATGACAGGTCCTTATACTATTTCTACAAAATGATTTTCCATCCTCTGCGGTTGGGCACATTGCTATAACACTCTTATTGTGCAACAGCCACAGAGATACAGGTCTGTGGTTTTTTTCCCATCTGGCTAACATAATTAACATATTAACATATAATCTATCTGAAGTGTTGTTTGTCTAGAACACCAAGTTCTTGGCTGACTGGTTAAGTATTCTCATAAAGATGTTGAATTCTCCCCAAGGGCTGGGGAACAGTCTTTGGCCGCAGAAATGCCTGCTACTTTAGCAGTGTCACATCAATTTAAAATACTGTTCATTCATCAGCGCACATGGTTATTGGGAGACACTCGTGCTTTGTCTGAAAGCAGCATGTGGTGTTACAATATGTGGTAAAATAAAGTAGGGTAAAGTAGGGTAGTAGTTTTGTGTGATTGTCCCTTTTTAAGGAGTTTTACTCTAAGTGCTACTAGAATTCTAACAGTGGGTGGTGATGTGTTTAGTGAAAAATACCTTCATTGTGGTGGAATTCCAGTTGTATTATTCTATACCATCAGATGTTATGCAATCCCAATAATTTGTCTATTAAAAGTAAAAACACTCAGTAAAATATAATAAATATTTGAAATTTCCATAATGTAATGTAATATATCGTATCAATGGGGAAACATTTACAGTAATGCAAAATTCATAGCATTAACTCTATATATGGTGGTTATGGTAAATGATTATTTAATATAACTTTTAACAAACCAATACTTAGAAGCTATTTAAACTATATGAAATCAAAGTAGCTAACAAGGAGAGAACAAAGGAAAGATAAGGTGGGAAAAGCCTGTTTAGTATTATTTTTTGAAAACATTGCTTAATATATTCCTTTTTTCCTTGCCCACTGTCACTTTTTTGTATATCTACAAAATACCAACTTGAGGGAAGTCATACAATTTTACAAATTCACCTGCTTTCTGACCTTTTAAGGCCAGTGTTGCACTTAGCAGAGGTATACTCCAAAGAGTTTTTAATACCAGAAGTCCATTAGAAAAAACATAGTGTCTGAAAACCCCATTTTGCTTACTTGAGCCCACATCCTCACATCATGTAAACAATGATAATTGAGAATTCATGTTTATAGCTGTCAGCTGCTATCAGAAATATTAAATAATTAGACTGATAGCTATAACCTTGTAAGTGTGTGTTCACTTAATAAATGTAACATTACATATCTTGGAGTGATTGCTTGAATATTTATATTACATGGCAGAGTTCACAGCACTACAATCACACATATAGTTAACTTGAAACATTGTGACCTCCTTCAGTATTTTTCAAAATTAGCAAAAAATTGCCATAAAGTCCTGGTTTCTCATTTAAAATGTTATACTGACACATATGTGTACATTTGCTCATAAAATGCCATTAAAGTATTAATGAAATTATTAAAATAATTGGAAAGTAGGTAAAATTAGGCTTCCTGAGCCCCATTTTAAAGACCTGACATTGAAAATTAATCTGTTCCAGGAATTTTGGTAATTAAAGCAGAACTATCCATCAACTTTTTTTCCCTTGTTTTTTTTTTGTTTGTTTGTTTTTTAAACTTTAATGGCATACATTGCATTAGTGGAGATAAAATTGGAAAAGATTCAGAGATTTTACTGCAATACAAAAAGCCTAAAGAGCCTTGGCCACAAAGCTATTATCTCTCTATATATCTATCAATAGTATCCCAACATTACATTAATAGAATATGTCAAGTTACCTCAGAACTTCTTGTGATTTTGGTATATTAAGAACATGGCATGGAGCAGATTTTTCTTCGCCTGCATTCTCTGCAGCTATTCATCCTGAGCATGATGGCTTTCATACACCCTTGCTGGGATGTGTTAAGCAAGTGTGAATGCTGTAATCTATTGTCAAAAGCTACTGTGTTTCTGCAAATTATAGCAAGACTGGTAGAGAGACAGAAGTTGATACCAGTTTTTATGGTCATTTGATAAAAATACCCGGTCTTTTTATTATAGAATAATTCAATTTTTCGCTATCAGACTTAGCAAACATTATCTTGAACAATGAGGGAGGTGTTGTTGTTCAGAAAAGCCTGTGCAAAAGATTTTTTGACTGTTTCTTTCATAAGCAATCTATTTTCTCCTTGATAGAGGTGATTTAAGCTTGCCTTTTTTCTTTTTTTTTAATTATTTTTTCTCCTAATTTCTTTACCTGCATGAGCAGAATCTTCTTTCTAATTTCTGCTTCTCTATCTTTTTATTGGTAAATACTACAACTAATACTTTTCTAGTACCTTAAAGGGAGCCCAAGGATTTCAGCTAAATAAAGTCATCTTTCTTTGCCTCAGTGGCAGTACTGAAGAGGATTGGTAGGGATTGAAAATCCATTCTGGCAGCTGGAATAAAATGTTTTTGTCACTAAGCTAGAAATCATGATGATTTGAGCATTTGTGTTTGATACAATAGACTTAGATTGATCTTTGGTAAGTTTTATTTCTTCTAAATGAAGAAGCAAAATTATATTTTAGAAACCTGTCCTGGCTGTAAAGTAGAACTTTATACCACAGTATAATGTCTTACACTCTGCATGAATAATGTTACTGGAAAAAAGTTCAGAAATGTCTCCTTTGCTTTTATGACTCCAAGTCATAGGGATATTTTTCATTATTTTCTGCTAAAAAATCCAGAGTTACTGCCTCGTATTCTCCCCACCCTAAAGAAAAAAATTACTAATTCATGACTTTCACAGTTTAAAATAAGAATGTAAAAGCACAATTTCACTTTTGAATCATAAGTCGCATAAAACACGAATCACTGATATGACATCAACACTGAGTGTATGATTTTGCTTCAGGTTAAAGGAGTATATCCACCATGTTTTGTTTAATTCTTTTAAACATCAATCCACTTTCTATAATGCCATCACAAGTAAAAGAATAATCTTCTCTTTCAAGACATCAGGCCATGCAGTGGTTCTTACATTCCTTTGAAATAAAACTAAAATATTGTTAAAGAAGTTTTGAAAAATCCATAATCATGGCCTAAAAAATGGTGTGAAAATGTGAAGTCATCAAAATGCAATGACATGAATGAATGAATGAATGGATGAGCATGGTTTTGGTCCACCAAAATAGGTTTTGCTTTGATATCTTAATTGTGGGTTTTTTCTTTCCTCTTACTATGTAAGGTCCCTAAGATTTTATTCTCAGGCCCAACTGGGGAAAAAAAGTTTTCAAAACACCAGAATATTTCTTTTCTCATGTCCTGTCATGGTTTGACACTGGCACAAGGCCAATGCCCTCCATGGAAATACACTTTCTCTGGTGTCTGCTGTAAGATTTTTGACCAGGAATAAGAAAAAAAGCAGGCTCTTGCTTAAAAAAAAAAAAAAGTTTATTAACTAAACTACAAAACAATAACTAAACTACACACAAAAGAAAAAGAAAACACAAGGAAAATGAAAACCTCACAAAACACTCTCCTCCTCCTCCCCCCTAAATTCCCAATACAATACATCTTCCAAAATCACCAATTCTGGGTCCAGCACCACCCTTTAGAATGCTCAACTTTCAGTTCCTCAAGAGGAGAGGGAGTCCTTCCATGTGTCGTGGTGGCCTTTTCCATCTTGTCCAGGTGCTCTCACCACCCGAACAAGGATCAGGGCTGCTTCCAGGGTTGTCTTTTTAAGGATGCTTTGTCCAGTTCCAGAAAAGCACAGTCTCTCACCTTTGGGACATCTGTCCCCCCCATATTTTATATACCCCCTGGGGCTGAGGGGTACCCACACTGAATCTTCTTTGGCTCCAAGACATTTCTCCCCCTGGACTCAGTCTCTGTATCACACGGAAACATGGCTCTGTCCATGGCCGCACAAAAGAGTCCAGCATAAAATGCCACTCCATCTTCTCCATTCCTCCAACATGTCTCACTCTCTCTCTGGTCCAGACCTTCATCCCTCGGCCATTTTCTTCTTCACCTTCTACCCTTATCTCTTGTCTAGGAAGCCTTAATGTTCTGTAAAGTTTTCACTGTCCAAAAAGGGTTAAAAACTCCTCCAAGCAGCTGGACTCCTTTTCGGTGCATCCTCCCCCCCCCCTCCTTCTCCACAGGTCGGGCTATGCGGGCAGCCCATATCAAATTTCAAGGTAACAGTCCAGTCCCAAACACCAGTTCTCTCTCTCTGCCGAGGTGGGGGGGGGGGCTGCCCGATGTCTCTTGGGGTCTTGGGGTTCTCCACCCTTCCATGCTCAGGGGCCTCTTCACCCCACCTCGGTCCAGACCCAGGCCTACCGCGTGGCTGCCCCTCCCCTGCCCAGCAGCCGCGCCGGACGGGGGAGAGCTCTGATCTCTGTCCCTCCCAAGTCCCAAGAGGGCGGCAGGGGAGCAGCTCCGGCCTTTTAACCAGTCTGTGCTCTCAGAGGCGGAACCAAAATTTCAGTGGTCAAACTCAGTGTGAATGTTAAAATCTGAAGTCATTGGCCTCTCACCCCACAGCATCCCAGAAATCCTGTTTCCGGATCAAACCATCACATGTCCTAAAAAACCTAGGACCTATCTGTTGAAATGATGAATTTCCAAATTAAAAAAACCTAAGTTCACCTGCAGATCTCCAGAAAAATCTGAATCTGTTGTTCTCTTCATGTCTTTACATTCCTTTACGCATAATGTATTGCCCTCATATTTTCTTTAACATTTATAATAAGGTTTCTTTTTTCTGTTGACCATAATTTATAAGAAACCATGTTCAATTATAAATGCTGCTTAATAGATGCTCTTTTCTCCCTCCATCATTTTACCATACTAAATATAAGATAATGGAGGAATATGTTATACGTTGTAGCACCTGAATATGATGCAGCACTTTTATATTCCAGGTAAAATGTTAATGAGCATTGGACATTTTAAAGAAGGAAATTTTTTCTTCCTAATTCATGGAAAACACCATTAAAATTGTATTCATTGTATATTATTTGGACAGAACTGTTAAATTTCTATCATTTTAATTGGATAAACTGATGCAATATCATTTTGTGACCTTGGGATTTTGCATTTGTTACACATGCAGAAATAAAGGTCTCAAGATACCTTACAGTAGAAATAATCAAAAAGATGGTGGTTGGCCCATACTGGATGTTTTATAATCTGTACCAATTTTAGTTCCACTATATTTCTGCTGTTTCCTGTTCAGTATGTTGAACTATCTGGAGCTGCAACTACAGATTTTCTTTTCCTCTCTGCTGCAGGTGGGAAAAAGCTGTTCTATGCAATTTTATTATTTTACCCAAAATATAACCAAATTGCATCATTTCCCACTTTTCTAAGAATTTTCATGTCAAGTTCAAAACCTTGCTGAAAGTGGTTTTAGGTGATTAAACTTAAATATCAATCCCTGAATTTTTTGATTATACATATGGAAAAGTAAAAGTTAAGTTGAATATATTTTTAATACATCAGATGTCAAAAGATTTTGTTTCATACTATATTTCATTTTAAATATTTTTCAATGACAGATGTTCCATATTTAGATGACAATGTTCAACACAGTTGTGCACAACTTAAAAAATAAAGGAAGTTTTAAAAAAGTATGTATTGGAAACATATATTCTTTTCTTTTTTTTTTTTTTTTGAAGCAGACTATTCCTTGCCTTTTTAACTGAGGATTTAGGTCTGTTCCTCACTTTGTGTAATAAATGCTTTTTCAATGGTTACCTCCTAGACCAGACATTTTTCAGTTGAATTTTATAGACTATTGATACAGTCTCTTATCATTGTATAATAAAAAAATTTAAAAAACAATTCAAGAACAAGGTGTGTCATTGACCACTGCCAAGTAATACACAAAAGATTCAGGATAAAATAAAATTGTGATTTGTATATGGTAATCTAGCATAATTTTAATTAATTCTGAGAGCTGCATCTCTCAATGACTCCAAAATAAGTTCTCAACATTTACTACTTCAGCAAAGTGCACGTGTCCTATTTCATTATTTGTTTGAGGTACATGATACTCCTTCGGGACATGTTCACTTACTTTTCCAGTTTTTGTGACATCTACAGTCGGAAATTGTTTGTGGCTGCTAACAGATGGTGTTTCTTTCCTCGTACATAATGTCCTCACCTGAAAGATGCAGAATGTGCTGCAGTTAAGTCTTACTTCAGACGCCACTTCTCTTCAAAGCCTGTAGTAATTCCACCCAATTTCTCCTTGCAGAGAAAATTATATTCAGTTTCCATAACCTTTAATTATAAAGAAATTGGCTGTACATTTAGCTTCATTGTGACGTGCCATTTATTTCTCATTGTTAACATTTGAAAGAAATTAATGTCAGAAATTTGGCCCAAAGAATAGTCTGTTGTTTTGTCAGTACCCAGGTATGTGTTTTTTCTTTCTTCCAAGTGAGCAGTAATCCACTTTAAGTAAAAGTTACTGTGTTAATTTAAAAAAGCCAGCAAAACACTGCTTTTTATTCCAACTATAAGATAAGTGATTGGAGAACATACAACTTTAAGATGAGTTTTCCATTTTTTTCCATTTTATATATAAAGCAGAAATATTACACAACCTAAATTTAGTAAGGCAGGAGTAATACTCTAATACTAATGTGTTTGAGATAATTTTGTAGTATTTCATCAGGAAAAAAAAACTGTTTAAAGGACACAGTTGGTTAGTTTGTCTAAAATTTGCTAAAAGGTCATGAATTTCTTCTCTTTCTTAAGGTAAGGTCTGCTATATATACTTAAACAAATATGCTAATGTTCCGAAATAATTAATTTTAAATTTCCCACAACCTAAAATTGTTAATGTGCAGTTTTTACTGTTTATTAAAGATTTAATGTATGTCTGCAGTTAATGGTTAACACATCTGTACCCAGGGGTTAGCGTGGTCATTCCTTCACAGACATTTATACCAGCAGTGCTAGTTGTAAAGAACATCCCAATCCATCTCTTTTGATTTCATTTGAAAATAATTGTGCTATTGTATTAGCAACTATTTATATTTTTTCAAAGCTTTGTCATGAATGAGAAATATTATCAATGCAGTTATATATCAGGGGGAAAAAAAAGATAGTATTTCAGACTTATAAGCCCATCTCTCAAGCTTCAAGCCAACTGCAAGCATTTTCTTTAAATGATACATAATTATGAAAATTAAATAAAAGGGGTTGGGGTTTGTGTTTCATAGGATTATATTGCCATATAAATAGCTGACTTTTGTAAAAGTTGATTTCAGATGTAAGAAGGTTATGGCAAAATGACTTTTGATTACACGTGCATCAATCAAGCTTCAGTTGCAATAGTTTTGAAATCCCACATTAAGCTGGAAAAACCAATTATTTATGTGAAAAAGAAATCTTTATTATTCAGCATTGACTTCAAAAACATTATCAGTGTGATATCAAACTAGCATGCAAAATAGATTGAGAAGTAAGAAATCAAAACAGTTTGAAATACTTCTATAAAGTTTAGGTGTCTGAAATTTTCCTGATCAACGTCTATTTGCTAGAAAACTGTATCTACAAAAAAAGAAATGCAGAAAGGGCCTCATTTGAAACAACTCCTATGTTTATTAAAATAAATAAAAAATAAAGAAAGAACCAGCTGTGGAAAAAGAAAAAAAATCTAAAATGAAACTTTAATTAAAAAATGTATGATTTTTTAAAATTGTTTTAAAATGTTATCAATGTTTACAAATAGCACAAGCATTTCACAGATATCTTCATGAATAGGCTTTGAAGCCTGTGAGATTATCTTCCAGCACAAAACTAGCACACATCAAGTAGGTTTGGAGGCTGTAAGATTTACATAATTTCAAGATGGAATGAAATAAAAATATAAAAAATTGGAAATAGTTATATTTCTGGAGCAATATTTGTGAATAATTGAACTTATTCACCAGAGGAAATAAAAAAAGCTAATGTAAACACACAGAGAAATATTTTTCTTGTGCTCTACAGAACCTTGAATAGACTTGCACAGAAAATTCCATAAGACATATTAATGTCAGATTTGTACCATGATTTCCTGTTGCCTATACAGAGCTAGAAATTGTTAGATAGGCATTTTACTACAACTTAAGATCAACAATTAGATTTTTAGAAAACATCCTATGTGCCATAGATCAAAGTATAAAGCAGTCTTTTTGAGTCATAATTTATAATTATTACATGACAGGAGAATCAGCACAATTATTTTCTAGATACAGGCAAGACTGAAAAAGGACCAAGATGGCAGCCTCTTAAGGGTGTTTTTTTTTCTGTATAATCTGTGATAGTGGAAAGGAGAAGGCTTTTTTTGCATTTTAAAAGAAAAACCCAGAAATATGCATATATAAGGGTTTGTTTTTCTGGCTAAGAAACTTTAAAATTATTGTTTTATAACTACTCTTCTAAACCCAAATTTCAAAGAACAAGGGCATACCTAATTGCAATTTAGATACTTACATAATTGTTAGGGAAATATCAATTACTGGGATTATATAATGTTTTCATATTGTTTTTCTGGAGAATTTACTTGTTTGCTTCTTCTAAAGTCAGACTCGGGGAACTTAATTTAGGAAACAGCACTTTCAGAACTACGCAAAACTTCCTATATCTCCATTCTATTCCTTGTTTTGCTTTGGTTTTATGACTTTTACTTTCTCTGTTAGACTGTCTTTGTCTCAACCCATGAGTTTTCTTGCTTTCACCCTTTTGATTCCCTTGCTGATTGTGCTAGTGGAGGAGTGAGCAAGCAGCTCTGGGGGCTTGGCAGCTGGCTGGGGTTAAACCACAACTTCATATTGAGGCAATCGTCTGTCCTACTTAAGAACTGGAGCTGTGTTAGCTGTGAGAAATATCAAAACAACTGGATCCATGTAATTACAGATTCATCTCCTGGGCTCACTCCTACTTTAACAACAACCTAGAAGTAGTTATGCATTACCCCTCAGAACAAATCAGTTTTATTTTGTGCCTTTTCCCTCAATGTTGAACAAAATATTCATTATTCAGCAGACTGGAAAACAAACTTCATGAAAGAACGAAAAAAAAAAGTAAGAAAACTTTCTCGGATTTTCTGGAGCAGTTTCAAATCCTCTGAATATAATGAGAGCATTTTCCACTGACTTTAAAAACTCTTTTCATTCAGTATATTCATAATAGACTACAAAAAGCCCCCTTATTTGGATAGTTAAAAAGAGAAAAAAAGAACTAAGGACTGAAAGCCAAGGTTGTATATATTCTAAGTGGGAAAAGAAACATCCTTTTTAAAAGGATGATTAACCTTTGGTGTAAATAATCCAAGTGGATTCTCTCTACCAGCATAGCCTGTGTGACAAATTTTCACTAGGTGTTATTTTGAAACTGTCTATAAGTGGAAATTAATGAGAAGAAGGAACTTATTTACTTCACTGTTGCCATTCTTACAGTGCCTGTTTGGCAAAGAAAATGTTGTACTAAAGAAAACTTTAATGTATTGTATCTTAATACGTTTCCAAACCATAATAAAATCCATTTCACAGCAGCACTCTTACAGCAAACGAGTGCTCTTCTGGAGAGTTACTGAGACAAGTTATGGCCTCTCATTTTACATTCTAGTTAATTTCCCACTTATTTCCCCATGTAGAGCCTCTAGTCAAATTCAGCCTCTCTTTTCCTTTTTCTTTTTTTTTTTTTTTCTGTATAGACAACTGTTCAATTAGTGCAGCCTGTGACAAACTGACTAGGAGACAAACTGTAGCTTCTAACCTTGACCTCCCTGAGCACACAAAATTCTTGGCAAAGAAACTATATGAGTACGTTTTCTTAGCACTGGTGTTTTCCCGTGTTTTGCTGAATTTCAACATGCCTTGTTAATCCTGTTCCTGGAAATACAGATAAAGTAGTGCACTTTGCAAGACATTATAAGGAAAATCCTGTTTTGTTAACATTGTTTGCACAGTCACAAGTAATTCTTTCAGTACTGACAACATTTTGTGGCCACTCTCTTCATTACAGTACTGGTGTGAATTGTGCTGAATACTGATACTGGAGATGTAGTATTTTGGAGGTCAGAGTTGTGCTTTGTTTGTTTTGCTTTGCTTTTTTTTTTATTGTATGCCCTCTGATACAGATAATTTTTCTACTCTGTGTTTTTGCATGGCATAGCTCAAGTCTCTTAACTAATTTACTTTTGCGTGATATGGCCAGTAACTATATCTTTTGAACTAACACTCAGGAACTTCTGATTGGCTGAGTAAATTCATTTGCAAGGAATCCTTTTAAAAAATATTGATACTATCTTGTAACTGGAAAATACCTAAATATCTTCATACCAACCTAGTAACTAATTTTACCCTCATAACAGATCTGATCACTTCTATGTTTCATAAAACTCAGCTGCCTGAAGCCCTTTCTTTGTACAAAAATCTTGGGTTCCCAGTCTTTTTTCCTTGAAAATCTAATTAACAGTATTCTTTTAAATAAGAAGATTACTTTCTGTGAGCAATTAACTGAAATTCAGTCTGCTTTAAAATTTTCAATATAGCAATGAATATTTATAAACTTAATAGAACTTCACCCTGGTAGGCAATCCCTTTAATCTTATTTGAAGCAGCGTGGGGCCCAAGTCTCACTGGATTAACATCATATTTTCTTTTGGCACACACACGCAAAAAAATAATTTCCTTGAAATGAAATATTTGACCAACTGTTATCCAAATCTATGACAGTTCAAAGTGTCTGTGTCAGTAAAACTAGAGTGTATATATCCATATTATCTTTGGCTTCATGCTGTGATTCAACAATGTTCTCTCAAGCTCCTATGTACTTTTCTGCACCATTAGCAGCTGCTGGCTTGCAAATATCAATCTGGGAATGAAAGGTACAGTAACTTTGGTCTTAAAATGTAAGCCAAATAGGGTAAAGGTCTGCTACAGTGAAAAAAAATAAAAGAAAAACAGATATCCAGGAAGCAAAGGTGTCAGCTGGAATAAAACCAAAAAAAATGTTTTCAGTGTTGAATTTCATCTCTAATTTTGCTTTATCTCTTCCATGTGAAAAGTCGATATTACGAAATTGCTTTTGAAGTAAAATCTGGTTTACATTCTCAAAGAAAATTGATACTAAGAACAATTTTCTAGTAATTTCTACATTATTGTCACATATGCAAAATACTTGAGAGCTGGTTTTAGAGCTGGGGTTTTTTAGCTTTTCCTCTCATTAGCTCTGCCATATGATTTGTTCTTGAAGAACTCTCTTGACTAATTTAACTGGTTTAGAATGCTTACTGGATGAACTCTTTGTTTTCCTCCAACTCTGTGCTTCTCACTTGTCTGAGCCTCAAGAATTTATTTTCCTATGTCCTTTTATTCTGCAGTCTTTGTTTTGTATTTTCACTGGAGCCAAAGACATCTTTGTGAAAAATGTGTTCTCTTTAATGAACTCTTTTATTTTTGCAGGTGATTTGACAGTAACTTTCTGTAAAGAATACAGATGTTCTGCAGCTTGATTGCTCTAGTGTAAAAAAGAAAAAAAGTAGAATCCAGATATTTAGGATTTTATTGTAGTTATATTTTGTGTAAGAGGTGATTTCAATGCAAAGGAATTTCCAATTCCAAGATTTTCCAAACGTAAGGCACTCATTTATCTCTTTGAGAAGGGGTTGCTTTAGGTGATGCCTGCTCCCAATGGATCTGCACATATTCTGCAGGACTGATGCATACAGAATAATGTCAGACTTGGTGCACAATCTGGTGTTGTATAAAAGAGTTTCGGAGATACAGCAGAATCAGTTGTCTTGCAAACAGTTTGAAACTGAAAAAAAAAAATCTCAAATAGGTAATGAGATGACACAGCTTGGCCAAAACTTTTGCAAACTCAGAGCACAAAGGGCAAAATACTGTGCAAAAATGTAGCTGATGAAGACAGGATAACGGGCTAGAAAGTGATGGATACAAAACCGAGAATAATTCTAGTAAAATTAGAAACAACATGTAGTACTTACATTCTACGGGTTCTTACAAAACATTTCTCCTGAAAAGCAGACACCACTTGACCTCAATTAGGGACATATGTCTAGTGCTGCACACAACTGTAAACACTATACTGGCAATCACCAGAAATATCTGATTTCATCTTTGCATTAAACTGCAGATGTCAAGTGGAAGACAAGCTGGTTTTTTGTTTTGGGATTCTAGTGAATTGTATGACAAGCTTCTGTCAAGAGTATATATCCTTTTTCACTTAGTACTGTGTAACTCAAAAGGTTGCTCTTGTAGAAAGCAAACTAACTGAAATGTAGGACATATCACATGCTCTGTTGAAAAGCCACATTCTCTTCTGAAAAGCCTGAATTCAGTAGAGTTTCAGCAATCCATGAAAAAAGGATTCTTGCAAGTGGAATTACACTGCTACTATCTTTGCAACTCTCAAATGGTAGTCAGTGCAATATACAAATTCTCCATTATGCAACCAATACAAAATTTTAATTTGAAAAATAACTTGGAGAAATACAAACTATAGAAGGATTTTTGCTCCCTGAGGTAGTTGGCAAATGATGCCCACCTCACCAGGGCCAGAAACTGGACTCAATGATCCTCATGGGCCCTTTCCAATTCAGGATACTCTATGATTCTATCATCTCAGAATGTAACTGAGCAGAGATGTTCAAGAAAATGTGAAGGGACATAAAAGGTGATTTTAAGTCTGTACAGCTTTTGTAACATTGCATATGACATCCTTTCTTCCTGTGTCTCATCTTCCAGGTGGGAAGTGTTTGGTTAAAGGTTTTTTTTCCTTACTCTTTCATCCTCTCCTCTTGCTGCAGGTCACAAGAAGGGAGAAAAAGAAATAATGCATGGGAACATCACATGTCACCCAAGATGTCTTTTGTGGCCTCTGCATTATAAAGAAATCTCTCCAAATCACAGTCCTTGGTTGCCTGGTTGTCATCAAGAACATATTGGTTCTAATTTGGTGATAAAGATGATAGAAAGAAGAAAAACAACTGGACATATAAAATTAGATTATAACCACAAATGGATTTGTGACATTGTATGGGATATCATTACTTGCATCACAACACCAAACAACATTTTTCCTGCACTCACTATTTAGTTAATTCATTATTTATTTAATTCACTAGCAAAGTTTTTTTTTTTTTCCCTGACAGATCAAGTATTTAAGGTCAAATTATATATGGATTTTTTTTCACATACACTAATAAAAAAGTTGTTAGCTAACTTCTTTATACTAGTGCAACACAGATTTCTCTGATGTATAGGGAATTTCCTCTACTGTTAATGTGAAGAGCCATGACTTTTCAGATTTTGATTTGTAAAGGAGGAACTTTCCTTCCCACCAGATGTTTTATTCCCATGTCATTGTTTTCCTTGGAAAGGACACCACTTTTCTAAATAAAAAATAAATTTATTTATTTTTAAAAATTAGTTGATACATGTTTATTTGCCAATTATTTTAAATGTATCCTTTTCCTATCTTTGCTCCTGAGTAAAAGCAATGGCTCTCACACAGACCACCTGAAAAGTCTTTTGGTATAAAAGATCATTGGTCTTCAAGATTTTTAAATGCAGCATTTCAGCTTTCAGAAATTTGATTTTGATAACAAAATTAAAATTAATTTGAGGAAAACTAGCCAGTGCCACTAGTTGGAATGATTGTCAAATGATTTGTAGACTGTGTCTTGACAGATATGTTTCCTGATGCGTTATCTTAACATGCAATCAGAATTTTACCAAAAGGATAATTGACATTAGATTCACACTACGTCACCCAAACCTAAAGAGAATCTCAGAAGAAAAACTTATGCATTTTATTTTTTTCATCTCAAACTTGTCTCCAGGCCAGATTTCAAAAACTTGCTCTAAATATTGAAGGTGTAAAGCTTTTCATAATTGAAAAAGTATTTAAAAAATTTAAAAGGCATACTAAGACGTGTTATTCCCACAAGCCACCATAAAGTTTCTCTGCTGTTCTCTGTGTCTAGGGTAGTTCTATTTGCAGCCCTATTGAAGAGGGAAGTAAGAATTATGCTTCAATCTTCCTAATATCCATGAACTTTTTTAATATCCATAAAGTTCAGAGTCTCATTTGTAATGAGCAAGTGACATGAACCAATAATTAGAATGCCCTCAAACACTCCCAAAAGATGTTGAGAAAAACCTTCCTTTAGGAAAGTTTGACTGTTTTCCATTTTTTAGATAAACCTGAGTTTTGGTTGATTATGAAGTGATAATTTCTGGATTGAGCAAGAATGTGTATATATACATTCCTTTTCCAGATAAAAAATAGATTAAAGAAAATGGCCATTATCTGCTGAAATTACTTCTAATTTACCATGATAACAATCAAACTTTTTGATTCTAGCCTGAAAATTGTTACTTTCCTAAGAAAGAAAATACCCCATTGAATCAAATCTCTTGTTATATGTCCTGATAAAGCAAAATTCTGTGTCTGGTTACTGTGCTCTGTTTCCTTTCCTTTATCCTGTACCATCAAATGTACTAGCTAATACACAAAACCTAGGTAAATTGATAATACAACAAACTTCCATTACTAATTACAATGTTTTCTACGTGCCTGCATGTGATAACTGTCCTATTCAAATAATTTTCTTGTTTTCAAGGATAAAGAGGATCATTGGTATTTTAGTACCCTTTAATGTAATACTTCTATTACTGAATTGTTTTAAACTGATTGCAAGTTCTTTGAGATCTGCAGTTTTTCACCTTTAATCCATGTGTGTTGTTATCTTCAGTAGTCCTTGTCCAATTCTTGTGATAATTCTGAAAAGACTATTTCTTTGACTGGCGTTTGATTTTGATAGCAACCAGCATGTCATTTTCCTTACCAAAAATCTGCCCGTTTTATTTCTTACCATTTTTCTAGTGATATTCACTAACTTATTTCATATGCCACAGTGTTTTAAAACTGCTCAGAGAGATCACTATCTTTATTTTCAATTGTCTTTTAAGAGGAAAAGTGATTCAATATGGAATAACTGTTAGCTCAATGCAATTCATGTCCTATTTTTTCACAAGGTACGCCAAATAAATATATCATTTAAAGATAATTCTGAGAATCTTTTAATTGCACTATGTAGATCCTAGAGATATAATTGATCATTATTCTGCTTGGAGTTGCCAAGGTGTTTCAGTCAAAATCTTTTCTAAAATTTTGTTTATCACATTTACTTTAATTGTTGGTTCATGAATAAGACTAAATGCACAATTTCATCTCTTTATCTACACTATTATAAAAGTTTCTTGGGATTTTCTACTGACAGGTAATGATGGTGCCTATTGTGTTAAAAATGCACTTATTAATTAATACTAATAGTTTTCTGAAATGCTTTCTAAATTAGAAGCACTAATGTTGTTACGATTCTTGATTTGAAAAGTGTCATAAAGCTGTGTTTAAAAACCTGAAATATTTTTTGCTCTTACCTACCTGTAAATATGCCTCTAGGCATCCTGAGAAAAAGTTTGGAAGAAAATAAGAGTGTATCAAGAACAGAACAGAAAGTCAAAAAATCTGAATACTATTTGTACATGATCAAAAAAATCATACAACAGCAAATCACTTAATTGCTCTTTAAAAGAGAAACAAAACCTCTCTTGTCTCTCTGTGAAGTCTAGGACAAAAAGTCTATCTCTTATTCTGTATATAAACATCAAATCCTAATTTGGGAATATTCTATAAAATCAGTTATTATTTTGACAATCTTTACAGATTGTAAAGAATAATAAGAAATAATAAGAAAAATCAGATATGGTTGTTCCTGAATGGCATTTTCATGTGCCTTCTGATTTCTACTTTTTAAGATTTCTATAATATGTTGATATTTAAACACTGGGTTTTTTTTCTTTTTAAGGGACAACTAATAGCCTATTTATGCATCTATTACTTTTTTGGAGCAGCCTCAAGGCAAGAGCTGTTTTAGGGTTCCTGTCAAAAGAATTCAAAGGAAGCAACGTCAGTAAATAGTTTGAGTATTTGAGTGCTATATGGAAGATCTTCAACAGGAAGAAGAGTTGGAACCTCAGGTTCACTCCCCAGTTACAAGCCCTTCTGTTCTGTAGATCCCTCCCCTGTTAAAAGGAGAATTTTAAATTCCAGTAGTTTCTACATGAGAGAGATATACATGATCTAACAGTTCTTAATTAAATTTCTCCATTACTATTAGTCAGTAAAGACCAAGAAAGAACAACAGAAGTGGGAAAACTCTGACTCAGATGGGCCACCTGAAGTGTCTAATAAGGAGTTTATGCATCATTAGCCTTTCTTCAGAAAGGAATCTAGATGGAATTTGGATTTCCATTTGCTTTGAAATTTTTATCTTACAAGTACATTGTTTCTACTTATAACTTGTTGGTTTTTTACTTTGAACAGATTACCTTTACCAGATTTTCACAGAAATAGGTATTTTTACCTTGATACTATTTTTCTACAGGTGAGTGAAAAGGAAATCAGTTATAATTTTAGCAGAGCAGTGGGGTTTTCTACATTTAAACTCAAGTGAGAGCATACAAATATTTATTTCAGTGAGGCATATATATCAATTTGCAACTGCTATTTTTTATTTTACAAACTGTATTCTCTTTGCTAATGTCACTGATACACTAGGAAGTACATTTCTGCCTGAGAAGCCTATTTAGGGGTGTAGGTTAGACTTCTATTACTCCTGGGCTTAGATCCAAGAAGTAGCATAGGCTTTGCTTTCCAAGTGCACTTAAAACCATATGCAGTTCTGAAGTGTGGCATTTTTCATGGATATCATAATTATTCTCACCCCTGAGTAAGTGAATCACAGAATCAGAGATTTGCTGAGATTGGAAGGCACGCCTGGAGGTCGTCTGGAAAACACCCTGCTTGAAACAGGATTAGCTAGAACAGATTGCTTAGGAATGTGTCCAGTTAGGTTTTAGGGTTTAGGTTCTGAGCAACTCTAAAGACAGACAATCCATAACTCTTTGCAGTTAATTCCAGTGTTCAACTACCCTCATTGTATTTCTCTCCAGAATTTCCACTCTTCAAATTTATATCCAGGGCTTCATGTCATGTCATCAGGTACCACTGAGAAGAGCCTGGCCTCATATTCTTTACTCTTTCTATCAGGTATTCTTTGCAAATTTCATAATGAATTTCCAGATAAAGTGCTAGAAGTTGAGAGCACACGCTAGGTAAAAAATACTTTTGTACTTGTTCTCTTTCTGTTCTTTTCCTAAATACCTCTGTCAGTTCTGGCCTCTATTACAGATGGAAGAATGAGAAGTACTGTTCAATGGAAATTCTTTTATAAATCTATATGTAAGCTACTCTGGGAAATAAAAATACTGCAATGTTATAGATAAAAGCTCAATCCTCTGAACTAAAATATTGTTCTCCAGTTATGCATTTGAGAGACCAAGTTTTTTGTCTTCATAGAAAGAATGAGTGTGGTCTGATATTCTTAGGGAATTAAAGGTATATACTGGAATTAATACTTTCATATTGAAAATCAATGAGACATATCTAAGCAATTTAATGTCTTTTACACATTCATTCTGTCATTTCAACATTTAATTTTGAATAGTATGATGGTTTTGTTCAGTGTATTCAATATCTTCAGTAGTAGTGGCAATGAAGACAAAAATGTTCAAGCTTGAGGAAAGATGTCAGAAAGTTTTGTCTCAACCAGTTAAGTTTGCATTAGTCCCAAAGTGGCAAAGATACATGTTTCTTTTGAGAAACATCGAAGGAGGAAGGTAAAAAACACTCAGTCTGCAAATTTCTCTTTCAGATTATATTTTATTCTGACCAATATAATGGTGTCATGAAATGGAAGGAAATAACAATGGCTACATATGAATTAACTATAAACAAAACATCAAAACTCTTTCTGTGAAAGATCAGATGGAGAATTAAATGAATATGTAAATTTTTTCTGCAATCTAGAGCTAATTGTCCACTTTACAGTCTCAATGATGGCAGAGGATCATAGGATCATAGAATCATAGAGTGACCTGGCTTAGGAGGAACCTTAAATACCATCTAGTTCCAGCTGCCTCTGCCATGAACAGGAACACCTTTCTCTAGACCAGGTTGCTCAGGGCTCCATCCAGCCTGATCTTGAGCACATTCTGGGATGGGGCTTCCACAACTTTGGGCAACCTGTTCTTGCGCCTCACCACCCTCGCAGCAAGTCAGTTCCTCCTAATATCTAATATCTCTCTTTTAGTTTAAATTCATTCCCCCAAGTCCTGTCACTACATGCTCTTGTAAAAAGTCCCTCTCTTTCTTTCTGGACCAAGGAGATGAATACATGTCTGTAAAAACATGCCTAAGTAAAGGAAACATGCACAAAAATCTTGCTGATAGTGACATGGTTGTATGTGAATTTAATATGTATACACACAGTGTCTATGACTCCTTTCATAGCCATCCCTGACTTCATAGTTGTAGAGGAAAAAGTGTGTGCCTAATAAGGAAATATTTGAAATAATTGAAATATCCTTCAATAAAATTTTGTATTCAAGGATTTTTTCCCCAATAGAGTAAAGTGATAAGTCTTTTTTCTTTTACTATTTAGCTGCAAGACTAGAAAGGCAAATGTGTTTTTTGACCCTTCTTATGTATTGACGCATTGCAATATGTGCTTCAGCAGTATTAAGACATTATTGTTATTCTGTGTATCAGTATCATTTTTACAATCAGGTTTTCTTACTCTGACTAATTTTTGATTTTGTTAGTAAGATCTTTGTAATTATTCTTTCACATTAGTCAGCATTCTTGCAAATCCACTTGTATCTTTCTATTGCAAAACCATATTCTCTAATTTAGAATGTATTTCTAAAGTAATTTCTTTTGTTCAGTATTAGTTGTCAATAAATCATCATTCTGTATAGTAAATGTTTCTTTCAGGCCTACTACCATTGCAATGCCGTAGTTTTGATGAAATTTTCATATCTGCTTTGTTATTGGGAGTTATTTATCCATCTAAAGTGATCTAATGGCCTCTGGTTACAGGATTTTTTTTACCTGACTGTTTCATATTTATGTGATGCTGAAAATATACCTTTCTTTTGTAACCTGTATAATACATTTAAAGTACTCTGTGTCCTTCCTCCTTCAAGAACTAAAATAATCTGTGTAGTTTGCCTTGAAGTATGTTGCTCTGCCTTCAAGTTGATAACATTCACATTTACAGTGCAAGTTCCTGAGACATTTAAAGTGGTTACTGTTATCCAATGTCCTTGTCCTTCATGATTAAATTTTGAAAGTCACATTTGTTTCATCTTTTCTGATGAAAAGTGTTATCAGCAAAATGAGATTGGTACACAACTTAAACATCTCTTTCTAGTACCCCTACAGGGATGTGATGGATGTCATTAAGTGGATCTGAAATGTGCATTCTCTGCATTTTTTCCTGATACATCCACCAACTGCTATTAATAGAAAAATGCACTTCATAAGTCCTGCCAGGTTTCCAATTGTTAGGTAAAATCTAAGCTGTTTGACATAATAACTCCAGTATTTTTTAATTAAGATCATTAATACTTCTCTATCATCAAGTTATTTTCTTAGACGTATTTATTTTCTCGTATACGGTTCATTTATCACTTTATTTAGGAACCTTTGTATTTTTTCTCCATGTCCTATTATTTTAGATTTTTATTAGACTGAAGAATATTCCTGTTATGCTAATGTATTTTTCCATTTCTGATTTAGCTGCTGTCAGTAAAATCAACTGTTTCAATTTTTAATATCTGCATAAAATAGAATTAATATTAAAGTAATGCCTTCTTTGCAGCAAAAGCTGGTATCCAATTACTGTCATTTTCTTCAACACGAATGTCAAATTTGTTGAGGCTGGTGTGATCTTGTTATTTTCTACTAATAAGTGAATTATTTTTAAAGTGACATGTAGATAATCAGTTTACTGCGATGACCTTATTCATCACTTGCAGCACTTATCTCACAAAGAGTCACCTTGACTTCCCTTAAAACTTCACATGGCATAAACCAAGTATGTTAAAATGCCCCACAATCTGGCAATCATACTGGATTTGACATTCCATCCTGGAGCCAAACCAGCAGCTGCTTTCCTTACCTGCACCGTGAGTGAGCAGCTGTGTGGTACTCAGGGGCCGGCTGGGCTGGAACCAGAACAGCCCTCAGCTGGGGGCTGGACTAATTTGAGATATGTATGTACCTAACAGTGTCTGAGCAAATGGCTCAGGCTGTGAATGCTAACATGCACCATAGGTCAGGAAGACTTCTTGTTATCACACAGTAATAAATTAATACCTGAGTACATCAAATATCCTGCCATATCTCCAAGAGTGTGGAGCTTAGGTGACTTGCATAAATCACTAATTGCTTTCTCTGATTTCCCTTAAAATTTACCTTCCACTATAATTTTTCTTCTAGAAAATAAGTGTTTCTGATATCCTCAGAAAAACTAACTGATCAGATTTCTCATGTTTTTCTCTCTGTCTTATCAGTATAACACCACGATGCTTTGGGTTTCTCACAAAAATTTTTTTAATATTACTCTTCCTACTTATCTTCTTCTTTAGATTTTCTTTCAAATTGGTGTATGTACGTATAAAATAATAACATAGCTTTGTATCTTTAGCCCCTGATGTAAAACAAAACAAATAGAAGGCATATAATATATTCTGAACTCATCTGTCCATCTTTCCTAAATCTCTATTTTACTGTGATGTCACTTTTAGAATTGGATTCCTTGCACTCAATTCCTGTTCTCTTCATCTCCTTAGAAGCAAGCAGTTAATGATTTTTTTTCTGATAAAATTTCTCAATTCTTCATAAAGCTTTCCAGTTTTATCCAAAATGTGCTTGAAAAACCAGTGACCCTTCCTTGTTCTTGTAATTTTTAGCAGTCTTGAAAAATCAAGTCTGGCCTCTACCTTTTCTTCTTTACAGTGATCTTGGTGTAGATGATTATAAGACCTTATATGGGGTTCAGGTACTCTTACAG
Source organism: Calcarius lapponicus (assembly GCA_039654755.1). Lineage (NCBI taxonomy): Eukaryota > Metazoa > Chordata > Aves > Passeriformes > Fringillidae > Calcarius > Calcarius lapponicus. The sequence goes on along the minus strand of CM077466.1, from coordinate 18,617,726 downwards.
TTCAGTGTAGAGCAAAGAGACATCTTAAATACATCAGCTTCATGGCATCATATAACACAAGACTGCTCATCTCATGTTTACCTTACCAAAAGGAATTAGCTGTCTCTGACAAAAATAAACTCAAAACAAAACTAAAATATACTTATAATGGTTTATGTGCAGATTTTCCTCAGGATTTAAATGTTTCAACCTGATCAGTAGACTATAACTTTCATCTTTAGCCATGCCTTTGGTATGAGGACACAACTGTAAATAAAGTGTGATATGTCTTCATCAAGTAAAAAGCCATTTTGTCTAGTTCTCGGACTAATAGAATAAGAGGCTTGTTTTCCTTGTAATTCATTTTTTTTTCAAGGTGCTTCACAATGGAAACTATGGCGCACAATTATGTAAATTAGTTCTTTGTAACAAAAAGGTGATTGAATTGGGATTCGTATTCATGAAAAGATGAACAAATTCATAGATGCACAAAGACACAGACATATCCAATGTATCAGGGTCAAACTTCATTAGAATCAAAGTTTTCTCAGCTTTATTCTAGTGACATTGATGATTTTTAGCACTATATTTGACCCCGTCTACACTGGCGAAACAGCATGAAAAAAAAGCAAAATTGCTTTTAAAAAATCATCTCACTTGTGAATTACATATGCTTCTTGTGCAGTGTCCCCAAAGTGTCTACATTAATCCTATAATACAAAAATGTCTAATTAGAACAAACTTGATAAGCAGTTATCTGCATTAAACATATGTGTCACCATTCTTTGTACAAGTAAATCTATTATTTCTAAATGAAATCAGAGCTATTAGATCAGAAAGCCTTACTGAAATACAACTTTCTTCATTACTAAGCAAAATTGAGGATTTCTGTTTCAGAATGGAGCCCTCATATAATTTCAAAGTAAATGACAGTAATAGGCATAATTAGCACTATAAAGTGTTCAAGAGTCTTGAGGAAATTAGTATGTGTGGAGTTTGAATGGACAAGATTACTTCTTAGGTATTACAAATATGTGTTAAGTATATAAGCGTTTTAAAGAGAAATAGCATAGGAAGCAACACCCTGGGAAATTAATCTGAATAGACTGCAAAACTCTTTATGTGATTAGACTGCTCCAAATTTGCTTTCGTCCCTGGATCTTTATGTAGTTGTGAAACATTGTCAGTCATGGAAGGATCTGTAAGACAGGGCTCAATAACATTGTTGTTAAATGGATTTTTATATAGCACTCATTATGTGTGACAGAAACAGTTTAACAGTTGAAAAAAGGGGCCTTTATTTGCCACTTTTCATTCTTCTTTGTGACTGCTAGATTTTGGATATCCACGTCTTAGTTATTTCCATGGACAATAAGGAATAACGCTATTTCACCAAAACCTGTGTTGGTTCCTGTTTAGTGATTCAATATTTGCCCAGACAATTTGTGAGAATATTAACCGGCTTAAGCAGATAAATTATATGTTTCTAATATTTTTAAGTAATTATATTATCTTTCAAGGAATATTCATATAAGGCTTGATAAAGTCAGATGACAAAGCTTGGAATTCAACAAAGCCTTACCTGCAATTCTTTTTAATGAGACAATAACAGAAGGGAAAACTGAGGCAAAGTAAAGGTGATTAGGAATTTTCCCAGATGCTCATTTAGGTTTAACCAGTTACATGCTTTGTGCTGGTCCCTTGGGTCCTGTCACTGGTCACTAGAAACAAGAGATCAGTGCCTGCCCCGCCTCCTGCCTTTGTGAGGAAGTTGTAGACTGCAGTTTCTCCCCTCAGTCTTCCTTTCTCCAGGCTGAAAATAAACTCAGCCATTCTTCATACAGCTTCCCCTCTAGATCCTTCACTTTTCCTCATGACCTCTTTGGATGCTTCCCAATTGCTTTAAATCCTTCTTATATTGTGGTACCCAAAACTGCCCCCAGCACTGGAGGTGAGGCTGCCCCAGCCCAGAGCAGAGCAGGACAATCCCCTCCCTTGCCTGGCTGGCCATGCTGGGCCTGATGCCCCCCAGGACAGGGCTGGCCCTCCTGGCTGCCAGGGCACACTGCTGATTCAACTTGCCATGGACCACGAGCCCATAGAATACTCTCCCTAGGCATTTAGCCTCTTTTCTCACAGTTTTTCTCTCAGCGAAACAATACTTTTTTTACAAACACAAAAATGTATTCATTTTCCTCCCTTACACCTATGTTCATTGAAGTTACTATTTTCATTTCTGGATTCTGCTTTATTTTTTTTAGGACAATCTGGAAAAAAAAAAGATTATTTTTTTTCCTATAGAAGGAGAAAAAATAGCCAAAAAATCAAAATAAAACACAAAATACCACCCCAAACAAAACCCCACACACACCAACCAAGTAAAGCTGAGTGATTTTGGTGTGCGCTTTACTACAAAAAATTAAACCCTAAATATCTGATATTATGTTTCAGTGAGCATGTATGCAGAGCAGATTAGTAAAAAAATCTTAACCTTATTATTCATTCTGTATTACTTTTGTGCTTCTTAAAATTTGAAGAGTCTTTTTCTGCAGTGAGTGAACAGTATGTTTGGAAAAGCCCAAGAGTGTCATGCATGTAGATGTCCAAGAACAGGTCTTGATATAATATTTCAAGAGGACTTTCATTGGACTTTATGAATGTACCAATTGTGAATATTTACCCCCTCAGATATTTAATCCACGTACTTTGATTTCTCAGCTCTGCCTTATTGAAAATTTAGTTCCTGCTTCCTTTTATGCATTTTTGAACAAAATCTGTTACAACATATCTTGTTGGCTGCTACATATTTTCATGTCTGTGTACAGTATTGTGAGCAGGAGTACTTGGTGAGAAATAGCCATATGCCTTCATTTTCACACATATTTTACACACATTCAAATATTTCCAGGATGGATTTGCATGATCTCACTTTAAGCGTCTTGGTATAATTGTACTGCTTAGTTCATTTTGAGTGCCTCCTTATTTAGTTATTTTGTTCATTAATTTTGCATAACAGAATATAGTAGCAGAATTTATGGCAATTGAGATTAGCTGTCTTGATTTCAATTTAGCTTGCTAGAAAACAAAGTATGCACAAATTGCACACAAGAAAATTATGTTTATTGTTTAGTCCCCTAAGTTTCTAGCAATCGGTTCTCTCTTTTCATAGCTCTAAACACACTAAAACCCAATGCACTCACTCTTTTATGAATTATGGGTTATTCCCATTCTACAGAATTCCCCTTTTTATTCCTGGATTAGTTTTAAAAGCAGATTTTTTTGGTCTGGATTTATTTCTCGGTAATAACTTAATCACATTGGACCCATACTTCCTATATTCATCAGTTTCTGAAAAGCAGAGTATCATAGTATCATCCCCTAGTTTTGTACGCTCTTGAACAGGATAGCAAGTATCTACAAAGTCCTCTGTCACATGGAAAGGGAGATTTCCTCAACCCTTACTTTCTAATTGGTCTGTCAGAATCCCAGGAAAGCTGAGACCCCTGTGCCTGACCAGTCTGTCAGCACGTGTTGGGGGAACCTTCACTGAGCAGTCCTGCTGGACCAGAGAGTACTTTGACTTGCTCAGGGACACACCTGAGCATAAAGGAGACCCCTCAGCAAATCTTCCCACTTCAGAACCTCTCAGTGGATCTTCCACTTTATTTGAGTATGTTGACCATATGGTGACCGCCAACACCACGAAGGACTTAAACCAACACAATCACACTCTTTTTTAACATAAAATTGTGGCAGGTTAGGGTTCAAGGACTGACAGCGATAGCATCTGACTGCAAAAATGTATTCAAAGCAATACACAGACAAGTTCTTATCCCCAATTAAAGTAGTATTCAGTGTGCACAAAGAATGATTCTTACCCAATAGGTGTCTCCACAGGGGAGAAGACAAGTTCAGGCTGTCAACTGATCCCAGCACTATGATAGAATCTTACCTAACTTTTCCCCATTCTCAGCTTACTTTTATGTTATTTCTTTATGTTAGGTGGAACTTGAATGACTCTAGTCATTTATACCTTTGTTACTGATGGGTGTACAGTCAATAAAATACAGAGCACATGCCCAGTGAGGGTTGGTTGCACCTTGGAGGCAGGTACCTCTGGAATGCAGGTGTGCATCAATATTACAATTAGATTAAAAAAAAGCAAGTTCCTCTGAGGAGAGCAATTTTGATCCAGTCGCTGGCTCGGCAACAAGGCATCTTCTCCCCTGTCCCGACCGGCAGGTGTTACATGAATTCTCAGCTGCAAAGTACCACCAAGTTCCCCTCCCAGCAAGGATTTCACCTGAGCCTGGCTGTGGTGTCCCCACTCTGCTTCACCCTCCATTCCATCCCCCTTAGCAGGTGCTGATGCTTGCAGATTGTGTGCATGGGGAATCATCATAAAACAGGTTTTGAGCATGCCAGCAGCATTCCATCCAGGAAGTAGCAATCCCATAATTTCCATACCATTGTAACTTCTGTTATGATGTGAATATAACTTCCCAGTTTCCTCTAATTTTATCCCCAGCCATCTTTCCTCAACCTCACCACACAGTATTATAACTGATGGAAAATTGGTTTACTCATTCAAAAGTTAAAATCACTTTCACTTTCCCTTCAACTCAGTAGAAGGAAACAGTGAAATATTATTCTAAAGAAAATTCTTAAGGAGGTTTTCTTATAAAAGAGAAAATCATCATCCTCAAAATAGTCACTTCTGACTATATGGCCATTTTGACTCCCTTATCTACTATGTCCTCCAGTTTTGCTCACTGGAATTTCCAGCGGAACTTCACTTCTGTGCCAGTTTAAAAAAAAATATTTAAATTGGTCCCCAGTCTGATCACTGAGAAACTTTGATACCAACAGCCCAGTAACAGTGTTCCAGTTTTTTTTCCCCCTTTCCATTTGCATTTCCTCTGCCAGAGTTGTAACTTTGCATGCCAAAATATTTACTGGAGGAACCACACAGCTATAGTGCTTTCTCAGCCTCAACATATGCTTGGCTTTTATTTATGAACACTACTTTTGTTTTGCCATTGTTGTTCTAATGAATAAATTAGTCTGCTAATACACCAACTGACATTTATTTACATTTCACACAAATTCTTATTACAGACCATCTTTTGCAATTAAACTCAGGTCAAAGGCACAATTACTGTGTAGTTGCTAACACAACAGCAATACCTAAGTCCAAGTCCTCAGAGAATCCTCTGAGTATCTAGGCTCTTGTTCCTAACTCAATCTTTAGACAACAATTGAAAATGTAGGATTAGAAAATGAATATCAGAGCAATTACATTTGAGAAACTGTTATAATAAAGACATCGGTGAATAGAGGTTTCAGAAGTGTCAGTGAGTTTTGCCCTTTCCACAATTTGACTGAAATGTATTAAATAATAATCTCTGAATACTGAGAGATGAACAATTAGAATAATACTCTTCTAAAATACAGTAATGTTAGAAATAAGCAGTCTTTAGAAACTTCATGACTGGCAATTTTTTGGTGACCTAACATCAATGCAATAAAGCTTTACTGTTAATTTAAAAATTATCTTTCTATTCAGTGCTGATTAAAGAAGACTAAGAAGTTTACATAACTTTAGTGGCTACTATTAAAACATCACTAGAAGAATCAACATTTATCAATGGATACTACTAGAATCTAGCAATGACCATGAGGCAACAATCCTGATACTTCATAAGGATTAGCTGTGCAATACCTGAAGGCATATTCTTATTTTAGACTAATGTAGGTGTGCAGCAGTTAATATGACAGAATATTTTGTTTATGGATATTTGTACCACTGGAAGAATATTTTTAAGTGTTTTCTGAGTGTCTTCGTGTTTGAATATAACTCTCAAGAGTCAAAAAAAATATTCTGTGTTTGAACACTGGTCTTGCTTAATTTTATTTACACAGAACTGACTAGGAACAGACTTCTTCACTGGCACTGTAAATAAATTACTTTTCTACTATTGCTCTAGCAATGATCATCCTTCAAAATTATGAAAGAGAAATAGAGATCTAATGCACAAAATGTGTTTTTTCCTACACTGTAGAATTTTTGATTCATCTAAATAGAGCAGCTTTCAAGATATTAATATTGCTGAAGTAACTGAAGAGGTACTTCAAAAGGCCCCCTGTCAGTCTTCTCTCACACCTCACTGCTCAATGTCCTTTGAATTGCCACTCAGTGGCTGCCTAACCTCAAACCACCATAGGCCACACATATCTCTGAATTTCCAATGAAAACTTTTCATCCATAGCTTTACTTGGCACCTTGCTAATCCAGTGGTCCTGCAAGTGAGAAGAATTCCCTAGAATTCTGTTTATTTCCATTTTTTTATTAATTGACTCCAAAAAGCAAATGGCATGACTCCTCAATTTTAAACAGCTCTTTATTATTCAACAAGATAAATTAAATGTCCAGAATGCATTCTAGATAATGTTTAACATACTGTTCTATATTGTAAGAGAAAGTACTTAGGTTTTTCAAGCGAGCAATAATTTGAATTCCCATACCCTCTCTTGTTGATGCAAGTCCCATGGTACTACTTCAACTACATCTTTCCTGAGGTCTAATCCAGCATGGCAGTTCTAATTACATAGAACATATACAGAGTGCCACAGAATCATTAAGGCTGCAAAAAGACCTCTAAAATCATTGACTCCAGCCCCTAGCCTAGCACTGCCATTGTCACCACAAAACCCTGTCTCTGATGTATACTTCCCAGGGCACAATGGAGTGCGCCCTCTCATTCTGTCACCTGTTAAGTGGCAGAAAAGACCAACCCCCAGTTGTCCAAAACCTCCTTTCAAGCAGTCACAGACAGCAATAAGGTTCTCCCCAATCTTTCCTTTCTCAGGCTAAACACCCCCAGCTCCCTCAGCTGCTCCCCAAAGGACTTTTGCTCCAGACCCTTCACCCTTGTTGCCCAACTCTGGACATGCTCCAGCCCCTCAATATCTTTCCTGAAATGAGGGGCCCAGAACTGGACACAGGATTTGAGGTGTGTCCTCAGCAATACCAGGTACAGGGGGACAATCACTGCCCTGCTCCTGCTGGCCACACTATTTCTGACAAAGGCCAGGATGCCATTGGTCTTCTTGTCCACCTGGGCATAAGCTGGGTCATGTTCAGCCATCTGTCTACCAGCACCTCCAGGTCCTTTTCCACCAGGCAGCTTTCCAACCACTCTGCTCCAGCCTGTAGCATTGCCTGGGGTTGTTGTGACCCAAGTGCAGGACTCAGAACTTTGTCATTTTGAACCCCATGCAATTGTCCTGGCATCAGTCAAGACTGTCCAGGTCTCTCTGCAAAGCCTTGCAGTAGATTAACACTCCCACCACCCAAGATGTTGTCATCTGAAATCAATGAGGGTGCTCTCAATCAGATAGTTCAGATAGTGAAGATATTTGACAGGACTGTCCCTAACACTCTGCCCTGGGGCACACCACTAGTGACTGGTTCCCTTCTGGATGTAACTACATCCACCACCACCTTCTGGGGCTGGCCATCCAGTCAATTTTCAACCCAGCTACAAGTGCACCTGTGCAAGCCATGGGAAGCTAGTTTCTCAGAAGAATGCCTTTAGAGCAGACATTAAATAAACTCCAATAGGACATTTGTAATCCATCTTTCTGTCCAACGCCAGATCAACATAACTATATTTTTTCTAGGATGTTATGTGAAGTCTGCTATTCTAATAAATCAAACCTGCAAATAAGAGGGACTCAACTGTGGACCATAGCAAGTGAAAGAAAATAAGAGATGTCTTGAAACACACAAGTTAATTTTATCAACAAAGTTTAAAATCTTTGCCTGCCTGCCATGGGTAACTCCAGAATTAAAAGACAAATAGACAAATATTTTGAGGGCTTGCATATTAAATTGATATGCTTATTACTGGTTTTTGAGGACTAGCATCTCTTGTAGTTTGAGTCATTGATCTTGAAGCACACAACTAAGTTAATCTCTGAATTCAGCAACATCAACTCAATTGGAATTACAGAAGAGAAATGTATTTGCTAGATGTATTTGGCACATAATCATTAATGTTCAAAGCTATATAGAGTACAAGTGCTTACTTTTTTACTGAGAATGGTTATTCCTCTCAAAACTTATGTAAATAGACCAATTTAATAGCAAATTGCACTTTCTTTCATGAAACATATCAAAGCTTTATTTAGAAAAACTATTGAAGTAAATCTAAATTGCCTAACCTGAAATTGTGATACGGCTGATAGTTTTCTTTCAATTTTATTCAGCTTTTATTTTCCCATGAATATATTCACTAAAGATAAACCATTATATATTCAAGCTTGTGATTTTATGAAAAGACTTTCTTACTGAAGACAGTATTTCTCCATTGAAATCAGTTATTACCTGTGCTCAGACTGGTATTAATAAATATTCTCTTTGCTTTTAGGAAGGTTTTATCCTGTTAATTAAATCATTAATACTCAGTTATCTAAATTTCACTTGACATATTTACATTTAAATGAAATGGCTTCACTTTTTTTTCCTTGACCTTATGCTAAAAAAAGGAAAATGCCAAATGTAATTCTTTTAATTGCTACTGACGACGTTAAGCAGGAGTTTTTCATTTAGAAAAAAATTACAAAGCAACAAACCAAACCCTAATGTGCCAGCTGACAAATTATAGGTAATTACAAAGGTCATTCTCTGGGTATTAGTTTTTTTGTTACACGATGGGACTGTAAATTCTGAAATTGTTATATTTGCTATGAAAGACCAAACTAATAGGAATAAATGCCCATCGCTATCTATTATAAAAAAGCAAGATCAAAAGGTTAGGAAAAGAAAAATCTAGACATTGGAGTAATATTTTGATGCTAAAAGAATTTATGACCAAAATTTCTTCTGAATCTAAAGCTATGGCAATTCATACCGGGTGTGACAATCAAGAGGCTTTTCTTTTAATAAAAAACAACAAAGACCACAATTAGCTTTAAAAGGAATCATCTTCTACTTTTATATTTCTCTCTTTAAATCTAGTAATAGTGTAAAATATAGATTTTTGTTGATCATAACATTTTCTTACTAACAGGTAAATGCTTACAAATGCATGCTGAAATTTTGAGTGAATTTCAAGTTCCTAGTTCCACTTCACTGAGTACATGGTTGAACCCACAGAAAGAAGAACAATCTGGTCAGACACACAGAGTTGTCAGTATACAAGATAAAGTATTTAAGACTATTAATTTAAATAACAAAACCTTATTTACTTCTATCAAATTCAGATCCCAGGATTTTCATATGTATAACTTCTGTCATTGTTTAAGGAAACCATTATACATGCAAATGAAAGCATTTATTCACTATTCAGTTGTATTTCATTGTTGAAATGCGCTGAATTGATATGAATTTCAATTTCAGTTCATGAAATTAAAGTTCAGTAGCACTTTTTTCCCTGTTTTTTAAGTTTGTTATAGCATTAGAAAGTATTTCACATATTTGGGTAACTAGTCACCAAAACATGAGAAAATAACAAAAAATGTCCTCAAATTGAATACATATAATTCAAAATATTTTGTATCAATTTATACAAATCATTTTATCATCAACAATAAACAGACAGCAACTTGATCCAGAGTCATCTTATTATTCAAGAAAGACTGAAAAGAACACATTGACTTTTCAATGAACTTTAAAGAAATATCATTGGATTATAGACCATTGTGTAAATTGAAAATGGAGTTGCTTAAGTATTGACCTCTTCAAAATGGACCTAGATTTTAAAATAAATTTAACTTTTGCCACTAAATTGTGAAAAATGTAAGTGAACAATTTTTACTGAAATTTGTGCTTAATTTTTTTATGTAGGTAGCAATAAGATCAATAGATATTTATGCACATTCTCACCTTTAAAATTTGCATATTCATGAATTTAAATATTACTCAATAGGGGAAAAGTTCTAATATTATTGCTGAAAGAATTAAAAAAAACAATTACATAAACATATTGAATAGACAAGGGAATATGCCATAATTAATCACACAGCTTTACTTTCCTGTGGCAATGGTTGTCCCTGTATGCTACTTATCTTTTAAGCTCTCCAATTAGCAGCAACAGTATTCAGGATATGGTGTTTTGGTCAGAGGTTAAAAATGCAAAATAATTCATTGGATCTTTGATCTGTTTCTAAGCACTTGTTCTAAGTTTATTGTGCCCTTGAGGTTGAGCCAGCAGAGCACACCCAGCAAACATTCTCAAATCCGTTGCATCTTCCTGAGCTTATTTCATGAGTAAAAACCAGAACAGATGTTAGAAGGGTTTATTGTTTTCTCCCATGTTCCCCTAGACATTGTTTTCCTTTTGCTGACAAAACATTTAAAAATTGGAAAGTGTATTGTTTTTGAAAACAGGGATTGTCATTAACCTTTTAATTTCCCATGATGGAATGTGTAATGCATAACCACTATGACATTTACATGGCCTGATATTTCAGTCCTTGCTTTTCACACATCTCCTTCTACAGTTTCTGTCATGTCAGACAAGACAGCCTCAGGTCGATGTCAGTCATAAAATTAATCTTCTGTTCAGACACACAGATTCTATTTCATGAAACCAGCTGTATCTGACAAAAACTTCTTCCCTGTCTTCTCATCTGTTACATTACTTCTCCCTCCTACTAGAATCACAGGCTACCAACAGATATGTGAAGGAGCAAAAGAACTTGAGCTGGTACATCAAGTGAGATAATAATATTTAGTTATAAAAAAAGCACATGATTATTCAGTTTTGGATCCATTCTAGACATTTCATGATTTTTCTGTCTGTCCTTTCTCTCTTTCTATCTGTATTCTTCTATCAAACTCAGTTCTGTAATGAGTGTCAGGTAAATTCAATGGAAGCTGGAAAAACTCCATTTATTATTTCTGAAAATCAGCCTTACATGTTAAATACTAGAAGTTCCGGTATGCTTATTTTGATTATTTTTGAAGATACAAGGGTACATTGATCTCTAGATCTTAAATTTCATTCAAAATCAGATTACTTATAAAATTTTCTTTATAAGCCTTACAACCTTCAGCATGTTTATTGATACATCTACTGCATATTTCATGGAAATAAGATGCTTACATCTAAATGAATATCAATATTGGAGTTTTTTTACCCTTTTAATTTTCTTAGCTTTTATGACTGGGAAAAAAACACAAAAGAAAATTCTGCAGAAAAATACAGACTGAAAGTGAATATTTTGTTTCTCCTTATGAATATGTGTGTAATTTTTTTAGAATTTTGAGTAGCTATATACCCATACATCTGTTCCTCTCATCCTCAGAGATAACTGTGCTCCCCTGTCACCCTTTGTGCATTTGCTCTTAGTCTTTCCCATACACATTTCTTCCACTTACTATTCTTCAATTAAAATATCCTTTGTCTACTGATGGCTTGCCAGGGAACAACTTCTTCCACTGACATTATCCCTCATGCAAAAATATGCTGGTGATATTTTTATGTGAATAGATGGGTAACCTCTCAGATATGTGCTATTCTATGTTGTTCTTTACCATAAAAGATTATGTAATACAATAAATATTATTAAATTGATCAAATTAAAATTATAACAACCTTAGTTCTTAAGAGATTTACTGCTTATAACAGCTAGGCAGATAGATATGAGCAGCTTTTTATGAAAAGTAATTTCAATGCAAAGATGGCCCTTATAAAAGAGTTCAAGGTTTTTCCAGACTTTTCTTGGCTCCTGTTTATGTGCCTTTGTACATTGGAAAGTGGTAACACATGAATTGCTGCATCTTTAGGAAGCAATCAACACTGCATTCATCAAGGAAAAAACCAGAATATACACCATCTGAACATGCTTCTTCATTTCTTATGATCTCCACAATAGTCTTCCTGAATTAACACAGAAACTGATGAAGAAATAGCAAATTATCTCTGCAAGACTTAATCCTTACTCTTCAAAGGTGACACCTGTTTAACAAAACTCCTTGTTTTGTGTGCATTAATTCCACATGGAAGGTTCCAAACCTGTTTCAGAACAGAAAGAATATACCATAGCATCCATCATTTACAGTTATGTATGTATTTATGTATGTGTATCTAGTAAGTATTTAGCAGGTATATGGTTCACTTACAGCTAGCAAATGTACACACTTTTTGGATCTGATTTTCAGAAATGTCACAATGTATTTCAACACTTCCATTAAGCAATTGTTTTGCTATTCTATTTGGTACTTGCAGCAAAAGAAACAACAAGCTTGGGGATCTTTTGTTTCTTTGTTTTTTGTTTGTACTTTTAGCACTGCAAAATTGACTGTGGAATCAAATTAGACTTCTATTTATTTCAGACACCATACTAATTTTCTAGGAGTCTTGACAGAAAACTAAAATTTTTTTTGAAAGTCTTATGCCATATGGTTAAAAATTCAGTAAAGATCCTAAAAATTGCACGTCTTAAACCTCTCTTCTTTACTATCAGCATATTCTTATACCTTTCTTCTTTTTCCCATAGTGCAAGGAGGTAGTTGCTTAGTCTGTTGGGAGTTTTTTTCTAAACATATATACCTACGTATGCATAAGTCAGTAGAAGTTTTCAGAATAAAAATTCCATTAAGAATCACTTGTATTGCAGTGATATTTAAAAAAAAAAGTCTAAAAGTCGTACTGTGATGTTAAAGACCATCAACATTGACTTGTATTTCATAACTGGTTTAGCACATAGATTTTCTTTGCAAATTGTTAAAACTCAAAGCCCTTCATACCCTGCCAAAAACTACACATTAATCACCTCACTGGTGTGTTACAAAATGCTTTCAAAATAAGACAACCTTTACTCTGAACAGTGTTTCTTTACTGGTGAATAATAGTTACATTTTTAGGCTTTTAACACTGTAAAATCCTGGTAACCTTCCAAACAATTTTTTTCTTTTGTAGTCTGGCAAAGGGACGCATTCACTCCCTGCATGCCTGATCCAATAGCCCAACCCGCTGCCATTCTGATCCAAATATCCTCACACTGCGAGGGTTAATCCCCTCCTCAGCAGTTCAACCACACCTGCAGGCAGCAGCACCTTCTGTGGAGAGCTAAAAAGACTCTGCCTCCTTGCTCACTTCCTTAGGCCTCTTGGCACACTGAGTTCACACAGATGATGTGATGCGGGCAAACTCAGTGACAGGCTTCCCACTGCTTTCAGCCTTGCTTTTCCTCCTTTCCTCATACATAGAAATAACAGCTTTGATGAACTCTGCTGAAGCACCAGATGACTGGGGAAGAGTTCCCACAGCCAGACAACAATGTAGCTGTATGCAGACCTGACGCCTTGCACCCTACAGTGGCATAAATTTGTGAGCAGAGTTGGGACTGTATACTGTGCACAAATTCAGGCTTGTCTCCCCAGCTGCTGCCATCACAGTATAACGTTTAATCTTTTGGAACTCCAGAAACATTCACATGCATTTGCTCTAGTGGTTTTGCATAATATAGTAATCAACTCCTTTGCCAAGAAATCAGCACAACTCAATTTTACCAAACTAATTAATATGTGTTTGAAATCTGAGTATTTCAAAATACAAGGTGGAGATTTGAGTATTTATGAGCCTATTCATGATCACAGTGACATCCTGCAATTTTTTTCTCTGACAAAGTAACTGACAGAGGTCAGCTTCAGTCAGTCAAAGCACTGCTTTTCTGTCTTGTTTTTACTGGCAGCAGCTGCTTGTCGAGACAAACAAATTCATGATCTGTAAATCTTCCTTACTGTTAACATTTCAACAGCACTTAGGGTATTTTCCACCTTGGGTATTTTCTTACCAGACTTTAGTCTTTTTACTTGTCTGGATTCAAGATTTGAATTGTGATGGAGATTTCATTGATTTGGTATCTGAGTTTAAATAGTGTGCCTCTGAATAACATCAGAGTCCTAGCTCATTCATGCAAGAAATGCTTAAAAATGCAACTCCTTTGTAGGCAGAGTTAGAATTTTTTTTCAGTATGTACTGTGCACACACATTCAATTACAAGATAACCTTCACATCAAAGAGTTTTAAAACTTTCAAGAAAGCCTAAATATAAACAGCATGGTCGCTACTGGCTGTTGTAGAATTATTTTTTGAACATAAAATCCTTAACAATTTTTGGAGCCCAAATTTTTCCTTCAAAACATCCTTTTTTTCAAAAACTAATTCTCTAGTTATGCATTAAGTGAATACAACTGTATTTTCAAAGATGTTCCAGGGGTGTGTTGTCAATGAAATTACAAAAAGCTTTTTAAGAATTCACACCTAAAATTCCCACATATCTCCTTGGAAAGGAGTCCTTTGAAAAACTCTCCCTGTTATTAAGGTAGAAAGAAAAATAACATGTTTGCAATTAGTGTTAAATAGATGAGTTGAAACAGGACAGATGTAGGTATGAGCTTCCCTACCTCATGGCTCTGGTCTCCTCTACCCTGTCCAACTGCTTGGGAAACACCACGGAGGCCAGGTGCATTCCCAAATCAGGTGTAAAAGGGGGTTGCCCGATTCACCATGACCACCAGGTGTAGCATTTCTTCAGGAGCTGGCTTCTTAGCAGCTGGGGATATTAGCCTCACCCAGTTGTCCATAGGGGTCCAGTTTCCAACTGCTTAAGACTTTTAGCAGCAGCAGAATCTAATGGGTGGGTTTAGGGGATGGGAAGTTTATGTTCCGACAGTGCTTTCTGGGTTCTGACTTAAAATATGATTTCCTGAAAATACATGGCCTAGAAATCTTGAGTACACAATAAAAAGACTTACAAATATTTTATGAAGGTGAAAAGGCCACAGCATGGATGAATTAGGCTGAGGCTGAGGGTAGTGAGAATGCACAGCACTCACGCCTTTTCTTAGTCACATGCACTGCTCTGAACAATAATAAAAATGCTCTATAGCCATTTTAGCTTCTCCCTGCCCCAATAATTTGTGTTCAGTTAACAACGGAAATACTGAGTATTCAGGAGTTGTCTAACAACAAAATCTAACATATTTGGAATTACTGCTAAGAGAGTTAGAGTGAGAAACTCTGACTAGAATGAATCCTTATGTTTTACTACTAACCAATATAGGCATCAAAAAAGCAGCTAAACATTGTCTCCACTTCATTACACCTGGCTGCTTCACATCTTTCTCCAAGTCTGGCATCAGCATTTTGAATCTGAGTACAGTTCAATAGTATCTACAGTAAAGATTTATTTTTTTTTTTACTTTCAACATTTTTGTAATGCTTTTAAACTCTTTTTAAACATTCTTGTTTATCTGCATACTGACAATGAATTATTGTAGGAAAAGATTAATTGTGTGACACTTAAGACTGATGGTTACTGAATACAGTATTTTCCTAGGCTGAGCAGAGAAAAATAACTAATAAGTTCTGTAGGAGTCACCTATCATATAGTTCTGGAAATCAGCAATTTGGCTCTGCAAACTGAATGTGGATTAGGGCACACAACCCAATACAGAATAGCCACTGCTCCTATCACACAATATGCACCTATGATAGCATCTCCAGGCATGCTATCCCACCCATCTGAAAAGATGGTTCTACAGAAGTGAGATTAATTTCTATAGAAAATCTTTCATATCTTTACTGTTTATGTAATCAAGTGTGCTTACAAGACTGGCTCGAAATTGATGCTTGAGTCCTAGATTTAGTGCACCTCAGCTAGAAGTGGTTGTTTGTAGGACTAAACAATATTTAGCTCGGTTGGTTAGTGAATGGTGCTCATAACACCAAGGTGGAGGGTTTGATCCCCACATGGTCCATTCACTTTACAGTGGGACTGGATGATACCAACTCACAGTAATCTGTGAATCTGTAATTAAGAAGAAATTAAATGCTGGCACAGTAAGTAGGCAAAATCCTGTGACATGAAAATAATTTAACATGAGTTTGCCAGAGATTTCATGGGCTTTCACAGAGAGACTTTCAAGGGTTTATTTTGTTAAACAGCCTAAAAAAATATGCTGACAAACTAACCTACATACCTCATATTTGCAGAAAGGAATGAATTTGTTACAAATAGAATTAACAGAAAATAAACCTGCAGATATGAATGTAAAATGAGTGAAGAACATAGACAAACCAAAAAGTTCCAGAAAAACACCAGTGAACACTGGGACACCTCCTGACAAAACCAGGGTTATTGAGCCTGACACTAAATTTAAAAAGCAAAAAAATGTGCTCAAAGATAAGGAAGGTGTTAGAGAAATATGTACTGCTTAGCAATACACTGGCTTTTGAAACTTTAACTGCACAGAGTGTGAGACTGGAAGACCAAATTATAGCAAAATGAGCATACAAAAAAACCAATATTTCTGTCTGTGAGGAGTATCTTTTAATTGTGAGAGCCACTTTTTAAAGAGCTATTTCAGTGGGAGCACTACAATAAGGCTACTACTGGCTTCATAAATGAATTAAAACTGATTTTTACAGTTCCACCAATAAAAGGACACTATTGGCTGTAATTTTCTATAAAATTCTTAGGCTGCATTTAGGTTTTTTTTATTTTTTTTACAATTACAAGATAGATGACCCTCCTTTAAATTGCTACCCAAATTTTAGTCCCACAGACTAAAATTATTGAAAGATAATGGAAGGAATAGATTTTTCAACTGTATTTGGAATCATGCAATTTTTTCACAGATTCTTATCCAATTAAGATAGGGAAAATTTATCTTAATTCCTACATATTAATTCTAATGAAGAGACTGATACAGCTTAACATATGGCATAAAGCTTTATTTTTCCCTCTGGTCAAATGGTTAATGTCCAGCATTTTTAAGGGAACCTTAGACAATTGAAATGTAAAGCAATATTGTATCCTTTTCCCTTAATTCTAGAAATTAGTAAATATAAAAGATTTAAGACACTCTTAGAAAAGAAAATCTCAAGAATATTAATTTCTACGTGAATATTAAATCAAGACATTAATTTCTACATGCTTTGGTATAAGCTGTAAAGCCTCCAGTGTTTCTGAAAGCTCGATATATTTATCACACTCAGCTACCATTTGGGAATATTTCCTAAAATGAAGACTTCTGAGATACAGCTTTTAGAGAGAACATAAATGTCAATACAGTAGTGCTCTGGGAGAACAGACTGACCTTGACTTAGAGCATTGCTTACTTAAACACAGATATTTTTTTTCTTGGCTGGCTGTTCAGATGAGGTTTTCAGACCTCTTCTTGTAGTTGCAATCTTGCAGCACCTTGCAGAACAACTTGGTTCAGATTTATTTTGTTTGGAGAGAAAAATTAATGTGAAGGCTTTCTCCTGCCATTTTATGCTCTGCTAAAATTTACATAATAAAGCTAATAGTTAGACAGTACCAGTGGCATGAAATTTAGTAGTTCAAACTCAGGAACACACACAAGAGTAGAGTGGAGCCACAGAATTCAAATATGCTTTCTTATCTTATGTCTATTTAGTTAATATCCCGCTTATACTAGAAATTATGCAGTATAGTAATAATGCTTGTAATACACACTCCAAATCTTTCTTTGTCCAGCTTTCCAGGCAAATATATATTTCCTTGCATTTCTTTCAATGCATTTCAAAAAATATGTAAGGTGTTTTATGTAATCAAGTTGAGAAACTTCTAGAGAATACCAAAGAATAATAGACACTAAGAAAAACAATTTAAGATTACACATGACACATATTCACCCCTTGAATTATGTGTTTAAATATCTGTAACAACATCAAGACATAGATGGTTTGCCCAGGTAACTAATTAGTAAAAAAAAAAAAAAAAACCAAACTTTCACAACTCAAAGTCAGAATTATGTGATTATTTACATACACTTTTAAATTCTCACCATTTTTTCCATACTGGTAGTGAATAATTCACATTTTAGAAGCACAAGCATTATACAACTGTCCCACAGAAAATAAGTCAGAAGTAATATGCACATAAAAAGATCAAACCTGAGCTTTCAGATGTTTCACAGAATATTTTTCCTTGAAACTGAGCTGCTTTTAAAGTTCAGAGTTTCATGAAAGGCAATCTTTGGCTAAAATCAATGTACCAGCAAGATAAAAGATTCAACAATATGACTGCAGTGATCAAAGCTTTTCAAAAGAATAATCCACTCTTTTAAAACCACATCCCAGGCAAGAAGTCCTTGTTGACTTGTACCAAAGGTAGAAAGGCTGAAACTCTGTAAATCCACAAGAAATACAGCACTTACATTTTACTACATTGGGCGCTTTAGAAGTGACAATGACTTGACAAAAAGTAAGTTATTTTATATACACTGTAAAAAACCCAGGCAATAATAAGTACAGCTAGTAGTAAAAATAACTTAAGGAAACAGGGCTGTTGCTAAGTCCTGTGCATAAATTCCACAGCCTTCCGTTGTTGTAGAAAAAACTTCAACTAAGTAGGTTGATATGCTCACTTGTGAGAAAGAAACGTTTGCCCCTTTCTTGAGTAGCAAAAACACAAAGTTGACATGCAACTGCAGGAAAAGTAGGATGGTGAAACACCTCATTTAAACCCATATGCTATGAGTAGAAAAGAAGGCAGAAGATGACTGGTAAAAGTACTGCAATTTTTGTGTGAATATTTTTACTACCCTTGTATTTACCTCACAGGTCAGTAGCAACTCAAACTTCATCATTTGATAAGTTCTTCTGGGATCCACATGAGATAATGTGGTGGCATCAACCCCTTTTGTTTTGGAATCTATACCCAAGAAACCTCATCAGAATTAACACTAATTAACCTCTTTGTCACTAGGGTCAGTTATGAGAAGAAAAATTAAATTATACAATTAAAAAAAGGGAAAATGATTCCTATAACTGGTTTCCAAGCAAAAGAATCAAGGCATATTTGAATAGAAATATTGAAAACTTTGCTACATCTAATTAAGACATCTAATTATTTAGAGAGCTAAATTACTTTCACATTCAGAGATCTAATTTTCAGAATCTAAAGTGGAGCAATCCCCTTCCTCACATGCTGCAATTGGTCCCACTGGTGTTCTCCAGTGTTGGGGGTTTGGAAACATCCCAGCTTTGTCCTGTTCCTGACTGAAAGGGCCAGGCTGGCTATGTTCTTCAGGGGCTAATTCCTCAGGGGTTACTAAGTCAAGGCTTTTTGTGGCTGATGAAAAAAATTGTGAGGAAGAGGAAGGGGATATCATCCTCTGACTGCAAAACAAAAATTTTATCCATACCAACTTGGTGAATTCATGGGAACTACTAAATCAAAACAATATTGGCTAATGTTTGTGTATCTTGGACAGACCAAACAGCTAGCTCTAGAAGACGGACTTCAAAAACATCATTACAGAATGGATTACATTCATATCTCCTTAGTGAACAAAATGAAAAGCAGACAGACTATATTAGGAAATATTGCTTGATGATTTGATCTAAAGACTGCTGAAAGCTCCAACCAGTCAAGCAGTGTCAGCACCTGCAGGTAAGAGAAGTCAGAAGCCAGTCCTCAGCATCAGGAAGCATTCTGTACTGCAGGGTAAGCCCAAGTCTTAGGAAAGTCCATACCTATAATTTGACTTCACTGATATATTAACTGCTTGTAGTGTCATTAATACATACATTTAAATACTGGTCATATTGTATGATGGCTGGAGAAATCCTACAATGTTACCTCAGCATGTCATTTTAATATTAATTCAATATTAAAGGCTCAGGGTTTAGATCAAAGTTCTGATTCATTTCAAGAGCACTGACATCAAACATTCCTAGATTTGCTTACTGCTTCTCCAGGGCCTATTAGTACCAGACAAGAATGTGATGAATACGTGAATAGTTCCTCCAACCAGCTTACAAACTCATAGACAACCCCTCTCAATGATTTTAAAAAGGAAAAAAATCCCAAACTGTTGATTTTAAAGTATATTGGCATTGCTTGTTCAAGGAGAATGAATGACAGCTTTCTGAGACAACACCATTGTGCTTTTGCTGTTTTCCATTTTATTTTTCCCTAGCAACCTGATAATACATAACCTTGAGACCAAACAAGGCACATTTGCAGTTCTACCCACAGGTTATTTGTAGGAAACGGCAAAATTGTACACTGAAATGCATTTGAAGAAATCTGAGATAATATTTATGCAACACACAATGAAACAGAAACACCTAACAGTGATTAAAAACTTCAATATTTTTAGCAAGTTTAGAAAGGACTTAATTATGTGAAGATCCGTTCTTAGAGTGTTATCTGTGCAAGACAAATCTTTTTTTCAAACGTACTTACCAACACAGCCTGTGCTCTTTTCAGTTTACTAAACCATAGTAATCCCTCACAGTTATTAGTGCTCGTTCATTTTCTGCTCCACACTTGTATCTTGCATACTTTAAATATATTAAGGATTGAAAATGTACAGATTTAGTGATGTGATCAGGGAAGGAATCCATTGATTTATATCTCTGAACTCTCCTATGAAGGTAAAGGGTTATACAAGATGCTACAGAACAAGGGTCTAATTTATTTTAGAAACTAACCAACAACCAGTGCACTGCTCAGTCATCACTCTGAGGGCATTCATTCCAGCATCTCCTATTTCCTCAAATAACATTCCAACTTTCTTCAATTTCTGCTAGAGCTTCAGCATATGGCAAAGAAATATTCAACAAGCCAAATGAACTGAGAATTTCTGCATATATAAGAGGTTACAACATGCTCTAAACTAGAAATTCTGGCAGTCTGGATGCTGGGAGAAAGCAAAAGGACATTCCCTGACTTTTGCAATAAAGCAGCTATAGGGACATTTCTGACTGAGAAAATGAACTCATGGGAGGAGGCAATCGATAGAATAAAAGATCCAACCATCATTACAGGCTCACTTGAGGTTTTATCTCTAGAGCACAAAGTTGGAAAGAATATCAGCTGTGCAATGGTATTCCCTAAGTAAGGATTCACTTAGAAATTCCCTCTTTTATTAGGAAAGAAAAACATGAAAGAAATAAAGTTTCTTTTGCCCCCACTGTTTATTTCTGCTTACCCAGATTCCACTCAATGTACTGTGGTTTACTTGAGCTTTCAATGTGTAGTAACAGGAAAAAAAAAAAAAATCAGTAGTCTAAGAAGTAATGAAGGCAAGAAATCTGCTAAAAATATTTCATAAAAACAAAGTATATTGGGTTTAACTGAAGAATAACTGAAAAAAAATCTCCCAAAATGCAAATATGTTTGAAACTTAGGACATTTATACATAATTGATACTGTTTCAAGATTTAATTTTTCACTAATAACTATAAATTGAAAACATTAGTATGCACTGCTTTGAACCAGAGAGGCATATATCTGATTTTTAATTTTTTTATATTTTAATTTTAATATTTTTTAGACTTTGAAAGAAGATATTTTTAAAACATATCCTCTAACAACAGGCTTTTGTTGCAACCATTTTTCCTTTCTTTCTCCTTGGGATGAATTACTCTACTTTTTCTTTCTTCTCTCACAACACTTTTGAGGAGGCCTAATTTTTTCAGCCTACTGGGATTTTCAATAATCCCCCTGTGAGATTATCAAAAAGCCCACAGTCCTGCTCTGTGGAAGCTGCATGTGGATTCATTCTTAAGCAGTGCTTATCATATATTTCTCCCACCCAAAAAAAAGGCTGCCAATCCTGTTTTGATCAGATAAGAGTTATTGTATTTTATTGTATTTTTTTGCCTGAAGATTTTGTTTCATCATATTTCAAAGAAAGTTTTCTGTTGCTACCAGCTCATATTTAATAAATTTATTCCTATGCTAAAAATGTAAAAAACCTATGATTTCAATTATATTATATTGCATATTTTTCAGCTCTGAATAATATAAAGTATTCAATTTAGGGAGTTCCCTTTTGGAAAAGACTCAATTATGATGTGTTATTCATTTCTAATCCCCATCCAAAAATGCAGACTTGAACCCGCTTTGGGTGGGATTTCTTTTTAATATAAATTATTAGCTTTGGTTATGCTGAAGTATGAATCGTGTCTATGAAGTTTTGTATGTTGAATTAATTAATCTGAAGATTTCTTTCTATGTAATTTTATTGCATCTTTTTATCTCTGCCTCATACATATTTAGTGTTCCTAAAACAAGTCCAATGTTAAGCACTTTGGTCTTCGAGAATAAAGACTGGTTTAAATGTTGTTTTCCTTTCACTCATCAAATTAAATCCTGTTTTCCTTCTTATGGTTTTGCTATCAAAACTCTTCATCAAAACTTAAATTTTACACTACAAGATGGAAAATGGAAAGTTCAGTAAACACTGTTTAAATAAAGAATTTTTTAAAATTAGTTTAGTTCTAAAAAAAAAGTTATTTTCAACAAAGCCCAGTCAATACATATCTTTTAAACTTTTTAAATAGGCAACAGTGGGAAAAATAGCAACCTGTGGAAATTTCCAGGTAATATACAATTAATTCATTCAACGTGTAATGCTTTTATATACAGAGATTATTTGGTTCCATGATTCAGCATTTCTGATATTACAAATCTGTATCAAACTGATAGGTTTTCTTCTGTTTTGTAAACACTTTTTAAAGGCAGCATGACAGTGAAACATTGTTAAGCATATGCAGAGTGATAAGAGTGCTCTCATCACATTACTTCAAGCTGCTATGGTTTATCACTTTGCCTCAGAAAGCTTGCAAAATATAGCAAATCAAATCTATTTTTAAATGCCTGTCTACCTCTAATTTGTTCCACAATTCAGGGCAAAATTCTTCTTGACATGTTGTATTGCAAGACTGCAGGCATGGTGCCAAAGACAAAAAATAATATGTATGGCCGGCGACACTGCGTGGTGGATAGTCAGGACCTTCTAGGTGAAATTAAAAGGGAACAGTTATTATATTATTGATCTGACCTGTCCAAATTCAAAATATACACTATGTAAAAGACGTCATTCTCTTAAATAATGGTATTATTGAGAAGCCAGTCTGTCTAGTGTGTGTCCATTAGACAAAAAACCTGAACCACAGATGTCAAATTTAGCTTGACAAAAAGTAAGAATGATCTTATGAGAGTAGAACTTTTTTTTCGATGCAGGAAAATAGAAAACCTACCTAAGATCAAAGATTTATTTGCAGTTCGGTGCAAAAAAAAAAAAAAAAAAAAGGGGGGGGGGGGGGAAGCAACACCCTACACATCCTTATACTGTTAACTTCTACATTGAAGTTAAACTAATATTTTATCCTCTATCAATATGTGTGCAAAAGCTTTTTAAATAAATTACTTAAGAACATTTAAATACTTAGGAGGAGGTTAAGAAGGACACAGAGCAGACTCTTCACAGTAGTGCATGCTGAGAGGATGTGAGATCATGGAAAATGAAGCAAGACAGAGAATGATTGGATAGAAGGAAAAACTTTGTGACCTGGAGACTAGTTACAATGCAAAACTGAGTAGTGGAAAAGGCTGCCCAGAAAACCAGCACTGGAGTTTTCCATGACCCAAGTGGATTAAACCCTACATGACCTAGTCTGACCTCATAGGCGGCCCTTCTCATGCTACCACCCTCCTAAGACTTCCATTTTGAATTGTCCTGTAATCCTATGAAGTTTTTGGACATAGTCACTGTCTTTGAAGAATTCTAGAATATGGCCTCAAATTGATTATAGACGATTTGCACATTCTCAGCAATCCTGCTTTCATTGAAAACTCCCGATCGATGGAAATGCACAAGAAATCACGTTTCAGTTGAGAATCCTTATGGCCCCTGGAAAGCAAAATATTTTTCAGGGATATGATTTATCTTCACACTGGCAACCTCATTCACAAAAGTATACCAATTAGGATTAAATACCTAATTGAATGCCAGTACCAGAGGCTTTTCTCACTGCTGTGCTCCCTAAGAGAGTTCTTGTGCAAGACCCTGGCAGAAGCACTGCTGGACAAATCAAATCTCATCAAGAGGCAAACAAGCCAGAATCTGGTGACTGCACTGTAAGTCAGAGTTATTTAAGGATCTGGTAAAGAACTAGGTAAAGATATCTGGTTGCTTATATTTTCTAACCACATGCAAACCACTTTTAAAACAGTTGTAATGCTTGGAAAGTTCTTATGTATACAGAAAATGTACAAAGATGTGCAATCAAGTGGAAAAGTAATAAGTGATAAAAAAACAAAGAAAAATTGAGAGTATTTTAAATGGCTAGACAAAAAAATGCTAGGCGTAATAAAGAGAACAAATAATAAGTTATTAAACAGAAAAAATTACCACAAATGGAGTAGAATAACAAAAAAAGCCAACACCACATTCTGGCCATCAAAGGACTTGAAGCCCACTGAACTCCACCTCCACCAAGATGGACACACACACATCAGACTGAAATCTGTGCCCTTAGGACCCAGAAAGGCAGTAGCAGCATGAGCATAACACCAGGACTCAACAAGTCTATATGCCACTTAACTGGATTGCCATTACTTAAGACTTTTCCATTCCACCTCTATATTTTTTGCAATAATTATATGTGGACTAGTAATAATCAGTTGAGTACTTTGATTATACAAATTATAAATTCTAGGTATTATGTATGTAAGTTTCCTTTTTGCCCCCAACATGAACACAATGTGTTGTATGAGTGTCTGTAGAGTTCTCAGTAGTAGGAAAACTAGAAGGAGCTAAGTTATTCTGTATGCAAAGCAAATTCAGTGCAATTTATTCCAATACCTCTGAATCAGAGATAAAAGAACATATCCCACTTGAAGGAATAGTTTTGTTCCTCCAATTCCTCTGCAGATAAATGTGATTTTATGCAGCTGACCTCCAATGTTTCTGCAATGGGATTTTGGTTGCTATGATGCACATGGCATTTTTACTTGCTGTGAAAAGGAGCCAGCATATAGCTACACTGTCATTCATCCAGGTCTTCATCACTGTACTAGGGAGAATTCAGTCAGTTACTAGAAATAACATGGAACCCATCACTGTATTTTATGATTGTGAAAAGAGATCAGTCTACATATGACTAATGGTGTAATCAATTAAAATGAACCATGATAAATAACAAATTCTTTAGAAGCTTTTTGTTTTGGATTATGAATGTGATTTGAACAAAATATAACATGCATGTAGTCATTTTTCAACAGTGAAATGATAATCAAGAGGGATAATATATAGCTCCTAACTTCAAACATTTTTTTCCTTTTTTTTTTAAGATAACTGAACCATTAACTGAGGAAGTTTACAGTCGCCTGAACTTATGACTTAATTTGCTGCACTGAAGTTCTACTTAACATTGCTTCTGTGATAGGCAAGAAGAAACCCATCTTTTTCCACTAACATTTAAGACAGAATTTAATGCACAGAATTTTCTAGGAACAGCTAAAAGTTCTGTGGAAAATAGTCAGTCGAAATCCACACCAAAGATATCAATCCACAAACTAGGAGATGACAACTCTCTATAAATCCGGCAGACTTTTGGCAAAAAGGTCTCTGAAGATGTCTCATATGAAGCATGACAAGAACAGGTGGTTTTAGATGCTTATACCTGGTCTCAATAAAAAAAATATAATCTGTATTTTGTTTTCACTTCTATCCCAAGTATTAGTATTTTTTAAAATATCCACATTTATTTAAAAGGAAAGTAATTTGAAAAGTTAAGATCTCCTCTGAGGATGTCATTCCCAGCAAAGGGAAAATCATAATGAATGTTCATTAATGTTCTTTATCAGTTCATTAAAGCTGCTTGTGCACTATGTTTATGAACATCTTTGATAAACATTTGGATTTGTTGTGCATGAACTGCTGATGAATAGTCATTAAACTGTCCCTAAGTTTATTCATTATGAGTGTTTATTAATTTCTCATGAATTATTATAAAATGCAAGCTGCTCTAGCAGTCATCTATAAAAAAGAACAATTATTCATGGTATGTATTACTTATTAGAAATAAATTAAAAATATAACCTTATTTCAAAAGACTAATGCAAAGAAAATATACTTTGTTCTGGCAGTAACTTTATCAAATCTAATGCAATTTCAGAAAAAAATATTGGAAATTATGTTATAATTTGGAGGCATACTTTCACTTATGAATCATCTGACAGCCAATTTGGATCTATATTGCTGCAGAGTAGCACTTACTTCTTGAATATGATTTTAAAGATGTCCAGAGCTTACATATATTGCTAATATAAAGGCAATACTTTCTGCTGGCAGTATAGGTAGTTAACACACACTCTTTACAGACGTATCTTAACTAAATGTTAAGTAACATAAAAACTTTTATTCAAAAAAAAGGCAAACACATCATAACTACAGAAACCTACACATCTTTAAATTTTTTTGTCCTGTGCATAACTCTCATTACCCAGTCACATTTTTCCTTATGAAATTCCATAGCCTTCAGGTTCAAGTGATTCTTTATTACTTTGACTATAGGACAGATCAGAAATTTCTCAACTAGATTTGTAAAATTCAGATTACATGCTAGTAATAATTTAGGAGACCTTGTTATCTCTATGCTACGATAGATACACCAGCGCTTAGCATCTGGATGGCTTAGATACAGAAAAATTAAAGCAAGGCAGATCTACACTCTAGTTAGCCATCTGTAGTCATATCCATTGCACTCACACACTTTAAAAATCTATTCTTAATGGATTTTTTTATTATTAAGCAAAGTATTTACATTTAAGATTTGTCCAAGTTTTGATTAATTTTGATTTTGGAGTTCAACTAGTTATTGGAATAGAGAGAATTTTTCACAAGTATCAGAAACTTAAACCTTTTGTTTCTATTAAAGGAAAGACAAAAGTAAAGAAAACAGAGTGCAAGTAAAAATGTCATAAGTCACTGTATCACAGTCACAGCAATTGCTTCAATTGGAAAAAAGTCTGGCAGGCTATCATGATAAATGTGATAGAAGGTTAAAAAGACACTAGCAAATGCTAAACATGCTCATACAGGGTAGTTTCTGAAAAAACAGACAGATGCAAAAGAGAAGTAATTCCAGGAGAAAGAACACAATCACCATAAAAGGCTCACAAGTGCAAAGAGTTAATGTGGTTTTGTTTTAAAAAGCTCAAGTTTGACAGAAATCCCTGTAACAAAATTCAAACTGAGATGAGATCCTTTGGGCCTCATCATCAGTATATTAGTTTCACAGTATGGTATCTCCACAGACTTCAATCAAAGCTTGTAATCTCCAGCAATACATTTGTATAAGCATACACTGTCTTCACTAATAAATATTCAGCCATTAAGTAACATCATTGTTTTCTATTTCCCAGTGGACTGCTCAGAAGTAATTTAAAACAAATTAGACAGAAAACATGAACTTATCTCTCCTTTATAAGAATGGTAGTTAGTACTCCCTTTCCTTGCTTTATGCACCTGATTTATACACATGGGAAGGACAAATAGTATTACCAGCTTTTCCTCTACTGAGGCCTATTGAGGGCCACACATCTCAAATCTGATGCAAAGTCTGTCTGTTAATCACACAGCCATTCAAAATCACTTGTAAATAAGAACATCCATTCCAATTGCAGTAGATTTCCATTAATGCTATTGAGAAGAAAATCTATATTGGGGAGAATTCAATCTAATTACTTCTCTTTCCTTTATCTTCTCTTTTGTAGCCTTTTAAAATTACCTTCTTGCTTCTTACTGGAGTCACAATTTTATTCTCTATTTTTCCCACATAGTTTTTTACTTCTTTTCCAAAACCTAAGCTATAATAAAGAAACTCAATGTTTTGTTTGCATTCACTCCTTCAAATGATGTAAGACTAAGCTTTAATAAAAAGACTGCAATAACTAATATTCTAACACTGAGACCATACTAGGAAATTTAGGTGGACATATGAAAACCAGTAAGTTTATCAGCAATATTCTATCTGTAAAGAAAGAACTTCTGACTTTCCAGTTTGTATTCAGTTGCAAGAGCCATGAGCAGGGAGAGGAAGGCAGGACCTGCCAAGAAACAGAGCAGCTGGCAGGGAGCACCCTTTAACACCCTACTTCAGCGCCAGGGACATCAGATTCCAGTTCTCCTTTCTCACAGGGAGCTTGCAAGCAACTCATGAAGGGGGCAATCTCAGCTCACACCTTTTCCCAGTAATATAATGAAACAAAAAGACTATTAGAATCCTTTTACTGAAAATTCAGTTTTAATATCAAGCATATTTATGTGAATACAGATTTAAAAAGTTGAAACTGCAGATAGAAAAATCTCCTCTAGTAATCTAAAATTTTTATACCATTTTTCTATCTAAGGAACAATACAAAAATAAAAAATGTGTGTTTCAATTTTTGAAGCAAAACCTGTGTTAATGAAGTAAAATCATACATCAAAAGGCACTACAAGCAAAAGCTACTTAATTTAATAATTAAGCACTTTTGTCATTAATTATCTAAGAGTAATCAAAAGTGATAATTTTTGCCTTTTCATACATAAGGAAGTCCTTCAAGGAATAAGGCTGATTGAGGAAGACTACCTCATTGATTCTTTTTCTGGGACAAGCTAATTTGATAAGTATCGTTTGGAAGACCAAATCATTAAAATGTACACGTAAGTTTTCCATGCTCCATCTAATACTCCACCCTGATGGACACTGTGCCCTAGACATATTGTAAATCATGCAATGCTAAACTAAGTTTAGAAGGAAGGACTGCTAGGTGATATAGATTCCCCAGCTGAGGGGATTCAAGAAGTAACGAAGCCTTGAGAGTTCAGAGATGGGTATTTTGGTGAAAAGCACCGGTTATAATAACCTTGGCCATTAAAAGACACCAACTTGACACTACAGCTAAGGAGTAGAGCAATGTTGTGTCTCTTTACTCTCCCTGACACCATTTAAAAATACTCACAGCTCCACATCTACTCACCCTTCTTACCCTCTGCTCTGGAGTCCATAAAACATAATAGCCGTATATAGGACTTTGCACAGACAAAGAACCATTCTTGATCTCAGAGTACAGTTATCTCTACTCTTAATAACATATTTAGGTAATTTCCAGTTTGAAATTAGCTTTTCAATGCTTGCCTTCAAATTTCCAAAGTATTCTGCAGAAGAGTGAATGACAGTTTTGGCCTCATCCCAGCAACTGACAGCAGGGAAATATCCAGAAAATTATCTAGGTGGTAGAAATGATAATTCTTTTGTTTTGGCTTTTTTCCCTTTCTGAGATAAATATTACCAGAGTGATCAAAGGCAGATAACATCATCTACATCAGTAAGAACATGAATTCAGACACGGCTGTAACTTTAGAAAAACTGTTGAATCACCTCAGACAACAGGTCATCCAGCTGACACAAGGATACACCATAGCTGAAGGCTAACCTCCATCTCAAATATAAGTGGATTCATGCACAGTGAGTGAAGTCTCCCTTTTGCCCCTCATCCTCAGTGTTGCTTTGATTGATGAAAAAACACAACTCTGAACTCAGATCACCTTAGTTCTTGAGGACTGAATTAATTTGTATAAAACCTATCAAATCAATAGGCTTATGAGATGGTAGTTTAAAATTTATATCTTTTAAGGTTAAATCAGTGGGACCTTTTTTCTTTACTAATTGTTCATTATAATGAAACACTGAGCACTCCTCAAAGTCTGCACTGTCCAACTGAGAATTTGTCAGCTGTCTACATTCAATCACCTCAGTTCTTTGTAACTGCCCAGTTTTCCATAAAATTAAAATCCTTGTCAGTCTAATCATCCTGATGCTTATTATAATAGCAAAAATATTACTTATACATCTCCAGACTTAAGTAAGATTTTCAAGTCACTCCTTATTCAACTAGATATTATTTTATCAAGCTAGGAGAAGATTTTTGGTAGAAGGCTCTTCTCTTTGGGAGCAAATCCTTCTGCTGATGCCAAAGATTTATGCAGATCTAGAAGCACTCGGCAGGAAAGAAAGATCATTACAGAACTGAGCCTTTCAGAAATCTTGGAGGTTAAGAAATGCCTTTGGAAGTTAGGAACCCAAATTCCATTTTAAAAAATGAATGAACTTCTAAAGCCTAGAGCTTTACTAAATCTTCCTTTAAAAAGTAAAGAACAGACACTGAGGCTTTTTGAAAATGTTGCTCTTTAAGCCTCTAAACTCATCTGTCTCTAATGACTGTAGCAACTGGGCACACATTAGTGCACCCTCTACACTAAAAATGTTAAGTTAAAAAAGACATTTCTTTTTTAAACTATGAGTCATAAAGACAAAGAGACAAAGTAATTAGCACAAGGTCATCCTGTATCTGAACTCGGAACGAAAACTGTATCATTCAGGTTCCTGGCTCTCATCTCAGCCAGTAACCTGTCCTACATTGTAAAATAAATGTAAACTCCTATTTCCATCCCAACAGAGGCTAATGTATTAAAAAATCCAATGGATTCCTAAAAATTGATACACCCTTTGCATTACAAACTGTTCTGGTTTGGGGGTTTTTGGGGGGGGGGGGGCTCGTTGCTTTTTGGTTTTGTTTTTGTTTGTGCGGTTTTGGGTTTTTTGGGTTTTTGAGGCTTTTTTTGCTTTTGTTGTTGTTGGTGGTGGTTGGTTGGGTTTTTTGTTTGTTTTTTGTTTGGCTTTGGTTTTTGGTTTTGGTTTTTTGGTGTTGGATTTGGGGGCTTTTTGCCACTTAGGTAATATTAGCCAAATTGCTTTCTACTTTCTATTCTATAAAAGCATGTGCATTGAAAACATCAGGTTTTTGTCCCACCCTCAAAAAAATTCTTGCCTGATAATGCCTTAGGACAAGCAGAAATGAGTAAGAACCGCTTTTTTCTTAGGCGCTGAGATCCTCAGATTAATACAAGCTTCCCTCTTTCAAGCCCTGCATTTAAACAAAAGCCT
Organism: Calcarius lapponicus; assembly: GCA_039654755.1. NCBI lineage: Eukaryota > Metazoa > Chordata > Aves > Passeriformes > Fringillidae > Calcarius > Calcarius lapponicus. The sequence goes on along the minus strand of CM077466.1, from coordinate 18,586,968 downwards.
CTTGCTTTATAGATCAAGAAGGAAAAAATGACATTCTGATTTCTGTTTTGTTGTTCTTTACTGTGGTGCCAGATGTGATAGTGGACTTGCTGATGTGGACTGAACTAGGGTTCCTAGAACAGCCAAGCCAAATGCTGGAGTCAGATCAGGCCATATTATTATGAAATCCTGCATCAAAAGCATTTTCTGCTTTCTGTCCCACACTCAGCATCCTGTTCTTCTGTTCACAAACCTATGTGCTCCCATTATGTACAGCCTATTACACATTCCTTGAGAGACCTTCAGTTCTGTACCCACAGCTTGCATTTGAGTTATGGTTGCTTGCTTTATTTATCCCAAATATTTCTAGTTTGTTTGTTCAAAATCGAGCTGTGGCCAGTTAAGCTGAGTGCTGGAAGAATCACACAGTTTTATAGATGGTGTCATCTTCACAGAGGTCACCACAGAGCCTTTAAAGGATCTTTAAACCTGGAAAAAACACCACTGTTGAGTTACAGCCTTCAAAACTCTACAGGCAGATCATGTATCTTTGAGAAATAATCACAGATCTCACACTGATCCTTCACACTGCTGTGCTTCTACATAATGAATGAAAGAACACCACTGGTTATGTTTTTTCTTACTCCATTTGATGCAAGTACAGATGTTTGCAATTACAAACCTGAAAATGTCACATGGGATAAGCATTCCTTCATCCCAGCATAAAGGAATACACATTTCTTTTCTTCAATTGAATCTACACTGAAATACAAGGCTTTTCTCAGTCTGTGTCAAATTTTAAATCAGTTTTAGAGACTGGTGTATTTAAGATACTGGTACGAGCTCCTAGACCTACTGAGAGTAATGTTAAGTATGTCTGAGAGGCCAAATATAATTTCTAAGCCAATACTTTCCATGTCTGTCATTTTCTCTCTCGTGCACTCTTGGATGTATCACTTTCAGGCTTTTCAGGTTCAGTATTTTTTCCCAAATACTATCAAGTCCCAGTGAAAGTTGCCTAACATGTCCTTAGTCTTTCTGAGCTTCCAGTTTCCACTTGTACAAGAAAATGACACAGACATTTAGTGAACAAAAGCATGGATGTTCACTAAGACTACAGATATGGCAAAAATGAACATCTGTGTATTTATTTCTTTAATGAAGAGGATTTAATTTAGGGGATTTAGTTGTATCTTAAATTTATAAGCACAAAAGTTCATAATGTTTTGTGCAGAGCACTTAACAAAAACCACAATTGGGTCATAGAATCACAGAATGTTAAGGAGCTGGAATGGACCTTAAAGATCATCCAATCCCAAGCTCCCCGCCACAGGCAGGGACACCTTCTTTTCAACCAGGTTGTTGTTATCCAACCTGGCTTTTAACAATGCCAAGCCTGGAGCATCCCTCTCCCTGGTGTCACCAAAAACCAGGAAATAAACTCTCCAACCAGTTTGTTAGGTTAGAAAGCTGACAGTCAGTGCTGAGGTAAATGGTGGTCACAGATCCCCCTACCAGAATCACCTTCTACCCACTTGGATCTGATTTCACAATTACTATGTTGGTTTTATTAGTTTCTTCTTTTTCTTGGGAGTCCTGCCAAAAATCCTTGTTGTCTATAAATTCTGCATTCTTTGTGTCCATTATCCATGGGCATCCTTCTTCACAAGCCAGGTTAACTTCCTCCCACCAGGTCTGCAATCTCTGAAGCATGTCAAGCCTTAAACTTTAATTTGTTTTTCTAACATATGGACATGGCTTAGATCTTGCTTGCTAGCTACTATCTGTTTCACAGATTAAATCTCCCTTCTTGCTGATTAGGTCCCAACATTTTCCTCCACCGCTGCATAGAGCCCTTTTGAAAGAAATATAACCTGCTCAGTAAAAATGAGCTACTGGTTCCAGCATCTAACTATCCTCACAGTAAAAAATTTCTTCCTAGTATCTAACCTAATTTTCCCTTCTTTCAATTTTGTATCCATTACTCCTTGTCCTATTACGGTATTTTCTGACAAATAGTCCCTCTCCAGCTTCCCTGCAGACCAGAAACAAATACAAATAATTCTTTGTTTTCCACAGGAATTTTAGGGAAACAGAGGTTGCTTTTCTTTTTCCTTCAGTTGATAAAGTAGAATTAATCATATTATTTCTAAGTTTTCATCGAAGTGCACTTGTAGATTTGAGTTCCCTTACTTGCTGACTTGTGACAGCCTGCATGTCTGAGCCTTAAGCCTTTCTCTTTTATTCTGCAAGTCTTCTACCACTTTTTAGCATAATTCATGGTATGATCAGGCCTCCAGTTCCCATCTGGCAGGTAAAAGAAACCCTCTTGTAGGCATTTAGGCTGACCTACTTCACTGTGTGTAAGTAATGGGGATCTCATGGGTTCCTGATACTTTCACAACTCATCATTATCATCCGTTCAGAAAATCCCTCATTGGATTATCATTCCCAACAGCTCTGAGCTGGTCCGGTAAAAAATGCAGGTGAGTGCACTTTGGGAAAAAACTGAAATGGCAAATTATTAAAGGAGTAGTATAGACCAATCATTATCACTGCAAAAAAAGTCAAAAGGGACATCCCTGTTATTTCCTTGCTGCCTTAAAGATAAAAGCTTTCATCCAGCTCTGAGTGGTCCCAGATGGAAATCTTATGCTGGAACAGTTGCCTGGATGCATCTACCCGGACCATATTCCCAGACCCAGCTCTTTTGGCAAAATGTTCAGGAACTGTAACAAGGTAAGCATGCCCTTGATCTGCTCCTGTTTATGCTCTCTCTGTCTTCAGCTCCAGATGCACATCCTAGATGCACATTCCACTGCCTAGTGGAAGCAGAGTTGTCTGAACCACTGGCACTGTTTCTCCCTGATGATGCTTTTCTCTTGCAAAATTACTTCTTCACTCTGCTATCATGTGTTCAGGTTTCTAGAGAACTGTTAGGTGTTTTGAGGTGACAAGCAAGATTTACCCACTGAAAGTTACCCAAATAACCATAACTGAGCTTAAACTGTGGACAGGTACAGATTTTCCCAGGTTGAAACAAAATAGGAATGCAAGGTCTGAAAATCCTGCTGATACTGAGTACCTTGACATTTTGCCATGCCTATACAGAAGGGCTAATTATGCCATTAAATGAGTCCTGCTTTTCTCAAAAATTAATGACACTATCATGCCAATCCATAAGTTCCCTTGTTTATTTCATTCTCCTCCCACATTTCAGAGCTAACCTTGACACTGATCCTCATCATTCTATTAAAATATACTTAACTAACTTTCCAGGAACAGCATTCTACTTTTAACAGTTCATGTGGTTGGTATGATTTTCTTCCCCACTCTAAATTATGCAGAAATTGCTGACTTGCAGCATAAAATACCTGGTAAAGATCAAACAAATCTACTCTTGTACCTCTGAGTCAGCAGCAGCAGGAAAGTATTGATGGACTAGCAAGGGCAAAACAAACATAGGCACATCAAAGTGTCACCTGAATGAGTCAAAAAGAATTAAATAAAAACAATTATAAAATTTACTGCTACCTGTTAGAGGAAAAAAAATAAAAAGCACCACCAGATTCTGAAACAACGGTATTCATTGAAAATTATTTATCTGGAATTTCTGTCTTTCTTGGATGTAATCCAAACACAAAGGAGGTCATAATTCTTAAGAATAGCCATTTACAAGTTGACAAAGTATTTTGCGACTGCTGTTTGTGTTCTCATCCAGATAGCCCAAGGAACAGTGTTCAGGGCTCAGTCCTGCTCCAGAGAGGGAGGCTGTGTAGCAGTTACCAGCTGATGGTTTAAAGTACCCTGAAGAACCAGAACACCTACAGCATCTGCAGGTTATCTCCATCAGAACATGTGAAACCTTCTTGCAAATGAATATATATATAGTTAAAACATTAGAGATTGTTGTGATGGGAACAACACGAAGTCACTTTTGAATTTTCAAGGCAAGCCTTACAAAATTCCAGCATGATGAGCATGTTTACTGCTGATGACCAGTCCCTATGCAACATTAAGTACCACCACAATGAACACAAATCTGTGTCTGCCTTGTCTGTGAGCACACCAGCTGCTGCCTGCAGCCTGGGCCAGCTCAGTGTAGGGAGTCACATCCTTCCCTTCCTTCTCCTCTTCTCTTCTTGCTGTCCTCACTTACTCCCAACCTTTCCCAGCTGGCACTACCTGCCTTCCTCCCAGGGCTGCATCTCTGCCCTGCTCACCTGTCCAGTGAAACACTGAATTTTATGCATCTCATATCCATAAAGCTATTGTCTCTTATGTATAGAGAAATAAGTATGCAGCTACAAATCAAAATAAACTGACCCATAGTCACAACATCACACAGCATCTCACATTCTGAAACAGCAAGAGCCGTTTTGGCAAAGCCAAAGCTCTCTGACTCATGTTTAATATCAAATTTACTTATTTCAAGACAATTGATGTTTCATGGCATTGTGAGAAACAACTGCTCACTTTTAAAAATTTTAAAGATATATTACACCTTAACAAAAAATACAACAAAAGGACTAATAAGGAAAAAAATACCGCACTGGGAGCCCCCATGACTATCAGCCACATACTCGACTACAAAGTGGATGCTCTGCCTTTTAACTCTATAGCCCCTCCTAAAGTTTTGTCAGTCAACTCCTTCTCCACCGTCCATTGGTGGAGATTATGTTCTTAGATGTTGATTGGAGATCAGGTGTTGTTACCTTGCTCCTCTTGGTAATAAGCCAGCCCCCACCAAACGTCCTGACTACTGAGGCCTTAGAAGGGGGAGGGGAAAGAGGTCTATGGGGGGACATATTACAATAACATCACTCTATGTCTTAACACACACAATAGTTGTGTGAGCCAACTATTACATTACCCATCTAGAACAGTATGTCTGATTTAGCAGTGTGATACAAAATATGCAACTAGAAATGTAAGTTACACTAGCAAAACATACAGGACACAGCTCAGTCACGCTATCGACCAGAGTCCCTTACCAGTCTCTCTAAGGCACTGGAGCTTGCCGGAAAGAAATATGTGGGCTGAAACAAGCTCAAGATTGTTGCTCTTCTCTAAGCAGACATTTGTGTGGAAAACCATGCTAGGAAAAGCCAGTGTCCAAAAAGGAGACAGAAGAGTCCTGCAACTTTATTTGAACTTTATGGAATTCAAATATATACATTCATGTGAGATTTTTGTGACAAATTTTCATTAAAAAATCGTCCTTCTCCAAAAAAATATGCTTCCAATTGCATCCCAATGGACAAATTGGGAAGAAAAATGTAACTGTGCCTAAAATGCAGAAAATGTAAAAAAATTGTATATGGATATAGCTTTGATATTTTATGGCTTTGTTTGTTTGTTGGTTGTTTTTGTGAGGTTTTGTGTTTGTTTTTGTTTGGTTTTTTTAAGGGCAAGAGATTCATCACTTAATTTTATTTCTGTTAAGCAGAGAGCTCTGCTAGCTTGAAGAGAAAACAGATGTGAGCTTATTTTCTGGTTTTCAGAAAGAATAGATCCCCTGCTGCCATTTCCAAGCTAAAGATTAATTAGACTTAGAGAAATATTTCCAGGAATATGAATGTAAAATGTAGAGACCTGATTCTGGGAAACACAAAATTTTGGAAGGATAGTGAAACCAATGTCAATCTCAGGAGATTTCTTAATTTTTTTCCCCCTCTGATCTCAGTTTCATCTTCCATACAACAAAGCCAATGCTCAGTGACTAGAATAAAAGTTCAAATATAATCTTTTAAATATCAGCAATTTCAAGGCAGGTTACATCGTTTGCTTTGCAAGCATATGGAGTTTTTGTTTCTTTGCAAAACAAAATTGTTCCATACACAGAAAACAGTTATTTTATGCTCTATGGATTAGAACTGACATATTCCATCTGCAAGATAGAAACTATAAAACTGTATTAAATTTCTGGCAGAAAGACTTTCCATCCTTTTTTTTCCCCTTCTGTTCCAAGCAGAAAAGCTAGTGTTTGAGATTCTGTTGATATTGCTATAGTCTTAAAGACTTCTCAGAAAATCAAAAATCAAGATTTAAATACACCAAGGCATTTCAGAGAAGGATTACATATGTTAATTACCATAGAAATTTGGAAGAGACTATTAGGTTATCTAAACTAATCTAACATAATCTAACCTCCCATGCCAACACACCACTATTGCTATATTTACATATTGTGCCTTTGCTGGTAAACTTCCCCCAAAATGCATCTTTCAGAAAGGTCTCATCCTCGAGTCCTGCTGTGGACTTTCACTAGTTTGGCACAGTGGTGAACGTCTTGTTGACACCTTGTCATTATTTCCAGTCTAGTTTCTAGAGAGGGATTTTTTTGTTATGTTTACCCAACTAAGGATATTTTCAGAATTAGCATGTTCTCTACAAGTGCTTTTTGTCCTCAACCAAATAATCAAGATACTTTTCAATTTCTTTGAAACAGAAGCCTAAACTCTTTCAAATGTCTTACTAGAACATGGCTTTTTGAGCATAAATTTTTCAGGTTTACTATACTTCCTTCTATATTTCAACATCCTGTCAGAAACTGCATGTTTTCTTCACATAATAGCAAAATGCATAGTATTCATACAAAATAGGGTTGGGATGATACTAGGCAAATTTGTCCAATTCATCCACTACTTCAGAGCAGGATCAGCTGTTCATATTCTTGATCCAAGTTTATCTGATTTGTTCTTTAAAACTCCCACCACCAGAGAGTCAATAACCTTTCTAGGCAGTCCATTCCAACCCTTTCCTGACTTTACTACTAGAAAGTAAATCTTCTAACTAAAATACTTCAAATAAGACCTTCCTAATGTGAAGTAGAATGTAAGGATTTCTTCACAATCTTGTTATCTGTTATAGTAACATATTTGATTTTTACAACAGCACAGCCCTTCACTCATTTACGGTACGTTCTGAAGCTCTTTTCTGCAAAATTAATATCCAGCCAAGTTTCCCTCCTTGTATTTTTCAGTTGTCTATCCTGATATTGTTCTTTCCAACCCTGTATAGAGGTAAAATTACTCCATTCATAATTGCTACTGCCTCTTTTGTACATTTCTAGGTTTCACCAGCTCCTTAAGATTACAGCACTAGAACTGTGCTAGTTTCTTTATGATTCACCAGCTCTCCCCAGTGATTCAGTTTCTCAGCAACACTGGTAATCTTTCAATGAGGCGTATATTACTCCTGGAGATGCAAGTTAGTATTCCATAGTGGGCAGCTGCCAAAGCTAGTCAACGGTACTTTATCTTAAATGCTGCCATCATTTAGCATTTAGGTGCATTGTTCAGAATTCCTGTGTATTTACCTTGTTTAGACTTTTCACATACTTAGATTTCTCACATTTGGGTGCCTTATTGAGATCGTAAAATCTTTCCTGATGGAAGGTACCTACAGCCTTTCTTCAGAAATCAAAGAGAAAGATTGCACTTAGCAAGACATTTACATGCATGTTTTTTATACCAACAGAGCAATGTAACTGGGAAGGAGTTATGAGAGCACTTTTGGAATATTAAAAAAAAATTGACTTCTGATGGTAGAAATAAATTGTCATGAAGAACCTACTCTGATTATTTCATAAGGTAATTTTAAGGTGTCAGGTGCCAAGTTAATTCATGGAAAAATCGTATCTGGTTTCTGTATAATATAGCAACATTCCTGGAAGAGTATCAGCTAAGGCTGTTGTTCTTAAAAGAGAGATACATCACCCAGTGTGCAATAAGCCAGACACAGAGCCCAGGTATCTGTTTATTTTGTATTTGTCCAAAGATGGGTACTAGGTGCTAAATACACAAAGCTAGCATGCTGATTCTCAAAACTTTGCACTCCATACATTTTAACAAAAAAAAAAAAAGAAATCACGGTTCATTAGCTACAAAGTTATCTAGTTTCCTTATAATTAGTGTTCTACTGGTTGAATGATCCTCTCACTTCTCATGCTAATTAGTTCTATGCTCAGTCTTTCTCTTCCTTTGAAGGGGTGAGTTTCTTGAGTCAATGGTTGCAATCTTCCTCTGCTGGAATTACCCAGAGAGTGGTGAGCAGCTCCAGTGGGAGCTGCACAGGAGCTCTGGATGCTGGGGGAGGCCTTGGACTGCCAATTCTCTGCATAACAAAGGGCATGGGACCCTAAAAGTGAGAAAATAATCAGGATGGAAATAAACTTGGTTTACAGGTATATCCTGTGTATTAAAGGTTAGGCAGTGTAGAAAAATTAGAGCCCAAAAGAGATTTAACTTAGACTTAACACAGAAAATTAAAATGAAAAGAAAAAAGGGGGGTTTTGCCCATAAAGACAAATGTGCTGTTACAGACTTGCTGGTATTGCACATTAAAGGCAAATCTTTTGCTTCAATTTAGCTTAAGACTGATAGGAAGTTAATGGCAAAATACCTAAAGAAATATAGGAGAAAAGAAAATTGTAATAAAAATTTCACTGCCTACTGTGAAAAGGACTAGGGACCCTCAAACTTTTCATACTGAAGTAATTAATGTATAGAACATGACATGAATGGAAGATACCATTAATGAGTATAAACATAAGCTTTTTTAAGTGTACTACTCTACATTTACCTAAGTGCTTGTTTACAACCTTAAATTATTGCAATGGAAATGCTTTACTTTTTCAAATTATGATCACAATTAATAAAAAAATAAAAAAAGCACAAAACTAGTGTTCCCGTCTCTCTACTAGACTTTGTGACACCAATTTTGTACTACATTCCTGCCACAGAAGATCATATTGCAAGTGCCTGCTGTGAATTCCAAAAGTCATGTCCATAGAGAAGGGAGTGACAGGTTTTCTGAACCCAAAGTGAGCCCAAATCACCCGTGTTTCCTGGAGGCCAAACAACTGGTAACCAGAAGAGAGCTTGTTAGGCTTCACATCCTTCCTCCTTTCTATATACCCTTCTCTGAGCACCCACTTTTGGTGGTATCGTGACAGGATGCCTGACTAGACCTATGAGTTAACATAGCATTGCCTCCTATATGTCATGGAACAGTAACAACTTGTCAAGAGGGACAAGGTTTTGTTGATTTCTGTTGCAAGATTTATCAAGGAGACCAATTTTTGTATACCTATCTAACCATCTTTCTTAGTGTCATCTATATTCCAGTGATATTAGCCCCGACTTACCAGGGATGTTTTCCTTCTAGAAATTTGGAAGAGCTTTTTGGTTTTCTTTTTTTAATACTTTTTTTTTCTGAAACAAAAGTTTCTTCAAAAATGGGCTTGAGCAGTCACTGCTGAAACTCTGTTCCTTTGAGAAACTGGCAGAGATTAAGGAACCTTTTGTTTGAGTATAATTTGTGTCAGAAAGCTTTCTTTTACTGTAAGGGGGAAACTGTTGAAGACATAGTTTTTTGCCAGGTTTTGAGCTTAAGGTTTCTGGAATTGTATAGAATTCTTTTCTTTAGCCCTTAAAAAGAACCAAAAAATGATCTTTTCATTATTTGAGTTGTAACTTCAGAAACTTTTTCTATGAAAAATCCCCCTCAAATATTCAGCATTACATATGCATTTTACTGATAACTGTGGTGGATTTAAAAAAACAACCAACAACTCGTTGAAAATTTTTGTATTACTTTTAAGTGCTGCTGACAGGAGTGTTATTCAGTGCCACACCTTTTCAATAGAGCGCTGTAAGGTTGGTTCTTCAGTATGTCTTGTCAGATCAACATTAACTATTTCATGTTCATAGTCCATGCTAAATGATAGTTTATATCCCAGTGACAGCTGTAGCAAATGCATATATGTGAACAAATATTTCAAAGGAATGAATATGCATTATTATTCTGCATTCTAGTTTGCAATGCTGTAACTTGGGTATGTAGCCATAAGCCTAGCTCCATACTGACACTAAATTTATACACCAAACACTATTTAAAACAGAAATTTATGCACTAAATTTGAACACTAAAATTTGTACATCATAAATTACCACTGGACTCCAAATGACTATTCACAGTGAAAAAGCTGAAGGTTCAAATCCCATAAACTCCTAGTTTTCCACTTGGTTATTAATTCTTCAATGATAATTCCCACATGACAAAATAAGAGGTGAAAGCTAGGAATTCATCCCTCTTGCCCAATATTTAAAAAAATTCAGACAAATTTTGAAAAATTGAAATAAAAACGGATTGGCTAAAAATAAAATATGTTACTAGTAAAAAGTTTAACACCAGTAAAAGTAGTAAAACTAGTAAAAACTAGTAAAACTAATAAAACTAGTGCTATGAGCACTTCTAATTTTGAGGGAATTATCAGACATTAACAGATATCTGTGTTAGATCTAAAAGAATAAAGAATAAGTTTACATTGTCTGGTTAGCCTAATAGGATAATAGGCATACCACTAATTGAGGAAAATACTGTAATTGAGGTAAGGACAGCCAAATCCTACAGGAAGAATATTATTTCTTGTTTGCTTTCTCAAAATAATGGTTAAAAGGAAAAAATATATTTTGTTTGTAGGCAGATTTTTAAGTCAGCTTAGTCATATTTTAAAGTTTGATAGAGTTTTTCAGTAAACTTCACAGTCTATTTAGGGCTGTTACAAAGTAATATCAGAGAAAGAAAGCAAGAAAAAGTGAAGACCTGCCCGGTGGTTTCCACTGGCAGCAGGTCAGGAAAGCCTGGAATTGCTTCAGTGAAGCAGTAGGAAAGTGTAAATGCATGTTAGGTAGAGAGAAATATTTCTTCATTCTTTTTACCACTTAAAAAATAAATAAAATAACTTTTGTTAAATGGCAAAAATTGCATCTGTTCAAGAGGAAATGCATTAAGTCAGTGAGAATTGAAATATGTCCTGAACTTTCTAACACTTCTTGCTTTTCTGCTGCTAAACAACCTTGTTACTGTGAACTCCAGAGTTAATAGTCTAGTGATATTGATATTGTATCATATTGCATGATACTGCAAGTAATAGAAATGTTGAGACAACTGTGGTTTGATTTAATGCAACAATGAAAGTGGGGCATCCAATGATACAATTTCTCCCTGGTCAGTAAGAGTTTAATAAAAATACAGTTAAAGACTAATTTTAAAAATACATATATGTAGACAATGCTTCCATCTGGTGAAGTTAGTAAGGAGAATCATATTATGTTACATTACATACTATTGGCTCTCAAATTCATGTAGAGATACTGCATTGGGAATTATGTTATCAGATATTTTATGAACTGGCTTTTGAGTCATGTACTGATTTTAATAATAAAAGTATATACATTTATATAAAATATAAAAGAATAATATAAATATAAAATAATAATAATAAATATAAAATACAAAACTATATACATATATATACATATACATTTAAACATAAAAGTATGTACAAAAAAGTCTACATTTTATATTTTAATTTCTTATTTAAATATGTATTATTATTAACCTATTGTACCAGAGGAAAAGTGCTCTAATTTATACTTATATCCAATCTCTGAGAAAAAGAATTTTTAAATCAACCATATTTATGATAGAGCAATATAATAATGCTGCATCTAATTGGAGTTTCACTAATGGTCTCATTAAATTAGTTGCATTCAGAATGTCCAATTTACAGCATTCATAATTTCTCATCTCATCTTGTTCAGCAAATGTTTGAGAATTTTATTCTAGTTAAAAGTTATTTTTGTAAATGCTAAAAAAACCCAAACAAACTCTAGGGCTTATTTTAGCCCTGTTCTAGTTAAGAATTATTTTCTTGCAGAACCATTAAATTGGATAGTTTCTTTTCCCTTTTAATATATGATCATCACTGATATTAACTGCTCAAGTGATGCACTCAATACACAATGATCAACATTGCAAGCTTTAACATTGCCATTTGTTAATTAACATTATTTTGTGGTTGTTCCAACAGAGAAGAGGAATTTATTTCTAGATCTTAAAATAAAGAGCATGAAGAAACTTTTCATTATTTTATGGATTTGAAAACCAATATCAGGTTTTTTTTATCAGAAACACACTGGAGAAAATGGCTGCTAATAAAACCAGCCTTTCTTACTCAAACATTGCATAGAAAGAAAACCAAGGAGTTGTAGAACCTCTATAAGGGTATGAAGTCATGCATGAGGATAATAGAAGTCATCAGGTTTCTCTTAACTTGACCACAGTCTAGAGCAAACATCTGCGCCAGTGACTGGACTATGCACAGTAGAAAAAATTCACTTCCCGGGATTGTGACTCACCAAAGCTTTGGCTACAATCCTCTGGCTTTCCTTCCTGTCTATAGACCTTACAGTACCATGGTGGGACCTTCTGCAGGGATTGGCAGAGTATTACTGATTGGATGGTTTAGTTGTGGCTTTAGTTGCCATAGATACAGTCTTCCAGGTGCATTTAAAGTAAAATACACAAAATGATATCTAACTCATTTTCTAAGTCATGCTTGATGTTAATTTGAAGAAAGGATATTTTATTTTCAGCGATGTTCCTGTTAAGAGCTTTTAATGAAGGAGACTCTTTTATTGTTTTATTCAATGTTGTCCACCACCTTCAAATCAATCAAGTGGCTCATCAAAAAAACTCCCAGGTGAGTGGAAGATTGTATTTATTCCTGACCTAGTAGATGGCAAATGTGGGAATCTAACTTGTTTTATTGTTCCAGGGAATTATGGAATGGATGAGTCATTAACATCAGGAAGCTGGAGTAAGAAATGTTAAAGGGGAGAAAATGCTTTTTATTCATCATGGAAAACATCTGTCATGATATAAGCTGCATAATGAAAACCTCTTGCCAATTTTTATATTAATAAATACAGTAGACACAATTATTCTGGCTGCATGCTCAGCCCTTTGGAGTCAGACTTTGCAGACAGCATGTAGACAGCTTTAAAAAGCTTGAAATCTATCGCATCCTCTAAGCTTGCTAATATTGCCAAGCACATATGTTGGTGATGGCAGTACAAAAAACCAACAACTGGTCTGTTCTGTAACATGCTGTGGAATGATCATGCCTTTACAGTCACACATATGATATATATTGTTCTAACTGAATAGTTTGAAAGTGTAAGCTGGAACTAGAAATGTTGGGCTAGGTAAATATTGTGAGCTTTGCTGATTCTCATTCTGATCTGTAAAATTTCTTTTATCCCTCAAGAAATCTCTTGTTTGCCATATCATTTATCTAATAAATGTCATGCTTTGTATTGTAATCCAGCAATGAACTATTGAGAGCCCTGACACACAGTATCTACCTTATATATTTATAGTTATGTAGTTTTTATCAGGATTGATCCCACTGTCCTTTCTGAAACAAAGCTATAGTGGTTTGCAATACCATTTTCTCCAGGGTGAACAGAATATGTAACATTGTAAATGTAATTGCATGGCCAAAAGCATTAGCACACAGTATAAGGATACAGTGGTCATCAGTGCCAGTTACCATCTTTCAGCATGTGTTAATTTCTATTCTAGTGAATGTTTCTCTCTTGAGCATTTTTGTACAGTAACTCAATAAGGACAGACTTTCTAATGGTTCACACTGTGCTACTCATCCAGCATTCAAGAGAGACCCTTAGTATTCAATCATGTTAATTCCTGCTCCCTCTGCCCTCTCACTAATTTTTTTACGTTAAGCTGATATAAAGTTGATATTCTCCCTGTATGCTAATATAGCTCCTTATCCTTGAATTTTTTTAACTTGTTTAATGACTTTCCCAGTGTTTGAAGATAATTAATTTCTTTCTGATTTAAAAAATCTAAGAAATGAAACAAGTTTACAAACTTTACCTTTGAGTTCTGATTTATTTCCCCTTTTATCCCTTTTTATAATGACTCTTTCAGCAATATGGTAATATCTCCAGAAGGGTATTTTGACCTTATAAACCTTTTCATACTCACATTCTTTTTGTAGCTACTGGACTAGTTCAGGTAACAGATTTTTAATATTATTAAAAAGTAGAATCAAAGAATCTCAAAATCCTCATCATCTAAGTTTATCTTCATCAAAATGCATACATCAAACTTGTTCAATGCATCTTTCGAATTGCCTCTATTTTTATATTGGCCAGTAATTATCCTTAGCGCTTAGTTGCATCCTCTGCCTGTTTTCATTAGTAAGAAAAGTCTGAGCAGTATGATAATCTAGTCCAGCCCAAACATTTAGGGACATGACATCACAGTTTTTTTGGAGGGTGATATTATGGGTAGTAATCCCTAATTTACTGTGGCTCTTGTATATATTCCTGTCTTCCATTCCTCCTGGATTTGGAGAATAAATAGGACAGATAAAATGGACTGTAACTAGTACACTAGAGATCTACTTGAAACTTGTTTTCCCCTTTTACAAGGGTAAAAGAAAAGTCTGTGACCTTCTGGAAATAGGACTTTGTGGTATTTAGAAGTGTTGTCTCTACCAACCTGCTTATAAAATTGAGAAAAATGAGCATCCACTAACAGTGGTCACTGCTTGGTTTGTGTCTCATAAGTATCACTAAAGTTATTACAAAATGCCTCAAGCATTCACTGAAAAGCAAATAAGATGTTTTGGGTGTTTTTAAATGAAAGCATGCCCTACACTTTGGGAGTCAAAGGAGGAACATAACTTTGGGAGTATTTTTAAGAGATATTGCAAAAAATGAACTTTAAATCTAATCCATTTAAATATTTTCTAAGTATCTGTATTATTTTTTCTTGCATGAAAACATTATTTTCTGTATCTCAACACATTTAAAAAATTTACTTCAATACACATTGTAACATAAAATTATTCTTACATTTCATCTATAACCATTATTTTGACCAATATTTCAACTAAGAAAAAATATTATTTCATAAATAAGAAAGATAGTTGCAAACTTTCTGGGTAACAATTCCCTACAAATAGGCAATTTGATCATTTAAGCCTTACTCCTCACCAGTATTTTACTAATATCCCTGACACCCATAGGCTGGTATAGCTTAATAGGTGTACTGAATCCTCATTCCTTACCTAGGTTCAGCAAAGTTCACATGAGACATTCATTTCAGAAATGGAAGCAACATCAGGAGACTACTGGGGCAACTCCCAGTACCAGCCCAGTCTGGGGGATGCACAGATCCAGAGCAGCCCTGCCAGGGAGGATTTGGGGGTGCTGGTGGGTGAGAGGCTGGACGTGACCCAGCCATGGGCACTCACAGCCCAGAGAGCCAAAGGCGTCCTGGGCTGCATCCAGAGCCCCGTGGGCAGCAGGGGAGGGAGGGGATTCTGCCCCTCTGCTCTGCTCTGCTCTGGTGAGGCCCCACCTGCAGGGCTGCAGCCAGCTCTGGGGGCCCAGCACAGGAAGGACACTGTTGGAGCAAGTCCAAAGAAGGCCACCAAGTTGATTACAGGGATGGAACACCTCTCCTATAAAGAAAGGCTGAGAGTATTGGGGTTGTTCTGCCTGGAAAAGAAAAAGCTTTTGAGTAAGCTAATTGCAGATTTCCAGTACCAAAAGGGAGCCCAAAAGAAAGATGAGACTATTATAAAAGAAAGAGAGACTATTTACAAGAGCGTGTAGTGATGGAGCGAGGAATGGATTCAAACTGATAGTAGGTTTGGATTCTATATTAGGAAGAAATTCTTTACTTTGACAGTGGTGTGGCGCTGGAAGAGGTTGCCCACAGAATTTGTGGATACTCCCTCCCTGGAAGTGTCCAAGGCCATATTCAATGTAGCTTTGAGCAACCTAGTGTAGTGAAAGGTGTCCCTGGCCATGGCAGGGGGGTTGATATGTAACTAGAGGGTTTTTAATGTCTATTGCAACACAGGCCATTCTAGGATACATTCTATGCTATGAATATGTGCATGCCATGACTCAGTGATTTAGATGAAGTAACATATGTTGTTACTCATTTGTATCTTATTCTTCTATTCTGTCTTGCACATTGATTTACTCTAAAGGTCAATGGAAAGCTTGCCCTGAATATACTTCTTTTACTTGGCAAGGGTCTTCGTAGAATGAAAGACATGATTAGAGCTCTGTGGATAGGAAATTTCTTCTGTGCTCATTAGTCTTTTACAAAAGTGGGAAAGAGAATGGGTCATAGTCTCTCAGCTTTGCTGAAAGCAAAATGAACTCTTCCTTTTTGATGCTAGCTAGTGACACCAAGTAGTTTCACGTGGCCTCCACTTTAGAAGTATAATTCAACACAGTATAATTATATCTCAACATTTAAATTTAACTTACAGCTAGAGTGCCTAATATACCCAGAGTTCACACTATAATGTATAGCTCTTTTTCTAATCTTAGTTCTCTTTTCTATAGCATGAATTAATGTGCCATGAGTCAACAATCATTGTAATATTAAAGGGGAGAAAATGTGCTTAAATCCATTCTGTCTTTCTTTCCAACCCATTTATTACACATCGAACCCTGAAGATGTTTTTAATTAGTTGATAAGAATGGCAAATAATAAACTTCATGAACATTTTATTACAGTGTGTTTGAGTATTAATTGTTGCCAATTCATCAACCCTAAAGCATATTAGTTCTCGAAAGATTTATTTTATCTGTTCTATATTTATGAGTACAATCTCATCTTCAAAATATTAGTAAACAAAAATATCTTCTGAATATAAATTTCAGCACTGGTATTCTCCTATCTGAAGCTGACTTTAAATGCTATCCTAGGAAACAGGGCTCCATCCTCAGACCAGTTCTTTTTAACATCTTCATTAATGACTTGTATGCAGACCTTGAACAAATACTAAGTTTGCGAAGGACAACAAATTGTGAGGTGCTGCCAACTCCTTTGACCACAGAGAGGCCCCACAGAGACCTTGACAAATGGGGCATTGAGACCTTGACAGATGGGCAGTCACCAACTGTATGAAGTTTAACAAAGGCAAGTGCTGGATTCTGCACCTGGGATGGGGCAACCCTGGATGTACAGACAGACTGTGGAAAAAAAGCCTGGAAAGCAGCGCTGCAGAAAGGGACCTTTGGGTCCTGGTCAGTGGAAATTTGGACATGAGCCAGCAGTTCCCTGGGAGCTGGGAGCACAGCATGGCCAGCTAGGCAAGGGAGGGGATTGTCCTGCTCTGCTCTGGGCTGGGGTGGCCTCACCTCGAGTGCTGGGGACAGTTTTGGGCACCACAATATAAAAGGGAAATAAAGCAGTTAGAAAGTGTCCAAAGGAGGGCAACAAAATGGTAACGGGCCTTGAGGGGAAGCTGTGTGAGGAGTGTCTGAGGGCGCTCAGCCTGAAGGAGGCTGAGGGGAGGCCTCACTGCAGCCTGCAGCTTCCTTGTGAGGGGAAGAGGAGGGGCAGGCACTGACCACTGACAGGACTGACAGGACTAGGGGAAACGGCATGCAGATGAATCAGAGGAGGTTTAGGTTAGATACCAGGAAAAGGTTCTTCACCCAGAGGGTGGTTGGGCACTGGAAAAGGCTCCCCAGGGAAGTGGCCACAGCACCAAGCCTGACAGAATTCGTTAAGCATTTGGTGCTCCTTGGGGATGGTGCTGTGAAGAGAGAAAAAGGGGTGGGGAGAAACAAAAATTGATGGTGCCTTTGCTACTTTTGGTCCTTGGCAATAACAACGTGTTCACACATTAATAAACCAGTATTAAACGAATGGATTTTCTCTCTGAGATAGAACTGTTTTAAACCCCTAACTCAGAAGTTCAACTAGGAAAACTGATGATGCAATACAATATATAGAACAATGCTCTCAGACACATGGTGACATGACTCTAGGGGTGTCCTGAGCACGGCAAGGATTTGGTCTCCATCTTGATGGGTTCCTTCAAATTCAGTATATTCTATGCAATATTTTTTTCATTAGGGGTCAAGTAAAAATTGTATCCACGTGGTTTAGCTTGCTCTTGGCCTGATTAATTACTGTACTATTAATTCCTTGAGTTGATATTTTCTTCCTTATCTGATTCATTTAGCAGTGCTAGAGATGCTAGCTTGTGCTCAATTTGTTATGAAAACCTAGATATTTACACCAGCCTGAAATGATAGTCTCAGTGACATTTACAGAAGGAATTAGTAATAGGTGTAAATCCATAGCAGAACCTAAATACTACTTAGAACAAATTGTGAAATATGGTAACTCAAGCAAAACAGACTGTTGAAGGAAGCATTTTCTTTAACTTGAATCGTTCACTGTACAAGGGAAATTTGTATATAGCAAAAAACTTTTATACAGTATAATCCAGTTCACTTTTGGCTACAACCCAGGCCACAATCAGTGGTATTATATCCTCTTGACAGCAAAGCAGAGGACAAGTTCAGCAGAGACAATAATGTTCTTCAGCTCTTGTTCATGTCATGTCAAGAAGATGCAAAAATAGAGTTTTCCAGAAAAGAAATCAGTCACTTCATTTTTTTGAATTCCCAGTTTTTCAACAGTATATGCTCTTGCACAGCAAATGTGGAGTGCCAAGGTCAGTTATGCTCTATAACGATGAGTTATAGGCACTCTGCTTAGATATTAAAGAAAAAAACAGTCAGTTTTATACTAATAGGAGTTGCAGATATTATGCAGTTCATCATAGTGTTGCAAATTAAAACAAAAAAGGGTAAAAGAAAGACCTTTTAAAATAAGCATCCTAAGCTGATATCTCCTGGATGTACTGGTTCTTTAATTCCATTCAGTTACCTGTCTGCTGAACTCAATAAATACCGTGGCAAAACTGGCTGTTATTTTGTTTTTGTTTTACTGGGAAGCAACATTTCTTAGCCTATTGGCTGTCACAGACTTTTGACAGGACATTTGCTGTCAAATGGGAAAATAATACTTGTCAGCAGTAAATTAGAAAGCATGTGAACTTGCAGCCTGGCATGTGAAACAGCATTTAGCCCCTTTCTACAAAGCCATGAGTGCTCGTCCTGGGAGTGCAATAAGATTAAAGTAGCAAGGGCAGAGAGAGCAACACTCTAAGGCTGACTGAACAAAATTTGAAGAATTTTTTTTTTTTAGAAGAGGTTGTCTGCTTTACAGAATGAAGGATGATATTCCAAAATGCAGAAAAAATTAAGGGAAAATTTAATTTATTGCAAATGGTGATTCTGAAATTTTGGAGAAGCTGAAAGGGTATGATCTACCACTCTAGTGAGGTTAAACCTGGAACACACAATTCACCTGCCATTAACCTCCCATCATTCAACAGGCTACATCCCAAAGTAATCTACATGTAATGTGCTGTCCAAAAGTAATCTAGATAGGCCATGCTGGGCTTCACCTGTTTTGTGATCTGGATGGGGACTGATGTTGTAGCATGTGCTTATCTGTAAGTCTTAACACAATCAGAATTATTTCTTTGGACCTAGAGCCAGACTTTACAGAACAATGAGATGGCACTTGGCAAAGAGCATACTGTACAAAGACTGCACATCTAGAGAGGCAAGGAGTGAGAAAGTTGCTCTATATCTCTAAAGGCCTGAAATCTATGCCTGGCAGTAGCTAAACATGTCAAAAGTCTGGAACATTAAAAAATGGGGTGACAATCTCTGTCACACTGTCTAAAATATTCTTTAATTTCCATGACATTTCCATGCTTTCTAAATGTGTAAAAAATATACTTTGACCAAAAGTATAATGATTTTGATAATATTCTAATTTAATTTTCTTTTATTTTTTTTCTAAAACTTTCAAAGAAGTTGTTGCTTGTACAATCACTTATTTAAAAATGTAGGTTTTGGGCTATGGGGCATAACACAAAAGAAAGAAGACGGAAACCAACTCTCACCATGATTTTATTTGTTCTCCAGGAGATGTTGAATGTCAGTCTTTAAAGAATTTTTTTTTCTGCATGAACATTTATGTACACTTATAGAAAACTCAGTTCTAAAGCATCTTTTTATTTTTCCTTGTAGTGTTTTCAAATCATTCACACTGTGCACAGGGTCCAGAACAGCTGTTTTGTCACTCCAGCCTAGACTATGCTGTGTTCTTCCCAGATGGTTTCTCAGTTCAGATTTTATGATGGCAAAGACTTTCTGACTTCTAACTAGATCTTTGTAATGCTTCTTAAAGCACCAGGAAAAGTTAGCATCACAAATATTTGGTGTCCTGTAATATGAAGACCATTACCACATTTTTCCATAAGACAACAGTACTTTCACAACAAGGTGATTTTCTTGAAGTTTATTCACCAAGGAACTGGGCTACTGCCTAACAAAGCAAATTTTTGTTGAATAAACATGGTGTTTCCAAAATAACATTCAGATAGTCATTGAAATAGCTACATTTCAAATATAATAAATCCCCTTTTGATAGCCTTGCTGTTTTGACTGCTTATACAGCTGCTATTAATGCTATATCTACCCTTGAAATACCTTTCTAACATAATGCAATTTTTAAATGTTTGCACTCTCACGATCTTCCTTGAGTGAATGGTATTTGTAAGGCAGCTCAACACCTCAGTCCTCTTTGTCATTGAAGGTCATGTGCTTTTCAATTACATCAGTGAAAGAGGCTGGGAGCAGAAAGGTCTGATGGCTTCTTGCCCCTCTTTCCTTTAGCAGTGCAAGTGGAAGCACTGCAGAAGTTATTCTCCCTGTTGTACTGTCACACAATGAAAATACAAAGAGTAATAAAAAGTTATCAAGTGTTCTTCCTTCTCTAATCTCATTCATATGCCACTATAAGGGCAGGTCATGGTCTCTTCAGTTCTGGAGAACTCCTAACCATAATTTATCACATCTGAAAGTATTGTTTCATATTAAGCCCACAGAGGCTCTTCATAGGCTTCTCTATCACTACGTGTCAGTCTAAGCTTAGCTTTTGTTTCTGTTAGCAATTTCCCTGGCAAGCTATTCTAAAAAAATCTACTAAGACAATACTTTCTTCAGAGTAATTCTACTATGCAAAATGCCTAGTAACAAATTATAAAAACACAGGTACCTTTGCAAATAGCTGTTTGGACTAGGAGATATTTCAGTCATCAGAATCAGTGCCCAGAAAACGCTCTTTCATGTTTGAATGAAAAATTAGTTGTAACAATGGGTGGCATTTTAAGACAGCCATAATCTTTCTAACTTGTGCACAAGCCATTTAATGACTCCCACATATCTTCCTTTCTGCTAGCATCATATAAGTTCAATTATATCAGCATATTAATGTTTTTCACTATATTTCCTAAACAGTTCTTATGATAAAAATTTGTCACAGATTACAAAAGAGTGAACAGGAATGTCTCAGTGCACTACCTCATCTGCATAACTGTAGATAGATTACATATTAACAAGGTCCTTGAAGGCTGGGATAATGATTTTGCATACTAAACAAAAATGCCTTGTGTACACTTTATTCCGTTATTAGCTATGTCATAAACTAAGTATAATCTAAGGTAGGTAAAGTTTCTTTAATTTAAAAGACTAATGAGGAAATAAAAACAAATAGAATCTCCAGTTTAACTGATTTTTTTGCATGAAGGTCATCTTATTGAGTACAGAAGCTCACACAGGGGTTTTGCTTCAGTACAGTGAAAAGTACAAGTGAAGTATGAATTCCTCCACCAAAGAGACTAACAATCACTTACCAATTTTGTTGGTTAATAAGCAGATAGTAGTATAGGAGAAGTAGTATAGTTTATTGGACCAATTGGAATAGCTAAAAAAAAGGAAGGAATTCTTAGTAGATGTCTAAAATATATTCAGTTCCAAATAAAGTACATTGGAACAAACACCTTCAATTCAATTTCATTAAGTAAACAGATACTTTCAGAAAATAGGATAGTTAGTGGATGAGAATAGTGGCTAGAGATGATGAAATCCCTGACACTGTGGGAAAGAGGTAGAAACAGGCAGTTATTCACTCTGAGACCAAAATATTTTATGGCCTTTTTTCCTCAAAAAATCTATTTCCCCATCATTTTATTAAAGATATTATCTCCCTCTGGAAATTTACGTCACTTATATCCCTAGACTATTACAGGTCCAACAGCACTGCACTTCTGATTGATGGCTTAGTACAGAGTAGACATATCTGTCATTTGCTCTTTGGCAGATATTAAAAACCAGCAAAACCATAGAAATATGCTCCTGGAAGTGGGCACCAGATAAAACCTAATATAAATCAGAGCTCAGAACCTGAGATATTCCCAAGCATTACAACTTCCCGCTGGAATAATCCTACTCTTCTTCAGCTTCAGGGAAAATAAAACATGCCCAGATATTAAACCAGGAGATATTATCTCAGAACAAAATATGCTAAGTAGAAGTTTTGGTATAAATTGTATGACTATCTGAAATTAGTCCCTAAGGAATTGAATCAGTAAAGAAATTCATTACCTATATTGGGCACATTCCTATATTTGATGTCTGATTATTTATTGATCTAAACAATTGCTAGTTAGTGCTATGAAACCTTTCCCCTCTCAGTTCACCCTTACAAATTGCCTTTCATTGGTACAATTTTCTGTTCATCTGAAGACTTACAGAAGATTATCAATCTATAAAAGTAGCATGCTTTATTCTTTTAATACATATTTTAAAACAGAGCTTTTATAATGAAAGTTCAAGGGTTTTTTTTAGGCCTTTAGAGACATTCATTGCAGATTTGATGCTTTGCTCATTTAAGTCAGCAAGTTTTTATTGATTTTGTTACAGCCCAAGAATAATATGCTAACTCACTATCTGCATCTCCAGTATTGGTATAGATTTTAAATATGATATTAGCAGCAAAGAAAAAAGAATTATCTACTAATGCAAGACATTTATGCAACATTCCTATTAAATTACGTTCCTATTTCCATTTGTCCCATTGAAGACCATGCCAAAAATTTATTCATGCGTTCAAGGGACTTAAATATAAGTTACAGCCACTCTTATTCATGGCCCTTGTACATCATGCAAAGACACAAGAATTAGAGGGCAGAACTATATGAAGAATAAAAGGATATAAGTAAGCACTGCAGGTAACCAAGCAGAAAAAGAACTATGCTAAGATATTGCAGGACCAGATGGAAAATAACACCACCTTGCTAGTTGCAATGTTAGAAGTCATAGAACTCTATCCAGTTTACCCCTGTATTGTGATAAAAGCAAAATGTATCCAGATCTGGCTTCCTGAAACTCTCCCCATTCCTCAATTCTTAGTTATAAAGGCAATTTACATTTCCCAGAAGCAGGCAAGCTAACAAGAACAGGAAGAACAAAAACACATAAAAGATTCTTGGAGTTTATTTCATCTTAACAAACATATATGCCTCATTATGAGTATCACCCTCTCTGTTTAAACTTTCAAAAGCTTCAAATTCTTCCATGAAGTAGCTGAGTTTTACAGAAACCAGAGGAATAAATGAATTCCTTTCAGCTGGTGTTGATTCTGCAGATTATTCCAGACTAGTGATATCTGATACAGTCAACCAGTCAAGCTGCTTGAACAGTCTGCTCCACTCCATCAGTGCCATATTTTGTCTGTTCCACTGTCATCAGTGAAGGCAACATTTGTTGCCTTCTCAGTGTAGCCCAAAGTGATAATGACTATCATGATTAGTTTTAAAAATACTTACCATATTTTGCACAGTTTGAGTGCATATGTCAATCCTGAGTATGTTGCAATATGATAGACATCATATATATGAAGAGTTTATGATAAGCTAGAAGGCAGTTTTACTTCAGTCATTTTCCATGCAGATTCATACAAATTTCAAACTGCACATAAACATGTATGGATATTTCTAAATAGCAAACATTTAGCAAACACAACAAAAAAGTCTGATGAATTCTTTATATTCTTAGACATTTCTGTACTGTGGTCAAATTCAGAACTAGAGATTATTTCAGATATTTTCTATCTCTACCCAAAATAAACTGTTGAGAGGAATGTAATCTTTCTCATATCCCACCCCTATGATGGTACCCAGATTTTTTTATAAAGTTGGTGAAGGAATAGTAAAGAAAAGGATTAAAATTTGATGAGTAACCTAGTTCAGCAAGAAACTTTTTACTCTGAAGAAGTAAGAGCAGCTGGAGCAAGATTTTAATGTCAAAACATGTCTCCCAAATACTTTGACTAGTAAAAAAGTCACCATCAAATAACCTATTCAGATAACATAGAAGAGCAGGTGACACTGAATAGTTATGTTCACAATCTTATGTTTATAAAATAATTTCATGCAGCTTAAGGAATAATATCTGTGGCAATGCAGACACCTATCCTTGTTATTTGAAAAATGAACTTCCATCCATACAACTGTCACAGAAAAACCATGTAATGTGAATAGCAATGCTGTTAGAAAAATCCAGAGACCTTTCCTTTCCAACTGCTAGATGTAAGCGCCTACTCTAAGTTGGTTCCTTTTTCATAGTTCATATACTAAAAATTAAAATACTACAATAGAAATTTTTATGTATTGAAATATAAAGAATTAACTTAATGAATGTTCTGTCATTCTAGAATTATTAGAACTACCTTTATTAATAAATAATTATTTAAAAGAATAGGGTTAAATATTTTAAATAAGTTAGTGAATAGACTGAATGCTTTTCTAAAGTCTTGTCTTACTGCTGTTGATAGGAGCAAATTCACCTGTCAATTTCATTTTTTATAAACCTGACATCTATCTTATATGATATATTCCAGCATTATTAGCTGCAGCTTTACTGATTAGAAATTACTGTCTACTATTTCCATAAATTACACATCATTAACAGTGACAGGCAGGCACAAGGAGCTGCTCTATTAAAGCACAGGTCTCACATAGGTCTTGTGCTATAAACCAGTGAGGAACTTTCTTTGTAGAAAGCTGTATGGCCTTTGATCCCTCTGACATTAAGAGTTTAAATAAATTATAATTCATAATTACCACATCCAAATTTTCAGGAGAGGTGCTAAGGTGAGAGTAATTTAGAGATGCACTACACTATTAAATAAAAAATATTAAGAAAAGGCATTTGTAATATATGCCTGAAAACATCATTTCACCCATCCAAGAAATGCTATCAATAACCTTGGATCCTATGAGGATAACAGGACCAAGTTCGGTATTTTGCATCAAATAAACAATTTTTATTTAACTTTAAATGAAGTAGACAAAATTAACAAAGGTGATGATGTTTCATAACATATATTTGTAGCATTAGCCTACTTGTTTGACATAGCTTATCATCTATTACACATTATAGATTTATAATCTAAACTATAAAATTGCAGCTCATTTTGAGAAAGCATCATAACAAAATTGATATATACAAAAAATCCCATATCTATTCCTTTCCCTAATATGTGGGGAACTGTGAAATGCATGACAGAATTGGGCATAACCACAGTCTAAAATATCCTCCAGGTTTGCTCTACTGTCTAAAATTTGTCTCAGAAGGGAGAGGAAGCATCCTCCTACAGCTCTTTTTCTGAAACATGGAGAAGTAGGTCTTGGGGTTTTCTGTAAAACCCTAAGTTGTCTAAGGGGTGTTCACCCTTACCAAATCAAATATGTTAGAGAATTTATATGAAAAGCAGTTAGTTTAATGCAACTTGCTTACAAGTTACGAAAGCCAAAATAGTTAGCCAGCTGAAATAGATCTCTGAGACATGAAAGACTAATGGATATAAAATGGAGTTCTAAGTTACTGGGAAGTTCTTAAAAGAATAGAGAAAAGTTGTCACTGTTGCATTCTTGGTTGTTGCTTCTTACACAAAGATTGTGAATTTAAGAATTCAATCTTCTGTTTGGATTTTGTGGCATTTTGTATTTACTTTCTACTCATTGTTGTAAAGGGGAAAATAATAAACACTTTTATTCCCTGTGGACCATTTCATCAGAGTAATTTACTGCTCTTTATTTTAATTAAAACTGAAATTGAATTTCTTTTAATTTCTAAATAATTTTGCAAGAATATTTCTGCAATGATGAAATTAAGAAATTAAGGTCATATTATTTCATATGGTACTAAATTTTATCAGAGTCATTTTAGAATAGTATTTCTGGACTGTATGTAAAGAAATCTGTAACCTTTAAGGATGCTTTTGTACTTGTAACAATAGAGCTAGGAGCTTTATCAATGTTTTGTAAAGTTAAACAATCCAGTAGGAACATAATGCTTATTCCTGGTTCTTTAATTTCCTCTCTTTTTGTCTCTTACTGCTTCCAGTTTGGAATAGGATCAATAGTTTTTTACCATAATTTCCTAAATTTTCCATATAATAAATAGATAAATATATACTTTCTCGCTTTCCAATTTAGAAAATTTAAGAACAATATAGGTAAAAAGATTATTAAAATTTCATTAAAATTTTAATTAATTGTGGGAGCTGAATACAATAATAGTAGTTCATGGTACTGAAAAAGAAAAGTATGGATAAGAAATACCTGAATTGAACCACACCTACAGGTAAATTTTTGCATTTAATTCAGAAATATTTTAGAGACTTAGGAAATTTTATGTGAGAGGAAATAAAGCTGTTTTCACCAATAAAACACACTCAGTGACTTTATATCTCAGATGAAAGTTGGGTTAATGTACAAAAATTTGCATTGCCTGAAACATTTTCTCTGTGGACTTCAAATTTAAATTAGGTCTTTTCTATTTTTTTCTTTGTTGATGTGTCTCTAAGATACATAAAACTTTTCTGAAAAATATTTTGTGGTGTTTATATGTTCATGGTCTTTCTGACCTTTGGCTGAAGCATAAACAGAACAGTTCCGCATTCTGCCCCATCAGCTAATTTTCTGAATTACAAGTAGCTTTTTATTGAGTTGTGACTCTTGAGGACTCAAGTACATTGTGATAAATGCTGAAAGTTGTTTCTCATCAGGGCATTAATGTGTGTGGTCACTGGTCTCCTTGGACATTATATCTTAATCCAAAGCAATTTACTTAAACTACTTTATTCATTCCTATTATTAATATAGCAAAATTACAAACAGGAAAAGGAAAACCCTTTAAGTCTGCTTTGCAGGAAGTAGAATTAAATTTGTTCACTTAGGATCTAGAATAATTGATTGACTCACATAAAGCCTTCCTAGACTAACTTTAACACTAAAGGAAAGCTGGTCAATTACAGTTTTTTCACATTTTTCAAAGTTGCCAGTTAAACGTTCTAGGGAGGAGTATGTGATAATGAATCATTACAATACCATGGCAAAGTAGATACAGAGGATACATTGTTATGCCCTGCACTAGATTAGAGATATCAGTCTAACATTCACCATTTCCACACTGGTGTTATTTCAGGAAAAAAGTCATTCTTCTCAAACAAGTACCAAAATTAATTTTAACATAATTTTCACTTCTCAAAAAATCATGAAAGAATTTTGTGGATTTTTTCAATGACTGAATCCTTCAAAGGGGTCTGCCTGGATCATTAATAATTAAGAACTTGTCAGAATAGCAGGCTGCTATTTTTCATGTAAATAATTTTTACTTTGTTCTCTTTGAAAAAAACCACTCACTTTAACTGTAAAAGCAACTTTGTATTTGAAGATTTAAACTGATTACATTTTAACAATTGAAAGTAAATAACTAAATGTGAAGCAAAACTTTTAATACCCGATGGAACAACACAATTACTGGGTTTTTTTTTACTCTCAATTTACTTTTAGATGGACTTTATATGATAAATTATTTCCATATCTTGAAAACTTTTAGTCAGAAATAGTGTTTCCACCCTGACCAGCTACTCTTTGCTCTAGGCAATTATTCCATGCCAGTGTGACTGGCACAAACTGAAATAATATTCATGTATTTTACTGAAGGGGTATGTATCTTCCAGAAAAGTTCAATAGCACTCTAAATTAGGGAAAAAAATCGTTTCATAGTATTTTGTTCCATTATGGCAAGATGATACAGGATTAGGTTTATACAGATTTCTGTATATGTGATGCCTGCAAAAGTTAGGATGAAAATTGATCTTCTCTCTTTATAATTCAGAATTCCGTACAAAAACTTGTTTCAGTTACAAGCTCTATAGTTGAACGTCCAAAAACCAGCAACATGGGAAAGAAGATGTATCTGATCTTGTATAAATACATAGATCAGAATTATTCTGATCAGAAATCTTATATAACACCAAAAAAATCCCATTTTTTGAGTTCAGTCCATAAGGAAAGTCCCAGGAAATCTCACAGGCAATTTTTTGGACTTGATGTGATGTCTCAGGATACAATTTTGCTGCTATAATTTTTCAATACTAGATAATAAAAGCTACTTTTTTTTTGCAAGCCACAATAGCTGCTTTCAATGCAATACCACAGAACTGACCTAATTATACAAATTAGCAAGAACACAGAAAATGTAGGTGTTTACTTGACTCTGGAGAGTGATAAACTAACAATTAAATTTTAATTATCTTGTGTCATGCTGTGTGTGATTCAAAATAATGCATATAGTGCACTAAATACCTTCCAAACTACTCTGTCAAGATTTGACCTTAACTTGTAATGAAACTCTGATCAATACGTGGCACTACAAGCAGATATGTACAACAGAATATTCATCCATATTCTACTAAAAGAACACTTGAATTTCTCAATAGTTTTTCTCAATGTGGAATCTTTACAACTAATGGGTTTATAAATTTACAGAGCTGAAATAAACGCTATTAAAATCACAATTTGAATGGCCATGATTTACGACATGGCCAGGAAATGCAAGTCAGAAGAGAAATATTAGATAAACAATTAAAGCAATTTTTTTGGTAACAAAGCTAAACTTAATAGTCAGCAACATAGTTTAATTTTCCATTACCTTGCTATTTACACCTGTCACTGAAGACCCTTTTATCTTTTTAGACAGGTAACAAAGGTACAAACTAACTTTTATATGCTTACACAATATTCATGACTTTTCAAAAATCTAGTCATAATTGCAGTGTTACCCTCAGTCATGAGGCTTCACCTCATGCAAGGTGAGAGGAAGCAAATTCTGTCACGCTGATGCAAAGCTAACTGAAATCAATAAAACTGTGCATTAATGATGATGAGCTTGATCTGGTTCTGTAATACCAGGCACTTGCTGTACATCACCATTTGCACTTTTCTAAAACATGTACAAATATCATGATTAGGAAAGTAACAAGAGAATTGTGTTCATTTTTTATCAAATTTCTTCATTTCCATCAAACCCGTAATTCTTTGTATACTTTTAGCAAGAAATAATTAAGATAGAATAGTTAGGCAGAGCAATTAAGGGAGGCAACACAAAAGTTTGTGTGATTACTTTCTCTATTTGATATGATCAAAACTCCTATGCAGCTACTCTTGTTTGTGAATGGAGCAAGTTAAGAAATTCAGAGCAGTTCAAGATGTTTGCAGCTAGGTTTTTTGGTCTCAGACTGGGTTTTGCCAACTGTCAGCTGCCTGTAGAAAATGTGTGTCATTCTTCCAATTTCTTTTGGTGTGAAAAAGAATAGGTTCCTTTGAAGTTGTAAGGAAGGCTATTTCCTCCATCATAAAAATTGAAAAAGAACATTCTTTTATTAGGAAAATATACCTTAGCATAGAATGCAAAGGACTTCCCCTAAAAGAAGTGGCTTAACCAAATAAAATGTAATGAAAAACACCTATTTGAACACACCCTTCTTTGATTTACCATGGTACAACACAGGCATATTCCTGATACATGTCGCTGAATGGAAATAAGCATTCTCCACGTTATATGGTTCCATTGGGGATTTTGTTTGTTTTTCTCTTCTTCACAGCAAATTACATTTTTTTACAGGTATCACCTAAGAAAAAGTTGGACAACATGGATTCCAAGTGCCCCAGTGTCTGCTGTCAAGACAAACTATATTTCATATGAACTAAAGATTTATGGCTAAAAATCACAATGCATCATAGTAGTCATAAATAAAGTGAGTTTTTCAGTGTTTTAGTTTAATCCCTTCTTAATTTCTAATCTTTCTCTTGATTTGAAGCAAAAAGAAAAAAATAAAGTCACAAAGAAATTTTGATTTCTACTTAGCCCTTCTAAATTAACTTTGTTCCAGGTGACTGAAATTTTTTTTCTTTCAGATGTTTCCCTCCTAAGAGCATACTCAGATGAACTGCCTTACCAACAACCATTTTGTTTATTCTAGGATTTGGAAAAGATTGAACAAATGAGCTTTAAAGTAATGTTTGCCATGCCTTGGGGAATATGTGAGTTTTCTGTTGAAGTAATGTATCTGCTTTAAATATATTTCCTTTATTTTCTTTGTTTTTGTCTGCAAAGCTTCTGGTTTCTGTAATTTCAAAGAATTGTTTGTGAATTCATCCATACTACTACTTCTCAAAGCTGGCAAAGATTTATTTAAACCCTAAACAATACTTTGCTAAATTAAAGGTATGAATTTTGAGAAGGATCTCTTTAAAGCACACTTCCAGGCAGAAATGTTTATTACTTTAGCTGATGGCACTGAAACTCAGAATTACAGATGAGATGAAAACTAACTACAGGCTGGTTTTGGAAGACAAAATACAAAAAGAACTTATTTTTATTCAAGGAAAATACAGATCATCTGAAAAGAAGTTGTGCAGTACATAAATACTAGGTGAACAGGGAACATATAAACTTCCTATGCTACTCAGTATGATTGCTGACAATTATTTTCTCAGCGTGAAACACCAGTAATGCTGACTCCTTTAAAACCAATGAAGCCTGCTGTTTTTCCATTTTTATATATCACTCAGTATAGTAATCCTCGTGTTTTGGAGGAACAAGCTAATATGAAATTAGAGAACTCTCTTAGGAAATTCTTCATTTTGGTATAGTAATAAGATTGTTCATGCTGCTTCACTGAACATATCTTTAATAGAAACTTAAAGACACTTTTTC
The DNA here is from genome assembly GCA_039654755.1 of Calcarius lapponicus. Taxonomy (NCBI): domain Eukaryota; kingdom Metazoa; phylum Chordata; class Aves; order Passeriformes; family Fringillidae; genus Calcarius; species Calcarius lapponicus. The sequence continues at coordinate 18,556,291 of CM077466.1, read as the reverse complement.
CCATCTCTTCTCACTATAAGTTTTTTTTCCTATGCATTCTGCAGTCATGCAATCTAATGACAGGTATTTAAATAGGGAGAGCATTTTTGAAGAATATCTCTTGTACAGACTAGAAATATGACAGCACTATTGTCAATTAAAGTTAAATTATTAAAGATACAGAGTGTAAACGTGACCTGGAAAACAACATGTTTTCTGAAAAAGACTTAGTAATAACAGATATGAAAGGGTCGGCAGGCATCTCGAAGAAAAATGGTGAGCATGATTCCTGTTCTTCCTTGGACAAAGATTCCAGGGAAAGATTCTATTTCCAAAATATTTTTATGTATTCTGGCTTGCAGCAATGCTGATTAGCCATATAAATTTTCCACTGGTTAGGCTGGACACCATAGCTCTAACAGCCAGGATTCTGATTTATTGAAGATGGGGCCTTGCAGGTAAGATAGTTGGTTTAGAAGTATCCTGTCTCCCACCTTTAAGGCAAGCGCTCTATGGAGAAGTTGTTTTCTCTGTCCTGTGTGCACAGTTCAGAAAGAGCAGAAAGGAATCCAGGGTTAGGCAAAATTGAAGACACTTTCTACTTATAACTTTCTCTGGGAATCACTGCAATTGGCTTCTTGCTCAGAGCTTTAATCCTGCACTTTGAGCATTTAACATTCCCTAAGCACTGCATTGTCAATGATTTCAGAGGTTATAGATTCTGTTTCATTTGGCCTTTATTGATTGGCACTGAAACACTTTATTGTTGATTGCAACATGAATTACAATGCTTAATTTATCCTAAGTATGGTCTTGTGAGCTAAGCAGGGAAATGTTACTTTCTCTTTTACAGATGGAGACTGAATTGGAGTACATATGAAGTCCACCTCTTCAAAAATATTTGGGGGAATTTATCCACCATGGATGTACTGAATTTCCCTGAATTTCCGCAGAGACTGTCATATCTTGAACCACAGGCAACTTGGCACCATGCAGCATTGAAGGTTTTTCTAGTTGATCAGAAATCACTAAATTGCAAGCCACATGGAATGGTACTGCAGTCTGCCAGGGTGTCCCCTGCATGGCAATTGACAGAGAAATAGTGAAAGTTTCTCCTCCAAATCATGCAGAGCTTGGCTTGGGAGGTAAATCCCATATATCATAGCCATTAAAGCTGTTCAGGGAATAGCACCTGTTCTGCTCTGCTCTGGCTTCACACATGGTAGAGACAAGTGCAGACTCAGAAAACCAAGATGGTACACAGATGGAGGCTTCTGACTGGCCATGAGCAGATGCCTTCCTCTCTCCAGTCAGTCTCTTAAATCTCCCTGATTCTTTTATTTTTAATGAATACTTAGCTGACAGTTTCTTATCACCCTGAAGGCTATGCTTCCCTTTGGTGGAACATTAACTGTGTATTATGTGGAACCCAGGCCTTCAACTCAGAAGGGAAAATTTCAGTAGAACATTTCCCTTTCCCTTCTTCCATATCTCTTCCTTCAGTTCTCAGCAATCAAAACAGTAACAAATGGATCTGATATTTTTTACCCCACAAAATTCAGGGAAGGGAGAAAGAGGAAGCAAAGGGAAGCAATAGCCTTATGTATCTTCTTCAAAAGTTTGTAACATTTGAGTTAGTACATGCCTTTTCAGAGATATTGAAATTTTTGTGCATATTTATAAAGATATCTAGTAGCCAAAATGAGTACAGAAAGATGTAATAAATAAATGCTGCTTATTCTGATCCAAAGGTCCAACCATGGCATTCTCACTAATTTTAGAATCATATAGTCTATGTAAAATATATGCTGAGGCGCATGTAATACGGGTTAGGAGGCTACAGAAAGTCTAGTTAATTCTTCATATTTTTAATGTCAGTGTTTCCAGAAAAGCCTGAGAGGCCATAGGTCTTGTGGGATTTTTTGACCTTTTAAATAGGCTAAGTTGTGTGAAGCATACAGTACAGATTAATGCTAGAAAATTATGAGAATCAAACTACTGGCTTAACTTAATGTAAGTGCTTTAGGATTCACTAAATAGTTTCTAAATTTAGCCAAACATCAGTTCCCAAAATCATATATTTCCTGTGTCTTTCAGTTTCAGATATTGAAACAGTTAGCATAGTGATTGCCCTCACCGCAGTGAGGAGAACTGAATTTTCAGTTTTTAATGTTTTAAAAACCACAGAATTACTTAATAAATTTGACTTGTTAAATTGAATATTATGTCACTAGGGAAAGAAATCATTATGGCAACAAAGTAACTTATCTGGAGAACTTCACATTTGCAAATAAAATTGATTATTTTAACTGGTATGATTTAAAAGAGAAGAAAAGAGTTTGTATGCAAAATAGATTAAATAGACCTTACTTGCTTCAAACAACATACTGACATCTTAAAATGTGTAATTTAGTTCCAAAAGTAATATGTTTCTAGTACTTTTTCCAACACGATATTATTTCTGTAGTGAAAGGAATTGTCAATTGTCATCGTTTATTGTGCCCCTTAAATATCTACCATGAATATAGTTATCTAAAAGAAGCTACATTAATTTCTGTCTTGCACTCAGCACTCCAAAGTACTGACTTCAAATGACATTTTCTTCAATTCCTTTCAGAGATGACAAACACTGTCACTATTAGATGAAGCCTTAGTATGTTGCCTAAGAGTAAGTCTTAGGGCCACAGGTCATTCAGCAATCCTGCTGTTGCAAATGATGATATCTCTTGTATTAGTTGAATTCCTTGCTTGTCAGAAATTATTCTTGTCACTCGGCTAAGATGCAGTTGGAATGAAAGTGATAGTGGAACATATGGTCTATGCTCTAGCATGGCAGACACATACTCACTCTCTCAGAGTCGATTAATCAGCTCTTGATGCAGTGCCCTTAACTTGCTAACCTCACTTCTGCATCTTGCACTAGAAAAATCATTCAACCATAGTCTTTAAAGAAAGTTGTACATTTTATTGTGCGTTTCATGGAAGCACGCTGTCCTACAGTTTCTAATTTTAGTTTCTTTTCAGGAGATAACCATCATTTGGTGACCACAAGAATATAATACTAGAACTAAAGTTATATTAGAGGTGGATATTTGGTAATAATTGATTTTGTATAATGAACTTTCCTAAAAACAATTTTGCTATATATATTCTATAAAAGGGAGAGGAACCAAGAATATGCAGGAGATATTTTCCTTCAATCTTGTTATTTATCTTTGTAGTTCTATGATAGTATAATTTATTAAAGATCTTAGAAGGGCATATCAGCAGATAGCACCCTTACTTGGACACACAGCCTGTGTCCAAATATATACCTGCAGGCATAATAAATATATATGTACTGCAAATGTATTAAAATAAATATATATTTTAAGAAAATATTTTTATTTAATTGCCTAAAAAGTAAATTCTGAGTCTTTCCTGATAAATAATCAGGAAAAAAAAACCCTTAGAGTTAACAATGAGATTTACTCTGCCCATAGCAAACAGAATAAAAATATGCTGTCTAATCTGTACAATAATAAATTATGCCCAACCTTTTACAGCTACATTAAAAATGTAATGAAATTAAAGTGAATCCTGTGGAAGGATACAAATTCTGAAAACCACAATATAGTCATGTCAACCTACAGATTTCTGTAGATTCATTACCTCACAAAACGACACTAGCTAACAACAGTCACCTTACAAACTCAGTCTGCTTCAACAAATGTGCAAAATCATTTATTCTCAGTCAATGGTTCTTATTGAGATTTTATAGTGTATTTAGCCATTGGGTTTGATTTGGCACAGTGCTGGAGTGTGTAATAATTCTACAAGGAAAGATTGTAATAGAAGCAAACCAAGTGCTCATATTTGCCTTAATTTTGGGTAGACAGTCAACCAATAAATATGTTGACACCTGTATAATTCACTGGCATGTAGAATTTTATTCTTGTTTTTTAATGAATTATTTCCTTCAATAAGGAGTCACAAGCTTTTCTGATGTGTTTGAGGAGATATTTTGTTTTCATTTTACAGAAAAGCAAGTAGGTGCATTTTTATGTCTTCATAGCTGAAGATAACCATACCCATAATTCCTTTTAAGACTGCACTTGTGTAAAAACAGTAATTTAGAATTGGATATGGAAAAACATAACAGCACTACATCTACACTCCTTACAGAATCCTCTTACAGTATTTTATGCTATTCTGCAGAAGATGCTTGTAGTAAATTTGAGGACTATCCTGAGTATTACTTTATTAATTTCCAAATAATTTTCCAGAATATAAGCTCAACCTAGAAACATAATTTTATTTATGGAGTTGTCATTGTTATAATAATTGTCATTGATAATAACAACACAACAATAACAACAGCAACAACATATTGTGGTATAGCGCCTATTTCACATTTTAATTATCATTAGTCGTCAGAGAGCATAGTTTGATAAAAAAATAAAACCTACCATAGATAGGGTTGAAGAAAAAAATTGGAGTTTCAGGTTGTGACCTTGGAAATCCCTGCTAAATTGTCTGTGGTTTAGACAAAGCTGTTGACACACCATAAGGTTTAGCCAGAGCTAGTAAAAGGTTGCACTAAAGGCTGCTGTGCTCAATCATAGAATGGTTTTGGCCATTAAAGATCATCCAGTTCTATCCCCAATGTCTGGGGCAGGGACACGTTCCACAGACCCTGTTGCTCAAAGCCCCATCCAGCCTGGCCTTGAACACTATCAGGGCTGGGGGATCCACAACTTCTCTGGGCAAAATGTTTCAGTTTCATTTCAAAGAAACCACAAGCTTGAGTTGCCCTCAGCCATCCTCACAGAAACTTTTTTTTTCCTAATATCTAATTGAAGTCTACATTTTTTTCAGTGTTAAGAGATTCCTCGTTGTCCTATCACTGTACTGACAGGCTCACTGAGTAAAAATAAATAGAAGTAAAAAGCGAACTAATAAACTGATAGGGTAAATCAGTAATAAAGATTCAGGTGTGGTAAAATGGAAAGGACACGGTACATAAGACAGGAGCAATGCATACTGCAGGTCAGGGAGTACACCTAGTCATTTTTTACTGGAGGTCCTGGGAAGGACTCAACACCACGGGCATCTTTTGTTTTGATTGTCCAAAAAGTGAATATTCTATAGCATTTTCCTTGCACGCATGTAATATTTCCCTGAATTCCTGTTAGTGGTGCAGGAGTCCATAAGTGCAGATCAGATGGCTGGATTCTTCTTATAATGCACGATATAAAGTTATGGTTAATGAATGCCTGAAAGCCAGAGCTAGGGGAGAAGGAGGGATTGGCCAGTTCCTGGATTTATGCATAGCTGGGAGATGCCTAAATGATGCAGCAGGATATACTGATATAACATTAATCTCACAGAAATATATTTAACTTTTATGAAGTAGGTAACAGGCTCTGGCATAGTGACACCAAGATGCTCCTTCTTTCTGGATGGAAACCTGCTATTGAGAGGCAACAGTTCCCCAGCACTTCCACCCCAGTGCTCCTGACTCAAGAATAACAGGATTAGCTCTTATGGTTTATTGACCTGTTTCAGCAACAAAAACTAAGCACAAGGTTGACTAACCTATGACAACCCTGGCCACAAAAATTGGATTATCTGGGTGTTGTTCTTCACACTCTTGCATCTTTCGTTCTCAGAGCCAGTGTTCTCCCAGATAAACAACCTATCTCTAATTACTTGTCCCTACTGGTCCTGGATTTATGATATCCATATCCACACAGAGCATTATGATATAGTATCAGCCACATATGGTATTCATGTTATGGATACATAACGCTGCTGGTCTTAAAATGCTATGCTCCCTTCAAGGTTCTCAATGCTACCCTCCAACAGCCCATGGAATTCAACTGTATCTCATGTAATTCCTTTACAGCCTTTGAGATCCACCCACCTTTCCTTGAGTTATCTGTAACTTTTGTCAGCAATTTCTCATGTCATATCTAGCAATTTTCCACAGTTAGCTTAACCTCAAGCCAGCGTATAGTTAATGGCCCACTCATTTGCCTGTGGCTCTAACATTAACTCCAGAGGTCAGGAAGGTACCTTTGCCAGTGAAGAATCACTATCAAAATCTTTTCTCAAATGCAGTGCAATACCCAGCCTTTTTCCTTAAATGGTGTAACAGGGAAAGTGGCTGCAAGACCCCAGCAGCACAGTGATTGTGCTATAGCGTCTCAGCGCACAGAAGTTTTGCATGAAGACACTTAACCATACAATATTTACCCTCCCCAGTCATGCTTTCACTACAAAACTATGTGGTTTTGCTGTTTTGCTATTTTGCTGCCCTCAGTCTTTTCTGTTGAGTCCCTTTTTATACTTAAATTTTGGTACTTCAATTTTCATTGGCCCAATTACTGGAGCCCAAGTCTCACTAATGGGTAAATGAGCTAAAACTGGAGGCTTTTTTCTCTTTCTTCAGTGCAAAATATAATTTGCAAATCTCAATGGGCCTGCTGTGAACAAAGCAACTTGTCACTTAGTTTTTTTCAGGTAATGTTATGGATGAGTAATGCATGGATATAAATACATTTAGAAAGAATGAGATAGTAGATAGAATATTTTAGCTACAGAAAGATATTTTGCAGCAAGACCATGCTATAGTTCTCATTATTGTGTGGTTATACAGTTAAAAGCTGAAGCACAGAAAGGGCTTACTCTGGATTAAAGATCAAGAGGCAAGTGTTGCTGAAGATATTCAGAGTACTTAGAGAAATTTAGACAGTTTCTAATTCAATCTTTTTTCCTTCTTCCTCTTAAATATTTCCCTATAAGAGCCTCATCTGACAGTAATTAGGCTACTCAGGTAAATTAATCTCAGAAAATTCAGTAGCATAATCCAGACGACCATAGAAGTTGACATAAACTTAATCATCTCCATTGTCAAGTTGCTCTAGCATGACACACAATGAACTGTAAACACCATACACTGAGTTATGATTTGCTTCATGATTTAGACATATTAATATGCAAATCATGTGTATGAACAGCACTTTATCTTTTTAATATTACTCTGTATAAGGGAAGTTTAGATTGAAGTAATCACTTGCATACCTTTTTGAAGAAAATTGCTACTATTGATGCATTACAGAAAATTTTAAAAAGCAGTCTCTGACATACTTCTCTTGTGCTTCTTTCCCCTTTTTCTTTATTTCTAAGCCAGTTAATATTTTTTTACTATACTATTTATACTGTTCTGAGGTTCCAGGTTTTTTACTACTCTTTTCCTCTTACAAGATCTCAATTATGATGAAATAAATAAGTTTATCTTAAAATTAAATTCAATATTGACATGAATGAAATAATGCATCAATGAATTGAATCCAGCATACTAGGGAGAAGGGATTAGACAATATTCCTTAAATAACCGTTTCCTGCATCACCTCTGCTACTCCATTTTTGGTTTTATTTTGACTATATTTGTATGCAGTTTATGACATAGAATAAAAAATCTCTAAATTTACAGAATGTATCACAAGATGAGACTACTCGTCTGGAAGATAAAAGGTGAATGTTGGTCTAGAGAAGTTAGAGCTGATTGCATTAACTCACCAGCACTGCAAGGAAAAACAATTGCAGGTACAAAGAATAATTGCAGTGCATGCAGATGACCTTATATTTTTTTTAATGGAAATCTGATAATTTCTACAGAACATTATTACACAAATTCCCTGATACATCATACAAAAAAAATGGCATCCAATTAAAAAAATACAAACTGTGCACATGCTTACAGAGACAACATCAAAATTGTAATAGACTATTAGGAAATAATAATTCAGACCTTAGTAGCAAAGACCATTTTAGAAATTTTACCCTGATGCCAATAAAAAACATTAACTACAATTAATGTTTCTTATTATTTTTTATTGTGACTTGTATATATGATGATTGTATCAAACCTGAGTGCAGTACTCACTTTGTTTAAAAGAAGACTATTTCATAGTTCATGATCATGTTTAGGCTTCTGAATTGAAGATATCTCTGTCACTTTTAAAATTATAAATTTATTTGAATCAATTTATTATTCTTCAATAATCACTTTCATAAATTTCATTGAGCAGGACAGAAGTCAGAACTGGCATACAGAGAATAAAGACACAAATACTGTTTCACCTTAGTGATCTATTTTGCTCAGATTGAGGAACAACCTGTGGTTCAACAAAGCTGCTTTAAAGATTGGCCTAAGAACAAACAGCTACTAAACTAATTAGAAAGGGTCAAAACCAGATGTTTTGGTTTTATTCAAATGAAGAAAGAAAACTTTAAAAGTCAGTCCCACTAAACTCACACATTTCAGATGATGCAAAAGAGATGCATACTCAAGACTGAGAACCTCAGACTGTCACAGATCATGCTCACATGAGAAACCAAATAATACACTGAAGTGTAAATGCCTTTTGTATGGTTTGACTACACAAAGACTCCGCCTAAAACCCCACTGGAAACCTGTGACATGGACTTCCTGTGATGCAAAAACTTCCTCCCCCAGCTGTGCTGCAAACAAAGGCAACTTTGGAAACATTTCCCCCACCAGGTTTATGGCTTAGCACGATGTCCTGCAGCATGGAGTATCCCTTTGGTCAGTTTGGTCCATCTGTCCTGCCTGTGTCCCCTGCAGCCTCTTGCCCACACCGGGGGTTACTCACTGAGGGGGCAGTATGAGAAACAGAAAAGGCTTTGACACTGTGTAAGCACTGCTCACCAGCAACTGAAACACTGAGTTACCAATATGGATTTGGTCACAAATTTAGACCACAGAACCATACAGACTGTTACGGAGAAAAATAACATCCCAGCCATTTCTAGTACACCAGGATATCCTCTTATATGGATATAGCAGAACTTACTGCTACTTTTGTGTGCCAGAGTGCCCATTGGTGAGATAAAAAAACAAAACATAAATACTATGTTTTGAACTGTTAATTACTGATAATTGCAGTAACTGTGGTAGTCATATGTCAATATTTTTAAAATAAAAATCCTAAAATTATTATAAACATTGCACTGTTATCTTTTAGCACTCAACAATCTGTAACAGTATTGTAAACACTATAAGAAACCCTAATCTGGTTATATTAGGCCAGTACTTAGCTTCTAGTTAGCTGCAAATAGCTCCTACAAGCTGAAGTTTCTTTTAAAACATTCTGTAGCAGACTCAGGAGTGCAACACCTGTTTAACACAAACAGAAGCATACTGAAAGCGTGACCCACCGGGGTGAGCAGCCTTCCTCAAACCTCCCACCACATCCATGTCTATCTACAAACACATACCTGTGACAGTGCATATACATATATATATATACATATACATGTATATATATGTACATATACATTCACCTGTAGCTATTTTAAACCCTGCCCTGATTCATTCATCCTGCTGTATTTTTTTCCTGCTTTCTAAAAACATTTTCATCTCTCAATTCCTCTGTCTGTTAAAACACATGAAGATCCAAGCTTAAATCTGGTACATTTTTGTGTAAGATTATATCTTAAACAAAAAAGACACTTTTCTATTGGAAATATTACCATGTGGAATTACACTTAGCAAACATCCAAAATCGGCATGAACTTTAATATTGTTTAACATCTTTTTATTTTATTTTATCTTTTTTTGAAGAGTTTCTGTAAATTCAACAAAGGAAGAATGTAAATTGAATATCTTGCATACTATTATGAAATTGTTAATGTTGATCTATCTGTTCAAACTAGGGCTATCAAAAAAAAACCTTATCAAACTTTAATATTTCAAAATATAATTGTCACTTTGGAGTAACTGCAGTTTTATAATGTGCTGCTATAGAATGAATTTGTTCCCTTTAGGTACAATATACCCAAGAGTATTTTTCAGTGCAATAACTGAAGAACATCCCTTCTATTTTGGTATAAAGAAAAGTGGGAATATTGAATCACTAGCTAATGAAAAATTACAGAACCATGCCAGCCATATAATGTATCAGTAGCTAGAAAGCTATGCAGCAAATTGTGCCAACGGTAGCTTTATAGAAGAAAATTAAGTTCACAGAATCCATTTGAGGACTTTTAGAGTTGCTAATATTGATTGTTATGCTTTAGATTGTCTCCAAGGTCCTGATTTTTCCTCCAGTGTAAACCAGGAGAACACAAATTTAGTTACTGTGAATTACATCTGAGTGCTAGGGCAAGATATTCAAGTGCAGAATATCCGAAGTATTGCTGTCAGAGTATTTGCTTTCTACTATGAATAATTTTTTTTCCTTTACCATCCTTATCTGCCTAATTTCAAATAAAAAAATCAGACAAACAAAAAAGTGTTCATGGTTCTGTCAAGAAAAAAAGCAAACAAAAATGACTGAATGGCTGTGTCACAAAAAATGTGTACAGTGTAGAATGCACTCTTTGCTTCTCTGCACTCTGCAGTGAACATATTCAAAGTTCAAATTACGTGGTTACAGTGGTGGTGGTGAGTGCTGGTGTTAGCTTGTGGAACTCTGCACCTAGAGTACACAAGGACAATTCAATATCAGGAAAAGCAATCCATCAAAAGGTAGCATTACCCACACTGTGGTTTTTTGACATGAATGAACTCAGCTATAAGGACCAGATATTATTGTATAATCCACCTTCTTCAGCCTTCTGTGTTTAGTTTATAGAGCTCATCTGGTAATTCAAAGGAATAAGTATGGATGAAAGGAATCTGCTTTTCCTTAATTACATAGCTTTTCTGTTACTTTTCAAAATGTGTGGATAGTAAGTGCTTAGGTTTCAGGATAGTATTTCTTAATACTAATTGTTACAATGCCACTGTACAGCATTGTACTGTGGTTGTGAAAATTTATTACATAATTTGCATATATAATTCAAAATATAATTCACCAGCTGTAAAAATTTATTATATAAACACACACACACACATATATATGGATATATATTCTTAAGCAATAGAGCATCACAAGACACCAGAAACTTAGTGAAAGGTAAAAGCAAGGATTTTGATGGTAGTGAATATCTGTATGCAAAATTAGGTAAAAGAGCTGCTAAAAAAACACCTTCTATCATCTAGATCCTCCTGTTTGTTCTTAGGGAGTTTAATTCTTCCATGTAGAAAAAAAGGATCCTGCAATGAATTTATCCAATAGCTCAGTGAGTTTCCTTTGGTGGACCCTCTAATACCAGCTTCCTTTATGGAAGCTGAATGTAATTTACTGGTTCATCTTCATGCTTTGAAATCCAAGTTTTACCTGGGAAAGAGTTAATTTTCTTCCTAGTAGCTGGTACAGTGCTGTGTTTTTTGGGTTTAGTATGAGAATAAGTTTGTTAACACACTGATGTTGCTGGGCAGTGCTTACTTAAGCCAAGGACGTCCCAGTTTCCCATGCTCTGCCAGCAAGGAGGTGCACAAGAAGCCAGGAGGGTGCATGGCCAGGACAGCTGACCCAAAGTGGCCAAAGGGATGTTCCAGCCCATACCATGTCACACTCAGTATAGAAACTGGGGAAGAGGTTGGCCACCAATACCTGCTCAGGGATAGGCATCAGTCAGTATGTGCTGAGCAACTGAAGAGTGTATCACTTTTTTTCTCTTGTGTTTTTATTCCTCTTTCTCCTCTCCATTATCATTACAAATAGTAGCAGTAGTATATTATTGTTATGCTTTGCTGTAATTATTATTAAACTGTTCCATCTCAACCCACAAAGTTTACCTTTTCATCCTGATTCTCCTCCCTTCAGGGGAGGAAAGTGGGCAGTGAGGGACGGGCTGCATGGTGCTTAGTGCCCAGCTGGGGTTAAACCACAACACGACTGTATCAGTTTTTTGTACTTCTTAAGAGACCATCTTGCCCCCAGCATTTTGCCACTTGCTGGAAGTTGATACTAGCATTGTATATTGGTTTCACCCACGCTCCTCAGTGAATTAGAAGTCATTCATAGCCTGCAAAGGTTGTTGTTACCACAAGACCTACAACTGTGATATTTAGGAAAAGCCTACGTTGTTGAAAATTGTCACTATGGTCTTTCTAAAGACATACGTGTTCCCTCAGAGAGATCTTTCAGAATTCTGTTTCTCTAGAAGATAATTTCTTGTATAAAAGGTGTTAAAATATGGTAAGCAAAGTGTTATATGTGCATTTACTAAATTGCTGAATATTGAAATTTTATGACGCATCATTTTATGATTATTTTTTCCACCTATTATTCTGAGTTGTTCTTCTGAAGAAGGTTTAATGGGTTTCTCTTTTCTCTTTTTTTTTTTTTTTTTGTTTTCTACCTAGTTCATGGCTCAGAAATTTAGTCTGACATTTAGGCTAACCAGGAAATGGGAGCTTTAGGTATTGAACCAAATCACAGGATAGAAATTCCATATATATGCCTTTCTTTATTTCTTTTGTCATGCCTTTTAGTTAGGTAACTAGCTAGAGGCTTTTTGAATAGAGTATACAGGTTCTTTGAACCAGCAGATACCATTAAAATGTGCTAAGCACAGATGGCTCAGTGATCTTTAGTTACCTATAACCCTGTAAAATATTGGTAAACCCCAACTGGCTACATGAGTCATAAAAACATCTGTTGTTCAAATAGGTGGACCCAGCTGGAAGTCTATGTTTTTAAAAATGTATCTTGCCTTCTATGAAGCAGCGCAGTCAAAAGAAGTCACTTACTGAGGGGCAAGTCAAACTCCTCTACATCCATTTAGCAGTACAGACCTCTCTGGGTGGACTGACACCCTGAACAGCTTCACTCTCATACTTTTATGACTTACCAAGCCAGGCATGGGTTTCCAGCAGCTTACATAGTTATAGGTAACTCCTGCTCACTGAACCAGTTTATTCCATCTGCACTTAAAAGATTTCAGATTATGAAGACCAATCCTTGTCAGACTCATTTAACCAACAGGGAATCATAGTACCATTTACAGAGGTGCCAGGCAGGACTTGCACTTCTAAGGCCAATTCTATAGCAGTGCAGCAACCAAGTGCCACTCGTTGTTATTATGCCTAATAGAAGGAATAATCTTCTGTTATTGAAGTTCAGCTCATGATTTCAAGAAAAATAGTGTTATCCTGCCATTCCTAGAAAATTCAAGTGGAGTGCACAAAATAAAAATTAGTACCTAAAGAAAATATCCACAACATAGTAAAAGACAAGAAAAAAGTTATATTTGTGTGTGTACCTTAATTTTTTCCTCTGCATATTTGTATCAAAAGAATCCCCAGCAAGGATTTTCCTGTATAGAAGTTGAATCATGATAAATTCTCTGCTGCATCCCTCCAGTTGTATGCCATAGCACATGTCAGGAGCATACAGGAGAAAATAACCCTGTTACTTCAGGGTCAGCAAATCATCATCTATATTCAGGGAGGCAAGGAATAATAAGGAATTCAAAGAAAAAAAATATTTTCTGGTATCTACATTTTCTCTCAAGCTAGGCCCTATCTGACCTTCAGCTGAAATATTATCCCCAAACATATAGCAGCAAAAAGAAATCTTAGAAATGTATGCTTACAGGAGTTGACATTTCCTGAACAACTTTCACTGAACTTTTTTTTGCAATCATAATTCAATTTATTTATTTTAAACATTTCTGTTTGTTTTAAAAAAAATGTGTTTGTTATCTATCAATCTTTGTAATTACTTATAAATTTTTCTGAATTTTCCCCTGCTGCAAATGCCCATTCCTGTGGCTTTCTGGTGCATAGAACACCACCATCTATTTCACATAAATGGAATGACAGAATGATGTACTGAATCAGCATGCAAGTATGTCATGAAGCAATTATGTTTGATGCTGCAGATGTGTTCAAATTAACTTTTTCCCCTGACTTCAGAAAATCTGCATCAGAGATTTAAGGTGGCATTTCTTATATCATTAAAAATAAATTACTTGCAAAACGGGGCAGAGATTGATCCCTCTCTAATAGTTTAGAGCAGTGAAAGGGAAATCAAGGCTACTTCCCACAGTTAACAATTCATTATGCCCTGGTTTTGGCCCTGGACTGCATTTCATAAGCAGAAGTGTTTTAAAGTAATACATGCCACTCCCTGAAGGGTTTACTATTTCAAGAATGAGATTTTTCCTCCTCCTAGATGTCTGTAATGATTACTTTGAAAAGCTTGAGCCATGTACAATAAGGCATCATGTGCTGAAGCGGTCATCTTAAACCAGAAAGTTAACTAACAAGTACCAGCAAAAAACTGATGCCATATTTTATTTTTTTTAAATACTAGCACTAAAACCTGTGCTAAAGAAGAGAAGAAACTTGACTCTTAAAGAGCTTGACTCTTAGAAGACATCAATATACTCTCTGAAAACCCTTTAACAGGACCAGTAGTCTTGTTAAATCTGCAATTATTTACTTTTCTGTAACATGAATCTGAGTAACTTTAGCTCATCAGTATATTTTCATTCAAAAAGAAAATGTGTTGTGAAGACTTTTTGCAGAGTTTGCTCAAGCATAGTTTGCTCAAATCAATATATATAAGGTCATAAGCAGAGTCACCCCAAGCCAAATAACCTATCTTCAAACATGTATAGAAATAATAACTCCCATTTGAGTTTGGAATTTATTCCTTTTGACGTGTACTGATCACAAAGCACCTAATCTTACTTATAATGAAATCAATAAGAAATCTCCTTCTGCATTCACTGCAATCAGAAGTGCTACATTTTCTTTGCACAATTATTTTTTTAAAGTTTGAATTGGCTGTTAGGTCACTTGATTTTAGTGCCTAAAGCAAAAGCATTTATAAGTGACTGGAGATTAATTTTTCAAGGAAGATCCTTAAGGAAGGATAATTCCAATATTTTTAATTCACTGCTTACCTGAAAGTAAGTACCCTATATTAGCTTCCTGAAGGATATATACGTGCATGCCATCAAAGACAAGCTGTCAAAACAAGATCAAGTGCTGCTTAGGTTCACTTAAAAGTCAACTTTCATTTGAAAGTGATGTACTTCTTGAAGGTGAAGTGTGTGGAATCACATACATCCCTGTTGCAGTTCTGATTTTGCTTGTTAGTAAATGCCATGAATATTCTGATAATTAGCAAAGGTAAGCTAGACTTCACAAGTTCAAAATACATCTTAAAAGAAGCCCTGGGGATTGTATATTCTTCAAGGGTTAATTAGGTATGGTCAAATACAAAGCAGACAAACAAACAAGTGCGTAGAACAAATCATTAATTATCTTGTGAGAATATTATCAGGGCTCTGGGTCAAAATACATCATTATGTACATATTGTTTTCATCTTTGAAAAAATTACATTAAATGTATTTTCTATATTCAAATAAAACTTGGATGTCCAGAAAATTAAAAATGTTACTAGGAAAAAAGTCAAGAAGAGATTCAGATACACAAACATACTTAAAAGATAATTTTGTTTGTCAAACACACTTGTTTGAAAAAGCGTATTCAATGGATAATCCCAATGAAATATATGGAACTTCTACATTCGATGAACATAAATTCTTGTTTATCAGAATGTTTTGTATTGGAAACATATTTTTAAGTGAGAAATGTGTATTCCTTTATGTACTAACAGACTTTGTTCTAGGGAGCATTTATTATGGATATAACCAATTGTCTGGATAATGCACGAGTTTTGTCCCCTTGTTCTTTCTTTTCTAATAGACATTTCTTGCCTGTGATTAGGCCATGATTACTTGTAGATAAAGCTGTCAGCAAATTATGTATCTCCTTTGATATATAAACATTGCTTACTTTCCATAATGTGGCTTTTATATAATCACTGGGGATTAGTGATTATATAGTCACTAACCAGTAGTACTGGTTCCAATACAGACAAAATGAGTTTTATTCTTGACATCCAATGGGCAGGATTTTACCATTTATGCTTTTTTTTTTCTGCATTATTTTAGCAATACATAACTGCACCTGTTTTTGGTGGGATGCATGAGATTTCTTCTTTAAAGATTTTAAAGTCTCAGATACTTATTCTCAAAATTCTGCACCTAATTTTCAGGTATTCAACTCAGATTTTTGTGAACAAATGCATGATTTCACAGATATCTGTTACTTGCAAAGATGTTTATAATGAATGAGCTATTTAGTTATTAAGGAATGAAAGCAAATGAAATAGTGCATTTGTCACAATTTTGCACAGTGTGTAGTTTTCAAACTATTTAATCTGAACTGATGTTCTCCTTCAGGTGTTTAAGCCTGATATCCATTCTGCCTGCACAGACATAATCAAATTCCTAAGCCTTAGTTAAATAGGGATCTGTTTCATTAGTCTTTTTTCTGTCCTCCTCCTACAGATTGCATCATTTTACAATATTACTATATTCCACTTCTTTCTTGTTAAGGAAATTTAAGGATTGTCTAGGCTTGGTGGCCGAAGCATCATTTTATGGCAGGATTTTTTCTTTATTTTTCTTTTAAGATATTAAGACCTTATCTGTGTTTACCTGTGGCACAAGAACTAATTATTAATGCTTCTAAAAACTGTGCTCCAATATGAGCATCAACCTCCTGAAGCTTTACTTTCCCTTAAAAAAGGGATACATCAGGCATTTGCTTAATGTGTGACTTAAAACCCAGCACCATCCATATCAGAGAAAACCAATTATGAAATGGTATGATTGCCTTTCCTTTTCAGCACCTCATGTATAATCATGCTCATAAGTGTGACACCAAGTGAGTCAAAGTGATAACTGAGGATTTAACCATGTGGATGATGTTACTGGAGGTAGTAGATCCTAATTCTGGGACTTAGTTTTAAAAACCCTCATCCTGCAGCAGGTTGAATAAATTTAACTTGGTTACTTAACTACTCATGACGAATGAGAAGAGAGACAAACTTCATTTTTAGAAAACAATAGTGTGACAATAACATCATCTGTGAAAACACCCCAAATGCAGTTCATGCTTGTCTGGCACTTTTACTATAACAGCAGAATCTCTGTCTCATTAAAAACTGCAGTTTCATTTATTTAAAACTCTAAATAAAAAGGTTATCTGTGCTCAATTCATATGCTCCTGAAAAAAAAAAATCTGTTTACTCTGTATCCTTCATTTAACTTGAAGTTAAGACTGTGAAAAATTGGTCTGCAGTTCCCTTTTTTCAGCTGCAGGGACAAAGCATACTGGAAACCTGCATTTTAGACTTTTACAGGGTTTTTTTTTTTGTTTGTTTGTTTGTTTGTTTGTTTGTTTTAATTTTCAGTTGGTTTTCCTTCTGGATTATACAGAAAGCACTCATCTGTGACTTGCCCCTTCACCATCCCAAGAACCTTTTCTCTGAAGAAGCAGCAAACTGATTTCCAAAATATAACCAAATTTCACAACAATAAAAAATCCCCTTGAGGGATATTTTTTAGCAGAATTGCACTGCAATATTTTTAGCAGAAGAAAGACAATGCATTGGGCAAATGCGTTGTTGGGAAAAAAAAAAAAAGTGGATAAAGATAGAAAAGGAAATGAGCCTCATGGAAAAAGAAAATTATGGTCAGAGGTGATAAAGAGCCAGTCACAACATCTCAGTTCTCAAGCTGATGAGGCAAAGGCAGAGTAATATAAATGCTGCAGTTAAAGTCAAAGGCAGTCGAGTATATGGTGTAATGTACTCACCTCCCATTGCATCCCTCACCATCTGCTATGGCTGACACAGTAATATATCAAAGAATGAAGTGTGAAGTGCAAGGTCAAGAGCCAAGATATTTCTTTCACTGAGGAACTCCAGATAGAACATCTTTATTTATCAGTCAGAGCTACCTTACAGCACCTCTACTGCTCTAATTGGTGCTGAATGATCTTCTGTGTTTATAACATTAAGATTGTGATGCTATCTAGCCTGGCAAGGACATGCAAAAGGTATAGTATCTTACAAGCTGAATTAATATCAGAAGGCAAGGTCTAGCTCAAGGAAAGAAGTTAGGTGATACCCTAGCATGATTTAATCTTCAACCTGGGAGATGAAATGGCTAAGCAGGTAGAAAATTACACCAGTTATGAGATTGATTATAAGGAAGTGAATGTGTTAATGATTTCCTTTATAAAATTGCCTTTTCAAATGGTGACAATTGCAACAAACGTAGAAACTCACTTCCTTGGGTGTCATACTTGCAGATAGAATTAATGAGTGACTCAATACCTCCGTATTAACATAATAGGCTAGTTAGGCTAATTCACTGGAAAAGTAGAAATAGCAAATATTTTAACATAGCATAGTTATTGGTGAGGATATTTTACTAAGTGAAAGGAATGAAGTTAAATCCCAGGTAAAAGTTATTACTCATCTAATCCATTTGTCTAGAGGTAGCCATCTCAATCCAAAGGAATATAAATTATTAATAAATAAATAGGGATCTGCCATCACAAAATCATGTGATGTGATCATCACCAGCGCAGAATTTAATTTTCATGTCTCTCACTAAATATTTAAAATAATTTCCACCATGCTTTTTGGAAGACAATTGACCACAGCTAGGCAAACAAGTGAGCATAGAAGTAGAATACTCCATAAGCTCAAAGTAAATTAATATTCATTTATTCACATTCATTCTTTCAGTCCTCTGAAAATAAGGTCTATTTGAAACGAAAACTATTTTACCAAACTGCACAAAGTAGTACACACATGAGATATGAATACATCAGGGAAGATTTCCATGTCAAAATATGCTCATTTCCCATCTCCCTGTAGTCACTGGTTCTGAATGCAGTGTGTTATTGGTTGTTTATACCACAGATGGTACCTTTAGGCCCCAGTGAGGCTATAATCCTACCTCCACAGATAGTTCTTGCTGCCAAAGGTTTACAATCAAAATAAACAAGATTACTACAAACACTGCAAAGATGAGTCAAGACTGTTACTTCTGGGCAAATTATGTCCCATTTGGGAATGAGACCTGAATGCCTTGGTATAGGGATTTTGCATATGGGATTGTCTATTCATATCTACAGTGGAAGGACAGAACAGGACTATGTATACCCTGGTGCTCTTTTCAAATATCTCCAATTCTTAAAGCTGCTAAATATCTACAGGTTGATATTATTATATTTATGTTCTGTGTCAAATGGCACAATACAAATTTTTCCCTGTATTTCCATCTTTTTTTTTTAACTGCATGAAAATATTACAAGTCCAGACACATAGCATCATCATTTTTTCTAATGAATTGAACAAGTCATTGGATTACTCAGGTATGATGGGCTTTGTGAAGTCGAAATTTACTGCATAAAAAGAATTTCCCCCTTATTGCAATATGAAGGGGATATAACCTGATCTGAAACAGAAGTCTAAAATTATAAGGGATCTGGGTCAATCTTGAGTTATATCCCAAAGGATAATGCTGTGACCTATGGAAAATCCATTTGTCAACTAAGCTGGAGGACGTGCTATGGGATTTCATGTGAAATGTGTTAAAAATTCTTCCCCAAAGACAGAAACAAATGTGGTTATGGTAGCCAAAACCTTTACTACTGATGCTTTTCATAATGAAAGAGAATTGTGACAATCTAGCAAATTAAGGTGATCATTTCTCATCCCACAAAAAAACCAAGCAGATGTGGTTTCTCTTGCCAAAAATCTAATTACAATTTGCAATTGTCCTATTCCTGCATTATGTGTTTCTCATAAGAACAATAACTGATGTAATATTAAACTGTGAAACAAACAAAACACAGATCAGGTTCCAATAAAATTGCAAGTGCATCACATGCATGAAATAACACTGTAAAAAAAGTGCCTAATTTTATCAAGTAACCTCAAAAATCACTCAGCTGCAGAAGCTTGGAAAGGGGATCATTGCAGTATGCTATTTTTTCCCTCTCTATTCCTATCTGAGGCAGCTGCTGACCCGTGTTACTTTTTGTAGTTTTCCAATGGCTTTTGCATAGGTCCAAGCTGCTTAGAGAATAAAAATCAGTGGCACTGAACATTATGCTATTTTGTGTGCTTATCACCAGAAAAGGTATGAACCTGTGGTCAATGTAATTTTCCTCTACTATAGGTATTAGCTGAAATGACACAAGTCCAATATGAATGTTCAGTCTGACCAGCTATGAAAACAGTAATTGTATCACCAGAGAATATACAGACTAAGAAACAGTTGGAACAATGACATAAAAAAAGTCTGAACTAAGCAGAATTCATTTTAATGGGAAAGTAAGGATCACAACCATGATGAAAAGTAACTGTTTTCTGTATCCTTATTACATGCTTCATGTACTTTCAGTGGTTTCTGTTTCATCCCTGGGAAAAAGGGTTTTTGCAGCCATTGAAGTTGAATTAAACTTTTGGTAGTGGTTGCAGATGATGTTTCATTTCAGAAATAATTCTTAGTACCATTTCTTTCAAGCCTCTCCATTATGCTGGGTCATATGACAGTAAAGCAGGTGCCTTAAATGCATTGTCTAGTTATAAAGAGTATCAGCCTGCCAGAGAAGAGTCTGAATTCACTTGTAGTACAACATATTTCAAAATGGAGTTGCTTCAGAATAAATGTTCTATTACACCTGTATACTGGATACATTAAAGTTTCTATGTCTCCATGACATGGCCTTTTGAGATATAGATGCTCTTAGGTTTTGCAAACCTAAGGTAGCAGGGAATCATTTTTTATTCAAACACTAGGTATTTTCCTTGGAGGTTTAGGCAGATTTTTTTCTCCATATGAATTCATCTCTCTGCCTGTTACTGCAAAGAGTGGTAGCATCACACACTAAGAATTGTTGCTATATGAGCCTAGGATGAATTTCTGTTCAGACTCAGAGTTTTACAGAAAGGTTTTTGGAATAGAGTATCTTTTGTTTGTACAACCAAATTTTATTCAGCTTGGTTTTTATTACTGAAAACTTCCCGCAAAACTAGATAACCAACCTTGTGTGAAATCAAAATTTAAGATGCTGAAATGGAAATCCAGGCCTGTAAGGGTCAGCATTAGCCCTTAGCAGAAGATCTACATAAGAAAATAACTTAACTGAGAAAGAAACACAGAGCAGTGGAAGTTGGAAGGGATCTCTTGAGATCATCTAGTCCAGCTCCCCTGCTTGACACAGCCACTGTCAGCAGGTTGCCCAGGGCAGTGAACAGATGGCTTTTGCATATCTTCAAGGGTGGAGACAGCACATCTTTGGGCAGCCATCTGGTGCATCAACCACTTCTCCCAGTTTGTATCATCAGCAAACTCCTCCACTGAGGGTAAGTCTTCCTTGCTGCAGACTTCACCTCCATTTTCAGGGACCTCAAGACTAGACATACTGATAAAGACTGAGGACAAGATGACATTAGAAACCTTGTCCTTTTCCATCTCCTTTGTCATCAGATCTCCTGTCCCACTGAACAGCAGACCTACATTTTTCATATCTTTTCTTGCTGCTGATACACCTGTAGAAGTTCTATTTGTTGTCTTTCACATCAGCATCAACTCCAGATGGGCTTTAACTTTCCTCAACCCACCCCTCCATGCTTTGGCAATATCTTTGAGGTTTTTCCTGTGTCATTTGTTCTTGCTTCCAGCTGTTTTATGCTTCCTTTTCATGTCTGTGTTTAGACAGGAACTCCCTGTTAAACTGAGCTTGCAGGAGGTGATCCTTTAAAAAAAAAAAAAAATCATCCAGCTCTTCTGGATCTCCTTTTTTTCAAAGACTATATTTTGTAGAGTTATTGGAAATCCCACATGACCAAAACTATACCCCCAGATAACTAATCTTGAACTGTAACCTCCCACATGGTTCATCATTCACCCACACACAGAACCCCAGGCAACCCCACTGGTCTCTCACATCAAGAGTAGATCCCTCTCCTCACCATCCTGTCCAATCCTTCCTAATGAGCTTTTCTCCATCTCTCACACACTCCAATCATTTGACCAATCCCATCACCCCAATAAGATCATGGGGTCATTGTTCCCCATGCCACACACACTTGTGTATGGGAATTGATTGGTGTACAGTAGTTTTCTGCCATATCTGAGGGAACAAATTGTTGGCTACAATACTTAGAAAGAAAACTGTCTGCCTTGAATCCCTCAGAATGCCATTGGGAAGAACATTGCTCAGGTTTTTACAAAAATACACATATTTTGGAGGGATGATGTAGTTAGACATCTAGACGAATACTTAGTGCTGTTTAATAACCACTACTCAAATGCTAATGAAATTAAAATGAAAATTTCATTTCCAGGAAAACCATCTTGTCTTATTTTAAGACTTCTGAACAACAATTTGTGTCAGTTCCTGTGATAACAAGATGAGGTACCATGTCATGGAACATGTTAATCAAACTCAATTTCTAATCAAATGAATTTAAAATAGAATATATCTTAATAGCAAAATTGAAAATTCTCTTGACTTCATTTTGCATACAGATGCTGAGCACAGTATGATTTGATTCTATTTGCAGCTTGACTTTTATGGTCAAGATATTTCCCCCATCCCTCACCCCACAAGCTAATTTTTTTGCTTTAGCTACAGCCAGTGGTGACATTGTGACTTTATCTTCTAATATGACTTGTGAGATTGCATGACTGGAAACAAGTCCAGTTAATTTTAGTGCAGCTGAAATCAACAAATATTAAATAATTTCAGTTTCCCAATTTGCACCCAAACCAGGACTTTAATTAACAGATAGTTTGCCAATGCCAAAATTTATATATCATTTATGTTTACATCCTAACCTTTGGCTAAGGTTGATGGGCTTAGAATTACATTGCCAAAGTTTTTCTTGAACAGTCCTATCAGCATTCTGCAATAAGATATCTATTCACAATCAGTATTTATACAAAAGAAAATATCTAGATTATTTTCCTACAGAACATAAATAAAGCTAATGGAGATATGCATAGGGCAACTTGGCTTAACAAGCACAATAGTAACTACAGTTCAAATATTGCTCTAGCTTATGCACTAGGATGAGCTAATATGCAAAGATTCTTTTCTTTGTTATTGAAACTAGCATTAAAACTGTACACACAACAATCTTTTGTGTGCAGTCAGAGACATCTGAGAATACTTATTCTGCTAGCAATCTAAATAGATCCAAAAAGTTTTAAAACTTGTACTGTGATTTCCTTAAAAATACCCAAATCACAAGCAATCCGCAGGTACTAGTTCATAACAAAGGTTCCTATAGCACTTCTATTAATTCCATGTTTCCTAAGAGACACTAGGAGAGGACTATAACAGCACCTGGGTTGTGTGATGAAAACCACCAATATAACTTAAAACAAGAGTCCCTATACAAAATCATAGAATGATTTGGGTTGGGAGGGATCTTTAGGGAGAGGTATCTTGTCCAACCCCTCTGCCGTGGGTATCTTTCAGCAGAGGAGGTTGCTCAAAGCCCCATCCAGCCCCATCTGACCATGAACACAGTTCATGGCTTAGCTATGTGAACAATTTATCACGTACCAGTTTACAAATGGTAAATTTAAAGGTATGTAGTAGCAATCCAGCAGAAAA
Organism: Calcarius lapponicus; assembly: GCA_039654755.1. Taxonomy (NCBI): domain Eukaryota; kingdom Metazoa; phylum Chordata; class Aves; order Passeriformes; family Fringillidae; genus Calcarius; species Calcarius lapponicus. The sequence goes on along the minus strand of CM077466.1, from coordinate 18,532,901 downwards.
AAACACCCCAAAGTAATTGGAAGTACTTCAATCTACTGTGAAAGATTAAAAGAAACTTGGATTGCTTACACTTACCATCACACATTAGCAAATCCATATTTTCATGGCCCAGCTGCTGTGCAGCATCCTTTTATCCACAATAACTTATTTTTATAATATTTCAAAAACTTAGAAATATTGGAAAATATGTCTGTTTCGCCAGACAACAAACCATGAAAAAACTTTTTCGCACGTTAGGGACATTTTTTATTGCTTATAAGGTACTGAGTGCATTCTCTCCTAAAAGTCTGTAGTGTTTCAGAAACAACAAAACCATGTCCTTATCTAATGGTGAGCAAGAAAGGATGAGGTAGATTGGCATATTTAAAAGCTGTAATTAAACATATGTGAGCAATACCATACTGCAATGACTTCAGTAATTTCTTTTAAAATATAAATGCAGACTGTTCACAGTATTGGCCCAATTAGTTTTACTGCATTCATTCCTACTAAGAAATACTTAAAAAATAGATACTTAGAAAAGTTTGTGAGTTTTTGCAAGATGAAATTCATTTGCAGAATGAAGGATTCATCATCTGGGGTTTTCTGCTCATAGTTTCTATTTGCCAGTGCATAGAGTATGAACTCCCCATAAGAGTAAGGTATAAAGTTTTAAATCATTCTCAAACAAAGTGACACAATTAATCCTCAACTATGATTTCTGTGAAGTTGGTTTATCACCACATAGTCTCTGTATTGCAGATTTATACTGTTTTGTGAAGGTGCCTTTGGACATCCTGATCCACTAACACCTAAAGAAAAAACAGCTGTAAAATTATCAAGGGACTCCAAAGGAATCTATTAGAAGACAATAAACAAATGAAAAAACAGTGATGGTCCCACTAATGGAATTAATATTAACATATATTTGGTGATTTTTAACCTACTTCAATAATGAAGTGCATATTTCAAAAGACTTGGTTTTCCAAAATCTGTTGTGAGAGATGGCATAATTTATTAGAAATTTAGATCCATTTTAGCTAAGAATAGCTAAAACCTTATTTTGCTCATTTAGGAATAAATGGCAAGAGTCCTGTTAGTGAGATGAGCCTCCAAGGTGGATAACAAAATACAAATTAAATCCTTTCCTTCATTTCCAAAATATGTAACATATAGATAATAAAGAAATATGTTTTATTCAGACAATTGTGTTAAAAATTCAGAAATTAATAACACCATAATAACACTTTTGTTCTTTGAATTCTCTGTCATCTTTCAACATACACAGCATCCCCGCCCTCTCTGTTCCTCTCTCCCTTCCCCTTCTTAAGACCTCTATGCAATATAAATAAAATATACACATATAATACTACAATGTATACATTGCACATATATTGTAAAACAATAAAATTCAGTGGAAAACAAAGTATAGTCATTAACCTAACTTTTAAGAACTTGAAAAAAACTGTTAGAAAAAATATCCAAAATCAACCATTGACAGTACTTTGTCCAACACAATAATATTAGTAGTAGGAGTAGTAGTAGTAGTAGTAGTAAATAACATATCACGGATCAGTTAGTACCAATGAACAAGAACTTTGTATAAAGCAGACTTCGTCTTCCATTTCTTACTCCTTAGATCACTTTATTTCCTCAGGGAGTAATGCCTTTCATCACATACACAATAGACTTCCTGCATAGCACAGGTTAATTTCCTTGGTGATTTGTTCTTACTTGTGGGGATAATTAAACACTGAATCAAATGACCTTGGGATATGATGGCTGCCCTTCAGTTTAAGTTTTCAAAACCAAAGTTGTTGTCTTTTTAAAGGATATGCCTTAACACAATGTGTCAAGTAATGAATGTCAGTGAAATATCATAGCTCAGGATATGCAAAAGAAATAAGGCTAGATGAGTAAAACTTTTCTGAAAATGATAGGCATCAATTGCAGCTTTAAAGTTTCTTAAAGAGCATGCACAGAATAAATACAGACCACTTACTACGACCTTGCAGACTACTCACTAGCACACAGACCACATTTTCAGAATCAACAATGAAGGTAACTTTAGCCCTCTGCATCACAAAATCTGTTTGTGCCAATAGCCACTGACAGATCGATGCAAATGCCCTTCCTAATTACCAAATTAAATTATATTCATCTGTGAAAATAAATTTCAGTGATTTTTGCAGCACGTATCAGCACAGTTCCTTTGGACTTAGCTATTTAGTGCTCAACACCTGGTCTTTCTTGTTAATTTATACTTCTTAAGATTCTTCCCCCTAATTTGCATAAAACCATAAAGATTAAACTCTATATAATTATTGATTTTTCCTCAAGGTATGCATTTTTTCTTAGAAAAATACACATTTGATTGTCTTTTTATCTTTCCTCTTATTTAATCCTATTGACTTTTCTGTTCGCTACTGTTTAGGTTTTTTACTATTAACAAAGATATAATTATCTCTGGATCCTCTACACTGATTTTGCTTCACACATAAGAATGAAAAAAGACAGGAAAGGAAATAAGATATATTATAGGAGCAAAGAAAAAGAAAGGCAGCCATAATAAAGGTGAAACAATAGCTCCCCTTAAGCTAAAATGTGACAATTTTAACATGAGTTTCAAACATGAGTCACCATTATTTAAATCACAATAATAATTAATAGACTTAAATGTTACAGAATGCTCTCCCACTGTTTTTCCCTCAACACCACACTTTTGATTCTGACATAAAGTATAGCAGACTAAGACCAGTATTATTTTAGAACTTGCTTGTTGACTTTTTTACATTTATGTTTGAAATCATAACATCACTTTTTGCAGATATAAGACTTTGCAGATTAGAAAAAAATATAAAGGAGGAAAATTTCTCTTCAGCTTATACCATGATCTACTGTAGTTGAGAACCATGTTTCTTCCTGACAGTAATGGAAGTTGCAAGTTTTATTAGACACTGAAGACTCCAGTAAGTTCATCTTGGTTGCTAGATAATTGGGAATATATACATGTTGAAAACAAGCAAAAGAAAAGCCCACAGCATTTGATGTCCCACTGGGGTAAATCAGTTCAATTCCATACTTTGAAATTCTAATCTGATGCTTTTCCTATCCTAGAACATTTAATATATGTTCAAAAAGGAATGCATCTTTGAAACGATTTTTCATGGACAGCAGTGCTGCTCATGAACAGCTTGCAGTGCTCCATATGGCAGAAGGTATTGCTGGGCTCTTATATCACACATGCAGTTGTGGGGTAGAGGAACACCTACTGGAGGCTATATTTAAGAGCATGGATCTGTGAAAGCAGCAGTCAAAGGAGTATAACAGCTGTAAGCATGAGGATACCTTGTGGAACTGACATATTCAAAAGAAGTGGATAGTTAATGAAGGAATACCAGTATTTTGCAAACTGCAGCTATGTCAGGAGAAAGAAGTTATACAAGCAATACAGAGAGGAAAAGCTGAATCACCTGCACCAGGTTAGCACATTGCTGGTACACGTAGCTGCTTTGTTGAAAAAGAAATGTACACAGAAACAGGAGACTGTTGTCAAACTAATAATCCATTTTAAAGCTGTTTTATGGAATCAAGAAAAGGTATTGTTTAACAAAGTGCATTTTTTCCTTTCTTATTTGTTTTAGACAAGGCAGAATTAACCTCCCTAGTTTTTATTAAAATCATGACAGAAGTTTTCCCATCTGCTTTTAACACGTGTGGAATACTAGCTTCACATATTTCCCATATGTGAAATATTCCCACTATACCAGCTTCACAAATTTCACATATTATAATATGAAGAGGCACACTAACACTTCCCACTGAAGTTGCTAGTGGAGGCATACTCTTTACACAAATAGAAGCCACCTTATCTAAAAGCAGCAGCACCAAGGAAAACCTTGCATATTACATTACAAAGTATAGTTCAGTTCTAAGCTGTTGATGGTGCAAGACAGATAGCACTAAAGGATCTTGTTCCAAAGCCAGGATCTAGTTAACACCAGGAATTATCACTACCCTGTAGTTTTCATTTATCCATGACTAGCAACTATGACATCTCTCCTGAGATGTGAAGATGACTAGTGACCTTTGTCTGGCAGAAAAATAGTGAAATCCTCATCTGGTGGAATGAAGGTAAAGACGAAGTTTCACAGAGTAAATTTACTGTCTTTGACCAGAGTAATTGGTCAAAGCTCAGGGCACTGTGTATTGATTCTGTGAGGAAGAAGGTGGTGATGGAGTCAGATGTCTTTGATGTCATCTGTTTACTATCAAAGAATGAGCAAGCGTCTGAACCACAGCAAAAAGCAAACAACAGTTTCCATGATCATTCCACCAAAAATCTTTCAAGCTGGCACCCAGAGCAAATTTTCTTTCTTAGATGTAAACATTTATCAGGTGGAAAAGGATAAATAACTCAACATCCTTTCTGGGTTTAATTTCTGTGATTTTACAACTCTCAGTGCCATTCTCCTTTACCTTATTGTATATCATGTTTCCTCTCTTTAGGCACTTGGTTTTCCCAGGAATACAGGTCTACATTCAGAGCTTCATATAAATGAAGGAATATGTATTCATCAGCCCATGAATGTTCAGTTGAACACTGAAGGTGAAGCTAGTATTTTTTCATCTAAGTAGTCTGTCAAATAAGCTTGAATAATTTCTCATAACTACTGCAAGTCAAGGATGGTAGTTACATCTCCTTTTTAAAAGACTACATTGAATTCCTAACACTTTTTACTGCGTGCTAGCACACAGGAAAAGACTATGTTTAAATGCTAAGGGAATACATGCATTAATCAATCAGTTTTCAGTTCTGATGTTAAATCAAAAAGAGCACTGTAATTACTCAGGGATCAGAGATAGCTCTCACCTCCGTTTGTTACTACCTAGCATCCAGCAAGCATTCGTGTGCTCTGCTCTGAGTGTGGGTGAACACCAGCAGGCACTCTAAAGCTGACTTTTTGATTTGTGCATGGCAAGATGGTGTGGCTATGGAACCAGTGTCAGATCTCTGCTTTCTTGGCACCACCTCACTGGGGTACAGAGTTTCAAGTGGATAATTAGCCTTCACTAGGCAATGAAGCTGGCAAAATTGAATCAGACAATCCACAAACAGATGTACTGACACTGCATTTGGGTAGCTGAAGACAAGTAAAGGGAAGGCAGGTTGGATGAAATCTTGATTTTTATTTTAATCTGCATTGTTACGTATCAGCACTCTCATACATTCTGAGCCTAACTTATTTCACTGATCTGAAAAAAGAAACTTGTACAGAGCTGCTCGAGAGCTGTGGGTGTTTAATGTCCGTTCTTTGCAACACAGTGTGTTTGAACAAACCATGAAAATCTGAATCATATAAAATTCAGACCTGAATATGCCACACTGTAAGTCTGCTGCTTATGCTGCATCTTACAGCAGTGAGGCAAACTTGCAAGAAAATGAAGACTCCTGGTATGAAGAAAAAAATGGAAAAAAAACCCCTAATATTGCCACAAATTTTGTATCCTGATGATCTGTTGTTTCATGGTCACCAGGAAATTTGTGACACTATTTGTGAACTGAATAAATACACTGTTGTTTGAAGAAACAGAATATCTGGATTGGCAATTTATTTTCAGGGCTGCAATTGTGAGTGGTTTGCAAGTGCAATGCCTCTTTGGGAGGCAGTGTACTTGCAAAATGGTTGGTTTTGGCTTTGTTTTTTTTTAAGGGTTGTAGTCTAGCAGCTATTTGTCAATCATACTAATTCAGCCTCTGCACAGGATTTGCTTTTTACATTAACAAAGCCTTAAGATCGAAAGCAACCCAAATGATACACTCACTCAAATGGCACTATGAAAAAAAGATATTACTTTGTACTCTCATGAGAAAAGAAGGCACTCCATTGCCAAAATAAAATATGGCATTATTTTTAAAATCGAGATATAAATAAACCAAGAGACAAAGTCAATTTTTGTCTTTGTCCTGTGGCTTCAGAAAAGCTTGCACCATTTAATGGTGGTAGCTACAGTAAAAGCCTTGAATTTAATTCTGCCTCTTAAATTGCATCAGGCATGAGCGCTGGGAGAACAAGAAAGCTGCAATAAGCTCGAGGGCTGATTCTGTGAAGAGAAAGATTTCAGAGTGCTTTTCCTTCTCCCCCCATCCTCCACTGCCGCCGGTGTGAGGAGTCAGAGGGCTCTGCGTGTGTCCGTGTCTGTGTCTGTGTGTCTGTGACTGTGTGTCTGTCTGTGTCTGTGTGTCTGTGTGTCTGTGACTGTGTGTCTGTGTGCCTGTGTGTGTCTGTGTGTGTCTGTGTATCTGTCCGTGTGTCCGTGTGTGTCTGTATGTCTGTCCGTGTGTGTCTGTGTGTCTGTGTCTGTGTGTCTGTGTGTGTCCGTGTGTGTCCGTGTGTGTCTGTGTGTGTCTGTGTGTCTGTCCGTGTGTCCGTGTGTGTCTGTATGTCTGTCCGTGTGTGTCTGTGTGTGTCTGTGCGTCTGTCTGTGTGTCTGTGTGTGTCCGTGTGTTTCCGTGTGTGTCCGTGTGTGTCTGTGTGTGTCTGTGTGTCTGTGTGTGTCCGTGTGTCTGTGTGTGTCCGTGTGTGTCTGTGTGTGTCTGTGCGTCTGTCCGTGTGTGTCTGTGTGTGTCTGTGTGCCTGTCCGTGTGTCCGTGTGTCCGTGTGTCCGTGTGTGTCTGTGTGTGTCTGTGTGTGTCTGTGCGTCTGTCCGTGTGTCCGTGTGTGTCCGTGTGTGTCCGTGTGTGTCCGTGTGTGTCCGTGTGTCCGTGTGTGTCTGTGTGTGTCTGTGTGTGTCTGTCCGTGTGTCCGTGTGTGTCTGTGTGTGTCCGTGTGTGTCCGTGTGTGTCCGTGTGTGTCCGTGTGCCCGTGTGTGTCCGTGTGTGTCTGTGTGTGTCTGTGTGTCTGTCCGTGTGTCCGTGTGGGAGCTGTCCCGGGCAGCGGGCGGGGCCGGGCCGCGCCTCATGCGCGGGGCTGCAGCGCCCCCTGGCGGCCGAGCGGCCGCTGCCACCGCGCCGGGGCCGAGCGGGGCCCGAGGCCTTGCCGGGGGGACGGCGTGGAACTGCTCGGCCGGCTTTAATTGCCGGTTTGTTATTTTAAAAAGGGAACTGGGATCCTTGAACGTGTGCTTTTGAGACACGGACTTGGCTCCCTGACCTCCCTCGGCGTGGATTCTGTGATTGCTGACCAGCTCCTGGGAATGGGCCAATTATAAGCTTTAGAAAGTCACCCAGGGCAGCACGTTAATGCTTTTTGAGGGCACTGAGGAAAAGAAAAACTTTCCATCTTTTAGAAGCTGTGAATGGACAAACTGCTCCAATTTTTTTAATACCCAAACCCTGTTTTAGAGACCACCGCATCTGTAAATATATTAAATATATATCTGATACTTATAGGGGGAGTAATATTGTTTGATTGCTGTCCCTGGCATAACTCTTAGGAAATATTTTCTTAGAAATTTCAAGTGTTAGACTGTCACACTCTGTTTATTACTCTATCTATTATGTGTAAACCATCCTTTTTCTGAAAAAAAATTCTCTAGTTCTTTAACATGACACTGCAGACACTTTAAATCTAAGATACGACTTTTGAAAATTCAGACTCGTATTTTATCTGTCCTGAAAAGTACTCTTCTTAGACTTCAAAATTTCTATCTTTAATTATTTATTTCTTTCAGCAAAAAAACAAAGATTTTTTTTTTTCATCCACCACCTGTGATTTTGAGTGTGCACTTCCTTGGTTTATCAGTCGATCTTCCTGCCTGTTCTCTGTCCCTGTTTTAGACTAATAGGCTCAAAGCAACATTGGTGAGTTCTGTTGGAAATGAAAAATTCTCTGATGTTTACATCCACTTTATTGATTTATATGAGCCATATAATTAAGAATTTGTTCAATATATTATGGACCGTATGTATTGTTTCCAGCTCTACCATTATTACTGCATTAAATGAGAAGTGATCAAAGCAGTGTCCAGGTTGGACGGGACCCCAGGAAGTCTCCAGGCCAATCTCCTGCTCACAGCATGTCCAGCTCTGAGGTCAGACCAGATTGCTCAGGGCAATCTCAAAAACTGCCAACCTCTCTGGGCAGTCTGTTATGCAGCTTGGCTGTCCTCAGGAAGGACCACATTTTCCTTGCATCTGACCTATCTCTCTTTACAATTTTTGTCTGACTTTCAGCCTTCCCCCCATTCCCTGCTGCATTTTTCACTAGCTCTCCAGTTTTCAGCACCTAAGGAAAGGAAGCTTCTGCAAGCAGTGCTGTGCTGGCTTTGTCTGGGGTAGAGTTAACTTTCTTCACAGTATCTCTTTCTGTTTTCTTGATCACCACATGTAGATGCTGAAGGGATGCTTTTAGGTTCCCCTGAAACTCTCTTCCATGCTCGACAAGCCCAGATACTTCAGCAGCTGATAGGACAACTTCTCCAGCCCCTGGCCAGCCTGGGGTCCTCTGCTGAATTCACTTCAGTGAGCACTAGCCCTGTATTGGAAGCACCAGGGTGGGATGCAATATTTCTTCCAGAATCCCTATGAGTTCAGCTAGCCCCTGTTTTCTCAAGCAATATCTCTGCTTCTATTTTGATTTTATGTGTTCTTTCTTTAAAGGAGTCTCTCAGGCCTTTTGTCTTTCCTACACCAGAATTTTGCATCAAGAATTCCTGATATATAATAAAATACCACAACATAAACTCAGACCATACTCTGTGACTCCTGAAGATACTCCCAAGAAGATTTTACTTACCCTTTTAAAGAATTATTGCAGTTCTATTGCATAAATCAGCATATTTTCTTTAACCTTCATTATTTGGATGTTTTCTTGAACTTCTGCATTTTGTATAAATTTGTATTTGGTACACCTCACTCAAAACTAACTCCATCTCTAAAAAAGATACTGTCTCACAAAATCCACGGAATTCCCTAAGCTTCTACTGTGTTTAATTCCAAGTACTCATAAGTGAAAGATGGGAGTATAATAGATATTTTATTTAGTCTTTTCTAATACTTAAAGTAACTCCTAGCTAACTTGCACTGAAACGGGGTCAATTCAGCAGCACAACACAGCAGAGCAGCAGACTGCTTTTTTGTCATGCCTAAAATCTTGCCAAGGTGCAGCAGGGGCGGGGCTGTTCCATGCAGGAATACAGGCCTGGAGGTGAAGCCAGGGCAGCAGAGGCCGTGCTCCTGCAGCCAGCACACAGCTCCTCAGTGTGGGGCTGAGCAGGGCAGGCAGGGCACCCTGCTGCCAGCAGCAAGGGTTGCTCACAGGCCCAGACTCCCCGCAGCAAGATGAGAGATGGGCTCTGGATCCTTCTAGGGACTCCAGCCCAGTACCATCAGGAGACAGGACTACACCAGAGGTCTGAGGGCAGAACAGGGGCAAAAAAAGACTGGAGACTGGGTTAAGGACAAGAATGCCTGTGGAAGAGCTCAGGGAGAGACTGGGTGTCCAGGGGTGCAGATGAGGACCCCAGGTAGGGCTAGTCAGCTGAAAACCCCTTAGTGGAATTGTGGCCCCAACAGCATTTTTCATAACTGTGCAAGTTAATTGTTGTTTTATTAGTAATATGAGAAAAATTAGATAGGAAAGTGATCCTTGGCAATATGATATTGTTGAAGGAAGAAAGGTATAATGTATGCTGGCTTGAATATTTTTCTCAAGTAGAGTAATTAAAATATTTTTAGTTTTTCATTTGCATATAGGAATATGAGTGAAATAACACATTTAAAATATATTGAAACTTAAAAACATTTTTATTAGGGTAATTTTGATGTGCTATGTCAGGAATCTGGAAAGCTTAAACAAAAACTTCTCTTTCTCTAGGCTGTTGGAATAATTCCCACTGTTCACCAAAGACTGATATTTCAAATAAGTTGTTCAACTACCTCCAGAGTTGTACGTGAGGAGGTATCAAAGACTACATACCTGTCAAGTCACTGAGATACCAAGAGTGATGCAAGCTCTGGGATTCCTTTACATAGACCTGTGGCCATTGTCATCATCACTGACCAACCTGACAGCTATCAGTTTTTACCACAAAAAGCTATGATTCACCAGTGTAATTCCTGTTCACTGCCCATTTTTCATTGCTGCATCTTTCTGTTGAGTTAACCATTTTCATATAGAGCACTCTACCCTCCCAAAGGATAAGTACTTCTTCATAATAGCGCAAGAAAAAGCAGGGTTTTGACAGGACTGTAAATATCTTCGTCATACAGTCAAATCCTGTTCTTCCAGCTAATGCATTCTGAGAAACAGGGATGACTGCAGTAAGTGCACTGAATCACAGCAAGCAGTGTCTGCAGAGGGGGGGCATTGGTGCTGCTGGGCCCATCTCTGCACAGCCAGCTGCCAAGGGTTACAGCCAGTTCATACAGTGCTGGTGCCTTCCCTTTGTTTACCTGCTGGATACTGCCAAAACTCAGGTTTCTCCTGACAGTGCCCAGGCAGGCTCTAATCTAACTCACATTGCTGTATTTCAGAGACTTCACAGCCTTGTGAATGGTATTATAATTGAAGCCACTTTGTAAAAAAGACATGTTTATTTTTTTACTCTCCACCTTTTATTCCTTAGATAGACATTTGATTATTTTTAAATACTTAGCTGTTTACCAGTTTTCTGGTAATATGTTTGGAAATGTTCAAATATGTTTGCCTTATTGCAGTGACATATGCCCTCTTCATGGTCACATTTCAGTTCTCATTCAGGAATAGACACATTCCTGACAATAATCTCTCTGCTGTCTCCAGAGGTATTTTTCTTCTGTCTACTCTCTTTTCATCTCATGCTATTCTGTTTAGCACAGGTTTTCTGTCAAGTAAGAAGGAGGAGGAAGGAATATGTATTTTTCCCAGCTCTGCTCTTTATCTCTCTTTGCAACTCTTTTGTCCTGGCAATTCCCTCCTTTGACACCCATACATGGTCCAAGTGTGGGAATTGAAGCCACCAGTAAAGAACTGGGAGGTAAGCAGTTCTCCTATGAACTCTTCACTGAGAGTGTGCTCTTGTACGCATCCTAGCAGGTGTGCATCTTCATGTTCAGACATTCACATTTTTGACAACTGACTCTAAATGCCATGGTAGCAGTAAAGAGAATTTAGTCACACTTCTCTATGAACTTGTGACCTTCTACATCTGTGGCTGACTGTATGAAAAGGTGGTAAGTTCTGAAAGAACAACCTAGCAGTTAAGCTGTGACTCTTGAGGAATATTTCCAGTGAATTTATTGTGATGCCCTGTCTCCTCACCTTTTCCACCAACTGATCTGCTGCTGTGGCATTACTCCATCCATACAGAAGGTCTGTTGTCAAACCTGGAAGAGGCTACTACCAAACTTGTAATATACCATATAGTTTAATGAGACTTTTCCCTAGTCATTCTCCCTAAAATGTCAGAATTTATGCACAGTTAAGTCATTCTGATTTGACATTTCCTCCATGCAGGATTAAGAATAAATGAAACATTTCAGATTCAATTATGTGGTGACTGTCAAAATATGCTGAATTTTAAGAGTTGACCAGTGTGCCCAGTTACTTAGCTTTCCAAAACTGAGTTAATGTTAGTGTTACCAGAATAATGATTGCATTTGTTGAATTTTATGGTCTAAGGCTCAAAATCTCTACCAACTACTATTAGAGTGTATATTAAATGTAGCCGATAGATATTATAATTTTGCACAGAATTTTCTACATAATGACCTTGTCTGCTTGTAGAAATAGACTTGCAATGAGATGCAGCATCACAGTTATGAATTTTCTGGGTAAACTATATTGAATAAGTATGCAAATACTTCTGTCTACTCCAGTGGAAAATTATATTTAAAAATAAAAAGGTATTGTGTTGAAGATTCTGTTTTCTAAAAAAAAAAAACAAACATAAAAACCCCAACTGAAACAAAACGTGCTTTTATTATGTACAGACGCACATACAAAAAAGTAAAGTGGAGTTGTACAATTTTCATGTTAATTAAGTACATCTCCATATTACCAATGTGATATATTTTCCTTCAGAAATGCAGGTTTGAGGGGTAAAACTGCTCAGTGGAATCTTTGCAAAGGTTCCTGCATATTTAAACTGGGCACTGAAAAGGCAAATTTTGGTGCGCCCTCTGGGCTCAGAGGAGTTGTGGAAAAACAATCTTTCAAATCAATGATTGTCAAGTGCCAGTTTCGAGGAATCATGGTAGGTGATGGGAGGCCTGGCAGCAGGGCTCCCACGTCTTCCATGGCTGCATGTTTGTTTCTCTGGGATCATGCAGCAAATGCCACTTACCACCTCTATTCTGAATGACAAATACAGGAGAGTTCCACAGGCTTGTGGAGGGGACAATACATCCCTCTTGCAATTGTTCATTAACCAGGTTTTGTAAGGTGTGCAATTTTTCAGCTTTCAGGGGCCACTGACCTACCCATACCGGTTCATTAATTTTCCAGGTCAGTTTCAGGGTAGTGTGCAAATCAGTGACCCCTACGAAAAATCAGACCCAATTCTGACTCCCATCTGTGAGAGCATGTCATGACCGCATAATACCATGGGGATTTGCAAAGCGAGAGGTTTAATAGTAGCAGGACCTACAGAGCCTTCAGGACCTACAATTTGGAAGAAATTTTGCTTTGAAAGCTAGTACTGCTCCCCCCAGTACCAGTGAGTGCTTGGGGAACTGCAGTAAGTGGCCATCTCGGGGGCCACTTAGCATGTGAGATGACCGTGGCATCCCTTACCTTCCTTTACTGAAAAACTGTCTCAACTCATTGTACCAAATAGTTTTTAGGACTATTGATCTATATGCTAATGTTCTCACTAACAACTTTAGGGTTAGGTTTTTTCCTATAACCTGAAGATAGAACTCAGCATTTCAGATCATCCTAAGTTCTTGGTAACTAATAAACCACCGTATAACTTGTGGTGAATATATATGCCAAGACCATGGCCAGCTAGTTTTATGCCAAAAGAATGCAAAGATTTTCAGCGACATATCATTGTGCATTATGGAAAGATTGTATGACTATATGCAATGCAGATAATAAAAATACAGAAAAATAACTGTTCTGTCAAAATTACAGCCACTTTTACTTAAAATAAGTATATATATTTTGTAGCATTATGCTAGTATAACTGACTGTAATAGGTGTGTGCGAAGGAGAGACATGTCCCATTGCCCCTTTAATCCACTGAGATCCGATTCAGTTGCAGGAGAACCTAATCTGCCTTCATCAATTTTAAGGCAGAAATAGCCTTTGGAATGTATGGAATGGTGACAGACATGCTGATGTAATCATGTAACTGATAGGAAAGCATGAAGTGAGTACAAGGTGGTAGATAAAGTATGAAATGCTTTTTATTACCTGCTGCTGATATTCTCTTGGAGTTTGAGCTTAAAGCCTATGGTATATGACAATACCAAAAATAGGCCATATAATGGCTGAAAGAAATATATAAATCTTGTCAATTTTTTCATGTTCTATAGGTTTTGGGTGCGCTATAACTTCAGCTGCTATTGCCTGTTTATGTTCTACTTCATACTTCTTTCTTGCTGCATGTCATCTTCAGAGGTTCTTTCTTCTATTCTTTCACCACAGGGCATCTGACAAATGTTTTTCCACAACAAAAATAATTAGCATAACAATTAAGAAAGTCTTCCTTATGATATGTCTTGGTTTGGAAAATTACCAGTGTGTCCTTTCCATACACTTCCTTCTGTTCTCCCCAGGCAAATAAAGGCATTATCCACTGGGACAAGAAAGAAATCTGTGACACCAGTGAAATAATCTGTATTTTGGGAGGTAAATTGGGCACAAAAACAATGGAGGTATTTTTGTTTTTATAATCTGGCAGTAACAAAATTAAGATCTTTGTACAGAGGCAAAAATCCTTCCCAGCGTGGCTGATGTGATGCATCATTGCTATGACGTATTGGAAAGAAGCACTTTTAGCAGCTTGTCCTGATTTTACCAGCTTGTGTGGGGGGGGCAGGTTTCCCACTGAAGCAACTGCATCATCTAATGATAAACCATACATACGAAATCTCTATGCTACCTGTCTTAACCTAAGAGGAGATCTGTGGTTTACATTCCTATCCATTTTCAAATTCAAGAGGAGGGGTTTATTTCTTTTTTGAGCTGTTACCTTTTCCTAATGAATTGTATTGCCCTGAGTGTGAATATAAGCTAGAAAAAGTGCATTCAAATCAAAATTAATAAAGCATCAAAATTAATAAATATAATAAATTTATCTTTCTTTACTTATTATTAATAAGTTGATTTATGGCCTTTTCTCAAAGCTACAGTTTTTAACAAAAATGTCATTACATCTCCTTTTTTACTATTACCCAGCTTTTTCTTTTGCAATTTCTACCATAGTTTGGGGAAAGAACCAAAATAAAGCAAGCAAACTAAAACCAAACAAACATACAAAGAAACACACAAAACCCCCTTATCCCAAACAAAAACAGCAAATAAGAAAACCTGTCAATATTTTAAATAAAAAGACCATAAAAAGTGTGAAAAATGCATATTTCAGGAAAATGTAAGCCACAAAGGCATACACTTTGTAACTGAGAAAACATTTTAATTGCACTCCTGTGACAGGTAGGTGGCATGAGCCACACCTCCTTGGATTCTGGATACCTCTAGCCACACCTCTTATTCTTCTGGATAAGGGCAGGGTTAAGCACATCTAACTTCTTTCAGTACTGCTTGACCTTCTCTCCTGCACAAAACCTTTTTTACTTTTTTCTCACAGTGTATAACATAAAGATTGTGCTTGCTGTTGTAATCATTGCCCATTTAAGGATCTGCCTTTCAAGTACTGAAGTAGTTAAAGAAATTTATTCCAAGATAACATATATGGAATTAATCTTGGCTGTATCCCCATTCTGATACATCAGACCGACTACCTAATTTTTTTTTTTTTTTGTAATGTTTAAGTAACACATCATGAGACTGAAATAACAGCATGAAGTAAAGATATTTTCAGCTGCTGGTTAGGATTTTTTTCATATACTATAAAGGACTCCCTGGCATGGTTCTCAGAGGAGATACTGCTTTTAAAAAACCTGCAAGGCACAAGATAATGGCGAAGTCCAAAACAAAAATGATGGAATGAGATGAAGCTGAGAATAGAAACAAATGCTATTTTGGTAATTTGGCTTTTGAGGATTTTTATTTTCAATTTATCCAATGCTAGATGAGGATAAAAAGTTCTATTGAATTGAATTTATTTGCTTCAGAAAAAAAAGGAAATA
Source organism: Calcarius lapponicus (assembly GCA_039654755.1). Taxonomy (NCBI): domain Eukaryota; kingdom Metazoa; phylum Chordata; class Aves; order Passeriformes; family Fringillidae; genus Calcarius; species Calcarius lapponicus. The sequence goes on along the minus strand of CM077466.1, from coordinate 18,517,684 downwards.
TTTCATGTGCTGCCAGCAGATCCTAAACATAGGAGAAATAGATAACAAATTGGTGACAGCAGGTTACAAATTGGTGACAGCAGGTATGCTATCCTAACAGTGCAGATTTAACAAATCACATTTTATGTTCACTTTTCTGAAGTAAGTGCTGCCACTGTAAAAGAAATAAGTGAACCTTACTCTTGTCCCATAGATTTTAAATTGTGTTGTGTACCTTGGAAATAATCCATTCCCAGTATGTATTTTTTTCTGGTCAGTGGGGCTCAAATCATGTTTCATCTTGTCTTTTACAATTCTAGCATGAACACTGAGGTGCAAGTTTACAAACTATCTGCCTTATAAAAATTACTAGTATGAACATATGATGACATGATTTACTAGAAAGCAAGTTTTAAATTGTGTTGGCTTTGAGAAATCTTTTAAATTAAGTACATAAATATCATTTGATGTATATATTAATTCATAATTATTATAAGAATTGTTTTAGTGCTTGTGAAGATAAATAGGCTAAAAGCAATTAAAAATTAAATTTTATTTACAGACTATGTATAGCTCTAATTCCCTTAAAATTATTCTTCAGACTATAGATGTAGAAACAAAGTTAGTAAGATGACGTGTGGTTTTGTCTTGTTAATGTAGAATGATTTTTTTTTAATATGGATTATCATCTGCAAAAAATTAAGGAATGTACCTTTTACTAAGTGCTTAATCTTTATACACCTAATGAGCTATGTTCCTGTTTGTAGGATGATTAGTATAATCTTATTGATGAACCCTTTCCTCTTTTTACCTCTATATGTATTACACAAATAAAATGTTCAATAATTTTTTAGCAGGTGGTATTGCAAAATAATAGATGCTCTATTGTGTCTCTTCTCTGGAAATAGAAAAAGGTATTCATGACAAATGTAAACAAATCAATTCAGGATTCATCTCTGGATGAAAAAAATCCATTTGATGAACCACTTAAAAAGAAAAAAGCTTCTATAACAAGTTGTTGTGTCCTAGAATAATAGAATAGTTTGAGTTGAAAGGGCCTTTTAAAGGTTGTCTAGTCCAAAACCTCTGTGATGAGCAGGATCAGCTTCAATTAGATCAGGTTTGTTAGACCTTCATTGAACCTGACCTTGAATGCTTCCAGTGGATGTGGATAGGGTATCTGCAACCTTTCTGGACAACATGTTCCAGGATCTTACCACACTAATTGTAAAACAAACAAACAAACACCACCCTCAAAACACCAAAACCCCCAAAAAACCCTAAATTTACCTTCTTTTAGATTTAAAAAATTACCCTTTGTCTTAACAGGCCCTGAAAAAAACTTGTTCCTGTCTTTCTTATAGACCCTCTCAAAGTGCTGAAAGGCCACAGTAGGGTCTCCCTGGAGCCTTCTCTCCTCAAGGCTACAGCCCCAAGTCTCTCACATATTCCTCATACAAGAGTTGCTCCATTCTAGGATCATAGAGAGTTATTATAGCTGTTCCATAATACAGGGCAGCTTTTTGTCTGGGGAGAGTTTTCTCTCATCTTTTTCTTAGGGTAATATGCAGAGTCCAGAGATGGGATCTCGGTGAGGGTAATTCCAGCAGGCACAACATGAAGCCAGTACACCAATGGAACCTCTGGTTCAGTAGAGCATCTTGCTCTTAGAACAACACTGAAACTGGGGTTCGTTTGCAAACCTATCTGTAAAATGTCAATTATCTGGGGACAGGACCATTTCTTACATCAACTCTTGTGTATTTACACTGAGAATAGCAAGGTCCTGATGTCACTTGGAGCCACAGTGAAGTAAAACTGGCAAATATTTGCAGTTGAGCTGATGCATTTACCTAAGTATTTCTGTTTCAGATTTGTCTTTGCATTGCTTACAAAGAAGATAAAGAAAAGGGGAAATTGTATGTATCTTTCCCCACCATTACATCATCACTGCCAGACCCATCAAACTTCTGGAGATTTCAGGATTTAGAAAAGGATCTTCTAGTACAGGTAGAAGTTATGAAATTAACTGTGCTTTTTAGGAATTGCTGAGATCCTTTATGCACTTCTTAAGATAATTATCAGCTGGTTTAACTATAGCTTCTTGTTGCAGTGCATTGAATCAGTTAATCACTATTAGCCTTGGAAACATAGAGTGGTTTAACAAATGGTCTCACAAGCAAATAAAATGGAGAACTGCGTGATTATTCTGTAGTTGGTTTGATCTCAGCTTCCATAAAAATTTAAAACTTTCACACTGTCTTCAAATAGTACACATGTTAGTACTTAAATTATGATCTAAGGGGACTTCTTTGTTTACTAGTTTCCAAGGCGTTTGGAAAATGGATTCCAAAGGGAAAAGTACTCCTTTTTGTACATATTATACACCTACTATTCTCTATATTTGGCACCTATCTACTTGTCAGACCAAATAAATCTAATTCCCTAACACACATGTAAAAAACTATGTAAGTGCTTTGAATTATTTTTGAAAGCATCATTAAAGTTAATCTATATCTGTGCTCCTTCTGCCGCGTGAATCACGCTAAAAATGGTCTTCCTAGTTTCCAATTTCACACTAATGTGCTAATATCTATGGAAGACTAGTTTTGTAAGAGTTGTCAAAACTTATGGTAGAAACACTTCAATGTAAGACAGAATTTAACCTTTCCTTTGGCATCCCTTGGACTTGTTCTCAAACGCAGCATACCATATTCTGTACTCTAACTGTGTATTAGCATCTTGAATGCTAATGCTAAAGTATACACCTTCAAAACATTTCTAAGGATTTGTGCTGAAAAAACTGTCTCAATATTTTTTTTCTAGTGAGGGGCCAAAACTGAGCACCAGATTTGAGTTGTGGCCTCATCAGTGCCAAGTGCAGGGGAATCACTGCCCTGGTCCTGCTGGCCACACATACTGACCCAGGCCAGGATGCCATCGGCCTCCTTGGCCACCTGGGCACACACTGGCTCATGTTCAGCTGCCTATGGACCAGCACTCCCTGCTCCTTTTCCACTGGGTCATTTTCCAGCCACTCTGCCCCAGCCTGCAGCACTGCCTGGGCTTGTTGTGATCCAAGGGCAGGACCTGGCAGGGGCCTTGTTGAACCTCGTAGTGTTGGCCTTGGCCCACCAGTTTGTCCTGTCCAGGTCCTTCTGCAGAGCTTCTGTGTCCTCCAGAAGATCAACACTCCTGACCAACTCAGTGTCATCTGTGAATTTTCTGAGGGTGCACTCAATCCCTTGTCCAGATCATTCATAAAGATATTAAACAGGACCCAATACTGAGCCCTTGGATATTACTGAGTTTATAGATCCAATAACTGCAATACTGAATGCTTCCTATATACAAACTGTATAATTAGATGGAAAAAATATTTTTAAAGGCAATTCCATCGGTTTTTGTAGTTTTTGTCAATAAAAAAAGAAGGATTAGATTCCTTAAAATTACTTTAAATTCAAATTGTAGCCACTTACTCTTGTTTACCAATTGGGTTAACAGGGCACTTTACATAGAGGGAAGAGGAAAGGAAGAAATAGTTTTCAACCATTAAAAAAGATCTAATGGTAGGGAAACACTAAAGATAGGGAAAAGTGACACGGCAAAATAATAATTTCTAGTCTTCACAATTAGAAATTCCAACCAATGAATATAAGAATAGGTAGCTGAAGAATGTGGTGACAGATTTAATTTTATGTAGACAACAGCACTGCAAAACACACTTGGAGGATTTTGCCCTTCAAAACATGTCTTTCTGAAGTTTTGCCATTCAGGACAAAAAATCCCTACGGAGACTGTTGACAAAAGCTTTAAAAATATACTGATAATACATTAGCTGTCTAAATAAAGACAAATAATTGAAAATTAAATACTAAAAATATTAAGCTGAACATGAAAAATATTATGTTCTCAAGTTTTTTGTTTATTTTTGTTAAATTTACATATATCTGTGTGCTGATAGCCACCTAATGAAAAAACCAAAATAATAAACCACATAAATATGCATTTGGGGGGACAAGCAAGAAAATTCTTACAAGCATGGAATACCAGAAGCTCTAGAACACAGAGCAGAAAGAAAAATAGTATCTGTTAAGTTTGTATTATTAGGAACTAATAAGTTTCTAATAATAAAAATCTAATAAATATTTTCAGGAATTTAAGCATATAATCCTGTTTACTTTTTTCCTCTAATGAATGTAGGCAGCAAGTTTTACAAGATACCAATTACAAGTGATGAAAAGGACTAATCTTTACATACCTCTTGTATGAGGAAACAAAGCCATGTTGTGAGCACTGTTGCCACAAGGGATCAAGATGAGCTGTTCAGTATGATTGTCAGAAAGAAAGCTCTCCTGCACAGCTAATAGATAGGACTGTCACTTTTTACAAGGGCATGTAATGGCAGGACAAGGGGGAATGGTTTTAATCTGAAAGATGAAGTTTAGAGTAGGTGCTAGGAAGAAATTCTTTACTTTTAGAGTGAAGAGGCACAGTTTGTCCAGAGGTGGTGCACATGCCCCATCCCTCAAAGTGTACAGGCCAGGTTAGATGGAGCTGTTAGCAACCTGATTTAACTAAAGATGTCCCTGCACAGGGAAAGGAACATTGTAACTTGATCTTTAGTGTCCCTTCCAACCCCGACCATTCTGTGATTCTGATTCTTTTTGTGCGGAAAGGCTGCATGAGTTGATAGTGAAAGGCAGGAAAGTCAAAAGTGAAAGTAGTGAAAGCATTAGGACACAATTATAATAATACAGTGAATCAATGGCTCCATCTATGTAATCACCAACTGTATGAAGCTCAACAAGATAAAGTGCTGGATTCTGCACCTGGGACAGACCAACGTTGGGTTCCCCAACAGACTGGAGAATGAGGTGCTAGAAAGCAGCACCTTGGAAAGGGACCAGGGGGTCCTAGGTGGCAAGCCAACAGTGCCCTGGCAGCCAGGAGGGACAACCCTGTTCTGGGGGGCATCAGGCACAGCATCACCAGCCAGGCAAGGGAGCGGATTGTCCTGCTCTGCTCTGCGCTGGTGCTCTGCTCTCACCTCCAGTGCGGGGAAAGTTTTTGGCACCACAGTGTAAGAAAGATATAAAGCTATTAGAGAGTGTCCAAAGGAGGGCAACGAAGATGGTGAGGGGCCTTGAGGGGAAGCTGTGCAAGGAGTGGCACATGGTCTGTTCAGCCTGAAGGAGACCAAGGGGAGATCTCATTGCAGTCTGCAGCTTTCTTGTGAGGAGAAGAGGAGGGGCAGACTCTTATCTCTGTGGTAACCAGTGACAGGGCCTGAGGGAATGCCCTGATGTTGTGTCAGGGGAGACTTGGGTTGAATATTAGAAAATGTTTCATCCATCTGAGGGTGAGTGGGCACTGGAACAGGCTCCCCAGAGAAGTGATCACAGCACCGAGACTGACAGAGTTCAAGAAGTGTTTGGGCAATGCTCTCAGGCACATGGTGATCCTTGGGGATGGTGCTGCACAGAGGGAAAGAGGGGTGGGAAGAAACAAAATTGATGGGGCCTTTGCTACTCTTGGCCTTGGAAATAATGGCACATTGACACATTAATAAAGCGGTATTAAACTAGAGATAGAACTGTTTTAAACCTCTAATTCAGGAGTTCAAATAGGAAAACTCATGAATTAATACAATATATAGCATAAATTCTGAGAAAAATGAGCTGCACTTGCCAGGCATTTTTTCTGCCCATCTGCTGAACAGGGACAAAAAAACCAAACCAAACAAAAATACTGCTTACTTTCCAGCAGCCTGTGAAACCATATGACTGTCAGGTCATCTTTCATTTCTTTCTTACTGTTTCAGAATATTTCTTTCCTCACCACTCCTCTCTGTCACCTGTTTTCCCAAAAGAAAGATTTGAGATTCTTCACTCTGTAGTAAAAGAACTGATGTAACAACTAGGTTAGGGGTATCTCCCAAGATGCACCTAGAGGCAAAAACAGGAGCTATTTCACATCTACAAAGATCCATCTAAGCCTGGTCTAATGGCTTGTGGAAATATAATGCCTCTTTCAAAACATTCCTGTGCACAAAAAATTCTGACAAAGAAGATATTAATTTTCAGTAAAAAACATACAAGGATTGTTTTAATACTACCTGAAAAATAAACACAAATTTTTAAGTGAAACCAAGATTTCCAGTAGATCCCTTCTGATTTCTGTAAGATTTACTGGAATATTCTACCTGTACAGAGATTTTATGTCCTTTATTCAACAGTATTCCGATAAACAAGAGGTGATTTCATCTGGTTATTGTTTGCAGACCTCTGGCACTTTTGAGATATTATCCCAAAGCTAACTAACTCAGTTTAAGGTAGTAAGGTAAACTTAAACACCTGTGATAGCATCCATATTTTTAACCAACCTCTGCCAAAACAGTAGAAAAGTATGTATTAAAAAATATATCTGGCAAAAATATTTAAATGCTGTAGAACTATTGCATTTTATATAATTCAGCCTTTTTCTACTGTAATCCAGGTAAATCTTTCTTCCCATCCTTCTATTCCAGTAATAACATTGTGATATCTCATAATCCATTGGTCATACTTGCAAACTTAGAAAAACAGTTTTAATCCTTTTAATGAATCATTTTGTTATTCCAATTAGACAGTTAATTTCTCCATGCTCAAACATCATCTTTATATAGATCTAATTTAGCCAAGTCTTTTCTTTCCTCTCTTATCAAGCTCTACTTTCATTTAAATCATTATTTACCATTCAGCAGTCAAAATCACTTTCATAATTGATTCACATGACAAAACCCAGGGTTTTTTTATGTCATACCTCCTCTTACATATCCTGCCTTCCTAATAACTGAGAACAGGGGTGTCATCCTACTTTTACATGAAAACAACTAAATTGTTTTCATACATCTGGCAAAATAAAATTAAACATTTGGAAACTGACTCTAACTGCATTTTAAGATGACCATAGAAATCCTATTAAATTGTGGGAAGTACAGCACCTACAACAGAATTTCACTATGTTTTGTGCATACATTTTAGAACTGGTAAAAAAGCCCCAAACAGAGCTTCAAACTTGTTCAATATTTACATTGGGGGAAAAAATTTCCAAATCTTCAGTCCAATTTTTCATTTTCTCTAAACTCCATAACATAAGAGTATGTTTTGTTATTTTAAGAGTATGTTTTGTTACTTTATGTAATTTATTTGTTGGTGCTTCCATTAATTTAATTTCAACTCTAATTTTGCAATGAAAAACAAAAATTTCACCTAGTTAAAAGAACATCAAAATGTCCTAATGGTATACTAGAGAGATACTGAAGACAGACTCATTAAATGGTGGGTCTTTATTTTTCCCCTTCAGCTGGTGAGCTAGTAGCTAAATGTCTCTGTCAGCTTCTGTTGTGAGGAAGAACAAAACATACAGTAAATCTGCAGAGGGAATTTAATGATAGCCAGCTTATGCTATTTTGCCTTTGCTGCTTTTTTGTCATCACTGCTGCATCTAGGTGTCAAAACACTCTGCACGCCTTCTGCATCATACTTTTGTCAAAGGCATGGATCAAGTGTTATTCAATAAAATTTTCTGCTTTGACAGCAACCCCCAGTAACTAGGTCTGTTGGCATCCAATCAGTTTTACATTCTCATAACAGTTACCATGTTTCCCTAGATTGCTAATGAGGATAGCACTGTGATTGTGACAAAGCCCTACTTAAGTCATGATAGATGCCTTCTCATTCTTCCCCTCGATCATAAAAGATTGAAAAGGCCGTTATACACATGCAAAGTCAGCATCTGACATGTGCTTTGCAGGGTTCTACTGATGCAAAGTAGGACCCAGTGAGGGTTTAGCCGTGTTAAATACATTCTGTAGAAATATGCATGTGCTTAGATAGCTGCTATGCCAATTTTGGAAACATCAGTACTGTACACATCTGCATCCCACTGCTCTCTATCTGAATGCTCTACATTCTTCTGATAGGTACCATTTTAGAGGTCTTTAGATCTCTCAAGAGAAGTGTTCTCTGATTCACACTATTGGCAAAATATCTTTTCTTTCACCACTCACACATGCTTTACACTGAGCATCAACATTTTGCCTTTCATAGCAGCATCCTGGTTAGCATCCCCAGAAGGTCTGTTAGAGACAGATATTGTTTACCATATCTTCCTTGCGCATCTTCACCCCTTTGGAGTAAGGCTCCTACAGAGCAACCCCTACAAAGCTGGTCAGATAATCTAACCAACAAACAGCAGGTAAAATCCAGGCTCCACCACTTGCTGAATCCATTTGTGTGACTGGTAAGACATATCAGATGTGGTCATTGTCCTCAACCGAGTTAAAGAGAAGGTGCAGGCAAGATCAAGGGCAAATAGCTTAGAAGGAAGAGCTGTAGGTATTATAAACTGTGAGCAGGAAGGGCTGCTTCAGAAGGAAGAATTCTAACTAAAGGGTTCTTTTGTGGCTGCCTACGAAGAACTCACAAAACTAGACAAAAAAAATTATTATGGAAAAAAAAGAATCAGAGTAAAAAAGAGGAAGACATTAGAGACAGATATAGACATGAAAGTGAAGAAGCATAGTTTACCACAAAATTGGCATGGAGTAATTTCAGTGGTGCGAGTTGTTATAGTATTTTTGTCCATTTGTCTTTGCAGTCACAGAAATTAGCTCAGTAGTTTACTGTTAATTTCTTTAGCTTGCCGCTTTTGTTTTATACTGTCTGCAATTTACTGGTTCACAGGCATATTAAAATTTAGTTCTTCAATAATCCTACCAAATAAAATGCTTCAGTGTCTTATTTCAGTATGTCCAGACCTGTACAATAGGGTTTGCCCTTTTTTTATTAGTATTTTTTCCTAGACATGTCTTTTATCCAGTTATAAAAGCTGGCTCCCAAAAAGAAAACCTCTTTATGAAGTAGGCAATTGGTTATTATAAAAAAATATAATTCCCATCTTCCTAACCAGTTTTTCACTGGTCTCTCCACAAATGTCTGGTGAAGGGTGCTAATTTCACATAGCTTGATTTTATCAATTTCTACATGCTTTGCTTGGAGTGCAAGTCAAATTATATAATTCATAAAACTTATCTCTGTAGTAACTGATGAGTCATTGACCCTTCCAATGTTTTAACTTTCCATTCCTCTCCAATTCGCTGATTAAAACAAAAGTGTCAAAGTTGTCTTAGTAACAAATCTGGTGTTCACCTGTTTATCAAGTGATAACATGAAAGTTTGCACTATATTTTAAGGAATAAGCTTTTGTGAGTGTTTTAGCAGTACAGCAAGACAGTATGACCTTACTTATATTACTGGGTTAGCAATTGTTTGAAATTACTGTAAATTTGGTTTTGAAAAATTTAATTATGGTTGATCAGTAAAATGCAAGAAAGACATGCAGGAGAAAATTTAATTCAGAAGTGAAAAATATGAATTTCAGTAGAAGAAAACTTGTTATCATGATCTCTCCAGTCCTTTGAGATAGTTACTATAAATTGTCCTTATTAGAAATATTTATTTCTATTGATACTATTTCTTCCTTGAGTAATCTCTTTCAATGTAATATACTATTTGAACAAATAAATTAATAAAGAAATGCTTCTATTATTTTTCTTTCACTCACTTTTGTTGCTTCTTGTATTCAGCTGAAGTTGAGAGCCTCTCTATGTATCACTTTTTCCAATCCCATGCAGTAATTTTCAAAAAATCATTGAAATGCAGAAACAGAAGAGCCGTTTCATTAAGAATGGATTGTGTTTTCCAGACATCCTAACTATTCTTTTTTCTTCATTCCTCCTCTCTGCATTCAAGGACAGCTACCTGTAATCAGGTAGATTGTAAAGAGTTTATGAATAGCCTTTTCCTAACAGAGAACAATAATGGAGAAGGAAAATAGGTTGAAAAAATCCTGGATTATGAATTCTAGCTGACGTGAGATCTGCAAAAATTACCTCAGATCTCAACAGAAATGTGAGAAAAAAAAGTGTGGACCAGAAAGCTAATGAGTCCTTTTTCCTCTAATAATGAACACAGAAATGTTTTGTTCTGGGTTTTCCCTTCTGTTTATTTCTGTGTTGGCCCTAAGCATCTATCAGGACACCAAGTTATTTCACCATTCCTAAGGGAAAAATGATTCAGGAGGTGATTGATGGAGTTAATGGAATCTCACTTCTCCTCAGATGCCTGAAAACAAGTTATCCTCAAAATTGATTTGCTGTTTCTTGTAGCCATAGATCACACACTGAAAGTATCACACACTGAAGCAGAGTATTACATAAATTCTTAAAATAGTCAAAATCTGAAATGGTCAATCCACTCAGATGCATGCAGAGGTTGCCATCACAGTTTAAATTCAGTCTAATCTTGTAAGTGAAAAGAAAGGTATTTAAGTCTTTCTAAAATCAACCTTGTAAGGCAAATTATGTCTTATGGTGAGCTGAAAAATTGCTGTATACCATTTACTTAGATCTTGGCTATCTCAGTTATCTCTGCACCATACAGTATTACAGACTAGAGGCTCATCCAGTGTGAGCAGCAGCTGCAGGAGAAATCAAATCTTGCTTCTTAGGGACAAAATTCTCAGGATGTCTGTTGTGTAAGGAAGGAAGGAGGAGAGACTGGGCTAACAGAAGAGCTGTAAATACTTGTGGAATATCTGATAATCCAGGGTTTTATTGAGCTCATAAAACAGCTGTAGATCTTTCATTATTTTAAGTCAGTCAAAAACATTCTATTAATATTTCCTGTTAAACTACTCTTCTGTGATCCTAGTGTTTGTTATCTTTTGGAAGCTTGTTCTGTAGCCATTGCCTGGTGCCTTTCAGTTGCTTTAGGATTTCTGCCTCTGAACTGCCCTGCATTCTGTTGTTCCTCTTCCTCTAAGAGAAGATGATCTAAAAGAGAAAGAAATAGCACATGGCCATAATGAAGTGATGTCTAATGCATTTGCCTTGCTGGCCTTGAAAATTCAAGGTAGAATTTTTCACATTATAATATCTATTTAAAAATAAATACATTTATTAGAGCTATTACCTGCATTCTCTCTGACAGTAATATCCTGTAATTAAATATTACACTTCAAAGATTTTCTGAAACAATATTATGAATTTACATCATGTCCTTCTTCCCTTAGTTCGTATCCTTTCTCTTTGTGAAGATGAGAGATATTCATGAAGCCTTTTAGCTTATATCTAGTCCACCCAGTTCACAAAGGAGGAATGGAAATTTGAGTAATCTGCAAATTTGAAATAAAGGGATAATCTAAGACTGACTCAGAATCATGGTGTTCTTATTCAGTAGGTTTCTATCCCTCCCTTCTGAATGATAATGATATCACACATGACAGTGACTTATCACATACTTTTATATTAGGTTCATGGAGTTATTAGAAAAAATTGCAAATTTTCTTACACATAAGCAAAAAAAAAAAAAAAAGAAAAGAAACAGCATTACATATGTAGAATAAGCTGTCTCATTAACTAACTAATGAGGAATGAATTCTGCATACCCCATGACAACTGTTGTGTTATGCTTTCCTTTTCCTGCACTCTTTACTAGCCATTTTCACAAAGACCTCTTTCTGAGTTTGAGTCTTCTTTCCAATGAGCAAGCCCAAGATTTCTGCCTCTAAAAAAAAGTATTTTCTGTGGTTGTGCACACACTTTGCTTAGCAACTTTTTAAACTGCATCCTCTGCCTACTCTTTGTCTAATAAATGTAAAGTCATTTTGGTTTGCACCAGCATCAAAGTTTTGCCTAGTAGCAACACTGTTCTGCATCAAGCTCTTTCTCAGAAAATATTTAAACAAACAGAAGGACAAAAAACTAAGTTGTGTAGGAAAAACTGCTAAACAAGAAGAGGAAACTAAGATTTATTAGCTGATGAATCCAAGGAAAAAAAAAAGAGAAAAAAATATAGTCATTTGGGCATGGCCAAGGTTCTTTGACATGTTTATGTCTGGGAAGGAGATGGGGGAAAATGAGTCAGAAATCCGATTCTTTTTTTTTTAGTTTTTTTTGGGTTTTGGTTTTTTAATGTGATATGTATCTATATGAATTCAGTTATTTAACACGTCACATCAAGAATGTCGTTCAAACAAAATACCTCAACGAAATGATAAATGTGAATTCTAAGGGACTGACTTCTTCAAAGTCTTCATAAAGCAGAATTGCAAAAGCAGGCATAGTTAGTCCCTCATTGGGGAAAAAAAAAGCTTGAATAGGAGCCAGCTGGGACATAAATATCGAAGCTACTGAATCCTCAGTGGAAAACTGTGTGTGTGAAATTGTTATGAATGCTATATCATGGCAGCAGGCATTTATCAATGATACTGCTTTTCATTTGGGAGTATGGAAATAGATGCTAGTCTTACCTCTAAATCCAGACATGGAAAATTTATCCTTAATTAGCACAACCCACCAACTGAAAGAAATCCTACATAAAATTCTGAGAATGCTTTTCATATCCTCCCCTATGACTTTATTGTGGATTTTTAATTTTCGCTTTTTTCCCCCAGCAGCTCCTCTTTCAGTTACCAGCAGCCACAGTAGCAGCACAGCTTGAAATGAAATCAACAGCCAGAGGACCTCAGGATCAGAACAATAGATATCACTGGCTTGTCAGTGTTTCCATATATAAAACAAACAGTGCCTACTCCCATTTACATTTACAGGCTAAATGTGTTCACACTTTCTTTCATTTTCAAGGAGGGGGTTACTCAAGCAAGTAGAGCAATACAGGGACAGGAACTTTCTCCAGCTTTCTTATTCTTCTTGTGTAAAAAGTGATGTCATTCTTAGTAAAAAGATTCTTGAAGCTAAATTCTTTCCATTCATTAGACTGAAGTACTGTCTCCTGTACCCTACAGGGAAACCAATTCATTAGTAGAAACACAAGTTTGCCCTCTTTAACTGCACCTCCAGGCACCTTGCAAATCATTTATGAAGTAGTGAGAAGTTTGACAATCAAAAAAGAATGGAAATTCACAAGGCAGACTCCTAGGAAATCTTAGTAAATGTATTTCCATTCTATTAGGTCTTAAAATAATGTCCAAGTTCCTCACTCAGCAATGAAGAAGCATGTTTTCAGTGATGTTTGATAGTTTTTTGTAATATGAAAGTTTTTGCCTTTACTAAGCCAACTTAATCTTTGTCTTACCACTTGATATCACAGCTAGACAAGTATGATGATCCACTGATAACTTGGAAATATTAATTTTTCTCTTTTGTGCTCTGCATTAGAAATCCAGAAGCATTTCTTTAGACTTTGGTGAGCAGAAACTTTAAATCCTTACATGAGAGAACCACAATACTCAATTTCTAAAATTCTGAAATGCCAAAAAGCCTGAGTGGAATACGCAAATCTCCTTAAAAATTAAAAATAAGATGTCCAGCATACAAACCAGGTGCTCCAACTGTTTAGAAAATCACTTTCTGTAGTGCCTGGGAAAAAGGATTTCATATACATGTATGAGTCAGTTGTTCAGAAAATACCCTTCCATCAATTCAGATAGAAGGGACAGTTCTGCAGAAAATGCTCAGTTCCAGCACAATAGCTGAAGATTTTTCTTTTTTTTTTTCCTTGTGGATCTTTCTCCTTGTAATATCTCCAGAAAAACCATCTCTTTCTCAGGCACAATTATAATAGTATTCCCCTGTGGGAAAAGTCACCTACACGTTGCCTCTCCAGAGGGCAACAAAAAAATTGTCAGAGTGTAGCTCCAAGTGAAAAAATGACAGTGAGGTGACAATGGAAGAAAGGGAAATGATTGCTGTTGTTCAGACTTTTCTTCATGTTCTCACAAGTTATTAGGAAATTAAACTTTGGAACAAACATAAACATAGGTTATCAAGAAAACAACATTATCTCCCATGAATTTAATAAAGCATCTAAAGAAGATTAAGAGAACCTTTACCTTCCTGTAATTCTTATCAAGTCTTAAAAGAATATTAAATTCTTTTATGAGGTGGTGTATATATGTCATTGCACGAACCAAAACTTATTGTTTATAATCAGGAAGTTTTTTTATTGGGCAACAACCACCTTAGATTGCCAGTTAAAAATCCCTAGCCTCTTATTTAAATAGTACTGCTGCATGTATCAGTCAAATCAAAGACCTCACAGATGTTATACATGGATATAAGAATGACAGACTTTTCATTCTGGTGAGTCTTAGCTATGTTGGGAGAGAAAAATCTCACAAAAATTTCTTCAGAGAACAAGAACTATAGTCTGCTGCATCCCTGTCACCGTTCAACCTTAAACCAGAAAGAAGTTCTGACATGATGACTTAGTCGTTCCCTGAGTCCAGGTGACCATCAGGATGTGCAGAGATAATTGTCACTTACAGTAAAATTTTTCAAAGTTTGTTGGAGGAAATGTAGCTGAATCAACTTTCAGTTACACTAAAAGCTAACTTCCATTCTTCCTTCCTCCCTGTATCTTCTTCTCCAATGTGTTCTTTGATTTGATAAAATAGAAAAGTTAAATCAAAATATCAATTATAATAATTTTCCTATTTCAAGTGAGGAGGACAGGAATATATTTCACTGGCCACTGAGTACATCCAGAAAGGGAATATCTAATTGTAGTAATCTCTGCAGGTCCACTTGCCAGATTGAATGGATCAGGATGTTTCTTACCATACTTAATTTGGATGTTTTTCATTGGGGACAGGAACACCTTGACTGTAATATGCAGTGAAGCAAACGAATATATTTTTATTTAGTGATTACTTATAAATATAAGTAGGCTTTAATTAATGGTAATATATGTAAGTGTATATCTAGAGAAAGAGAATCTTTATTATATCTCTCTGCTTTGTTCTCTCTCCTTTTTTTTTGATTAATTTTCATATTCTGTTACACTAAATATGCATCAGCTTTTAAAAGTAATCGAGTATTTAGAAGCTGTGAGGCTTATATCAGCCCTGGGCTTCCTGCAGATATCAGAAGATTGGAAGCAGCACATATTTTTTCTACTTTATATTACCCACCTAAAAAAAAAATCATATTTCTTGAGCATAATGGATAGACTGCAATGATTTACAAGGAAATAATTTCACTGAGGGACTTTGGGTTGGTAGTATCATATAACACAAGAACAAAAGTCTGATTGGTTTATGATTTCACTGGGAAACTGAAAGGAAATTAATTCTATTTAACTCACTACTTGTCAACTCCTTTGTTGTTGTTGTTTTTTGTAATATATGTACCTAACACTGTGTTTTATGTCTGGAGATATTTCAAGCTGCTAAAACATTTATTAGTTTAATAATAATGTTAGAAATGATTGAAATGCTATAAATGTTTAAAATGGCATATAGAAACTTCTGGGTTTGGTGTTCAAACTAAAACAATTTTCACTACAGTTTCTAAAAAAGCCAGGTAACCTAAAGCATGTTAACCAAGATAACCCGCTATATGCTAAGGTTTTGTTGATAGGTCTGGACCTTCTGAAATCAAAAAGAAAGGTTAAAATACAGTATTACCAAGGATTATAATAAGATTGATATACTGTCTGTGCCCAGCTATTACCCTTCTTCTGCACATTTGCACAAAACAGAAATCTGATAACAAGGGGGAAATGGCTTTGGGCAGCTTATGACAAGAAAACAGTGAAAGCTCAGTGGCTCACCCAAGTAATTGCCTACTGTATCTATACATCACATAATCATGGTGAGTCAAGTATTTCTGATTACTTTCTTAACCTAATGCCCTCTAGACTTGAGAGGGAATAGGATTTAATGACTTACACAAGCATGCCTTGATCCCTGATCAGCATCACCATTCCCCGGTGAGTAGCTACTCTTTCTCTAGCCGGCCCTTACACTAAAAGCTGACCTCCTCTCCAGGTGGCTCAATTTACCTAGTACTTGCACTTCCCAGGAAGACACTTACAGTTTTCCTTAGATCGAAGCATTAGTTTATAACCAGATTTCAAGGCCTTTGTTGTCACAAGAAAAGAGTAGACTGCTGTGGCCCTGATTGAAATGCGTCCAACAGCTTAAATGGAGCATTTGAGAAGACATTTACCATAGTACATGCAAATATCTAGGGGCTAAGAAGCCTGCAGGTTATAGTAAATCTATGAATGACCACAACACTTGTGTCACAGCATCACTTTTTGTTTTTTCAAAAACTCTCCTTCCAACAAATGCCACCGTCTTCCACTTCTTTCTCACAAGACTTTGTTTGGTTGATAGTCTCGTATCTCTGACTTGTCTCTGGCACACCTGAGATTTCCCTCCTGACTGTAAGCATATTAATACAGTGAACACTGTAGCAGAAACTATTTTAACCTTTGTGAGAAGACATCACTGTTTTGTGATAAATATGAGTGGGACTTATTGCTACCACTGATTAAAAATAGCAGTAACATTTTGGTCATACTTTTGGCTCCCAAGTAGGTCTGC
Source organism: Calcarius lapponicus (assembly GCA_039654755.1). Classification (NCBI taxonomy): domain Eukaryota; kingdom Metazoa; phylum Chordata; class Aves; order Passeriformes; family Fringillidae; genus Calcarius; species Calcarius lapponicus. The sequence goes on along the minus strand of CM077466.1, from coordinate 18,501,307 downwards.
TTAACCACTTATGCTTCTTGACTAAATCTAGGGCAATTTGGTTCTCCAGTATTTGGTTCCTCTTGGGAAAGGGGTGTTGATGTCTGGGCAGGAGGCAGGCTGGCAGTTAACATGCCAAGCCAGTGGCCTCCCTAACTCTGCATTGTCTCCTCCTGCAGCTCTCACATTCAACAAAGTTATGAAGACAAACATGGGGGGTGAGGGCACAACAGATGGGGAAAGGGGAAGAAGGAGAACCTCCCACCAGCTGGATTAGCAATTGCATTTTCAGTGTCACTGCCTGATTCTGGTGTATGAGAGAAGGGAAAAGACTTAGATATAAGCTGAAGTGCACTGAAAAGAGGCATCTATTCCTGGTATTTGAACTAGGTAAAAAAAAAAGTGGCAAAACCAAAAAGACAATCTTAAATACTTTCAACTTAATTCTCTACAGTTCACCCTTCTCATGTTTCTTTTTTTTTTTCATATTAAAGCAAATATGTTACAAAACAGGAGAAAAAGGTAAATTAAATGTACTTTTGCCTCTATCAGGCAAAAGTATTTTAAAATTCTGAAATTATGAAAATTTTATTTCATTCAATGTTTCTCAGCACATGATGCATTTTTAAAACTTCTACTGAGCTGAAAGTAAATGATATTTTTATATAATATGGAAATGTTGTGGTGATATTTCAATAATACTTGATAGCAATAAAGCAAACAAGTACAAATAATTTCACATGCAGCAAAGTTACACAAATATTTCATGGCTCACTCTTCCTCTACTCACTGCAGAACTGACCATCCAGCCTTCTGAAACTGGTTTTTAAATGTTTTACATGAAAAAATTTCCTGCATTTTTTTTCTCTCTACTTGGTGAGAATGATCTCTTTTTCACACTAGTAAAAGCCTGTTTTATCCAACATACGTTTTAATCTTATCCCTCTAAATATTTAAAATACCATTACTGCAAAGCCATCTACTGGGAGCTCTTCAAGCTTTATCATCTTAAAATTGTTACTCCAAAATACTAGTGAAATGAAATAATATTATAGTCCAGATTGTGTATTCCTTGAAAGATCTAAATGTTTCTTCAGTTATTCAACAGAAAATTAGATTTAAAAATATTTTCAGTGCTGAGTTTATATTTTGAAGTATTCATTTGTACTATTTCAGATTGAGCCAGATTGAGATTCTGCCAGCTCTTCACCCAGTGATAGTTATCAATAAACTAGGCAGAGATGGAAGAGAGCATTTCTCTGAACTGGGAAAAACTGCCATCCAGAGTGATTCATCATATGCATAAAAGTCATAAAAAGACTGAACGTTCTTTCTAAATGGCATAATATATTATACCAGTATTGAATAACAGAGAAGCTGAGATAAGAACCTTGTGATACAGCAAAAAGTAATTGAAGAGACTTAGATACAAAGTATGCTCGCTGCAAAAACCCACAATTTTCTATAGTGAAGTAATAAAAGTAAAATTCTAAATTAACTTAAAAGACAGAAGGAGTGGCCTCAGAAGCAGGGGGGAAAAAAATCTTATTCGTGAAGTGAAAAGCCATTTTTTGGTTAAACATGTCTGAATGTCAGTTCTGACTGATGCAGCTATGCCCAAGTATTCCAGGGGTGAGAATGATGAACAGCAAAAATTTTCTATTATCACTAAATTCTGGCACTGGTATATGGCTAAGCACTCCGTTTTTACCCTCCACCGGTAATCAAATTTTATCAATCCATTGTCTTACCTGGGAAAACTAATTTCAGTAGCAGCACCATGTTAAAGTAGCCCTGCCACTCAAAGGTAATTGGATCCTTTTGAGATGTTGCAGAAAAACTGTAATTGGACCTTTGAGATGGCAGCAGAACCTGTAATCTGGGCTTAAATATGCAGTTATAATATGTCTGGGACAACTTTGTACTTTTTTGTCTCTCTGGTATCCTCTCTCCAAAGATATCTATTTTCTGAGTGATTCTACAATATTGGAATTTTTTTTTCCTTAAAATCTTTGTTTGCAGAACTAATGCTTTTTATAATCAAACACAAACCCCCTTTGCAAATATTTGCAATTTGAATCCAACTCTAGCCAAGAATATCTAGATAGGCTTAGGCCAATTGATACTTGAATTCATCTGTATTTCTTTTTCATTGAAATTTTGTGAAATAATAATATCAAAATATTTCTTTATAACATCTGCTTTGTTCTGACAGTGCAAGTATGTTCAAACTAAATGTAACTGAAGGGGGCTGAAGAACAGTCACTCTCATGAAAGCCACACAACTGTCCCCACAAACTCTTATGGAATGAACTGTTCAGATTTTTCAGTGCTTTATGCTGTAACAGCAAAATAAAATGCCCAGAAATGAGCAGTGCAGGATAAGAACTGAGTAAAGTTGATATGGAAAAATGCTTGCCTAAAGATAAATAGCAGAAGGAAAGCTATTTTTTTCACTGGCTGGGCAAAACCTTAGGGAAGTCAACTGGTTGCATAGAATGAAAATAAAAACAGAGAGGGCAAAGCAGAGCTGATAAACTGCTGCTTTCAACAGAAGATAAATGACCAGGATGGCCTGGCTTCCACATTTATGAGAGAAGAGTCTTTTTTATCTTAACAAGTAATACAGACTTTACATTTCTGTTTTCAGCTTTATTTTTATGGAATCTGACTTTTCCCTTTGAACAATTCAGATTTAGATAAAAGGATTCTTTTCTAGAAGTCTCTCTTTTTTTTTACAGTGATCCACAGCACATCATATTGAGTAATTTAATTAGACCATTTCTATTCAGTATAATAGTCCAAATTCCACAGAGTAAAAGATTTGAATTTAGTTCTTACTTGTAGCCACCTATAATCTTGATTTGCAGGACCACTTTTAGAAAAGATGGTTGAAAAAAGTACCCAAAGTATTCAATGGACGCAAAGTATTCAGTGGATCCAAGGTATACAATGGTTTCCAGCGAGGAATAAATAACAAGAAAGAAGTTTAGAACTAATGAAAGAGTTAAATACTAGTTCACGTCTCAAGGCTGACATTGCATTACAGCCACTTCCATTTCTGTAGTGCCTTCCACTTCAACACATTATCAAGAGAGTTTCTGTTACCCCAGGCTCCATTTCACACTCATTAACACCTCCCTCCAGCCATCATTAGGATTCATTACAGAAGAGTTTAAACCTATATAGGAATTTTCTGTGTTGAAATGATCCATGCTGACTTTGTGGTTTCATTCCAGCAGAGTCTCACAATCTGGCTGGACAGCACCAATATAGACCCAGAACATATTATAAGAAAGTGAAAGGATTTGTTTGAATTTGCTCTTCATTATCTTTGATCATGGGAAGACTCCCTTCCCTTTTTCAAACCAGATCTCTTTTACCAACTGCCCTAAAGGCCCTTCTCAGCTGCTGCCAAAATGCAAGAGGTACTTTTGTTTTCTTGGGTTTTGCTCAGGTAAGTCTGGCTCCTCAGTCAGATAAGCACTATGAGATGTTCACTTGAGTTCTGTCTCCTAACTGTGATTGAAGTTTTTCTGGCCACAAATCCTGTCTCCCGGAAGTGCTGTGCCTGAATTGCAAGCTTTCCCCAGTGTATCCTTTTCTTATTCTTAATTTTTCCTATGTTCCCTGAACTCACACATGTTGCAGTCCTTTTTCTCTGATCTGATTTACCAAAAGGTCTACAAACCTGAATTAGATTAGACTGTAATGCAAGTTTGTCTCAACAGAACAAGAACAGGTTCATGGGTGGTTGGGTTCCTAGCTTGAAAAATGCATAAAAGATGATTGCTCTTTTTTAGTTTCCAGGAGAAATCTGGTCCCCTATATTACCTTCATGTACTGACCATTTCTATAATTCTTAAATAAGTTTAACAAGGTTAAATATTTACTGAGTTAACAGAAGGGTAATATGGAATTTTCAATTTTATAATTAGATTAAGAAGGCCATTTTTATTGTTATTACTCCTAGGTAACAGAATATACTGGGTTTTAGGGAAATAAAGGTACATAGTAACATATATAATTAGGTCCACTTCATTGAAGTAATGTCAACAAGGTCTCCTCAGGGCAGAGCTGTCCTTGTATATTAAATTTCTCTATTGTCAAAACACTTCAACAATAAAAAGACAATTTTTGAATTGTGATTATTTTGCCACACCTCTCTGCCTTTCACAGAAAAGTGAATAGTTGTAGCCATCAAAAGAGGGAAATAATATAATGGGAGAAATTAAGACAATAAGTACCTGAATGCCCACTCCACTGGACTAATAGCTGAATCCTAAGTAGCAATAGAAACAATTATCTTTACAGTCCAGGGTTGCATTGTTGCCGCTATTGTACTATAGCCACAGTTGAAGGAATTAGCATACTGCAGTAAAAACTCAAGTGGATTATAATAGATAACTACAACATTTGCAACCACCATGATCACAAAATGTTGTAGTACTTTCTACACTTCATACTCCACACATGCATTGCTGTAGGTAATAGATACTGGCAGAAAAAATAGTGAAGGGAAACATTGCACACGAGGAACACACATATCTGCATAGAAAATTTTTGCTAAGATGGAAGCAAGAGAGAGGATTCTTTTTTTTCAGCTTTGTACCTGTAGATTTCTTTCCTCCTTAAAAAAAAACCACAAAAGAATAGAGAACAAAAGTTAGTTTGTTTTTCCCAGAAGGAAAAAAAAAATCTTTCTCTTAGAAAGATTATGTTTGTGTGTATTAGCAAGGCTGTTTGCAAAGGCCATTTGTTAATTAAACTTTGTTCTTCAGGCTAGATTCTGGACTTTCATGTTTCTCTCTTTAGCTGTTATGGAGTAAGAATATCCAATACTCCTTATGGCATATCTAAGCTCAAAAAAAGCTTCATGTTCTTCTCTAGGATAGAATAGTTAATCTTCTCACTTTTAGGTCTTCTGTAATTGAATGCAGATCTCACCCAATTCACTTCTATCTAGTTGGACTAGATAGTGAATTGCTCTCTAGTCTGTTCTTCCATAAAAATGGCTTGAAATAAGGTTATGATTTATCTACAGTAGATACCTATAGGCATCTTCCAAGTACTTGCCTTCACATAGAAGATGTCTTTATATCAATCATGGTGACATTACCATTATGAAGTAACCCCCTTCAGTTAGCACGCTGAAGGGGCTGCCCGCATGACCTGACATTTGCTGATGTACTGCCTTCAGGGTGAGGATGCCTGTCAAGATAGTAAGCAATACATATACTGTCTCAAAAGCAGAATGAATAGGGAAGAAGTACTTGACTTACCCACAGGCTTCTGTACATTACCTAGTTTGGAAAATCTTTCTTTGTCAGCAGCATAGTGTCCCTAAGCAACTTGTCACAGGGAAAAAAAAAAAAAACAACTAGGAAACAGATAGGTATGATCCATCTAGCACAGAATGCTTTTAATGAAAGTATTGTGCCTCTAAATGGGTGCTATCCATTACCTACTCTTTAAAAAGGATGAAAAATCATGTTCCTCTCACCCAATATGTGCCAAACAAAGGCACAATAAAAATGGCATTGAAATATATGAGCTCTTTGACAATAATATTAGTCACATCTTATAACCTGACCTTTCTGCTGCAGGGACACTCACTAGGGTGTTCTAAGAGGGCAAGCATTTCACTAGTATGAAAATTCATTATAACAGTCATGGCAATAAAGAAACATCATTCTTTCCTGACTGACAATTTTTCTTCTCTACACATTATCTTCAGTGTTTATATCTGCTCCCAAATGTCAAAAAATATCCCATAAAGTTTCTGCAGTACTGGAGGAATTGCTGGGATGAAAACACAAACTGGTAAGTAATCCACCATGGCTACTGCTGGTCTTATGACTATGGGTTAGTACTTACAGAGAGTGCTTATAAGTATCCCTAATCAAGATGAAATTTAAAAGCTCTATCACTCATGGTCATAGTTTTAAGAGACAATGGATTTAAGAAATGTACTTCAGGAAAAGCACGGCCATGGAAAGGGCCCTGGGGACCCTGGTCAATGGAAAGTTGAATGTAAGTCAGCAGCGTGCCTTGACAGTGAGTCAAGGGAAGGGATTGTCCCTCTCTGCTCTGTACTGGTACAGCCTCACCTTGAATATTGTGTGCCAGTTTTGGTACCACTGTAAATCTGTTAGAGAGCATCCAAAGGAGGGCAATGAAGGTGTTGAAGGGCCTTGAGAGGAGGTCATATGAGGAGCAGCTGAGATCCCTTGGTCTCTTCAGCCTGGAGGAGACTGAGGGAGACCTCATTGCAATCTACAACTTCATCAGGAGGGGAAGAGGGGGGGCAGACTTTGGTCACCAATGACAGGGTGCAAGGGAATGGCCTGAAGTTGTGCCAGGGGAGGTTTAGGTTGGATATTAGAAAAAGACGCTTCATCTAAGGGTTGTTAGAGGCTGGAATTGGCTCCCCAGAGAATTGATTACAGCACCAAGTCTGACAGAGTTCTGGAAGTGTTTGGAGAATTCCCTCGGGCACACTGTGTGATTCTTGGGGATGGTACTGTGCAGGGTCAGGAGTTGGACTCCCTTGTGGGTCTCTTCCAGCTTAGCTTATTCTGTGATTTTGTGATTCTGTGAATACAAAGTAGTAATGATACAAATAAAAAAAAATTGAATGGGGAAGAGATTGCTTCCCAGGACACAGCACTGGTGAGGCCTTGCCTCAGGTACTGTGTCCAGTTTTGGGCCCCTCAACTCCGAAAAGACATTGTGGTGATGGAATGAGTCCAGTGTAAGGACAGCAGAGCTGGTGAAGGGTCTAGAAAGTTGTATGAGGAGTGGCTGTGGAGTTATTTAACCTAGAATAAAGGATGGCTGAGGGGGGAACCCTATTAGTCTCTGTGACTTCCTGAAAGGAGATTGCAGCCAGATGGGGATTGACTTTTTCTGTTAGGCAACTGGCAACAGGACAAGAGGAAATGGCCTCAAGCTGCACAGGGGGAGGATGTCTGGAAGAATTTCTTCACTGAAGGAGTTTTTAAACTTAGGAATAAGCTGCCCAGTGAGGCATGTGGAGTCACCATCTCTGGAAGAGTTAAGGAACAACTGGAACTGGCAGTTAGTGCTATGTTTTTGTTGACAGGCTGGTGATCAAAGGTTGGACTTGATGACCTTGAAGATCTTTTCCAACTTCAATGATTCTATGATTTTAAACCTCTTTCTCTTGCTGAGATAACTGCAATTTGTTATTTACCTGTAATTACTTCTAGATAACATTTCCTAAATTAACTTAATGGATTTATTGCTTCAAAAAATTCAGCCAATCTAGGCAAGCCATGGTGATCCATAAAAGAGGAAAAAGAACAGTATGGCATCATGCACCTCTGCTTGCTTCTTTTAATAGGACATTATATGTCTTCTGCAAATTGTCACACAAGGTGCTGGAGGTCACATTGCATTTGCATATGTGTACATGTGAACTGGTAAACAGAAAGGGAAAACTGAAGCATGGGGTGCATATTCTAATATGAAATATAGAAAAGGTATCTACAGTAGTCAGGGGTAGTGATTGAAGACTATGTTCCAGACTGTGTTTTCTTTCTTATCATCAGAATCCCTATGTTCAGGTCAATGTTTTTTCCACAATGTGCAAAAAACCAAATGGCCCAGGGATTAGCTTCTTTTCACCTGATTCTCCAAAAGTATCTTAAAATGTCCTTGACTTTGTGACTCCAGTTTAGTTGATAGGGGACTCTAATCAATTAATCAGATTTTCCTATTAGCTTTGTTTTGGCTTATTAACCACGTAACGAAGTGGTCACTCTTTAAGAAACAACGTAGAAGAGTGATTTGATGAGCTCGTGCTCAAGAATCAAAATCCTTTCTCAGTTTCATTAAGTGTGGATAACAAGAAGATGGTCCCACTCAGTGCTATTATTTCAAAGAGATGATTTTTGGAGAATAAAGAAAATCACTAATGAATTTTTTGGAAAGTAAATATTAATTTGAATAGAATGGGAGTTTTAACGTTTTTATTACAAATAAAGAAGTAAACCGTAAATAAAAGCTCAGTCTGAGGAAGAAATGAAATGACTAGCAACAATAAACTATTTTTAACAGACAAGAAAGGAAATGGGTAGTACCAAATGAAAAAATGGAAGTTCCCAAGTGTATGAAAATTTCTGAAGATGGAAATGATAACTTTGGGAATTAAAAAAAAGACTGGCAGCATTAGAACTCTGCAAAGTAGTTTATATATATGAAAAAAAATTCTAAAAATAGCTCCTAAAAACGGATATTAAAATCATTCATACTAATAGAGAATAAAAGGTTTACAGGACATGTTTTTATTTATGTTACATTGCTGTTTACCTTTTCTAAACTAGGCAGATAAGACATTAAACACTGTAGAGGGCATGCTGTTTCCGGTAGCATACTTTCACAACTTAAACCTCTGTTAGAGTATGCTAAACTCACTGGAGTCAATTTTTAGTACAATAAAAATGGCAATGAAATTATGGAATAATTGAAGGATACAGAAATTGCAAGGCAATGTATGCAAAGAAAATGGAGAGGGCAAAGGACTAGAAGATAAGGGTGTAGACAAGAATATATTTTCATTTCTGTTCCTGACCATAGCAACACCTGCAAAGGGTTTATGCTTTGTATCAACAAGGCAACCCAGCCACATTAATAGCAATATTAAGGGTTGAGTTGCTTTTCTTCATATTGTACCAGTGTTCAGATGAAATGCAAATAAAGGGAGGACTATATTGTCCTGACATTAGTTCTAAGTAGGATATTGCTACCAATTCAAAGTACTGTTTCTCTGTCACCTGACAATCAACTGCTACAAAGAAAATAAGTCTTGTCAAAAATATCTAATTTTTTAGAAGATATTAGGAGGCCTTTAGTTGTGCAGTGGGTAATTTCAATATCAGTCATGCTGTTTGGTGACAGTATATTTCTAGGATGCAAATCTCTGTGTATACTTGAACACTGTTAGCTGTAATTACCACCTGGATGTGCAGGTGAGTATAAAATTATGTAAATAGAAAGCAAATATAAAATTTATAGAATACACATACATAAACAGCTTGATAATGAAAATCCAACTCACCCCAC